>OY728136.1:1605793963-1607043963 GCA_963277665.1 Viscum album | reverse complement strand
TGACAATAGGTTTCGGCAAGAGAAGTTGGGGTCCTATGGCCCCAATGAATATTGGAGTTAGACTCGGGTAATCTTTCACTTGTGTGGTTTTAAAACATTGTGAAGTTGGGTGAATCTTGAACATGTGATGTTGTTTCATTCCAAGGGTGAATCCAATGACAGTTTGGAGGGTGGTAACACCATGATGATGGAATTCTTATGTAATTCATGGAATGAAATTTTTTGGGTGGTTAGGATGATAATGATATGCTTTAAGTCAGTAAGCACATTGGGAAGATGATAAAGGAGTAGTGTACCAACAGTTGAAGGTGGGTGTTCTGGGACAACCCATTTGGGTGTGGCCCAACCTGAGATTGTAAACATGAATGGGTGTGGTGAGATTGATTCACCTCTGAGTTTATATTGTGGCAGAAATTTCCTTTTTTAAATGATCTTGTACCAGATTGAGGTTGTGTTGATCCCAGTCCTTGAATGGACAGTTCGTCAATGTCCTTTCGAATGGTCTCGACAGTGCGGCTGGATGTCAATGTGGGGTGATGCATGATCGATGCTTGGGCGTAGTGAGTAGGATCATGATAGGAGATGAGAACATTAAGTTGAGTTCTGGTGTCCCTTGGTTGATGGAGGAGGTTCCAGATTACTGAAAATGGTGTAGAGAACCATACCGGACAAATGGTTGGTTGATGACATGATCAAAATTTCGTGTTGGAAGGACTCGAGTGATCACCGTTCGGGTGAGTTGGTCCTAGTATGGATTATGGGTATGATTTAACGGGTCAAGTAGCTGGGAGTTTTGGTGTAGTGTTTGGATGTATAGTTGTGGAATTAAAGATTTAGGAAAGGTAGTTGGAAGGATTGTGTTCTTTCTTTCAGGTGATATCGAGGTTTTCATTGTTAGAGTTGGGTGAACTGGAAAATGAAACTTTGTGATTTGGGTCATGAGTTATGTAGAGATTCAGTCTGATGAGGTTCCAATTGGTTCCTCCATGATGATGTAATGATGTTTGTTATGTTTCCATGTGTTGTGATTTAGGTGTTGTTGCTTATGTTTTCCCCATAAAGTTCTCATGGTGGGAATGGTTGAAGTGGATGAATGCTTGAGAGTTGTCTAGTTCATGATGTGGTTTGTGGTGAGGAAGTCTTGAGAGGAAAGTTTGTTGCCTTGAACCATGTTCAGTGGCCTTGGTATGTGAACCCAAATACTTTAAAAGTGGGTGGATATGCAGGCCTAGTGGAATAACCTTTAGTTAAGGAATTATTGTGATGCCTAGAAGAGCAACAAGAGGACGAGTCATTATAAGGTGGGGAGGTTGTAAGGTACCATATTTTATTAAAGTATGTTTTCATTATGTGTTGTTGTGGATATCCCTTTTGTGGAAAGATAATTGTTTCCCAAGATCATGTGGGGTCTCGTGGGTGCCCTAGGGGATCGAGGCGTGAACAGAGAAGCAATCAGGCCAAGCAGTGCAACGTGCACAGTCTGTGCACGGTTAGGGGAAATTGTCTGGGTAAACCGTGTGGGCTAGCTATCCTTGGATAGTAGCCTTCTCACGATTTTTGCATGGTTAGGAAAAAATGTACGGGATCTCCAATAAACCGTGTGGTCCAGCCTCTCCCGAATATTAGTTGTCGCACGGTTCGTGCACGGTTTGGAAAACCGTGCGGGTAAAGCGTACAGCCCAAAAAAAATGGTAAAAAATTAAAAAAATACCATCGCTGGATTTTAAGACCCAACACAGGTTTTTCCTCCTCCCTCTCCCATGGAGCCCTAGGAATGAACCAAATCTCCCAAGAGCTCTCAAGAATGAATCTCCTTTAATTCATGGTGGTTTTGAGTGTTGTCAAGTGCGGATTACAAATCTGAGTAAGACTAAACCTCCTATTTCTTCTATTTGTAGTTTTGGGTTTTTATCATCATCTCTTCTCCATAAAAAACCCTAAAATCCTCATTTTCATATGAGATCAAGGTGGAGGCTTCAAAGATTTCTTGAATCTGGATATAAGACCAAGATTAAGAGTTTTTTCATTAATGGATACGAGTTAGGCAGTCTACAAATATTATCCAATAAGTTTATTATGAATTTGTGCATGGAAGTTGGTGTTCAGGTTTTCACCTTTTTGTGTTCTTGGTTTCGTTGAAGTGTGGGATAAAAATGGGTGTCTAAGTGACCAATTTAAACCCTCACAATCCCTATGGAATGCATTGAGTATGACTTGACCATTTAAAGGACACCCATGGGGTGCGCCAAAAATTCCAAACCTAGAAAGTGGTAGGGTTAAGTGATGGATTCCCAAGTAAAGTGTGCAGCCCATGTAGAAAATGTTTAATGGTTTATTAGGTTATAAATGGAATGATGATAAATATGTCAAGGGTGATAAGGGCATGAGATTTTGATGTAATGACATGAAAATGGGTAATTTAGTTGAAATAGATTATGTCGATTATTCCATGAATTTTGGATAGAAATGACTAAGGGGATTAGGGCATATTAAATGGTGAACATGTAATTGGGTAATGGAATTAGAATGGGGAATATTATAATGTTATACAAAAAGGTAATGTATGAATTTTTGTAAAGGGGTAATACATGAGAATTAGGTGGCACACTTAATTGATTGAATGTAATAAATGGGTCGTGCCATGTGATATAAGAATTGTGCTTGAAATGGATAAGTGGGTAAATTCTTGGGAATGATAAATGGGATAAATGGGTTAATGAATGGTCAATGATGGATTTGGATAAGGCACGGGGGTTTTCGAATAAACTGAAGGGTTATTGCAAAGTATTAATTCTCATGTTGTTATTATGAATTGTGATAAACAATGGCATTGAATATGCTTGGTTTTGTTATGGTGTGGTTGTGGTGATTTGATAAATAAGCATGTGCACATAGATTGGTAGAGTGGGGTATTGACTTGAGGTTTTATGCCCAAGGGTCGAGTTAGATAGAGTCTATAAACTCCACCCCAAAATTCACGATTTAGGGAAGGGGACAGAGTCACTAATCCCCTAACGGTTTCATTCCACTTGAACTGAGGTTTCGATGTGAGGATAAACTGTTGATGTGATATGTGGATCGCTAGTGACATAGGGACTTTATTTTTTTTCTCTTATGCATTTTGATTCATTGCCTTAGACCCATGATATTTATGTTGAACCCATGGAACATGTGATTAAATGGATTGAGTAATGAAGATTCTATAAGAAATGTAATTGGGACAAATTCTAAGAATAAATTAAATGAACTTGTTAACTTATTGAACTCAAAATGTCCCTTGTTTACTTACCATTTATTTTTGTACTTCCATTCACTATCTATTATACTGGATATTTTGTAGACACCGTTGGTGGTGGCCTACAGAGTTGTGTACTCACACCCTGCTCAGGCCGTTGTTGGGTACCCGAGTAGATCTATTGGTTGTAGTTCTGGATGAGGGCAAGGGAACTACACTAAGATGGTGATTTGGCCATGGGATGTCCTAGTTGAAGGATCCAGACTTAGAATCCAATCTAGTTTGGCATTATGGCCATTTGTTTTATTTTTTGGTTTTATTCACTATCACTACTAGTGTGGCATTTCATTTTTATATTTTGATTTATGTTGTACCCATTTGGGAAATTTTTGTTTATTCTTATTAGTTGGTTGTTTTATATTTATTCTTTTATATTCTTATAGTTCTGATGTTACTTACACTAGTAAGAGTGTATAGTCTCCCCACATGACTTATTAGACCCCTGCCACTAGTCGGCAACCTCTGGCATATAGGGAGGTGGACTTGAGGTCATGTGACGATCTGGGTTAGATCACCGGTTTAATGGCTTCCAGGTCAGGGAGGTTACATGAAATTTCTTTTATACGGTTTCATAATGATCAAGGTATTTGGAGAGGTGAAGTTGAATTTCATGAAGCGTTTTCATAAATGATATCAAGATTTATTTTTAAAATGTTTTATATAGTTTAAAAAATATACCAATAAGAAATGTCCACTTTATATTTTATTGTTTTGTGTTAAGTGATTTATATCCTAATTATCTAAAAATTTAAACCCAAAAAGGACCACAATGTGAATGAATGTAATTTAACTAATATAAATCATGATTATGTAATGTTTTATTTCTGTATATTATAGGAAAAATTCTCACATTTTGTTTTACTCAATTAGATCTACTTCTTCCATCATTACATTCACCCATTATTTTTATTTAATTTATTTTTAAACTGATACATGTGTAATCTATGAAATGAGTGATGTATGATTTTCTAATCTAAACCTTCATTGAGACAGAATCATAGATTTCTAATTTCCTAAATTATTTTTTAGTTTTTACCTATTTTGGTAAGATCATAATTTTTGAATTTTGTATTCCTGCTTCACTTTCCTCATCAAATAATTCCGTTAATACTTGGTCTATTTCCATTATTTCACATTCACTTTCTTTAGAAATTTCCATTTTTTCTTGATAAGATATTTCAACATCCTTTGTTAAGAAATATGTACTTTCAATAACATTCAAACTATAAGAATTCACCACATTCTGTAAACATTTGTTCAAATATCATTAGCATCTCATGTTGGGTACATGTCCCATGAATGTTCCTTTCTTATCATTTTAAAAAAAATCAAAGTTGTCGATTTTTAATTTTTACTAAATAAGACATCAAAATATTATGGTTTATTACACCTAAGGTTTTTTGTTATAGCACAATTCATATAAATTCCTATTTTATTGTGGCCAAAAAAACTTTTGTTTTTCACATGTAAAGCAGTGCTGAAAGATTATTTCCACTATAGAATTAAAATTTTTTACTCTACCAACATACTTCTTCACATTTCCACCAATGTTTTATTTTTTTCTAAAACTCCATTTTTTTAGGTATTTATGTAGCACTATATTGATGTATGATTCCATGATTCATTAGTTAAAAGTAAAAAATCATCAAATGTGAATTCATTATTGTTATCATCTCTATAAATATATAGATTAACCCACATTTATCTATCTACATCTATTTGGACAGATCTAAACTTTTCCATCTAATGATTTGTGTTTCATAAACATGCTTTTGGTCAAACGATTGAAATCATCAATAAATTGATAAAGTAAAAATATCCATCTCTTGGCTGGTGTCTCATCAGTCCAAAATGATCTAATTGAAAAATCTCAAGATTTATATTAGACTAAATCTCAAAATTCATATGGATTTTAACAACCATATTGTCTTTTTTACATGTACTACAATAACCATCCTTCCTTTTTTTCAACATGGGTATGTTTTTAATAGAATAAAAATTGGAATCTGTGTTCATTCTTTTCTCCTAGTGGTTCCCATGTCTATAATTCCACAATTGGATTTCTTCTTCTTCTCTTATGAAAAATGTTTTTCAAGGTTATTGTATCAGTAATAGATTTCCAGTGGTTCATTATACCTTAATAATAATTTTACCATCTTCCACACTTTTTATTATACATGAATCCTTCTTGAATATAACTTCCTTTCCGTACTCAAATTTTATGATTACACTCTTTGTGTTGTATTTGAACAAATCAATATATAAAACATAACTAAATTTTAGTTTCTTAACATCAATCTCAGTTATACAATCCCTATAGTTTTTAAGGAACTATCATTTCCAAAATTTACTAGTCCTCTATCACTATTTCAAACATCCCTCAATATCTTTAAATCACATGACATATGTGAGGGGTATCCACTATCAATAATCTATGGTATATTCATTTTTATTACTTTTATATATTTTTCCACAATATAATCTCATTATTAAATATTATTATATCTAACATTCATTTTATTCCATGCATAAGAAACTTTTCTAGGAATGGTTATCAAACATTCATTAGAAAAGTTACATTATGGGTCTAATCTTCCATATATTTCTCCTAGGAAATCAAATTGATTTTCCCTTTGAAATTTTAAAACATATTTTTTATTTCCCATATCTAACATCCTATGAATTAGGAAATTTTAATACTTTACTTACTTTGTGATTGTCCTAAACTTCATACATATTTTTGTGTAGAAAAATTTTGGGCCAAAAGTTATAATATTTGATCCCATGAATTTCAATACACCAATAAGGGACATCAAATCATTGGATTCTCTATATATAAAATCTTTAACTTTAGAAATTATTTTGTGCTCCTTAAATAAAATTATTTTAGTTGCCTCCTAATATAGGGGATCTTTCTTATAAGGTATATTTTATCACTTGTATTAATGTTAAGGATTTCTCAACTAACTTATCATCCCATGATATCAAAAAAAGTTTCTTATAACATCAATGGTTACAAAATTAAGATAAAATAAAAAAATTGGGAAATGGTTTCACATTATTCTACATATGATCTTTCTTAGGAAATTATAATTCTAATATTTAACTTCTATATATTTTTTGAAATTTTGATAAATCATTCTTAAGGTACATTAATGGTCAACATGTTCAGATTTAGTAATTCAAACCTCAAATTTCATTAAAGAAACAATTTAACAAAAATATTCTACTAACTTTCCCCATTCTGTTGTTTTCAGTTTGAGGTTATTAATCTTCCAAATATAAAAATATTCCTTTTTAAGTATATATTCTTTTTTATCAAAATTACCCACACTATATATCTTATTTTTTTTGATTTATTCCTTGAGTTTTTAATTTTTCAAAATAAATGAGACAAGTTAATATCTTGGATTATATTCTTTGTAAGATTATCCACCTCATTATTCTTCATTTTTTGAGGATTATTTTATTTTATTATTGTTTTCAATGAATTTTATGATCATATTTGAATATTATGCTTTAGAAGACTTGTTTTCAATTGAGTGAGATTACATTTTTACCTAACATACTTCTTTTATGTCTCTTCAACTTTTTCTCAAAATTTTGGGATGATTTTTCTTCCTTAAATGTTTTTTTACACTTCTTCTACCATGTTTTATCATTATAATCATCTTGATATTCTCAAACTATATTATTGTTTAAGTTCATAAAAATTATCCCAATTCCTCCACACTCAAAACATTTGAGTGGATTTTTCTTTTAATTAATTTCACTATTTTACTTAAATTTCGAATGGTAGTTTTTAATAATGTTATGATCAACCTATTGTATTTTCATAATTTTATACGATTCAAAATCCATTTCATCCATGATATTATTTTGGAACAATAGATATTTTATCCTAACAAAATCAACAAAAATGTTTTTTAATTATTCAATAGACAATTCATATTTATCAAAAAATATAGATTTTTGGAATTAAACAATTTAGGGAACATTCTCATGGATTTATTATCAATAGTAGCATCATAAAAGGTATCTATGATATCAACAATTATTCAGAAAACATAACTCACTTTGGTTAATTATTCATCAATAGTTTCTCTATCTCCCATCTTAATGACTTAAAATTTACTCTTATAGATTTCTATCTATTCTTCCATTACATAAGTATTTCCCTTAAAGATACTATCATGTTTTTCCAATGTTTATTTGGATATTTTGAGACCCATTAATTTCATGGATAAATTATCTAATTAATAAATTAGAATGTCATTTCTATATTTTCCATCAACATCAATGTTTCTATTTTCATAAAAATTCACAAGATATTCTATATTAAGGGGTAGAAACCCAATATTTTCTGCATCAATATCCTCTAGGATAAGTGATATAAGATATGTAATTATCATGTTCTTCTATCCCTGATTATGTTTCCATCGAATTTAGGAATACCTTTAATATTGATGAAATTGAGATTTTATATAATAAAGATTCTATAGGGGAACCATTATCTGATAAAACATGATATTCAAAAAGATTATAAAACAACTGAGAGGGGGTAAATGAGTTTTAATCTTCTAAAAATTTCTATGTCTAAGAATTTTAATCCCTATATCTTGTTATAGTTAATAATTACAACCTTTTAGTAATATCACATTCATGAAAAATAAGACAATTAATAAAATAACATAAGATGTACAAAGTTTTTTCTCAATTTGAGAACTAATATCCTTTCCATGGTCACTCCCATGGGTCCATGGAAATTCACTATTAGAAAGAAGTGAATATGAATTTTTTTCTCCCAATGGAAACCAGATATATCTTGATATGAAATATTATACCGACATACATTCACTAACACATTTTTTTCTTACAAAAAAATTTGAGCCACAATACATGAATGTTACATTGTGAAATTATCTCTTAAAAATGTATGCCCAGAAACTCTTTTTGATGTACTTTCATGTGATATGCATGAGTCTAATGGCCTATGCAATTTTCACCTTTTCTGAAACTGAAAATTTCCAAAAAAAAAATTGATTGATTATTATTTAAAAAATCCATATCCAATTTAAAACTCCAAATAAATACTCATTATCTTCATCCAATGATTGATTCTCACTGTTTATTATTCTAAGCTTAAACTCTTCCAAATACACCAATCAGAAAATTTCTTCTATCTTGAACTTTTCTTTAACATATATATCATTTTCCTTCCAAACTCACCCTGATATAAACTCTGTAGTACTTCTACTCTTTAAACAAGTGAGTTTTTTATTTTACGATATATATCTCACATATATTCATAGGTACTCTAGAAATAGGAAAGGGAAGAAATTGATTTTCCTTTCTCTATTGCAAAAAATATAAAATTTAATTTCACACACCCTTTAATATCTTTGGGATGATTTTCAACTCTTATCAACTCTTCTAGATGTTTCTTGAATCTTTCATAATCATCTTAAATTCTTTAGTTTTTCATCCTTTTTCAACCTTCATTGAACTCAATATTTAAGTAACTCTTCAAAATTTTAATCTTTATAAATATTCCACACTATAACTTGTACAAACATCAATTTTGTGACTCCATGAAACATAAAAATTATAAATTTGATTTACTTTATATTTTGATATTTTTATAAAAATCCACTTTTTAAGTATTTATAGACTTCAACATTGTAACGTTGAGTTTTAAAAAACAAGAAACAAGGACATTGTATTGTTGTTTTCACTATTCATCCACTCTGTATGATCTTACTATTCATATAATTTTTCAGTTTGATCATACTATTCATTTTTTTTCTCCATCTGATCACAGTGTTCATATGATTTCTCATCCCTATTATCATATTCATCTTCTTTCTTAGTATGATCATATAGTTAATTTTCGTTCCTATTCTATTTATACTATACATTTTATTACACAATATTATCATATTTTTCATCTTCATTCTCAATATAATTATATAGTTAATTTTCATTCTTAATATGATTATACTATTCATTTTTTTCTATGTGTGATCATAATGATCTTTTAGTGATGATGTAAATAAATTATAACAAAAAATTCATTCATAAAACTGATCAATGGAAACTCTAAAAATAAGTATATCTCATTTTCATAAAACTTTCATCCCATATAATTACTTCTTGATTATGATCTAGGTACTTTAAATCAAATTATCATCTAATATGCTTTAAATTTTCATTATGGAAACATAATAACATTAAAAATATCTTATTTCTTCATCTTTGGTATCATTTTAAATTTCAATCTTTATCAATTTCAACATATTCAGAAACTTGGTATCATCTACAATTTCTAAAAAATAATCATGAAATGGTTCATCAAGTGCATAATCTAATCAGTAACATTGAAATTCTTCAAACATATTGATTATTAGCCACTTTTTCATCTCATGCTTCTATATACAATAATATGTTTCCAAAAATCATAATTTTTTTTGTAAAGTTCATATCTTTCTAAAAGATCAAAACTTTTGAATTTAAAACATTCTTTATCATTTGAATCTCCATAGAATAATTTTTTTAACTTCCAATAAATCAACTTTTTCTATTTCACAAAAATATTATTCAAAAAAATTATACATCAACATGTAATTTTTTTTATAAAACCGACAAAAATGATCTTAAAAAATGTTTGATCTTATCATTTTTATCCCTATAACTTCATCACAACATGTTTGTTTCTGGAATTGAATCCCATAAAAATCCTCATATGGTGTCATCTGAATGATTGAATGGGAACTATTGTTATATTTGAACTATACCTAGTGAATTTTTTTATCCCAACAACCTTAAAATCCATTGAACAATATCTAAACATAAGATCTAGATTTTGAATGATCCTCTCATACAAACCCTAAATCAATGGGTGATAAACAGTGTTAAAACTCTCTAATGTTTCCAAATAAAACTAATGATTTTTCCAAAAAACCAAATTAAATCATCGATCTCAATTAGTTATATTAAGGATTGGTACTCCAAGAATCCATTACATATCCCTTATTCATATATTCATGAATTATTAAAAATTTAAATTACCTTTGATTCCATTGAAATGTCATAAAATTATATAGTGATTGATTACAACCCAAATGAAATAATAGAATTTAGATATTCACTGGAGTCCAATGAGGAAATACATGCCAGTGTATTACTAATTCTATATTGCAGTAGGTAATGATTATATCATCCCCATATACATATACCATTTATCATTTACATATATTCATATTAAGCATAAAGATATGTATTCTTTGATCTATTTCATAATTTTATCCCACTAGAAGTTTTTTATTTGATAAATATTCCTCTTCGTACTTTATGGATGAATAGTAAAGTAGGATCTATGAGAATCACAATAAATACCCCTCTTAAGTTGTGGATTTTATGGGATAAATATCTCAGTTTGAAGACATATAAACCCATATTTTAAAAAGATGAACTCATGTACGCTCACTACCATTCTTTCTCTCCAACATAATCTATAAGATCTTCTTTGATAATAATGTGAATGGGTGGTTGATATGTAATTTTATAAATACAATATTTCTCACCAATCCTATTGACTTCAGGATTCATCTGTTTCAAATACGTGTATATTGGGAATTTTTCATTCATCATCATTAACATGGTAAGATGACCATTTCTTCTCAGAGCATCAACCACCATATTTTTCTTAGATATATGGTAATGTATTTTGAAGTTATAATATTTTATTAGTTCCCTCCATATATTTTGGAACATATTAAATTCCTTATATGTGAATATATATTTTATTATATTTTACTTTTTATATATATATTATGTTTCATTGAATATATAATTTAGAAAATTAATTAATGCATGGATCACTACTAACTATTACAAATAATTATTTGGGTCATTTTTCTCATGAATCTTTAAGTATCATGAGAAATATATTATTAATTAATTATTTTGAATGAGGAAAAATAATCAGAACATTAATGAAGAAACACATTATATTTCCTACCCTTACTTACTGTAGGGTTATGTAACTATAGGTTTAGTGACCAGCCACTTCTTTAGTCCTTGAAATAGGAAAATTAATATGTTTTCAAAGGGAAAATCACTACATCAGTGTTAGCATGGTTAGTGGATGGGATAAATTTGTTAAATTAATCAATAGTTCCCATATAACTTTTGAAAACTGATAATCATGGTTAATGAGGTAAATCTAGGATATTTCTCAACAACTTTTTTCTTTGATGAAATATAGAAATTCCATCACTTGTGATTACATGACATCATATGATACATTCTATTGTTATAATTAAAACTTTCTAAACATGGAATAAAGTTTATCCATTCATAATGTCTTTAAAAAATCCTATTATGATGGTCCTACTATTCAATTTTATTTGAATAAAAAAGAATATCATCATTTAAGATAACAATAAATTGCTCAACACAGTCTTCATGGACTATATTAATCAAATCCATTATGATGGTGGGATTATTTTTTATTCAAAATAAAATAACTATAAATTCAACGTTTCAATGCATCATGTGAATCATTATCATTGGAATATCGTACCTTTTACCCAGACAGATGATAAACAGATGAATGATCAATCATTCAGTATTAGTAAGGTCCTATTTGTTAATAAAAAATATAATCATTATGTGGTAGGGGTATACTTGTTCATTATAGTGATTTTATTATGTTCATAATAATAAATATAAATTTACATTGATCCATCATTATTTTTGAAAAAGAGGCTTGGTGGACCCCTTGGAAAAGAAATAGGGTGTCTAACACCCTTGTCTGAATTATATTATATCTACTTCATTAAATTTTTTTGATCAATAGGGTCCATACAATAATGAATCATTCAGATACAAATTGATTATTGTGACTCGGGATTCCCATACAGATATATTGCATTTTTTATATGAATATTTAATAAATTACCCAAACACATTCTTGAGGAATGTTATAGACTAGTTCATTTGGAATCATGGAACTTAGTATTCTTAATTTGGTGAATGATCTTCAATTTATCCCATAATTATCTTCACCTTATAGTAATCTTCAAAAAACACCCTAATTAAACCAATAATCATATCATATTGAATGGAAATATAAGAATGGGAGTGATCAGATTCTCAAAATGGGTAAAATGGGAGATACTTTAGTATAACATGAACAAAATGGTTTGAGAGTATGATAACAACTTATTAAAACCATATCATTCTGATGATAAATCATAATATTCACCCATGGAATAAATATGAATGTTCATAAGACATGACTAATAAAATAATCAAAGAAAATACAGTATGAGATAAATAATTTTGATATAAGACATAAAATTATGACATGCAAATAAATATTGAATATATTCTATTGAGGGTGCCAACCATGACCTTCATTGTAGGTTAGGAGTGGTCAAACCACCCATGTACCTATATCGGGCATGGTATGACCTCTCATGTCCCCTCTTTAAGGCATGGTCTAACAAACCATATACCTTCATTTTTCAGATTGGGCTAACCACCTATGTACCTCTTTATATCATATAACATTAATCATCACCCAAAGCATTGGAGGGAGATATAGATCTCACCAATTATAGAATTAGAATAAAATTCATGGGTTCCATAAGATCATAAAGGATTAATCATATTAGAACCCATGAAATCAAATGGGTTTCATAATCATTTTATCATGGAATGACCTATGGAAAATAAATAGGTTCATAAAATTTACTTATTTCATCATCGAATAAACCATGGAAAAAATAATATGTGTGAATAATAATTATTTCTTAGTATAACCCTTGTAAAAATATGTAGGTTTCATAAGAATTATACCATGGGTTGACCTATGGAAAAATAATTGGGTGTGAGAATATTTCAATGATGGTATAAACGGTAGAAGAGAAATTGATTTCAAAAACATATTATCATCATAAACACAAATTAAACATTTTATAAAGAAAATATCATTTTATAAATTAAATTAATTTTTCTAAAACATAAAAAAAATTAAAAAATACATTTCATTTAATATAAAATTAAAAAATTAAAAAATAATCCCAAAATAATATAATGTTCCTGATGGTAGGTAATTTTTTTATTCTTTACATGTTAAAACACTTATTCTATTCATATTTTAGAAAAATAATCCAAACATGCATTGTTTGGAAAGTGACATGATTATTACTAATAAAACACTTTGTAAAAAGATTAAAATTATTAATTTTTTAAAAAATATTAGTATAATAGTAAAATAGTTTTTAATTTATTTAGAAAACATGGTTTTAGAAGAAAAAATATTTTCTACTAAAGAGTGAAATAATGTCAGTTTTTGTTAAAACATTTTCCCAATTAATTTTTGTAAAAATGAGTGAAAATGATATTATTACTTCAAAATATCATGAATAATATAATTATAAGAAAATTAATGAGTATTTATATATATGGGTTATAATATTTTATCATCTAATATATAATCATAACTAATTCTGATAAATAAAGAGATTGTAAAATAAAATCATTAGCACTTTGGTAACATTAAAACATAATTCCCAAGAAGGAATATAATTAAATGGAACATAAAATATAATGAGGATTAATAAATTCATTATATTTCATGTAACATTTTCTATATATAAACATCATAAAATAAGATAAGTGCATAACATAATCAAATGTCTCAAAGAATGAATATTAAGTGAAAAAAATGGCCACTTTGGTAACTTTTGAAATGTAAACCCAAGAAAGAGATATATTTAAATGTATATGTAAATATCCATAATTTTATGTATATGAATCATAAAATATTCTAATTAGCATTTTATATACCATATAAAATTAAATAGTTGATGAATATGGCATGTGTGTCACAAATCTAAAAAATTAGACGAAAATATCTTATCCTAAGCATCAACATACTTTGTACTAATTCTAACCTATTGTATAGGAAATATATATTTATTATATATCTATTTCCGAACCATACATATATATAACATACTATATATTATTTATATATTTACTTTTCTTGACCATTTATTAAAAATCTCATGTTAAAGTCATGTTTCTGTTAATGTCTATTTTGTTTTTCTTATATGTTTTTTGTTATTTTCAGTCCTCTTACATGGTAGAATTTTCTAAAGAATAATAATAATTTAATAATTATCATATTTATACATAAATTATACATGTAATACCAGTCAAGATAATGTGTTTGATGAATAATTTACATTATAATCATGGAGACACTAGGTCATACGTATGCATGAGTATTGTTTCCCTTTTTCAACGATCATTATGGAAAAGAGGTATGTAATATTTTATCATTTAATAATTTAATAATTTAATAATATAAGAATTGGAAAATTTTATTTCTTAAAATATACTTAGACATATCATCCATGTGGTTTGGTGATGAAAATAGAAGGTCGAATTGCTTTATGAAGGCAGTAGTACACACGTCCACGAACAATGTTATCATCTTTTAATGAGTAAAAAGGTATAAAATAGAATGATATATTATCTTTTTGAAATGATAAATATGTAAATAAAATAATAATAATTTCAGATAAATATCATACATTCCTTAAATATATCAATATTGTTTTACATGTAAAACAATATTCAAAATCAATCACATCACTTCATGAGGAGGTAGTCCAGCAAACACATGAGAGACATTATAATATTCCTTGCAAAGTGGAAAAAAAAAAAGTTATATATGATATTTTGAATAAATATATTTAGTTTTAATAATAAATATAATATATATACTTTATATCCATCCTCATACCCAACTGTGAGTGGTGGTAATGGAAAAATGAAAGACATCAGGTCGTGAGGCGGTAGTCCACCATACACACAAATGATGATTTCAAAACCCATGTGCTGGAAGGGGAGATGGTCCTAGATCATAAAATTAACAAAATAACATATCATTATATGGATTATAATGTGGTCACTATATCATTATGGTATTATAATAATATAAATATGTTGATAAATAAATAAAACAAATATCCCCATTAGTGGACATTACTTATTCTTCGGTTATTCTCAATTTCTTTTCACCGTAAGCCATATTAGGTTTGATTTATGCCCAAAATAAATATTTTTGGATTATATGAGTGAATTTGGGATGTTATTTGGTCAAGGATTCACCTAACCAAAATGATTTGTTTGTGTCAATTAGAGATGTAAAATGATGGCCCTTTAGAAGTGATGTGACAAGCACACTTCTAATGTTTTCAAAAAAAGAATTCCACCCTTGTTTTTTCATGTCACAAGGATAAAATGATGTAAAATTTTTAATATTATAAGGGATATTATCTAAATATTAATATTAAAAGTGTTTTGGACATGATTTCGGTGATTTTAACCACTTATCAGTTTAGTTTAACCCATTAATAAAACCAATATTACTTTAAGTCCGGCAAATAATTTTTGTTATTTATAATATAATTATTTTAAAAAAAATTAATTAAAAATTATTAGATACTATAAATTATTATCTTTCCAAATAGGGAATCCAATTTTAGAAATTCCATTCAGATATGTGGAAAACATTAATTTAAAAATAATCCTTCAAATCAAATGAAAAGGGGGTTTTTTAAAGAAAAAAAATTCAAAAATTCTCAATTTTTTATATCCAATTTCAATATTGATTTTATTCCAATGTATAAAATTTAATTAATACATATATAATATTTGTAAAATTACATTAGAAAAATTTAAAATATAAAATAACATCATAAATAATTTAAATGAAAAATAATCTTTCAATTGAAATTAATATTTTCACTATTCATCAAAACATTAATCATTTCAGAAAATTATCAAAATTTGACAATGAGGTAATTTTAAAATTACGATTTAAAAAGTTGTTTTTTATTTTTTTCATTTTTTTTTCTAAAAATTAAAAAATAAATTTAATGTGAAACCCGCATATGTTATGAAAAATTGGGTTTTTGAGAAGTGTCTTTTTCAAGCACGAAATCATATTCTTTTAACTCCTGTATAATAAGAATAATAATATGAATATGAATATCTAATTAAATTTATTGATATATAGTATATTTATTTTATTAAAAACATTCCTCATTTTAGTACATTTAAATTATTTATGTTAGAGAATCATGATGCACATTAAAACAGTTTTCATAATAACCCTTTATTAAACCCAAAAATAATCCTTTATTGAAATCCAATATAAAATCTAATATAAATTAATTGAATGGATTAAATTTTATTGAAGATTAATTAAGTTAATTTAAAACTTAATTTATTATATAAATAACAAATTTTATTAAAAATATATCATAGTTTTACCAAAATGGTATTATTCACTATTCACTGAAAAATAAATAGTTTATGAAAAATCACAAAAAAATCACTAAAAGTTAATTTTTATTTTATGATTCCAAAAATTAATTTTATTTTATCAAATAAATTTTCTTAAATATATATAAATTAAATATATAATTTTCTCAAAAAACCCAATGAAAATAATTTCTGTATATGAATATAATTTCTTTATGAAAAACTTATTGATTATTTACTATTATTTTATAAATAAATTTATATCGAGTAGTATATTTGTATTTATATTTCATAAAGTGGACAAAAATATTCATACTTACTATTAAATATCTATGTTATTCCATTAATATTTAAAATAATATTACTTCATGGTTCACTAAAGCTACGTGTCACGTGTCAGGCACATTATCAATGAAACTTAGTGTTAAATGTAATTAAAGTTAAACTCGGTGTTTCATGTAATTAAATATAAAATCATTGATTAATTGAATATAATATTAAATATGTATTTTATATAATTGAATTTAACAATTTTTTACTTTGTTCCTCATAGTATAAGCTATAATTACCTCACTACTAGTTATCATGACCCATATTATTGAATTTTCTTCAAAATGGAGTTAATGACCATCCTTATATATTAATTAAGCAACAATATGATTCAAGATATAAAATAATATTTCTATTATTTTGAAAATTGAAAATAAAATTATATAGGTGAATCTAAAACATAACCATGAAAAGGAAAAATTCAACTATGGGAAGAAGAACAATATTTTTTGGAACTATTATCTAATAAATTAATAATAAAAAAGTGTTTCATATCTCAATTAAAATCATTATGACAATATGAGTTTAAATATATAGTTAAATATCTAATATATTATGGGCCAATCAATAATCCTTATAAATATTCATGATACAATGGAATGCGATGAACAAGATCCTAAAAGGTATTCACTAATCTAGTTTATAGAATATTTGTACAATGAATTACATCATTATTGTGATCTATATTTGTAATGGTCAAAATATATTCACTTCCTTCATAAATTAGTGTAGGTGTATATTGGAGACTATTATCATACTTTTATCATAGGTTAGGGAATTTATTTCAATAATACATAGACTCCATGAATTCAAATCATTGAAGTGTATGCAATTAATTAGTGGTGATATTCAATTCCTTTATCGTATTTATAGGTCACTTCATCCCCCTACGACCACCATTAGCTTTATTTAAAATATTTTCACACTTGAAAAACTATTATTTATTTGGATCCAATTACTCGATTTCATAGTCCCGAAATGTTTTACATGTATACTGCTGAATTTTGTTTCACTATATGGATTATTATCATATATCCCATGATACTCTACATTCCTTTTTCTCCCTCTATAATAATTCTAGTCCCAAGTTTATATCTCCACTTTGAGTACTCATTGAAATTTATTTTTTCATCTAAAGTCCCTTTTAGAAAATGAAATTCTTTGACTTGGGTTTATACCACTAATAAAGTAATCAATTTTACTCTATAAATTGAAGATAATATTAGTTTCATACCAGGAAATCTCCATGATTTTTTTATTATATGTGTTGACAAACATATCCACTAAATGATTAATCCCTGTAAATTCTATTTATATATTCATGAGAAGAGTGTGAGGAAAATACTTATGTATTAACACCATCCTAAACTCCAAAAATTTATTAGAGTATACATCCTCCTTCTATATTTTATTTTAAATGATAGTACTCCATTGGTATGCCTTATCATCAAAATGAGAAACGAATAGTATAACTATACCTTTTTCTAAGAACATGAGAGCTTGAAATATATTTTCCATTTGTTGGTCAATTTTTATAGACAAATATATTTTAATAGTCACTTATGGAGGGTGATAATTTTATTATCAACAAATAAAATTCAATATTATATTTATTTATATAATTTCGAAGATCAGTATGGTTTTAATTATTATTATTTGTTTTTTAGAGTTTAGTATGAATTTCAACAACATTTATACCCCTAACTGTATCCCTTTTGGTTTCTAATTAGTAGAATCATCATATTTCTGATCGAATGAGTTATTAACATTAGATTTATTTACTCCAACCGTATCACAACTAATGAAAAATTTAAGATATACATAAATAATATAAAAAAAGTAAACATTTAACAAAAATTGAATAAATAAAATTTCCCAGAAATTGATAGATTTCAATATAGTTTATTCATTGTCTATCTCAAATTAGGTCCTCTATCCATAGCATAAATATATTCTATAATCCTTATATATGGTTAATAAAGAGTGACTGAATTCCCAAATAATATCTCTCAATAGTTTCTATCATGGTGTATAGTATTAGACCCACTACTCTTATAGTAGGATAATGTTTGAGTTGATATAGAACCAATATTTATAAGGGTTATTAACTGTATATGAATCAGAGCCTTATCCTCGAATAATTTTGAGTATCTTGATTTTGATTTAACTTTATTGAAACAATAAAATCATTACGTTTAATGAGCATTGTGATAGTATCCAATTAATAAAATTAATTGTTATAATTATCCTTTGGGTTTTAACTTATGTTCTCTCATCATAATCCCAAAAAATAACTAATTTAATACTCATAAATAACTCAAACTTCCTGTGAAACTGAATCTAATAACCCAATCGAATCATATCATTATTTGAAATAATTTTCATAAGAAAAAAATTTTAACTAAAAAATCATCTCATAATCCCAAGAATGGAATATTCACTATCTTTGTGGAATTTCTACAAATGAAACATATTCTGTTACACTTGTAAACATTACACTATATTTGGGATACACTAGACTCTATTAAAGAATTATATTATGTTATAGTAAATATCATAACATAATTAATGTAAATATCATGAAGAGGTGATTTCAAATGATCAATAAATAAAAACATATTATTTATTCATAATTGGTTATATAATAAGAATAAGTTAAAATATTATAAGGGAATAAATATATTATTAAATAAAATAGAACTATGAGGGTTTTCATGAGTCATGATAAAAAATAATGTATGACAAAAAATATACCATGTAAAATTAATTCTAACCAATGAGATACTAAACATGATCCATGGATCTTAATCATAGTAATATAGAATAGAAATTTTATACTCCCTTGATGCATAGCATAAAAATGATAATTGGAAAAACATAATAATTGTTCATCATCAAACTGTAAGAAAATCCAAAAATTCCCATGATTTGGTTATTGATAATTTATGTGAAATCTCACCCCCATATTTTATGGTAATATCCAATAAGGCATAAAAAATATTTTTTGTCCATATACAAGAATGATCAAGTTTAATTATATCTTAATATGTCAATCATTATCCAATGCAATGGAGGATGATATAACACCCATTATTCATCATAGAAAATGAACTCATAAATGTAAATTGTTTAGACCCAAAAATCAATCAAACCAATATGTTTCTTCATCATAAAATTTAATGGGTGATTAATGAATTATATTTTATAAGGAAATATAACCTTTTGGGTTAAAGAGGATGGTATAGAAAAAATAAAAACAATTAAATAATTTTTTTTAACATTTCAATAAATGAAGTATTTAATGAACACATTGAAAATACAATTTACAAAATGTTATGTGAAAACATTTATAAAACTACTAATTTTAAAAATTAACATCATTAATTATCCTTGAAAATATATAAATATTATGAGAAGAATACATGGTTTGGAAGATTAAACATTTAAATTTTAAAGGATGGAAAACCTTTTTAAAATATTGATAAATAGAATTATTGACAAACCATCTTATAAAAAGAGTTAAAAATATATTTTATACTAGGAAATGTAATATATTAAGGCCTACTAAGATAACACATTATTAGGATTCGACAAAAAAATGATAAGATTTGTAGGAATGTGGATCATTGAGAATGAGGGGAAACCATAATTAAAGCGCTGATATATTATTCCAAAAATTGATATAATTGTGAGAAAGAAATTAATCAAGGTAGATATTTTAATTAAAAATATCACCATCCCTAGAGAGAGGAATCTTTTTTGTCATCACAAAATAGAATAAATACATGGTATAAACCATAAAAAAATTAATCATTTTGACTCAATAAAATAAGTTTAATAAAAACCCCATACCATAGTTCACCATTCATTATTGACATTCATATAATATCCCAGATAATAGAATTAATATTATTAAATACATTACACATAACATGATTCATCAATATTTTATTTTTTCAAGTCTATTTAAAATCAATTTTTTTAATATAATTTTTGTGTAGGTTGGTTACTTAGGTTTGTTTAGTTAATTTCTCTATATCCCTTTTGGTTGATCTACGATGGTCAAATGTGTAGTAATATAAATTCGTAATATAAAAAATTGTATATTTTTATTTACTTTATTATTATATTGTCAGAAAATATATAATATTCTATATGTTCCAAAAATGGACTCAAATAAGGAAGTGTTCTTTGTTAAGTTAATTTAATGCAATTAAATTTACTATAACCACTAATTATTAATATTTTTCTCTATTATACATTATTTTTATTAAATAATTTTACTAAGGTCATAAATATAATTCTTGTACATTATATATATATATATATATATATAAAATCATCCATATTAGGTAGTAATGTAGAACCCTAATAAGTTTTTCTATGGAGGTGGTATTATTTATATACACAGACGATGCTCTCATTTTTCATAGAAAAAGTGGTGGTATAATATAATTATTATATCCAAATCCCAATAAAATTATAATTATAGTACCTTTTCATTAAATAAATATTTTTGATCAACATAGTATAGAGCTTATGAAAAATGGATCTTATCATTAAGAGAGGTGGTAGTCCCAGCAAACTCTTGACAACGCCTTTAGTTTTCAAATGGATGCGGAGGATTTTAGAAAATTGATATTACATTCATATAATAAGATTAGGTATACTAATAATAATTTTTTCAAGAAACATCCATGGATATAAAGTAATTAAGATTGTAGATGTAGAAATAAACTAATAGAGCATGGTTAAGAGCATTACCTTGTTCTTTTTTAGGTCTTCCCATAGATAACTACATAAGGATCCTTATATTGGTCTTTCAAAAAGACTAATGATTAAAAGACATTGGGACAAGTTTTATGAGATACTAGGGTAGAGTGTTTTTATATATTAATCTTTTTAATTGGTGGATAAATTTGTTGTAAATCATATTGTTTTAAAAGTTGAGTAAAATGAAAATTTTATATTTACTCATTACATTCAAATGATTCTATTACACAATTCACAAGTCAATTGCCCAAAAAATGGGAAATTATAATATTTATGTTCATAAAGGTCTATTTTTACTTGACCACTAATTTTATGAAATATTTAAAACCAGTTTCAGGTTATTTACAAATACGTTATTACATTTCACCATCTTATTTTTTTACATATATATAGAGTTTTTTATCTAAATATTATATGTTTTTATAAAAATATAAAAAAAATAGAATTTTTTTGTTGAATTTAAATAAAATATATCTTTAAATCAATTAAATTTCTATATATTATAAAATAAACTTTTTAATTAAATTTTTTGATGTAATGATATGAAAATTTTTTGTAAACAATATTTTATTTATGATTAAGTGTTCTAAGTCTAATTTATAATTTAATATAAAATAAATGGTTGTTAATATAATTATATATAGGGATAAAAATTATCCTATAGTAATTATTTAGAATTTATTTATTTATTTTATTAGTTAAAATGTACAAATTTTATTGAAAAAATTCATAGAAAATAATAGGTTCGTGATTATCATGATAATTAACATTAATTCTACTAATCATATCATTATAACAATGAAATGGTCCTTCTTATATAATCTTGAAATAATTATTCCAAATATAAAATAAATTTTACAAAATAAAATATCTATGAGTGAGAAATAATAAATTTCTCACAATACATTAATTAATGTGTAAAAATTATTTTTAGAAAATGTATAGTTTAAATCATTAGATGGTCATTGTTTAATTATAAATATTACATATTCTTAATATTTTTTTTACTTTTAATTGATAGCCTACCGATTTGTGTCTATAATGTAGTGATATTTTTTTAAAAAAAGTAGTTGATGTATCATGTTTTTTCTTTTATTTTGGTGAACAATATAATATAATATTCAAAACATTATTGGAGGAAATTATTTTTTAAAATCAGGTTTTGTTACATCAATATCATGATGTTAAATTATATTATCCATTAGATTTTCACCCTAAAAGTTTCATTACTCTAAGTGAATCAAGTGATGTTTTATCTAATCATTAAATTGTTTAGTTACCTTATTACTTCCTAGAATTTATGATTTCTTATGTAAACCTTAAATAGATGAGTGGTCATGTTCCATAGAATACTATATCCAGGGAAATATTTATCTTCTAATTAATCAATATAAAATACTTCATGGTCCATTGGAAAAACCTCTATGTTATGTATCTTTGAATGATTGGGCATTAACTTCAAAAAAAAGGTATATGGAAGAAATGATGATCTTGGGAGAGGATTGGTGAAAGAGACAAGGAATAATATATCATATCTATATTATTAGGAATCTCATTGGAACCATTATATATTGATAATTACTTCCCAATCCTATAAAATCACATAAACATCATCATAGAATATCCATGATATAATACATTATATTTAACATCAAAATCTATGTCTCATCGATATTTGTTAGTATAACAATTCTGTCATCTCATATTTTCATGAATTTGAAATGGTTAGGAATTAAAATACTCCATAATATTTATAGCATGTCCATGTCCTAATATCTTTTGTTTTCTATCTTCATCTTAGAATTTTATATTTCTATATATATTCCATATAAAGAATCATAAGGATTGATTTGAATTCTTGTTTGAAAGATATTTTTGTACAAAAATAAAACTACATGATGTTGGATTTCCAAATTTTTATTAAAATACATATACAAAGATCTCAGCATATCATTTAGGGTTTAAATATTTCTCTAAGATGGACCATATTTCTGAGAATGATATACAGTATTAAAGTTTCACTTTGTATTCAATGATTACTGAATAATTCTCCAAATATTATAATTAACCCTATAATATTTATCATATAAATTTATAGAGTAAGTCCATTACTCAATACTGATTCCTTAATGTAATTCTTGGAATGTTGGTCAAGTGATATAACTTCTCTAATTGAAATAAAATTCACTAACTTAGTAATGTGATCGACGACCACCAAAATGGTATTATGGACTTAAGAATATTTGGATTATAAAATTATGAAATACATGGTTTTATTTTATCAATTGCATAACCATATAGGTAATTATTTCATTATCACATTATATATTTAATTTTTAGTCTTTACATGAATACATAAATTAAAACACTTTAATATCCTTTTCAATTTTTTACTACTAGAAATTATATTTGAGATACCTACACATTTTTACACTCTTGTGATTGAAAGAAAATGATATGATATGTTATTAATAAAAAAAATATCTCTTCCACTCATGTATTTATATGATATATTCCCAGTTCCTGCCTGTTATCATTCCACCCTTACCAGTATTGACTATTGTAGTACTAATTACTATCTTATTCAGATCTAAAACATCCTTTTTAAAATATTTAATCTTTACATAAATGGTAGTTTGAACATTTATTAAATTAAGAAGTGAACTATCCAATTATGTCAGGATTTCTAGACCAATGTGAACATAGATTCATTATAACTCAAGTAATGAAGCTAAGTCAATAAAAATACTTACCATAGTCCATGATTTGTTCTATGTGGGATCCTAACATCCTCTATTGTCAAATTAAATTTATATAAAACATTATGATTAAAACTATTCAAATATATTTAATTTTATATAGACCACTAATATTCATTATTTATTTTTAAAATATAATTATCTTTTATGTCAGTTACTCAGTGTTGTTTATTAAATTTCTCAATAACACATTTGATTTATTAACTATCATCAAAGGTGTTGAAATTAATATTCATAGAATCTATAGTTTTTGATTTTTTAGGTCTGTTACTATTACTTTATCATGAAATATAAACATTTAAATATGTTTCCAAATGGACTGAAATGATGGAGTTTTCTTGGATATATTCAGTTATCATGATTAAATTTACTATTAACAATTATTATTAATATTATATATATTTCCAAATATTATCTATGAAAAATATTATTTATTTTATTAATATAATTCTAATTCATTATAAAAATTTACAAAATCATTTATGTTATATAGTAATTAAACAAAATGATACCTCAGTCTCTCAAGATGGTAATCCCCACGTACACAGAAGGAGCTATCATTTTTTATTTAATAATAGGGGTATAAAAATATTATACTAATAATTTAAGAACATAAATAATGATTTAATTGTTATATTTATTTTATTAATAACAATGTTTTCCCATCAATGTAAATAGTATATGAAAATAGCACCTCACATTTCTTGAATGTGGTGGCTTTCACAAACACATGACAATGTCTTTATATTTCATGTATTGTTAAAAGATTATAAAAAAGTGATTTATATTAATATAATATCATTAATAATATTAATAATTATAATTATATAATACATTCAAGGATATATATAAGGATTGGGAGGGTATAAGTGGAATGAAACTTGAGAGCTCTGTTTACATAATTACCTTCTCCATTTAGAAATTCTCCATTGGGGAAAGATTTATGGATCCAAAAAATGGTGTTCTATAACCACCATGGATTTTATAATGTGGGTAGAGGTACTTTGAGAGACTATTTAGGATTAGGGAAAGATATAAATCATATTTATGTTTTTATAAATGTTGTGAAATTAATATCCTATTATTAATTTATTAAAATGGAATTTTTGTAAATACCTATTACATATCAATGGTTCCATGACATTATTAAATGAAATATAAATAAAAATCTTATAAATAATAAAATTGGTATCAAAATAAGTTTTATATATCCTATCACACATTTTTCATACATTTTATTAATCATGTTTCCTATCATTCATCATTAAGGTTTTTTTTATTATCTTTGAATTTTTACATAGGTAACTAGTTATAAATCATATTTTTATTTTTATTTAATATGTTTTCTTATGAAGAATATATTGGATTTTATTTTATTTTCTCACAATAAATAGAACATGTTAGACAATATGATTTGTGGGAAAATATTTATGGAAATTGTTAGTCATTACATTCATCGCCTCTTAAAAATAATTTCTTCTATGAAATTTTAGTACATTTAAGAGTATTGGTGAGGGTGTTATTCTATCATTATATCTCTAGGTTCTCATTTAACTTTTTTAGACTTATGATTCCTCCAAGGAAAATTGGCTGACTGATTGGTCTTGTTATGAAGATCTCTATATATTCGATACATAATTTCCAATGGTTGTAACTCTTATTAAAGAACGTGTTCATGTTTAAAATAATCTAATTTTTGTTCTTATAAATGATCAAGTGTTAACCTCATCAAAAGTGATACATGAAACACAAAATATCAATGAATGAGATTTATATATAGTTTAATGTGATAATCTTAAACCCTAATATGATCAATGATCTTGAAGGTACCAATATGCCATGTTCTCAACTTACCATTAATACAATATCTCATGAACCTCTTAAAATGATATAAATGAAGGAACTCCATGTCAATAGTTTCAAAATATATATCTCATTGATTAATGTTTTCTAAACACTTCTATTGTAATTGTACCAATTTTATATATTTTTAATAGTTTGAAACATATTTATCATTTCATGGAAAAGTTAAGTTCTTATGTATAAGAGAACAACTAAAGGAGTGGGGATGAATCAGTTGTTATATTTTTATAAATCATGATCCTTATGAAACATTACCCAAAAAATCATTAGATATATTTCCATATTACCTTTTAGTAAACTCACATCCATGAAAATGAAGGGAAGTAATAAATTCCCAAAAGATTCATAAATTTTTTCTTTAGTTTGATAACCAATATCCTTTCCATTACCACTCCTATGAGTCCACGATAATTCACTATTAGAAAGAAATGAATAGATCTTTTTTCACCTCTCCCTAGACACCTTCTATCTCACTTTCTGAATGATTATACTCACTCCCATATGATTATAAATTTATATCTAAAAAATCATTCACAACAAAAAAATGTAACTTTTTTAAAATTTTACAATAATGTCTAATCTTAAAATTTTTATGATGTACCTCCATCTGATGGGCCTACATCATATTTCCTTCATCTGATGTACTTTTTTTAAAATATACCTTTTAAAAATATGAATACTATTTGGTTAAGAAACCCTATGCCTTTTTTAATCTCTACTAAATAACTCAATTTGATCTATCATAGATAAATACATATTCTCTAGTATTCTAAAGATAGTATATGTATGATACTCTAATAAGAAAATTTAATCTATTTATAACTATTCATTAGAATAAGACTCAACATTGGTAATAAACTCACTCTAAAAAAACTCTAAAACACTTCAACAATTTTCACATGTGAACAATGTCTTATATGATGCACTTTTAACCTCTCTTTATTAGTACTCCCGAAATTACAGATGTGGGAATCCAATTTTACATTCCTTCTTGCTGAAATTCATATATTATTATATCAAAATCATTTTAATTTCACTGGGATTCTTCTCAAATATTATCAAATATTTCAGAGACCTCTATAATATTCATGTATCGTGTATAATTATCCAGTGCTCCAACCTTCTTCAATGTCCCATGGACTCAATGTTTATAAATCTCTTCAAACCATTTATCTTCCTGAAACATAAACATTGTAACCTGAAAAAAGATCAATTTGGTAACTCTATGAAACTTCACCATTGATATTGATATAATTCAAAATTTAATATTTGTTTAAGATTCAACATTTTAAATATATGAAAACATCCACATTTTCAGTCAACAATGTACAATATTAGAACATTGACTTTGTACAGATTTTTTTACAATCCATTTATCTTCTCCATCTGATTATACTATTTATACACTTTCTATATCTAATAACACTATTCATCTTATTTCTACAAAATGTTGTACTATTAATCTACTTTGTCAGTCTAATTGTAATAATAATGCCTTTTCTCTATCTAATTATACTATTTTTCATCTTTCTCAGTCAGATCACATTATTCATATCCTTATAATTCTGATTTCACATTTCATTTCCTTTCTCCGTCTGTTGGTACTATAAATTTTCATTCTCCATCTGATCAAACTATTTATCTACTTTCTCAATATGATCAAACTATTCATTTTTTCTTAATATAATTGTACTATTAATTATCATTCCTTATCCAGTCATACCGTTAATTCAGTGATGATGGAAAACATTCATAAAATAATCATTTAGAAAACTGATCACTGGAAACTCTTGAAATATAAAGTTTTATTTTCTTCTACAACCTTGAACTCGTATCATGACTTCTTTATGATTTATTAGGAATATTTATGAACATGAATGAATCATATGACATATTTATTAAGTAATTTAAGGAAACACACTAACATTTTGCAATGATTATTTCTTAATATTTTATGAATTTATGAATTTATTACTTTCTATATCTCTATAAACCTTCTTCAAATCCATAATTTCTAGAAAAATATTCAAACAATGGTTTTTTTGATGAATCAACATGTTAGAAACTTTTCAATTATTTAAAATTTTATTTTTATGATAACTTATGAATCCAGTTTTTCTCTTTCTTATATGCTCTATCCATGAAATATGTTATTCCAATAAAATGATCTTTTCTCTCCAAAATTTCAAACATTCTATATTTTCAACATTATTTTTATTTATCAACCCTATAACTTTTTTAAAATTTCCAACAACTCTCTTTTTCTTGTTTTACAAAAACATTGTTTCATAAAAGATAGATTTGAAAAAAAACAATGTTGGAAGAATTCAAAAAGAATATTAAATAAACCATTGGTATATTTTAACAACATTCATTAATAACTTTTTACATACACCATTTTTCGTTACTCATAGTTTTTCATAACAAAAATTATTTAAATTTTATAAAACCATTTACTTTTTCAAATGAAAGTGTCTTGGCATGACCCCTCTGGATAATATAATGTTTTTAAAGAATCATATACCTCAGTGATAATAATATTTATTTCCATGTTATAATAAAATCCCCCTAACTTTTATCATCTCCATATCAGTTTTAAATTCTAAATAAACAATTTATTTTACTCTCTTTTTTCTTCTCTCCAATATTTTTTGATAACTACACATTTAGAATCAATACAAGAAGAAATTTAAAAACTCATTACAATGTAGATAATTTCTCCCCCCATGTTAATATAAGACAAACCATAGTGGGGTACTTCCTTAAGTAGTTTTAGGAAACCTTTGTTGGAGGCTAAACATGATGTTGCATCCTCAAAACCATAAATATTTTATTTTGGCGTAGCTTTAGTAAAAATACAATTAATTTTATTTTTATCTATAATATATCCCATTAAAACATCTCTACTAGAAAATTTTTCTTTTATGATGTGATAATTAATATAAATGTCCTTTGATCATTATATTTTAAAAGTATTCATAGAAATACCAATTTTACTCTAATTATCCCAAAATATCTTCAATGGTGTATAAACATTCACATTCAGGTTTTATAGTGGAACATTAATCAAAAACAATTTCCGAGAATCTTTGTTAGAACCAATGTATTATTATTATTCATTTCTCAATGTTACTAAACATTGTTTATTATTGTTTAAACTCACAATACATTCTCATAAGAAAAATTTTTGTCATGGAGTTTATTTTCTATGATTTCAATGTCAATCGTAATCACTATACATATAACTAGGAAATTTCATATCACAAATTATTTTAGACATCTTTACATATGATCTTTTGACTTTAAAAAAACTCTGAATTCCGTTTTTTACCAACATATGAAATTCTTTTGGACCACTCTGATATCTATAACATAAAGTCTCAACATAAATAACATTTCAACTTTAGGTTATATGGTAAATAAAACATCCTATAAACAAATAAAAATCTTTCACATTTACACATTCTGTAGTTTGTTATTTACTCAACATTGTGCTCAATGATATAGGAGTAGAATAATCATTAGAATCCAATATTCCAAAAATTTTGTAACAACTCCCTGGAATACTTATCTTGGGATAGGAAACTGAATTCATCATTTTTGTGTATCTTTTAAACCCATAAATAATGTTAATTATCCTAACATTAAGATCTTAAAATTCATCTTCATCTCATTAGAAAATACTTTAAATTTTTTTATATATCAATTAAAATAATTATATCATCAACATAAATAATTAAAATATTGGTTCCTTATTCCATTTCTAACACATACATGTTTCTACCACCTTTTTCATTAAGAAAAAATTCAACTTATTAAACAACTATAATGTTTATAGTACCAGGTACATAAATATTTTTTTAACCCATGCATGAATTTTATCAATTTTAAAACTTTACATTAATCATTTTCAAGTATAAAAGAAAAATTTTTCTCAATATACACTTCTTTCTAAATATCCAAATTTTAAAAACCCATATGTATATCTATCAAATTATCATTATCACATTATTGTGAAGACAATGATAAGAACATTGTAATGGTTTCTATTCATGAAATTGAGGGAACAATTATTCAAATTCAACACCATCATACTAATGGTATCCTTTACAAACTAGTATTTATTTGTTTGATGAAACTTCTCTATGTTCATTCAACTTGTTTCCATAAACCCATTTTCTTCTAAAAACATTTTTATCTGTTGGTCATGGAATATGTAACATACGAGGTAATAATATAATATGTATTTTCCATATTAATTAATATTTATGAATTACATAGTACTTTTACCACAAAATTGATTCTACGTCTGATATCATACCTGACATAAAACTATGTGTTTTGCCAAAATCTTAGGTTTGACAAAAGACTGAGTGATACCTAAAATAATATTTTATTAATATTATTATTTTAAGTGATAATCATCTCCAAGACCTAATATCGGCAATAATAAATATTACTATGTTTATTATGTTTACAAATGTTTATTAATTTTTTTTAAATTCTTAAAATAATTTTTATAGGATTAAAATACGAATAACTCTGATTTTAAGAATGTAATACTATATATTTTTAAAAGGTGGTTTTACAACCTTTTAATTTAAAAATAAAAGATAATATAATTTTCAACACATTTATAATTTCTATATGAAAAATTAATCTCATTTTTGGAAATTTAAATATCAAAATCTACTTTTGGTTAATATTTTTTATTTTTCAGAGAACTTTTATATTTGGATGAATAGTGACTAATACTGAATTTTAGGTCAAACATGTTTTTTCATCAATATAATTTATATATTTAAATCATGTTTTTAATTGGTTTTAAATTATAATAAAGTCTTTTTCATATCATTTAATCAATTTTATTTCATTTTAATCAATTTGATAGTGAATTTATATATAAAAACATAGCAAGATTTTGAACATTTTTACGTTCAAAACCATCATTGTCATCCCATCTATAAGATTAAATTTAAATTAATTTATGCCACATATAAGATTTTTATTAGGAAAAAAATATTCCATATTTTTAATAATAATTATATATATTCTATAATAATTTCAACTTATTTTTTACCAATATTATTAATAAATGTAATTAAAATTAATTACATTGATTTTGAGGCAATTTAGGTTAACAAGGGACTATGCCTTAAACTTAAGATCCAAAATGTCCAAGACACTTTTCTAAAATCCATTTAATTTTCATATATCAACCTTATCCTCCCTTGTAACTATTATTTACCAATATTGTAGCATTATGACATGACAAAAACATGGGTGTAATTCCGTTTTCAAAACATTACAAGAATGACACTCCTCTATTATAAAAAAAACCCAACCTCACCATCACAAAAATGCCATAAGGACTATTTGAATAGTCCAAAACTACTCATATAATCATTTGTAATCCATTACCTCACCATAGAGTCCTCACCATGTGAAAAAATGCAATAAAGAATCTCATTTGTGCAAACCAAATATGAGTTACCCAAAGAAGAGGTAACTTTCTTCAACATGATTTTTTACACTGTTTCCTTATCCACAACCATAATTTACTATTATAATATTATTATATAATTACATACACTTCATAAATCTATATATATTTTTTTATTTTAGGGGTTATATCTACATCGACACACACATCCATCAAATGGATAATAAAATTACGGTTCGTAAATGACGATGTAATGCATTATGTAACGATGTCCTTTTTTCTGTTCCCATCAATAATGGTATTGAATTATTATGGAAAACCCATTTTTATATGATATATATATGATATTTATTATTTATCCATAGTTTTTTAATTATTATATTCACATACCTTATTTATTTCCATTTTCTATAAATATGATAACATTATTTGTGGACGTGTAGACCACCATCTCCTCATAGGTATTTGAAACACTCACACACTAAATGGAATGTATTAAGGATTTATTTAATTAAAAATATTCAATATATATAAAATATATATTATATTCATGGAATAATAATCTTTTTTTATATTCAATAAATAATTTTCTTTAATGCCATCTCACACACTGAAAAAATGATAACATCATTCGTGGACGTGTGGACTACCGCCACCTCAATGTGATGAGATTACTTTTACACAATAGGAATTATATATATAACTATCTATGATTAAATAAAATATTATTTATGATATATTGATAATTTTTTAAAGATAAATGTTACTTATCTTCTTCTTATAATGATAATTGAAAAATTGGAATGTTACTCATGTGTACATACAACCTACTATTTCCTTGATTGTAAAATTGGTTCATTTTTCTTAACCATTATTCATGATTGATTTTAAATGTATAATTTTTAAATAAATATAAAATTTATTTCATGATAATAATTATTTATAGTTTTATGTAGTTACACCATTGACCACAATTGACATACTAATGTGGTTTTTGACACCTGAAACGTATATGGTCAAAAAACATGATGTTAACTTAATTTTTTATATAGTTATTTATAATATTTTAATAAGTGAAATTCATGAAATTATAAACTTGATAAAGTTTATTAATCTATAAAATAATTAAAATAATTTTATTATTCAAGATGATAATGATGCACATAACAAGTCAAACTCATGTTAAGAGATTTTGCCTCAACCTCCTTTCATTGAGAAATTTCCTGATGATATTAACATTTATTCTTTTATAAGGTGTATATACAGCCCCTTTGATATTTTATATCCATATTTTATCTATAATCATTTTATTTATTATTTCTGAATTTTTAATCTTTAATGTGGATTATGATATAAATTTTAAAATTTCTATGGGTCACTTTTAATGTTTACAAATTTAATTTTCAGTTATTTTTCTCCATGAAGACATTATTGATATTATTTTACATGATTATTTATATGAAATGATTATAAATGATTATTTTTTATATTATTAATTTCATTTATATTTTATCTGAATAATATTTTTAAATGTTTTATAAGGAATTATTTTACAAATGATAAAGAATTGATCTATTATTAACATACACGGTGACAATGAATTATTTGCTGACGTGGTTAGTATTTTATTTATGGATCCCATGTCACAATTTTGTGTTTTCTTAAATGAAAAAAAAATCTTTCCTTTTCTTGGGTATTTTAGTAATGAAAATATTTTTTTCAAAAAAAATGTTTATTTTGTTTTGAAAATTATCTTTTCAAAAACAGATTGTAATTTTATATCTAAAAGTTATTTTCATATTATTATTTTTTTTTGAGACCTGATTATTGTAAAGGTTATTTTCGAGTCACAAACTAAATCACTCAACCTTGTAATCAATTTTATCAATTTATAAAATAATCTACTACCTTAAAATGAGGTAAGGGGAATTCACATCATCAAGGTACTAGAGGGTGACTTCTGATAAAAATTATCCCCTCCCTTTCGTTGCGGTCCTCATCTAAGTATACCCTCCCTCTAGGAGGACCTTTCAACCTTATCCTATGGTATAATGACTTACCCTCTTGTATAGCATCCCGGACCCACCACCCTTGAAGAGGAACCCTCTACTCTAACTCATCCTACAGCATCATGACCCATCTCCTTACAAGGTGTTTCGGACCTTCCACCCTCAATGAGGAACCCTCATCTCTTCCTCCTCCTACAATGGTCTCTCATACTGCCTCTCTCCAACTCACTGTATAGTCTCTCAATGCCTCTCAGTGATGAGTCCTAGACTCTCCACCTCTCAATAATTCCCAAACTCTCTTCCCTCGAGGAATCTCATCCCACCATCATCAGTGTTTCCCAACCACCACCTCCCTCACGGACTCTTAGCCCACCACCCTCCTCGATTCACCCCAAACCGCCTCCGATGTGGTTTCCTCTCCCTTCCCTCCTCAGTACACCGCATCCTTACTCCGAAACGGATCCCCAGACCTTTCCCCTCCTCAGTGCTCCCTGGACAACATCCAATGTGGATTCCTAGCCTGGTTTTCTTTGTTCTCCCAAGCTAGCCTTCCACGCCCTCCCCAGCCCTGTCGTCCTCAGTATTTCTCAACCACACCTATAATGTGGTCTCTTGGACAACAACTCCATCACCTTTTTCGAGCCTATCCACCCATAACATGTCTCATCCCACCTTCATCCTGGTCTCCTACCACCCCAACCTCAATCCTGGTCTCCTGAACCCACCATTCTTAGCAATTCCTAGACCACCTCTATGGCCCTCGATATTGTGTGAGACTGCCCTCCCATCTAATTCCTCAGGTGATACTGTCCCATCCAATGCCTCATGCTGCATCCCCATCTCTAACGGCCTACCTCCCACTTGAAGAACCTTCATCGTCTCCTTCTCTACTACCATCATCATTCCCCCCATCCCCTCAATGGTTGGGCCTTCCACCAGCATCCCTCCTGCCCCACATCTAGTCACCAGCTTTCATGCATGTATTACCCTCACCTTTTTTGTTATCCTTCCAGCAAGGCATCCCCATGATTCATCCTTGGGTATGTGCACCTGCCTAAGATACTGTCTCTTTGTTCCATCATTAGTCTACCTACAAGGAATTACCCCTTCCCTTGCACACTCTACAAACCCATCCATTCTTTAATCTTCACATTCATCATGTACCCATTATAAAATCACACTCTTAAATGAGTATATTTCATTTATATAGTCTTATTAGGATTATTTGAGACCTTCCTCTTCTCCAGCCATCATTTCTCACACTAGTGGACCATCTGTGGGTATATCTCATAAACTGACAACATGGATGTTAGACACTAGTTCTTATGAACATCTCATAGGGGATTCTAGTATATTCACTATATATCATCCAGATATTGGTGCCTCTTAATTAACAATTTCTAATGTTTCGAAAATCCCCATTTCGGTATTTGTCACATTCTCCATGAACCCATCTATTTTCTAGGATTTAGTATCACATGTTCCTCATAGTCTATTTAATCTTATTCTCATTAGAAAACTCACTAATGAATTAAATTGTGTTGATACATTTAAATATTATAGTGATGATTTCCAAGAGCAGTCGAAGAATTCAAAACATATTCAACGCCTACATAGGGATGCTATGTATATGTTCGATACCCCACCATCCCTTTCATTTTCATAAACCTCTACTCATTCCCTCAGCCTACATTTTCTTCTTGGTTATCCACCTCCTTCTATCTTACATATTATTTTCCACCAATTCATTCCACCCCTTTTCATCCATTTTGAATCCTAAATGTTTTCTAATGATCATTGGGTAAATTATGTTACTCGATTAGAAAAATATGCAGTTAATCCTTTTGACCTTGTTTGTTTTGATGTGTGGGTCCTTTTAGGGTTCCTAACCAGTAATGGTACAATTATTTTTCTTACTATATTGATAAATACTCATGTGTGACATGGATTTATGGTCATTGTAATTTTTATGAAGTGTTTTATACTTTCAATACCATTTATCATGAAATCTATAGTTAGTTATCCACCTCAGTTTAATCTCCCTACTCTGAAAATGGATTATAATATTTGTCCTTTTCTTTTTAGAAATTTCTCAAGACTAAATACATCATTCATCATATGTCCTAAGTGAATACTCCTAAGAAGAATGGTGTGGTTGAGTGTAAACATATCCATATTCTAGATACTACTCATGCCCTCTTGTTCCACATGCAAGTGCCTTTCTTCTTTTGGTGGGATTAAATATTAACTACTACATACCTCCTAAATCACCTTCCGTCTTCAATCCTTAAAGGGTGGGAACACCTTCTTGGGCCTTATCCACCTCTCTCCCTCCTAATTCACTTCCACATTGTGTGTTTGGGTGTTTGTGTTATGTCTACGAAACATGTCTCCAACACTCCATGCTTTCTCCAAAATAGCTCAATTGCATATTTCATGGATATTCTAACACTAATCATGGATACCAATTCTTATCCCCATACTTACATTGAAAAACTATCTCTTCAGACATATCTTTCTTTGAGATCTCTCCTTTCTCTATTCCCACTCCCCATCTAGATACCCCCATCAATGATTGAATTGATCTCAACATCCAACCCCTTCTGGTGTCCCACCCTTTTGATTACTAGTTTGTCATTGTCTATCATTTCATCTATCAAATGTGTCACATGTCCGGTTTGAGGACACCATCTTCCTAGATTAATCTAATTCTTCTTATATAGCCACATATTCTATGCACATTTCACTTAGAAAATCTACTCTTTCTTTAAAATATAATGATCTATACAAATCATCATATAGGGTTTTTTCCACCATGGAGACAATACCTATTCCCCACACAGTTGGAGACACCAAATCTCACCGCATATGGATTCATGAAATTTAGGATGAATTTCAGGCTCTAGTTGATAATCATACTTGGGATCTGGTCCCCCATTGGGTAGGTAAAAATGTTGTCAGAAACTAATGGATTTATATGGTACATTTCAATGCAGATGGCACACTTCATTGCTTTAAAGACAGACTTGTGGCAATGGGGTTTTCTCTGAAATATAGTGTCAAATATTTTTATACATTCCCTATGATTTCAATGATGGAATCTGTTTTATTATCCATATCTCTTTCTACTCATCAGTATTGAAATATTCATTAGAAAGATGCCAAAAATTCCATTCTCAATGGCTTTCACGATGAAGAGGTATATCTGCAACAACCTCTTAGATTTCTTACCTCAAGATCCAAAAAACATGTTTGTCGACTCCTTTACTATCTATATGAACTCATGTAGTCTAATCATGCTTAGTTTATCAAATTCATAAATATATTCATTATATTTTTGGTATCTTGAAGTATGAAATACTACAATGTATTCTACCATACAACATACTACAAATGCATCTTACTGGTTGTGTATGTTGTTGAAATCATCATCACTGGGAGTGACTCAACTAGAATCACCGAACTAAAAGGGAATCTTCACTATCACTTTCAAACTAATGTTCTCTATGATGAAACATGTATCCTTATTGTTGAGGTCTCCCTTTATCCAAACAACTTCTTTATTTTCCAATAAAAGTGATCCTTGGTTATATTTTAGGATCTTTATCTCACTCAGAAAACTATTGAAGATGCTCCTTTAAGCCTAGGGAGTAGTCTCTCTATGACACCATATAACCATATTCTTACCAAGAGAGGTACCCTCATCTGATAGGAAAACTCTATTACCTCACCATGACTTGTCCACACATTTCCCACACTATTGTAAATGTAAGCCAATTCCTGGATCATCTGACAAAAGCATAGTGGGATGATGTCATCCACATTTCCAAATAAATCAAGAAAGACCCTAAATATGGTATTCAGTATTCACTTCAACAGAATATGATTGTTGTGGCTTTTAGTGAAACCCAGAAGTCTACTTATGGGTTATCCATTTTTATAGCAAGTAACCCCATATCATAGAACAATAAGAAATAGACTATCGTCTCTAGATCGAGGTGGAATGTCAATTTATTTTAAACCACATGAAGCATCACCATGTCAGTTTTATCCACATGCCTAACATAGATCATCATGATTAAATCCTTATCAAAGTCCTCTCAAGAGCTCAACTGGACTCTCTCAGTATCATGTTGGGGATCCACAACATCTATGACCTAGATTGAGTGGGAGTTTGTATGGTCTTGTTTGGTGTCTTCTTTCTTTTTTGTGGGACTCTTGGTATAAGGTATCATGTACTAGATTAAGAGGAGTGTTGAACCCAATTTACTACCAAGGGTATTTCTGTGTCCCACATCATATTACTCCACCTTGTAAAACCCCTTATCCATCTATAAAATAATTTATCCACCTCACCTTGAGGTGAGGGGAATTCACATCTTAATTTTTCAAATGATGAAATGATTTCTTTTATATTTTGTATCATGTAAATTATATATGATGGGTGAACCCACATAGTACCAGATGAGTCCATAATATCTTGAAATATGGGTTCATCCAAATAGATCTCCAATTCCTTGGGTGGTGATAATATTCTATAGAAAATTACATAGGAAGTTGGTCATATGTTAACTCCGATCTGTAAGGGTTCTGTAAGGGGTCTGTATGGGCTCAATGTGATGATGTCCAAAGGTAAAAACATGAATGAAATATGATTTTAAATGAGTTTTTATAGATATAATTTTATTCTAAAGGTAAATTATATTATATTTATTGATTAATGGTTTTCCCTTTTTGGAAAAAAATTCATTTTTTTAAAGAAAGTGTTTTCATGAGTTTTAACATTTATCAATTGGATAATACTTTCCATTTTTTATTTCCATTACAGATATTTTTATGCTCTTCCAACATTTTCAAATGTCTTTCATTTTATTTAATGAAGGAATAAGGGATTAGAAAAGTTCATGTAAACTTTTATGAATATTTTTCATAAAATTTATCATTATTTCATTTTAAAAAGTTATATATGGTGGAAAAGTGGATATTAATTAGAATTTACCGCTATGTATTTTATGGTTTTCTTAAGTATGAATTACAAAATAATTATATAAACCTGTAAACCTAAAATGATCTTCAATGTGAATGAAATTAATATCTAGATTAAAAATCTAGATTATTTATTTTTTAGAGTTGGGCCCCTATAGTTTTTATCAAAGTTCAGTTTATATGTCTTCACAGAATATGGTAATTTTAATAACTTTCCCATGAAATATTTTTCCTTATGGTCAAGTTAAAGTTTTATAGTAATTGAATATTACCATTTTTATTCATATAAATTTTTTTTTTAGAATAATTCTCCATAGGGAATATTGGGAAGCTATAGTCAGATGGAACCAAAAGGAAAATTTCCTTCCATGTTAGAATCTCATGATGGTTATAATTGAAATAGATTAGGTTTTTATAATAATGGATTATTTGAAATAGGTTATAAATAGTCTTGGTGTTTAAGGAAGAGAGTAACTAGATATAAAATAGAGGAGCATAATAATATTAGAGAATTTGTGAGACAATATCCCCAATAATTCATATGATCATATGACCTTGTTCTAGCTGAAGGATGTTTTAAATATCTTGAAATGAAAATTGATTCCATGGGGTGTTTTGAACATAAAAAAATCTATTGATTTTTTTTGTAGGATAATCATATTAGTGGTGGACAATGGTTAATAATATTTTAGAATGTGAAAAGATTGTGACTTGGAATGATATGAATTTATTAATATATTATTAAGGATGGTTGAATTTGGATAGAAAATAATCTTGTATAAGTTCGTGGTTCAGTATAGAGATAATATTTTAGTAGCATATAATACTGAATAAGAACATGAAAGGAATATTTCACTTTTTTCATATATTAAAAAAATTATATGGGAATTTTATCAATTATTAATTTTTGTTGTATAAAATCTATTCCTTTTAAACATTGTTTCTGAAGATGATATAACAAATTCTCATGATAAAACAAAGTTGTTGATGAATGGTCAAGATCCAAAAATATCACTGAGATTCATAGTTTTATTATATTTGAGGGTAACTACCGGAAGTCTGTTGAAAACATTTATTGATAATCAAGACCACTGATCAAGTCAAATTAAAAAAGGATAAAGTTATCCTAGGTAAAATAATGTGGTGTTTTTTTAGAAACTGAATAGAAGATTGTTGAATGAACTGATTTGAGAATTTTTCGTGGGAAATGTTGAATCCATCATCTACACTGATGATTTTTTTAAAGTACATGGATTCTTACTAATGAAGAATAATCTCACAATTTATTATGTTTCACATTCATTGAAACCTCTTAATTTGAATTAACCTACACATAATTTTGATGTAGCTGCTATTGTTTTTTCTCAAAAAATTTAGAGGCATCATTCTTAGGATCTAAAGTGTTAAATATGTACTAATCAGAAAAGATTGAATAATATATTCACTTTGATATAATTAAACATGAGAGAGATAATATGTACATAATTATTCATGTATTAGTATTCCATGATTCATTATCATTCTAAATAATAATACATGGTGGTTGGTTCTTCAAGATGAAAAGGTAATGCCACATTAGCCATGTTATATTTGGAAAATTGTCCTTTGGTTAATGGTTTGATTAATTTTTTCATAGAATTTTTTCATACAAGGATATCCTATGGTTTTTTTTAGGTTTCTAAGTAGTAAAATTTTTCATAAAGAATTAAAATGGCTCAGAAGGTGGATCAATATTGGCACAAAAAGGTATAATCTGTTTAGAATTATAAGTTGATTGATTTTAAATTTTTTGAATAATTTATTGGATGATTTTTAAAAAGATGATGTGTTGATTTTTATTCTAAGTTTAGAAAAGAGTTATTTACTGATGCTCATAGTTCTCTATTTTATGTTCATTCGGGAATTTATAATATGTATATGGACCATCGAGAGTATTATTGTAGGGATAGAATGAAAAGATATATTATTGAATTCCCTAAGAATTGTTTGACTTGTGAGTAGATTAATGTATATATATAGTTACTAAATGGGATGATTCTGCATATTACAATACCAGAGTGGAAATTGGTAAATATATCAATAGATTTCATGGTCGGATTTTGAAAAACATCTTAATGTAAAAATGTGATTTTTTTTATTGCATATTGATTAAATAAATCTTCACTTTTTATTCCCCTTAGAGATACAATATATTTATATATTCTTTCTATACTATATCTAAAATATATCATCTAGATACATGGAGGGCATATATTTATTGTATCATACTATGATATTTTGTTCTAATCCAATTTTTATAAAGGACTTTAGAAGTCACTAGGTAATGAATTAAATTTCAATATATCTTTTCATTCTAAATATAATAGTCTATCTAATCAAACAATTTAGACACTGGAAGATATGGTTCATTCTATCTCAATGGATCATTTGGGATTTTGGGATCAAAATATTTTTTTGGTTGATTTTTCATATAATAACATTTTTCATTGTAGTAAATATATTGAATCATTTGAGTCGTTATATAGAATGTAGTATGGGACACCATATTTTTGGGATGATGTTGGGGAATTGATGTTGATGGGACCATAGTTTTTTTATTAAAAAATTAAGAATTTTTAATTGATTATATGAAACATGAGGGAAGCCTAGTGTCAGTAGGAGAGTTATGTGTATAATTGGAGAAAATATTATTCATTCATGATGTGTGGTCATATCTTTTTAAAAATTTCTCTATGGAATAGTGTGATTTATTTTGGTAAAAAGGGTAAGCTAATTTGATGTATCATTTGACCATTTAAATTTCAGGATAAATTCAGATAAATCTCCTACATAGTTTATTTTCCTCAATGTTAATTAATAATACATAATGTATTTCATGTTTCAATTTTATAGAAGTATATACCATATTTATCTCATGTTTTTATCCCTAAAGTAGTTCAACTATAAGAGAATATTTCTTATTAGGAACAACCAGTTCGATTTCTTGACCACAGAGATAAAGTGTTGTAGAATAAGATGATTTATTAGGTTAATGATATAATAAAGAACCATATGATTTATGAGGAATAATGATATTCTAACAATTCTATGGGGAGAAAATATCCCCTCAAATTTGATAAGTGAATAAAATTGCAAGGTCATAATTTGCAAAATGAGAGAAGGATGTGAAATCCTAGGTAATGATAGAATAAGTATTTTCCATATTTATTAATATTTATGAATTAGATACCAACTTCACCATAAATGGGAAGCTCTAATCATTTACATAGCTGAAACTAATAAATGAGTTTCTCCAAAATATAATGTTCCATACAAGACTTAATTATTCATAAAAATAACATAATTTTAAAATTATTATATTGTGTTGTAGATATCAGCAAGAATTGTTATCAATGGGAATGGATAGGACTAAATATATTTGTTTTAAATATATTTATTTAATGTTTTTACAATCATATAATAAATTTTAAAGGCTTAAATCATAATAAATCCAATTTTAAGCATAAAACCAATTTATTTTTTAAAAGGAATATTTGTTGTATTTTAATGGGGAAACCACAATGATTATAAATTTTTAACATTTCCAGTTTTTATAAGAAGAAATGAACATATCTTTTGAAATATAAATATAAAATTTTAATTTGGGTGAATTTTTGATTTTTTTTAAACGATCATATTTTGATGAATACTGAATTGTTCTGAATTTTACTTCAAAACAAATTTTTAATCTAATTAATTTTTAAAGATAAATTAATATTTTAATTTGTTTATAAGTATAATTAGGTCAATTATATAACATTAAAACAAATTTAAGTTGTCAAATATAATTTCCAATTGAATTTATATATAAAAACCTATCATACTTTTAAACATTTTAACTTTGAAATCTTGCTTTGTTATCCCATCTACAGGATTTAATTTAAATTATCTTATTCCATTTTTGTGAATGAAATTTCTAAAAATGGATTCCATATTTTTAAAATTAATAATTTCTAATTTAAAATAATTTCAACATATATTTTTTTCAAAATATTAGTGATTTTAATTAAAATTAATTACAATTAATAAGAGGGAAATTAGCTTAACAAGGGACTAAACCCTAAATACAAGAGAGAAAGTGTCTTATAAAGTTGTCAAAAATCTATTAGATGTTACTATTAAGACACTATATTTACTTGGACTTAATTTAAACCATTATTGGTTCCACATGACATGGGAAAAATGTTGGTGGAAATCCCTTTTAAAAAGTTTACTAGAATTCCCATCCACCTCCATTATAGAAAATCACCCACCAATCCCATTTATATGCACCTAACTGGACCATTTATCTTTTCCAACCTATAATAACATAATATCCAAAAATACCTACCCTCACCCCTAATTTCTTACCTTGTCCATAAATCCAACCAAGATTACCTTTGCTGAAAACCAAAAAAGAGTTGCCTGAAAAGAGGTAACATTATCTAATATGCATTTTTTACTTTGTTTCCTACTTGAATCCCTTCATTTCTTATTATTACCTGGTTATATAACAACATAATAATCCTAAATACAGTTATTTTTTATTTTTTTGGTTCTACATACACCTACACACACTTCCATTAAATGGGTAATAGAATTATCGTTCATTTATGGAGAACTATCGCCTCGTGTAATGTTGTCACTCATTTTTTACTTACGACCTCTCATGGTTTAGAATTATGATGGAAAATATATATGTGTGTGTGTGTGTGTGAAATATATATATATATATATATGATATTTATGATGTATTCATAAATCTGTAATTATTATATACACATACTATCATACTTTCTATTTTTTGTAAATACGATAACATAGTTTAGGGACCGGTGGACTACTACCTCCTCAAAGTGATGTGTTATGTTCACACACTACATGTAATATATTATATATGGGTTTAATTAAAAATATTGGAAATATATAAAATATTTATGTTATTAATTAAATAATTACATTTCTGTTAATATAATATATTATTTTATTTAACACCATTTCACAGACTAATAAACCGATAATGTCATTTGTGATGTGTGGACTACCACCTTCTTGACATAATGTGATTACTTTTACATCAAAATAATTACATAAATAAGTATTTATTATTAAGTATAATGGTATTTATGAAATAATATCATTATGGAATGATAAATTCCAATTAACGTATTTCTTTTATGATCGTTGACAAATGTGAATGCTACCCATGTGCCCATACTAAATTCCATCTCTATGATTGTCTTGGTTAATTTTTAATAAAAATATTTCATGAGTGTTTTTAAAATTATAATTTATGTATAAATATATTAATTATGTCATGATTATGTTTCTGTAGATTTTAATTTAATAACCCTTTAAACAATAGTTCACCTACAAAAGTGTGTTTTTATACATGAATCAAATATGGTCAAAACACTTGACGTAAATTTAATTGTTTAAGTAGTTTTTTAAAAAATTAAATAAGTGAAATAAAAGTAATTATAAACATGAAAAATTTTCTAAATTAATTATTTAATTAACACATGTTTATTATTATGAAATATAAATACACATGTGACATGTTGGACTCAAGGTAAGGGATTTCATTTCAATATCATTTTCACGAGACTTTTCTTCATGAGATGAACCTTTATTATTTTATAAGGTGTATATATAGACCTGTTTAAATTCCATATCTATTTATTTATCTATTATCATTATGTTTAATTATTTTTACATGATAATATTTAATGGGTCTTATGATTTAAATTTTCAATGTTGTTGGGGACACTTCGAATGATTAATGATTTAATTTTGAAATGTCTTTCTTCAGGTCAATATTATTGATATTATTTGATATATTTATTTTTATAAAGGTATTATAAAGGAAATTTTATGTCTACTTTTAATTTCATTCATAGTTTTTCAAAAGAATATTTTTAAGTGTTTTATATGGAATGTTTTGAAAAATTATAAAGGAATGTTAAATTCATAACATACATGGTGACAATGAATTTTCCACCAACATGGAAATGTTCTTTTTTTCATCTTCATTTTCAAGATTTCATGTATTGTTAAATGAAAAACCTTCTTTCCTCTTAAGGTTATTATGGTACTGAAAATGATTTTTCAAAATAAAGTTTTATTTGGTTTCAAAAAAAGGATTTTTGAAAGAAAATTGTATTTCAATATCTATATGTTATTTTCATATGAGTTTAAAATTGTTTTTAAAATTATGTAATGTTTTATTTTATGTTTTGGATATTGGACATTATAAATTATGGGTGTCCCTAGATAACATCAGGTGATCCCATTATATATTAATTGATAGGTGTGACAAGATAGTTCTCCAATTCATTGTGTAGTGTTTATATTCTCTGGATAATTATATTAAAAGTTGGATGTGTGGTTATTCAAATATGTACGAGTTATATAAGGGTTTCATAAGTATTCAATGTGAAGATATCCTAGGTTTCCTTCATGAATGTTCTATATTTACTAATAAGTTTCCATGGAGATAATTTTTTTTCAAAAGTTAAAATAAATTACAATTATTAAAGAATAATATTTCTATTTATAGGGAAAATGATATGTATTAAATAATTTGTTTTCAATATTGTTCACATTTATCAAATTAATAACATTTTCCTTATTTTTAAATCCCTTATTGAGATTTTTATGCTCATTCCATGTTTTAAATGTAAGGTCCCGAATATTCTCAAAGTATGTTTTCATTATGTGTTGGCTTGGATCTCTATTTTGTAGCTAGATAAGTGTTTCCAATGTGGGGTTCGGGAGTGACCTGGGGGATTAGGGAATTAAGAGAGGAGTAATCAGTATATGCAGTGCAAGGTGCATGGTCTGCGCAAGGTTATGGGAAACTGTGCGGGTGAACCGTGTGGACCATCCATCCTCAGACAACATCCTTTGCATGGTCTGTGCACTGTTAGGGAAAACCATGTGGGATCCCAAGGAAACCATGTGGGCTGGCCTCTCATGGATAGTATATTTCACACTTTTTTCACACGGTTTGGAAAATTGTGCGGGTAAACCATGCAGTGCAAAAAAGTTGGGAAAATTAAAAAAATACCACCCCCGGGATTTTAAGACCGAACATGTGTTTTTCCTCCTCCCTCTCCCTTAAAAACCTAGGAATCAACCAATTCCCCAAAGATCTCTCAAGGATTTATCTCCTTCAATTCTTGGTAATTTTAAGTGTCGTCAAGTGTGGATTAAAGACCCGAGTAAGCCTAATCCTCCTCTTAATTCACTTTTTAGTTCGGGGTTTGTATCTTCCTCTCATGTCCATCTGAAACACTAAAACCCTCATTTTTGGATGATATATAGGTGGATTCATTAAGGAGTGATTGAATATGGATCTAATCCCATGATTAAGAGTCCGTTCATCAACGAATACATGTTTGGTGGTATACACGTATTATCCCATAGTTTTATTTAGAATTTGTTCATTGAAGTTGGAGTTCTTGTATTCACCTTTTTGTGTTCTTGTTTCTGTTGAAGTGTGCGATAAAAATGGTTGTCTATGTTACCAATTAAAATTTTCATGATACCCATGGGATGCTTTGAGGGTGACTTGACCAGTTTAAGGCCACCCATGGGGTGCGTCGGAAATTCTGAACATAGAGAGCAGTAGGTTTAAGTGAAGTATTGCTGAGTAATGTGTGAATCCCATGTATAACATGTTAAATGGTTGATTAGGTTGTACATGGAATAATGATAAATATTCCTTGGGTGATAAGGGCATGAGATTTTGTTGGAATGACGTGAAAATGGGTAATTTAGTTGAAAGAGATTATGTCGATTGTTTCTTGAATTTTGATTAGAAATGCCTATGGGGAAAAGGGCATATTAAATAGTGAAATTTTAATTGGTTAATGGAATGGGAATTGGGGAATATTTTAATGGGATTCAACAAGGGAATAGATGAATTTGTGCAATGGGTTAATACATGAGAATTAGGTGGTACATATAATTTATTGGAATTAATAAAGTGGTCATGCTATGTGATATGAGAATTGTGCTTGAAATACATAAGTGGGTAAATGCTTGGGAAATGATAAATATGATAAATGGGTTAATGAATGGTCAATGATGAATTTGGAGAAGAAATAGGTGTTGTTGAATAAACATAAGGGTCATTTCATAGTATTAATTTCCATGTTTTTGTTATGAATTGTAATAACCAAATGCATTGAATACGCTTGGTTATGTTATGGGTTGGTTGTGGTGATTTGATAAATAAGCATGTCAAAATGTCTTGGTAGAGTGGAGTATTGATTTGAGGTTCAATGCCCATGGGTCAACTTAGATTGAGGCTCTAAACTCTACCCCAAAATGCACGGGTTCGGGATGGGGATGAATGATCTATTCCCCTAATGGTTCATTCCCCCCGGACTGAGGCTTCTAGGTGAGGATAATGTGTTGATGTGATATATGGATCCCCAGAGAGATAGGGACTTTATTTGTTTCCCCTATGCGTTATTATTGATTTCCTTAGACCCATGTGTAGATGATATTTATGCCTAATCTAGGGAACATGTGATTAAATGGATTGAGTAATGAATATGTTATAAGGAATGTACTTTGGATAAATGGTAGGAAGAAAATAAATGCAGTTGTCAACATATAGAATCTGAACTTTCCATTGTTTACATACCATTTATTTTTTACTTGAATGCACTATCTATTAGACTAGATGTTTTGTAAACACCGTTGGTGGTGGCCTACTGAGTTTTGTACTCACACCCTGTGCGGGCCCCTGTTGGGTACCCGAGCTGATCTCTTGGTTGTAGGTCAGGATGAGGGGTAGGGCCCTACAATAAGATGTTTATTTGGGCTTGGGATATCCATGGATAAGGATTCAGATATAGAATTGGGACCTTTTGGATTTTTGTTCATTAGTTTTATTTTTTGGTTTTATTCACTTTCACTACTAGTGTGGCATGACATTGATGTATTTTAATTTATGTTGCGATCATTTGGGAAATGTTTAGTTATGCATGTTTATTGGTTGTTTTATATTTCTTCAATTATATTCATTGAGTTATAATGAGACTTACTCTAGTAAGAGGGTATAGTCTCTCCATGTGACTTATTAGACCCTCGCCACTAGTCAGAAAACTCTAGCGTACGAGGAGGCACTCTTTAGTTCATGTGACATTCCGGCTCAGAGAACTGGTTTAGATTATTCTGGGTTGAGGATGTTATAAAGAGGTAACAAAGGAGTTCTTTTATTTTTTTACTATTTTTGGATGGTATACCAGATATTAGGATGGGTAGGGCCTTGTTAATGATCCTGTGCTTGGGAGTAGCTAACCCATGTACAGGGGAAAACTCAAGTCATCCTGGGAGGGAATTGTTGTTCTTGATGTGTGTTGTTACAGTTGAATTATATTTCATCATTGTGTGATGCACATGTTGTGTGATTTGACTGATTTATGATATTTTTCTCATGGCTAGAATGGCTTGAGGTTGTTCATTCATGGATCATTTTAGGCACCTAAGGGTATAGGTGGCATGAATCATTATAGTTACACACATAGTATGTGTGTGCAGGGAAAAATGAGTATAGGTAATTTTACTCCCTTGATAAATTTGAAGATAATGATGCTTAATAATGGTAATGCAAGTTGGTAAAGGAAGATAATGAAATTGAATAGTCAATGAATAATGGGTATATAGAAATGTTATAACCAGGGTTAATGTTTTGGGTTGTGATAAATTGTAAAAGGCTAACTCAGTGTCTAATGGAGAAATATCGCATAGTAGTGGTAAAATTGTTAACGAATTTTTCATAATGAAAGGTGTAAATGAGATAAAATTACAATTAGAACAAGATGTGAAATAAGAGATGTTCTTGAGGGGAATAGATCATGTTGTAAATGAAGATTTATTTTGAATAGGTGTTGAAAAATGACTTATTATTAAGTAAACTAGATAAACCCATGTAGACCATGACCCACATTTGGTATGGTATAGGGTAGTGTTCAAAGTTTTATGTTGACTGTTGGGGTAGGGTATGAAGAATGTTTTGTTTAAGGTTGGTAGCGTGAGATATTTTCCATCTGTGGTTAAACTCTGTCTGTCATTCTGCAATGTGTTGGGTGAACGATAAGTTTAAAATGAAAATGTCTGGGTTCAAAGTTAGGTGTCCTTTCTATTTTCCGTTAGACCCATGTTTTTGTGGGTGGCACAGTGAGGGTTACCTAATTGAGTCTTTGGGTTTGGATTGTGAATCCTTTCCATTTGTGATATGGACTAGGTGGTGTGCTTAGGGAACCCTTGGAGGGGTTGTGGACTTGGGGTTTCGAGGAATTATTCAGTAATGTGGGTGGGAAAAATCTCATGGTTCACGACAGTATGGAGTGCATGCTGGACCCTAAGGATGGTTCTTGGGTCTTAGAGACCTTGGGAGTTGAGACCTCGTGATTAGTGTCTTAAATCCAAGAGAGGATTTATTTATAGTTGTTACAATGAATTTTTACACCTTTGGTGTTTGACCTATAGTAAATGGTTGTTTGGTGTGCTAGGAACAGTGCGCATAGGAACTCATCTGAGAGTTTCATGCATGAGCATTGCTTTGTTCGTGTCATGATAAATACTGTTTGGAGAGTGGACCAATGGATTCTTTTGGTGGTGACTCTATTCTAGGGATTTGGTATCATTTAACCTTCAGGGTGACCTATGAGAGTGGTTGGATAGGGTTTGTAGTACTTTATGGTTGTGTGCCACACATGTAGATGTTTGGAACCATGATTGCAGGATGCAGAGTGTTGTGTTGTGCAGGTTTGACCTAAGGGTGGAAAAGTGAAAAGGTTTATGGTTGGTGGTGCGACTCAAGATGTGAGAGAGCATTGATAGTTTCATAAATCAAGGGGGGTGCCGTGGAAGGATAGCCCAGTGATGTCTATGCCTTGGAATATGAAGCATGATAGATGTTGTAGAGGCAGTGTTAACGCATGTTTTGAGGGTGGTAAAGTGTGTTTGATTCTCCCATAAGGGCACCCTAGTGCTTGTGATGGGATGTAAGGTTTGTTTTGAAGGGTTGTGTTGTATATATGCCTAACCCGCCCTTTTTGGATGATGAATAATGGGGGTCTTGAGGTTGTCTCTGATTAGAAGGGAAAGAGTGGCTAGAGTGTGGTTATATTCCTTTGCATGATGGTGACACCTGAGGCGAGGGTGGTCGCATGGATGACCATGTTGTATTAATTTTTTGGTTGTTGGAAGAGATTTAGAGGCCGCCTTAGGGCTAATGATGCTAACTAACCAAGATACGGAGTTAGGTAAGTAAGAAGGATATGGTATCTATGCAAGTTAAGGTAGTTTTGTGGGAGACTGATGGTTTGGATGGTGTGGTATACCATGTGATACTATTGTTGGATTTCAGGGACACATTAGAAGAATTCAAGTGGTGAGGTAGAAGTAGTGCCATGTGAACCATTGGTTTACGAATACTTAGTGTTTTGGTAGTAGAGTGATGATTATACATGGTTGAAAATCACACCTAAGTGGTAGTGGTTAAGCGATGATGAAATGAGTTCGACAAAGATCCCTAAAATCCATGGAAGGCTATGGGGTCCTATAATTCGACAATAGAAATGAATAATTTGGTGGTTTTGTTCCTCTACAATTTATTATCATTACATAACAAGTGAAAATAATTCCCAACATCTTAGCATTGTCCCAAGTACGTTGAGATTCTCTAGCTCACGCCAAGAGACATGGAGGTGTTAGGTTGGATGAGTGATATCATGGAGTTTACATCATGGAAACAGCATGTGTGGAGCTTGATGATGGAATGCACACCCTCTATCGTTTTGGGTGAGGTCCTCGAGATGGACTGAATGATTAAAAACGTTGTGGTTATCATCCACAGAATCTGGGAATGGGCACTATGTGATATTCATTTTTTTGTTTTTGAGAAAGTTAGTTGTCCATGTCTATGTTTGGGGTTCAGTTTGTCATCAGGTATAAGATGTGGTGGTTTAAATACCTCTTGAGAGTAGTGGTTCAACACTCCTATGGTGGGGATTAATGAGTTATCCCTATATGGGGAGTGGAGAACGTCGAGCTGATGTGGTGGAACCAGAATGTCAATGAGGAACATGTAAGGTGTATGTTAGGTCCCTCATGGAGGCAATGTGGGATTTTGGAGGTGGTGACTGATAATCCAAGTGTTGGATTGAGCTTAGGGTGGTTCCAAGTGAGGAATGTGATGTTTGTGTTGAGTCATAGAAGTGTGTGGTTGGATATGAAAATTGATTTTGGAAAGAGAAGTTGGGGTCCTATGACTCCAACAAAGATTGGAGTTAGACTCAGGTAATTTTTCCCTTGTGTTGTTTTAAAACTTTGTGAAGTTGGGTGAAGCTTGACCATGTGATGTGGTTTTATGCCAAGGGTGAATCCAATGACGGTTTGAAGGTTGGTAATGCCATGATGATAGAATTATATAGTAATTCAGGGAATGAACTCTGTTGGGTTCCTAGGATGATAATGATATGCTTCAAGTCAGTAAGCACTTTGGGAAAATGAGAAAGGAGTAGTGTGCCAACAGATGAAGGTGGGTGTTCTGGGACAAGCCAGTCGGGTGTGGTCCAACCTGAGGTGGTAAATTTGAATGGGTGTGGTGAGAGTGATCCACCTCCGAGTTCATATTGTGGTGACAAGTGCCTTTTTTAAATGAAGTTATACCGGATTGAGGTTGTGTTGATCCTAGTCCTTGAATGGATAGTGCAAGAATGTCCTTCTGAAAGGTCTTGATAGTGCAGCTGGATTTCAATGTGGGGTATTGCCCGATGAATGCTTGGGCATGGTGGGTAGGAACATGTTAGGAGATGAGAACGTTGGGTTGAGTTCTAGTGGCCCTTGGTTGATGGATGAGGTTCCGGGTTACTGAAAACGGTGTAGAGAACCATACCAGATAAATTGTTGGTTGATGACATGATCAAAATTTTTGGTTGGAAGGACCCGAGTGCTCACCATTCAGGTGAGTTGGTCCTGGTAGGGAGAACGGGCACAATTTAACTGGTCAAGTAGCTGGGAGTTTTAGTGTTGTGTTTGGATGTATAGTTGTGGAATGAAATCTTCAGGAAAGGTGGTTGGTAGGATTGTGTTCTTTCTTTCGGGTGATACCGGGTTTTTCACTTTTAGAGTTGGGTGAACTAGAAAATGAATCCATGTGATTTTGGTCATGATTTATGTAGAGAATCGGTCTGATGAGGTTCTAATTGGTTCCTCCATGATGATTTAATGATGTGTGTTATGTTTCCATGTGTTTTGAGTTAAGTGTTGTCACCTATGTTTTCCCCATAAATTTCTTGTGGTGGGAATGGTTGAAGTGGATGAATGCTTGAATATTTTATAGTTCATGATGTGGGTTGTGGTGAGGAAGTCTTGAGGGGAAATTTTGTGGCCTTGAACCATGTGAAATTTCCTTGATATTATCAACCAAAAACATAAAAATTTGGTGGATAGGTAGGCATAATGGAAGGGACTTTAGTTAGAGAAGCATTATGATGCCTCGAAGAGCAGCTCGAGGATGATTCGTTATAAGGTGGGGAGGTTGTAAGGTACCATATTTTATTGAAGTATGTTTTCATTATGTTTTGTCATTTATATCTCCTTCATGGATAGATAATTGTTTCCCAAGATCCGATGGTGGCTCGGGGGTTCCCTGGGGGCTCGAGGTGTGAATAGAGGAGCAATCCGGCCAAGCAGTGAAATGCGCACGGTCTGCACACGGTTACGGGAAACTGTCCGAGTAAACCGTGTAGACTATTTATACATGGATAGTATCCTTCGCATTATCTATGCATGGTTATGTAAAAACACGTGGGTTCCCCAAGAAAACATGCAGTCTGGCCTCTCCCGGATAGTAGTTGTCGCACAGTTTGCGCATGGTTTGGGAAATCGTGCGGGTAAACAGTGAAGCCCAAAAAAGATGGAAAAAAAATACAAAAATGCCACCGAGGGATTTTAAGACCCAACTCAGGTTTTTTGTCCTACCTCTCCCTTGGAACCCGGGGAATTAACTAAATCTCCCAATAGGTCTCAAGAATGAATATCCTTCGATTCATGGGCGTTTTGAGTTCTGTCAAGTGCGGATTAATGATCCAGGTAAGACTAAGCCTCCTCTTTCTTCTATTTTTAGTTTAGGATTTTTATCATCATCTCTTCTCCATTAGAAACCCTAAAACCCTCATTTAAAGATGAGATCTCAGTGGAGGATTCAAGGAGTGCTTGATTCCGGAGCTAAGTCCATGATTAAGAGTGTGTTCATCAATGGATACGAGTTAAGTGGTGTATAAATATTATCCAATAGGTTTGTTTTAAATTTTTGCATGGAAGTTGGTGTTCAGGTTTTCACTGTTTTTTGTTCTTGGATCCATTGAGGTGTGTGATAAAAATGGGTGTCTATGTGACTAAATGAAACCCTCACAATCCCTATGGGATGCATTGAGTATGACATGACCATTTAAAGGACACCCATGGGCTACACCAGAAATTCCAAACCTAGAGAGTGGTAGGGTTAAGTGAAGGATTTCCATGTAAAGTGTGAATCCCATGTAGAAAATGTTAAATGGTTGATTAGTTTGTAAATTGAATGATAATAAATATTCCTATGGTGATAATGGCATGTGATATTGATGGAATGACATGTAAATGGGTAATTTAATAGAAAGATATTATGTCGATTGTTCCATGAATTTTGGATAGAAATTCATAAGGGGGTTAGGGCATATTAAATGGTGAACATGTAATTGGGTAATGGAATTAGAATGGGGAATATGTTAATGGTATACAACAAGAGAATTCATAACTTTGTGGAATGGGTTAACACATTAGAATTAGGCATCATACTTAATTGATTAAATGTAATAAAGGGGTTGTGCCATGTGATATGAGAATTGTGCTTGAAATTCAGAAGTGGGTAAATGATTGGGAAATGATAAATGGGCTAAATGGGTTAATGAATTGTCATTGATAGATTTGGATAAGTATTAGGGGTTGTTGAATAAACAATAGGGTTTTTGCATAGTATTAATTTTCATGCTGTTGTTGTGAATTGTGATAAATAGTGGCATTGAATATGCTTGGTTGTGTTATGGTATGCTTGTGGTGATTTGATAAATAAGCATGTTCACATGGATTGTAAGAGTGGGGAATTTACTTGAGGTTTTATGCCCATGGGTCAAGTTAGAAAGAGGCTATAAACTCTACCCCAAAATGCACAGGTTTGGGAAGGGGACAGAGGAACTATTCCCCTAATGGTTTCATTCCACCTGGACTGAGGTTTCGAGGTGAGGATAAAGTGTTTATTTGATATGTGGATCCCTAGTGAGATAGGGACTTTATATGTTTCCCCTATGAATTGTGATTCATTGCCTTAGACCCATGATATTTATGCCGAACCCAAGGATCATGTGATTGAATGGATTGAGTAATGGAGATGGTATAAGGAATGTAATTGGGATAAATTCTAAGAATAAATCAAATGAACTTGTTAAATTATGGAACTTGAAATTTCCCTTGTTTACTTACTAATTTTTTTGTATTTCCATGCACTATCTATTAGACTTTATATTTTGTAGACAATGTTGGTGGTGGCCTACTGAGTTTTGTACTCACACCCTGCTCAGGCTACAGTTGGGTACCCAAGTAGATCTCTTAGTTGTAGGTCTGGATGAGGGAAAGGGACCTACACTAAAATGGTGATTTGGGCATGGGATGTCCAAGTTGAAGGATACAAACATAGAATTGAGACCAGTTTGTCATTGTGTCCATTTTTTATATTTTTGGGTTTTATTCACTTGCACTACTAGTGTGGAATTGCATTGTTGTATTTTGATTTATGTTGTACCCATTTGGGAAATGTTTTATTATTCTTGGCAGTTGGTTGTTTTATATTACTTCCTTTATATTCTTTGAGTTCTAATGTGACTTACACTAGTAAGAGGGTATAGTTTCTCTACATGACTTATTAGACCCCCACCACTAGTCGGAAACCTCTGGCATATGGGGAGGTGCGCTTGAGGTCATGTTACGATTCGACTAAGACCACCGGTTTAATAGTTTTCAGGTCGGGGATGTTACATTAAATATCTTTTATATGATTTAATAATGATCAAGGAATTTTAAGAGGTCAATTTTAATTTCATGAAGCATTTTCATAAATGATATCAAGATTTATTTTTAAAATGTTTTATATAGTTTAAAACAATTATAACAATTAGAAATGTCCAGTTTATAATTTATGGTTCTGTTATATATGAGTTATGTCCTAATTATCTAAAAATATAAACCCAAAAGGCCCAAAATGTGAATGAATGTAATTTAACTAATACAAATCATGATTAGATAATGTTTAATTTATGTACATTATAGAAAAAATTCTCAAATTTTTTTCCTCAATTAGATCTACCTCTTCCATCATTACATTCACCCATTATTTTTATTTCATTTATTTTTAAACTGATACATGATTAATATATGAAATGAGGGATGTATGATTTTCTAATCTAAAACTTCATCTAGACTGAATCATTGATTTCTAATTTCCTAGATTATTTTTAGTTTCTACCTGTTTTGGTAAGATTGCAATTTTTTAATTTTGTATTCCTCCTTCACTTTCCTCATAAAATAATTCCATTGATACTTGGTCTATTTCCTTTGGATAACATTCACATTATTTGGAAATATCCATTTTTTAGTGATAAGACATTTCAACATCCTTTGTTAAGAAATATGTACATTCAATAACCTTAAAACTATAAGAATCCACCACATTCTGTAAATAGTAATTCAAATATCATTAACATCTCATGTTGGGTACATGCCCCATGAATGTTCCTTCCTTATCATTTTAAACAAATTTCAAAGTTTTGGATTTTTAGTTTTTATTAAATAAGGATATCAAAAAATACTGGCTTATTACACCGAAGGTTTTTTGTTATAGAATAATTCATATGAATTCATATTTTATTGTGGCCTAAAAAACATTTTTTTCACATGTAAAGCAGTGTAGACAGATTATTTCCACTAGAGAATTAAATTTTTTTAATCTAACAACATGATACTTCCCATTTCCTCCAAGGTTTTATTTTTTTCTGAAACTCCATTTTTTGAAGTGTTTATGGAGCACTATATTGATGTTTGATTCCATGATTCTTTAGTTAAAAGTAAAAATAATCAAATGTGAATTCTTTACTACTATCATCTCTATAAATATATACATTAACCCACATTTATCTCTCTACATCTCTTTGGACAGATCTAAACATTTCCACATCCTATTATTTGTGTTTCATAAACATGATTTTCATCAACCGGTTGAAATCATCAATAAATTGATAAAGTAACAATATCCATCTCTTGACTGGTGTCTTATCAGTCCAAAATGATCCGATTAAAAATGCTTAAGATGTCTATTAGACTAAATCTCAAAATTCATATGGATTTTAACAACCATATTATCTTTTTTACATGTACTACAATAACCATCCTTCCTTATTTTAAACATTGGTATGTTTTTAATAGAATAAAAATTGGAATGTGTGTTCATTCTTTTCTCCCAGTGGTTCCCAAGTATATGATACTACAATTTGATTTCTTCTTCATCTCTTATGAAAAATGTTTTTCAAGGTTGTCATATCGGTAATAGATTTTATCAGGTTCATTATACCTTAATAATAATTTTACCATCTTCCACACTTTTGATTACACATGAATCCTTCTTGAATATCACTTCTTTTTCATATAAAATTTTCTTATTACACACCTTATGTTGTGTTTGAACACGTAAATATATAAAACATAACTAGATTTTAGTTTCTTAACATCAATCTCAATTATACAATTCCTATAATTTTCAAGGAACAATCATTTTTAAAATTTACTATTCCTCTATCACTATTTCAAACATCCCTCAATATATTTAAATCACATGAAATATGTGAGTGGCATCCACTATCAAGAATCTATGGTATATTCATTTTTATTACTTTTATATATTTTTCCACAATATAATCTCTTTTTTAAGAATTATTATTCCTATCATCAATTTTATGCCACGCATAAGAAACTTTTCTAGGAATGGTTATCAAACATTCATTAGAAAAGTTACATTATGGGTATCATCTTCCATATATTTCCCCTAGGCAATCAGAATGATTTTCCCTTTAAAATTTTATAACATATTTTTTATTTCCATCATCTAACATCCTATGATTTAGGAAATTTTAATACTTTTCTTCCTTTGTGATTGCCCCAAACTTCATATATATTTTTGTGTAGACAAATATTGTTCCAAAAGTTATAATATTTGATTCCATGAATTTCACTACACCAATAAGAGACATCAAATCAATGGATTCTCTATATATAACATCTTTAACTTTAGAAATTATTTTGAGATCCTTAAAAAAAATTATTTTAGTTTCCTCTAAGTATGGGGGATCTTTATTAAATGGGATATTTTTTCACTTATATTAATGTTGAGGATTTATCAACTATTTTATCATCCCATGATATCACCAAAATTTTCATAGAACATCAATGGTTACCAAATTAAGATAAAATAAAAAAAATTGGGAAAGGTTTCACATTATTCTTCGTATGAGTTTTCTTATAAAATTATAATTCTAATATTTTACTTCTAAATATTTTTTGAAATTTTGATAAATCATTCTTATAGTGCTTTAATGGTCAATATATTCTGATTTAGTAATTCCAATCTAAATTTTTATTAAGGAAATTATTTAACAGAAATATTCTACCATATTTCCCCATTCTGTACTTTTCAGTTTGAGGTTCTTATTATCCTAAATATAAAAATTTTCCTTTTGAAGAATATCTTATTTTTTATCAAAATTACTCTCACTATTTTTCATAATTTTTTTGATTTTTTTCGTGAGTTTTTTATTTTTCACAATATATAAAACAAGTTAATATCTTGGATTATATTCTATGTATGATTATACACCTCATTCTTATTCATTGTTTGAGGAATATTTTATTTTATTATCATTTTCAATGAATGTTACGAACATATTTGAATATTAAGCTTCAGAAGAATTGTTTTCAATTGAGTGAGATTACATTTTTTACCAGACAAGCTTATTTTATGTCTCTTCAACTTTTTCAAAAAAAATGGGATTATTTTTCTTCATTAAATGTTTTTTTACACTTTTTCTATCTAGTTTTTTCATTATAATCATCTTGATATTCCCAAAGTATGTTATCTCTTAAATTCATAAAAATTATCCCAATTCCTCTACACTTAAAACATTTGAGTGGATGTTTTTTTCCATAATTTCCATGAGCTCATCTATAATTATTTATGATAATAGGCAAGATCTTTTAATTAATTTCACAATTTTACATAAATTTTGAATCGTAGTTTTTAATAATGTTATGATCAACATATTGTAATTACATATTTTTATACGATTCAAAATCCATTTCATCCTTGATATTCTTTTGGAACAATGGATATTTTCTCATATCATAATCAAAAATACTGTTTTGTAATTATTCAATAGATAATTAATATTTATCAAATATGTATAGATTTTTTGAATCAAACCATTTAGGGAACATTCTCATAAATTTATTAGCTATTGTAGAATCTTACAAGGTATCTATGATATCAATGATTATTCAGAAAACATAATTCACTTTGGTTAATTATTCATCAATAGTTTCTCCATCACCCATTATAATGCCTTTAGATTTTCTCTGTCTGATTTTAACTATTCTTCCTTTACGTTAGTATTTCCCTTAAAGATAATTTCATGTTTTTTCAATGTTTTTTTGGATATTTTGAGACCCATTAATTTAATGAATAAATTATCTAATTAATAAATTGGAATATCATTTCTATATTTTCCATCAACATCAATGTTTCTATTTTTATAAAAATACACAAGATATTCTATCTTAAGGGGTGGAAACCCAATATTTTCTACATCAATAACCTATGTAATAAGTGATATAATATATGTAATTATCCTGTTATTCTATACTTGATTATTTTTTCATAGAATTTAGGAATACCATTATTATTGATGAAATTGAGATTTTATATGATAATGATTCTATAGGGGAAACATTATCTAATAAAACATGATATTCCAAAGGATTATAAAACAACAAAGAGGGGTAAATGAGTTGTAATATTATAAAACTTTCAATGTCTAAGAATGTTAACCCCTATATCTAGTTATAGTTAATCATTATAAAATTTTAGTAATATCACATTCATGAAAAATAAAATAATTAATAAAATCACATAATATCTACAAATTTTTTTCTCGATTTGAGAAATAACATCCTTTCCATGGTCACTCCCATGGGTCTGTTGAAATTCACTTTTAGAAAGAATTGAATATGACTTTTTTCTCCCAATGGAAACCATATATATCTTGATATGAAATATTATACCGACTTACATTCGTTAACACATTTTTTATTACAAAAAAATTGAACTGTAATACATGAATGTTACGTTGTGAAATTCTCTCCAAAAAATGTATGCCCAGAAACTCTTTTCTATGTACTTTCATCTGATATGCAGGCGTCTGATGGCCTATGCATGTTTCACCTTTCCTGAAACTGAAAATTTCAACAAAAAAATTGATTAATTATTATTTAAAAAACCCATATCCAATTTAAAACTCCAAAAAAATACTCAGTCTATTCTTCCTACGATTGATTCTCACTATTTAGTATTCTAAGCTTAGACACTTTCAGATACACTAATCAAAAAATTTATTCTATCTTGAACTTTTCATCAACTTGTAAAGCATTTTCCTTAGAAACTCACCCTGACATAAACACCGTAGTACTTCTACTCTTTCAACATGTGAATTATTTTTTTACGATATATGTTTCACATATATTTATAGGTATTCTAGAAATAGAAAAGGGAAGAAACTGATTCTCCTTTCTCTATTACAAAAAATAATAAAATTTAATTACACACACCCTTTAATTTCCTTAGGATGCTTTTCAACTCTTCTCAACTCTTCTAGAGGCTTCTTTAATCTTACATAATCATTCTTAATTCCTTAGTGTTTCATCCTTTTTTAGTGTTCATTGAACTCAATATTTAAGAAACTCATCAAACTTTTTATATTTATGAATATTTCACACTATAACTTGTACAACCATCGATTTTGTGACTCCATGAAACATAAAAATTGTAAATTTGAGTTACATTATCTTTTGAAATTTTTACAAAAATACACTTTGTAACTCTCTATAGACTTCAACATTGTAACATTGTGTTTTTATAAACAATAAACAAGGACATTGTATTCTTATTTTCACTCTTCATCCACTTTCTTTGTATTATCTTACTATTCGTATAATTTTTCAGTTTGATCATACTATTCATGTGCTCTCTCTATCTGATAATAGTGTTCATATGATTTCTCATCCCTATCAATCTATTCATCTTCTTTATTAGTATGATCATATAGTTAATTTTCTTTCCCATTATATTTGTACTATATATTTTCTTTCACAATATTATCATATTTTTCATCTTCATTCTCAATATAATCATATAGTTCATTTTCATTCTTAATATGATTATACTATTAATTTTTTCTCTAGATATGATCATAATGTTCATTCAATGATGATGTAAAAAAATTATAACAAAATTTTCATTCATAAAATTGAACATTGAAAACTCTGAAAATCAATATATCTCATTTTCATAAAACTTCCATCACATATAATTACTTCTTGAAGATGATTTAAGAACTTTAAATCAAATTATCATATAATTTGCTTTTAATTTTCATTATGGAAACATTACAAAATTTAAAATTTCAATCTTTATCAATTTCAACATCTTCAAAAACATGGTATCATCTAAATTTTTTTAAAAATAATCATCCAATGGTTCATCTAGTGGATAATCTAATTATTAACATTGAAATTCTCTAAGCATATTGATTACTAGCCACTTTTTCATCTCATGCTTATTTATGCAATAATATGTTTCCAAAAATCATAATTTTTTTTAAAGTTCATATTTTTCTAAAAGATAAAAACTTTTAAATTTAAAACATTCTTCATCTTTTGAAACTCCATAGAAAAACTTTTTTAACTTCCAATGAATCAAATTTTTCTATTTCACAAAAATATTACTCAAAAAAATTATACATCAACATGTAATTTTTTTATAAAACTGACAAAAATGATCTTCCAAAATATTAGATCTTATCATTTTATCCCTCTAACTTCATCCCAACATGTTTTTTTCTGGAATTAAATCCTATAAAAATCCTCATATGGTGTCATCTGAATGATTGAATGGGAACTATTGTTATATTTGAACTCTACCTAGTGAATGTTTTGATCCCAACAACCTTAAAATCCATTGAAAAATATCTCAACATATGATCAAGAGTTGGAATGATATTCTCATAAAAAACCTCAATAAATGGGTGATAAACAGTGTTAAAACTCCCTAATGTATCCAAATAAAACTAATAATTTTTTAAAAAAACAAAATTAAATCATCTATCTCAATTAGTTATATTAAGGATTGGTACTCAAAGAATACATTTCATATCCCTTATTTATATAATCATGAATTATTAAAAATTAAAATTACCATTTATTGTATTGAAATGTCATGAAATTATATAGTGATCAATTACAACCCAAATGAAATAATATAATTTAGATATTCACTAGAGTCCTATAAGTAAATCCATGTCAGTTTGTTACTAATTCTATATTTCTATAGGTAATGGTTATATCATCCCCTTATACATATACCATTTATCACTTACATAGAGTCATATGAAGCATAAAGATATGTATTCTTTGATATCCTTCTTAATTTTATCCCACCAAATGCTTTTTATTTGATAAATATTCATGTTCATGCCTTATGGATGAATAGTGAGGTATGATCTATGATAATCATAATAAATATCCCTCTTTAATTGTGGATTTTATGGGATAAATAACTCAGTTTAAAGACATATAAACACATCTTTTTAAAAGATAAACTTATGTACACTCACTATCATTCTTTCTCTTCAACATAATCCATAAGATCTTCTTTGATAATAATTTGAATGGATGGTTGATATGTAATTTTATAAATACAATATTTCTCACCAATTATTTTGACTTCAGGATTCATCTGTTTCAAATATGTGTATATTGCGTATTTTTTATTCATCATAATTATTATGGTACGATGACCATTTCTTCTCAAAGAATCAACCACCATATTTTTCTTAGATATATGGTAATGTATTTTGAAGTTATAATATTTTATCAATTCCCTCCAACTATTTTGGGACATATTAAAATCCTTCTATGTGAATATATATTTTATTATATGTTGGTTTATATATATATCTTAGGTTTCATTTTATAGATAATTTAGAAGAATAATTAATACATGGATCACTACTAACAGTTACCAATCATAATTTGGGTCATTTTTCTCATGAATCTTTAAGTACCATGAGGCATATATTATTACCTAATTATTTTTAATGAGTAAAAATAATTATAAAATTAATGAAGAAACACTTTATATTTCCAACCCTTACTCATTGTAGGGTTATGTAACTATAGGTGTAATGACCCGCCACTTCTTTAGTCCTTGAAATAAGAAAAAAAATATGTGTTTTTAAAGGGAACATCACTACACTAGTGTTATCATGATTAGTGGATTGGATAGATTTGTTAAATTAATCAATAGTTCTCATATAACTTCTAAAAACTAAAAATCATGGTTAATGTGGTTAATCTAGTACATTTCTCAATAAATTTTGTCTTTCAAGAAATATAGAAATTTCATCACTTGAGATTACATGAAAAAATATGATATATTATATTGCTATAATTCATAATTTCTAAACATGGCATAAAGTTCATCCTTTAATAATGTCTTCAAAAAATATTATTACGATATTCCTACTATTCAATTTTATTTGAATACAAAAGAATATCATCTTTTATGATAACAATAAATTGTTCAAAATAGTCTTTATGGACTATATTAATCATATCCATTATGATGGTGGGATGATTTTTTATTCAAAATGAAATCACTATAAATTAAACGTTTCAATGCAACATGTGAATCATTTTCATTAGAATATCATACCTTTTTACCCAAATAGATGATAGACATGTCAATGATCAATTATTGAGTATTACTAAGGTCCTATTTGTTAATAAAAAATATTATCATTATGGGGTAGGGTATACTTGTTCGTAATAGTGATTTTATTATGCTCATAATAATCAATATAAATTCCCATTGATCCAACATTCTTTTTGACAAAGAGGCCTTGTGGACCCCTTGGAAAAGAAATAGGGTGTATAACACCCTGGTCTTGATTATATTATATCTAAATCATTAAGTGTTTTTTATCAATAGGGTCCATCCCATAATGAATCATTCAGATAAAAATTGATTATTGTGACCTGGGATTCCCATACATATATATTACATTTTTTATATGAATATTCAATAAATTCACAAACACATTCGTGTGGAATGTTATAGACTGGTTCATTTGGAAACATGGAAAATAGTATTCTTAATTGGGTGAATGATATTAAATTTATCCCATAATTATCTTCCCCATATAGTACTCTTCAAAAACACACCTTAATTAAACTAATAATCATATCATGTTGAAAGGAAATATAAGAATGGGCCTGCTCATATTCTCAAAATGTGAAAACATGGGAGATACTTAAGTATAACATGAACATAATAGTTTGAGAGTATTATAATAACTTATTAAAACCATAACATTCAGATTAAAGCTCATAATATTTATCCATGGAATAAATATTAATGTTCGTAAGACATGTATAATAAAATAATCAATGAAAATACAGTATGAGAGAAATAATGTTGATATAACAAATAAAATTATGACATGTGAATAACTATTGAATATATTCTATCGAGGGTGCCAACCATGACCTTCATTATATGTTAGGATTGGTTGAACCACCCATGTACCAACATTGGGAAAGGGATAACCTCTCATGTCTCCTCTTTAAGGCATGGTCTAACAAACCATATACCCTTATTTTTCAGATTGGGCTAACCACCTATGTACCTTTTTATCTTCTATAACTTTAAACATCACCCAATGCATTGGATGGATATATAGATCTCAACAATAATAGAATTAAAATAATATTCATGGGTTACATAAGATCATAAAGAATTCATCATATTAGAACCCATGAAATCAAATGGGTTTCATAATCATTTGATCATGGAATAACCTATAGAAAATAAATAGGTTCCCAAAATTTCATCATTTCATCATAGAATAACCCATGGAAAAAGAGTATGTTTGAATAATAATTATATCTTAGTATAACCCTTGTAAAAATAAGTAGGTTTCATAAGAATTATACCATGGGTTGACCTATGGAAAAAGAATTGGGTGTTAGATGATTTATATCATGGTATAACCTATAGAAGATAAATTGATTTCAAAACATATGATCATCATAAACATAAACCATATAGAGAAATATTATGAATATTATCATTTGGATAACAAATCCAAAAAAGTATAAGTAACATCAATAGATGTAATATTATTTTAAAATGAATTTATATCATGACATGAAACACCTCATGGGAAAAATATTAATTATTTTAAATTCACCATTTAAATATAAGTAATATAACATATTTTTGTAATCCTTTATATTAAAATAAGAATTATAAACATATAGAGGGTGATTTAAAAATAATTTAAAACATTTCATAAGGAAAATATCATTTTTTCTAAATTAAGTTAATTTTTCTAACACATGAAAAAAAAATTAAAAATCCATTTCATTTAATATTAAATTTAAAAATTATGAATGAAACTTAAAATAAAATATTGGTCATGATGGTAGGTAATTTCGTTTATTCGGTACATATTAAAATACTTATTCCATTTAATTTTTAAAAGAAAATACAAACATGCATTGTTCAGAAAGGCACATGATTATTACTAATCAAAAACATTGTAAAAATATGAAAATGGTGATTTTTTTAATATTAGTATAATAATAAAATATTTTTTAATTTTTTTAGAAAACATGGTTTTAGAAAAAAAATGATTTCCTACTAAATAGGGAAATAATTCATGTTTTTATTAAAACATTTTCCCAATTATTTTTTGTAAAAATCAGTGAAAATGATATTATTCCTTCAAAATATTATTAATAACAGAAGTAGAAGAAAATTAATGAGTTTTTTGATATAAGGGTTATAATATTTTATCATCTAATATATAATCATAACTAATTCTGATAAATAATGAGATTGTAAAATAAAATCATTAGCACTTTAGGAAAATTAAAACATAATCCCCAAGTAGGAATATAATTAAATGAAACATAAAATATAATGAGGATTAATAAATTCATTATATTTAATGTAAATTTTTTTGTATATAAACATTGTAAAATAAGAGAACTGCATAACATAATCAAATGTCTCAAAGAATGAATATTGAGTGAAAAAAATGGTTGTTTTCATAACTTTTGAAATGTAAACCCATGAAATAGAGATTTTTAAATGGATATGTAAATATACATAATTTTATGTATATGTATCATAAAATATTCTCATTATCATTTTATATACCACATAAAATTAAATATTTGATTAACATGGCATGTGTCTCACAAATCTAAAAAATTAGACGAAAATCTCTTATCGTAAGCATCAACATTCTTTGTTCTAATTAAAACCTAGTGTGTAGGAAATATATATTTATTATATATATATTACCAAACCTTACATATATATAACATAATATATATTATTTATATATTTACTTTTATTGAACATTTATTAAAAATCTCATGTTAAGGTCACATTTCTATTAATGTCCGTTTTGTATTTCTTATATGTTTTTCTTTGTTATTTTCAGTCCTCTTACATGGTACCATTTTCTAATGAATAATAATAATTATATAGTTATCATATTTATACGTCAATTATACATGTAATACCATTCATTATAATTTGTTTGATAAATAATGTACATTATGATCATGTAGACACTAGGTCGTACATATGAATGAGAATTATTTCCATTTCTTAATGATCAATATGGAAATAGTTTTTTAATATTTTATCATTGAATAATTTTAATAAAATAATAATTAAAAATATTATTACTTAAAATTTACTTAGAAATATCATCCATGTGGTTTGGTGATGAAAATAGAGGGTCGAATTTCTTTGTGAAGGCGGTTGTACACATGTCCACAAACGATGTTATCATCTTTCAATGAGTAAAAAGGTATGAAAAAGAATGATATATTATCTTTTTTAAATGATACATATGTAACTAAAATAATAATAATTTCAACTAAATAACATATATTCCTTAAATATACCCATTTTATTTTACATGTAAAATGTTATTCCAAATTAATCAAATCACTTCACGAGGAGGTAGTCCACCAAACACATTAGAGACATTATCATATTCCCAATGAAGTGGAAAATAAAAAAGTTATATATGATATTTTTAATAAATAGATTTTGTTTTAGTCATAAATATAATATATATTCTTTATATCCATACTCATACCCAACTGTGATTGGTTTTAATGGAAAAACAAATGACATCGGTTCGTGAGGCGGTAGTCCACCATACACACAAATGATGATTTCAAAACCCATGTGTTGGAAGGGGAGATAGTCCTAGATCATTACAGTAACATAAAAACATATCATTAAATGGATTATAATGAGGTCACTATAGTATTATGGTATTATAATAATATAAATAGGTTGAGAAATCAATAAAACAAAAATCTTCATTAGTGGAAATTACTTATTCTTCCGATATTCACAATTGGTTTTCACCGTAAGCCATATTAGGTTGAATTTATGCCCAAAATAAATATATTAGGATTATAGACGTGAATTTGGGATGTTATTTGGTTAGGTATTCACCTAAACAAATTGATTTTTTGGTTTTAATTAGAGATGTGAAATGATGGTCCTTTAGAAGTGATGTGACAAGAACACTTCTAATATTTTGAAAAAAAGTTTTCCACCCTTGTTTTTTTCATGTAACGAGGATAAAATGATGTAAAATTTTTAATATTATATGGGATATTGTCTAAATATTAATATTAAAAGTGTTTTAGACTTGGTTACAGTTATTTTAACCCCTTCACGGTTTAGTTTAACCCTCCAATAAACCCATTATTACTCTAAGTATGGTAAATAAATTTTTTTGTTTATAATATAATTTTTTTAAAAAAATTAATTAAAAATAATTCGATAATATAAATTATTATCATTCCGAATAGAAAATCCAATTTTAAAAATTCTATTCAGATATGTGGAAAACATTAATTTAAAAAAAATCCTTTAAATAAAATGAAAAAGATTATTTTTTAAGAAAAAATTTTTAAAAGTTCACAATTTTTTATATCCAATTTAAATATTGAATTTATTTCAATGTACTAAATTTTATTGATACATATATAATATTTGTAATATTACATTAAAATCAATTTAAAATATAATGTAGCATAATAAATAATTTAAATGAAAACGAATCTTTCGATTGAAATTAATATTTTCACTATTCCTCAAAAAATTAATCATTTCAGAAAATTATCAAAATTTGACAATGAGGTAATTTAAAAATTATGATTTAAATGGTTTTTTTTCTTTTTTTCAATTTTTTTTTCTAAAAATGAAAAAATATATTTAATGTAAAACCCGCATATGTTATGAAAAAATGGGTTTTTGAGAAGTGTCTTTTTCAAGAACTAAATAATTTTTTATTAACTATTTTATAATAATAATAATATCAATATCAATTTAAATTTAATGATTTATAGTATATTAATTTTATTGAAAACATTCCTCATTTGGGAACATTTAAATTATTTATGTTAGAGAATCATGATGCGCATTAAAATAGTTTTCATAATAACACTTTATTAAACCCAAAAATAATCCTTCATTGAAATCCAATATAATATTTAATGAAAAGTAATTGAATGGATTAAATATTATTAAAGAATAATTATGTTAATTTAAAACATAATTGATTATATAAATTACATATTTTATTAGAAATATATATTAGTTTTACAAAAAATGGTATTATTAACTATTCACTGAAAAATAAATAGTTGAAGAAAAATCACAAAAATATCACGAAAAGATAATTTTTATTTTATAATTACAAAAATTACTTTTATTTTATCAAATAAATTTTCTTAAAAATCTATAAATTAAATATATAATTTTCTCAATCAAACCAACAAAAATAATTTCTATATATGAATATAATTTCTTTATGAGAAATTCATTGATTACTTACTATTATTTTATAAATTAATTTATATTGAGTAGTATATTTGTATTTATATTTCATAAAGTGGCCAAAAATAATCATACTGCCTATTAAATATCTATGTTATGCCATTAATATTTAAAATAATATTACTTCATGGTTCAATAAAGCTAGGTGTCACGTGTCAGGCAGATCATCAATGAAACTTGGAGTTGAATGTAATTAAAGTTAAACTCAATGTTTCATGTAATTAAATATAAAATCATTGATTAATTGAATATAATCTTAAATGTGTATTTAATGTAATTGAATTTGACAACCTTTTACTTTGTTCCTCATAATATAAGATATAATTCCCTCATTACTGGTTATCATGACCTATATTAGTGAATTTTCTTCAAAATAGAGTTAATGAACATCCTTATATATTCATTAGACAACAATATGATTCCGGATAGAAAATAATATTTCTATTATCTTGAAAATTAACATGTAAATTATATAGGTGAATCTAATACATAACCATGAAAAGAACAAATTCAACTACGGGGAGAAGAACAATATTTTTTGGAAGTATTATCTAATAAGTTAATAATAATAAAGTGTTGCATATCTCACTCAAAATCATTATGATAATATGTGTTTAAATATATAGTTCAATATATAATATTTGAGGGGCCAATCAATATTCCTTGTAAACATTTAGGATACAAAGGAATGTGATGAACTAGATCCTAAAAGTTATTCACCAATTTTGTTTAGAGAATATATGCTACAATGAATTATATCATTATTGTGATCTACATTTGTGATGGTCATAATATACACACTTCCTTTATAAATTAGTTTAGGTGTATATTGGGGCGTATTATTATACTTTTCTCATAGGTTAGGGCATTGATTTCAACAATAACTAGACTCTATGAATTCAAATCATTTAAGTGTATGCACTAAATTAGTGGTGATATTTAATTCCTATATCATATTGATATGTCACATTATCCCCCTATGACCACTATTATCTTTATTTCAAATATTTTCACACATGAAATGCTATTATTTATTAGGATCCAATTACTCATTTTCATAGTCCTGAAATGTTTTACATATATACTGCTGAATCTTTTTTTCAATATATGTCTTCTTATCAGATATCCCATGATACTATACATTCTATTTTCTCCCTCTATAAAAATTCTAGTCCTAGGTTTATATCTACACTCTTAGAACACATTGAAATTTATTTTTTCATATAAAGTCACTTTTAGAAAATAAAATTCTAGGACTTCGGTTTATACCACTAATAATGTAATCAATTTTACTCTACAGATTGGAGACAATGTTAGTTTCATACCAAGAAAGCCCCATGATTTTTTTATTATATGCATTAACAAAAATATCCTCTAAATGATTCATCCCCATGAATTCTATTTATATCTTCATGAGAAGAGTCTGAGGAAAATACTTATGTATTAATACCTTCCTAAACTCCAAAAATTTTATAGAGTATACATCCTCCTTCAATATTTTATTTTAAATGATAGTACTCCATTAGTAATCCTTATCATCCAAATGATAAACAAAAATTATAACTATCCCTTTTTATAACAACATGAGTGCCAGAAATATATTTTCTATTTGTTGATAAATGTTTAGTGATAAATATACTTTAATAGACACTAATGGGGGTGAAAATCATCTTATGAACAAATCAAATTCAGTATTATATTTATTTAGTGAATTTTGTATATCATAATGGTTTTAATTATTATTATTTGTTTTTGAGAGTTTAGTATGAATTTCAACAACATTTACACCCCTATTTATATCCCTTTTGTTTTCTAATTAGTAGAATCAGCATATTTCTGATCGCTTGAATTATTAACATTAGATTTCTTTACTCTATCCATATCACAAATAATAATAAATTTAAGATATAAATAAATAATATAAAAAGATAAAACATTTAACATAAATGGAAAAAATAAATTTTTCCATAAATTGATAGGTTTCAATATAGGTTAATCATTTTCTATCTCAAATTAGGTCCTCTATACATAGCATAAATATGTTTTATAATCCTTATATATGGTAAATAAAGAGTGACTGAATTCCCAAAGAATATCTCTCAATAGTTTCTATCATGGTGTGTAGTCTTATACCCACTAATCTTGTAGTAGGCTAATGTTCAAGTTGATATAGAACCAAAATTTATAAGGGTGATTAACCGTATATGAATCTGAGCCTTATCCTCATATAATTTTAAGTATCTAGATTTTGATTTAACATTATAGAAACCACAAAATCCTTAGATTTAATAAACATTGTGATGGTATCCAATTAAAAACATAATTATTATAATTATCCTTATGGTTTTAACTTATGTTCTCTCATCCTAATCCCAAAAATAACTAATCTAATACTCATAAGTAACTCAAACTTCCTTTTATACTGAATCTAATAACCCAATTGAATCATATAATTATTTGAAATCATTTTCATAATAAAAACATTTCAACTAACAAATCATCTCATAATCCCAAGAATGGAATCTGCACTATCTTTGAGGACTTTCTTCAAAACAAACATATACTATTAGACTTGTAAACATTACACTATAGTTGGGATACACTATAATATATTATAGAATTATATTATGTTATAGGAAATATCATAACATAATTAATGGAAACATCACAAAGAGGTGATTTCAAATAATCAATAAATAAAAAACATTTTATTTATTCATCATTGGTTATATCATAAGAATAAGTTAAAATATTAGAATGAAATAAATATATTATTAAATAAAATAGAACCATGAGTGTTTTCATGAGTCATTATAAAAAATAATGTATGACAAAAAATATACCATGTCAAATTAATTCTAACCAATGAGATACTAAACATGATCCATAGAGATTAATCATAGTAATATGGAATTGAAATATTACACTCCCTTGATACATAGCATAAAATTTATCATTGGAAAAACATAATCATTGGTCATCATCAAACTGTTAGAATATCCAAAAATTCATATGATTTGGTTATTGAGAATTTAGGTGAAATCTCACCCCCCATATTTTATGGGAATATCCAATAAGGCACAAACATTATTTTTTGATCATATACAAGAATGATCATGTTTAATTACCTATTAATATGTCAAACATTAACCAATGCATTGGAGTATGATATAACACCCAATATTCATCATACATACATATTTATTTCATAAAATATCAATAATATAACATATCATGGAAACCCAAGTGGTGAAAACTATTTTTCCTTCATCTTGTTATAGAGAACCCATGGGATGAAATAATGTTTTAAATACATTTTAAAACGGTGTCATAGAAAATGAACTCATAAATGTAAATTTTTTAAACCCAAAAATCAATCAAACCAATATGTTATTTCATCATAACATTTAATGGGTGATTCATGAATTATATTTTATAAGGCAATATAATCTTTTAGGTTAAAGATAATGGTAGACAAAAAATAAAAACCATTAAATATTTTTTTTAACATTTCTATAAATGAAGTATTTAGTGAAAACATTGAAAATAAAATTTACATTATGTTATGTGAAAACAATTATAAAACAGATAATTTTAAAAATAAACATCATGAATTCTCCATGAAAATATATAAATGTTATGAAAAATATACATGGGTTGGATGATTAAAAATTTAATTTTTAAAGGATGGAAAACCTTTTTAAAATATTGATAAAGAGAATTATTGACAAACCATCTCATAAAAAGTGTTAAAAATATATTTTATACTATGAAATGTAATATATGAGGGCCAACTAAGATAACACATAACTAGGATTCCACAAAAAAGAGAAGATTTGCAGGAATGCGGATCATTGACAATGAGGGGAAACCATCATTAAAGTGGTGAGAAATTATTCCAAGAATTGATATAATTATGAGACAGAAATTCATCAAGGTAGATATTTGAATTAAAAATATCAAGATCCCTAGAGATAGGAATCTTTCTTATCATCACAAAATATAATAAATCCATGGTATAAATCATAAAAAAATAATTATTTTGACTCAATAAAATAAGTTTAATAAAAACCATATACCATAGTTCATCATTAATTATTGACATGAATCTAATATCCTAGATAATAAAATTAATATTATTAAATACATTAAACACAACATGATTCATCAATATTTTATTTCTTCAAGTCCATTTAAAATCAATTTGTTAATATAATTTTTCTGTAGGTTTGTTACTTAGGGTTGTTCAGTTATTTTCTCCATAACACTTTTGGTTGATCAACGATGGTAAAATGTGTTGTAATATAAATTCACAATATCGAAAATTGTATATTTTTATTTACTTTATTATTCTATTATCACAAAATATATAATATTTTATATGTTCCCATAATGGACTCAAATAATGAAGTGTTCTTTGTTAAGTTAATTTAATGCAATTAAATTTACTATAACCACTAATTCTTAATATTTATTCTATATTATAAATTATTATTATTAAATAACTTTAATAAAGTCATAAATAAAATTCTTGTACATTATATATATATATATATATAATCAACTTTAATAGGTAGTAATCTAAAACCCAAATAAGTTTTTCTATGGAGGTGGTAGTATTTATGTACACAGATGATGCTATCATTTTTCATTGAACAAGTAGTGGTATAAAATAATTATTATCTCAAAATCTAAATATAATTATAATTATATGAATTTTTAATTAAATAAATATTTTTGATCAACAAATTGTAGAGCTAATGAAAAATGGATCTTATCATTAAGAGAGGTGGTGGTCCCAGAAAATGCATGACGACGCCTTTAGTTTTTAAATGGTTGTGGAGGATGGTAGAAAATTGATATTACATTAGTATAATAAGATTAGGTATACCAATAATAATTTCTTCAAGAAACATCCATGGATATAAATTATTTGAGATTGTAGATGTAGAAATAAACTAATAGAGCATGGTTGAGAGATTTACCTTATCCTTTTTTATGTTTTCCCATAGATAACAATATAAGGATCCTTATATTGGTCTTTCAACAAGAATATAGATTAAAGGACATTGGTATAATTCTAATGAGATACTAGGGTATAGTTTTTTTATATATTCATCTTTTTAATGGGTAGATAAATGTGCGGGAAAGCATATTGTTTTAAAAGTGGAGTAAAATGGAACTTTTATACTTACTCATTACATCCTAATAATTCCATTACACAATTCACAGGTCAATTTCAAAAAAAATGAAATTATAATATTTATGCACATAAAGTCTATTTTTCCTTGACAAATAATTTTAAAAAATATTTAAAAATGGTTTTAGGTTATTTAGCAATAGGTTATTACATTTTACCGTCTTATTTTTCACATAGGTGTATAGTTTTTATCTAAATAATTTATCTTTTTATAAAAATATAAAATAAAATTTTTTAGAAATTTTTTTTAATTTAATTAAAATATCTCTTTAATTCAATTAAATTTCTGTATATTATAAAATCAACTTTTTAATTAAAATATTTAACGTAATGAAATAAAAAATTTTGGTAAACCATATTTGATTTACAAATAGGTGTTCTAAGTCTAATTTATATGTTAATATAAAATAAATGGTTGTTAATATAATTATATATAGGGATAAAAATTATCTTATAGTAATTATTTAGAATTTATTTATTTATTTTATTAGTTAAAAGGTACAAAATTTTATTGAAACAATTCATAGAAAATAACATGTTTTTTATTATTATGATAATTAACATTAATCCTACTAATCATATCTTTATTAAAATGAAATTTTCCTTTTTATATAATTTAGAAATAATTATTACAAATATAAAATACATTTTACAAAATAAAATATCTAGGAGTGAGAAATAATAAATTTCTCACATTATATCAATTTATGTGTAAAAATTATTTTTATAAAATGTATAGTTTAAATCCTTAGATGAACTTTGTTTAATTATAACTATTACATATTCTTAATATTCTTGTTACTTAAATTTTAGAGCCTACAAATTTTTGTCTATAATGTAGTGATAAATTTCTTTAAAAAAAGTAGTTCATGTATCATGTTTTTTATGTTATTTTGGTGTATAATATAATATAATATAATATTCACAACATTATTAGAGGAAATTATTTTTTTAAATCATGACTTGTTAAATCAATATCACGATGTTAAATTATACTATTCATTATTTTTTCACCCTCAAAACTTTATTACTCCAAGTGAATCAAATGAAGTTTTATCAAATCAATAAATTCTTAAGTTCCCTTTTTACTTCCTAGAATTTATGATTTCTTGCATAAACCTTAAATAGATGAGTGGTCATGTTCCATAGAAAACTATATCCATGGAAATATTTAACTTCTAATTGATCACTATAAAATACTTCATGTTCCTATGGAACAACCTCTATGTTATGTATCTATGAATTATTGGGCATTAACTTCACCAAAAAAGGTATATGGAAGAAATAATGATCTTGGGAGAGGTTTGGTGGAAGAGACAAGGAATAATATATCATCTCAATATTATTAGTAATCTCATAGGAACCATTATATATGGATAATAGATTCCCAATCCTATAAAATCACAAAAACGTCTTCAAAGAATATACTTGATTAAATACATTCTCTCTAACATCAAAATCTAAGTCTCATCGATATTTGTCAGTATACCAATTCTCTCATCTCGTATTTTAATGAATTTGAAACTAATAGGAATTAAAATAATCCATAATATTCATATCATGTTCATGTCCTAATATATTTCATTTTTTATCATCATATTAGAAAGTTATATTTCCACATATCATCCATATATAGATTCATAAGGATTGATTTGAATGCTTGGTTGAAAGATATTTTTAAACAAAAAATAAAACTATATGATATTGGATTTCCAAATTTCTATTTAAATACATATACAAATATCTCAAAATATCATCTAGGGTTTAAATATTTCTCTAAGACTAGCCATATTTCTAAGAATGATATATAGTTTTATAGTTTGACATTGTATTCAAAAATTACTAAATAATTATTCGAATATTATAATTAACCCTATAATATTTATCATATAAATTTATAGTGTAAGTTCATTCCTCAATACTGATTCCTTAATGTAGTTCTTAGAATGTTGGTCAAGTGATATAACTTCTATAATTGAAATAAAATTTACTAACTTCGTAATGCGGTCGAAAACCACCCAAATGGTATTATGGACTTAAAAATATTTGGATTATACTATAATGAAATACATGGTTATATTTTATCAATTATATAACCATATAGGTAATTTTCACATTATCACCTTATAATTTAAATGTTTAGTCTTTACATGAATACATAAATTCAAACACTTTAATATCCTTTTCAATTTTTTACTACTAGAAATTCTCTTTGAGATCCCTATACATGTTTACACTCTTGTGATTGAAAGAAAACAATATAATATGTCATTAATCAAAAAAAATATTTAATTCACTCATGTATTTATATGATATATACCCAGTTCCTGACTGTTATCCTTCCAACCATATCAGTATTGACCTTTGTAGTATTAATTACTATCTTATACAGCTCTAAAACATCCTTTTTCAAATTTTTAATCTTTACATAAATGGTAGTTTGAACATTTATTAAAGTAAGATGTGAACTATCCAATTATGTTAGGATTTATAGACCAATAATCATTAAATCAGAAAATAATAGATCACTCTCACTGCTCATTATGGACATGACTATATGGTCCTTCACACACAAAGTGTCGTCTATATTGTTCACCTTAATTTTTAGAAATGTACTGATAAATAATAATAATATATAAACACCCTCAATCCACTTTAATTAATATAAATGTCATTAAATTTTAATATATTATTGAAAATATAATGATATATATAGATATCAAAACATTCAACATAAAATAATGCCTCTGTATGTTTTGAGCAAAAAATACCTCTTCTTGCTATAAATCATGTGTTGTGTAATTTTTCTTATGAGATATTAATTTTTTCACGGAAAAAGATACTAAAATGGTATTCCTCATGAGAAAACATATTAAATATTATTTTGATGAATAAAAATAGATTAAAAACCTTTCTACCCTAAGCGTGAGTGTGAGTATTGGTGCACTGGCAAACCATGTCTTTAGTTCCAATAAGTTTTCTACCAATTCAGCAGTCTAAATGATCTTGTCCTCATTCGATGTCAAGTTGGATCATATATTTTCTATTCTTGATAAATTTATCAAAAATAATTAATATCATATATAAAAATCCTGAAATCAATTTATATCATCAACTATGGTTGGTCATGGACAATGTTCATTAATATCCTTCATTATTGGATAAATGATTATTTACTTCCTTATAATTACATTACACTAAAATGGTACATTTTTTAGATATATTTCACTATTTTAAAACCTGAAATATTATTTCTCCATACACATAGTTTATAAAAAAATTCCTCAAATTCTATTCATTTTCCTCCATGCCCCAGTAAGACAAGAGAATAAATTCTATAATGAATATTTTAAGCTTTTGAAGGTATTATCTGCTGAAACTATTTTTTTAATCCATAATGATAGTAGGGGAATCATCAATATAAAATGGATTCACTAAAAATAATTATTATTCATACCTCATGTAAAATATTATATTGGGTATATCCTCTTTTTTGACAAAAAATAATTGATAATTAAATTGAATGTTAATATTTGAAAACTTTTGGGATCCTTGAGGTTTATCAAATTTGAAAACTATAAAGAGTTGAGGATACTTGTTGTTCATAGTGAACATGTGATTTTCTCAATAATAATTGACAATTTGAATTGGTTTATCTTTATTCAATAATAAAAGGTGAACCTAATGGTCACACACTAGTGATTGTGAATCCTATTTTTATATTCATATACAGTTTGTTCTTTAAAATTTTTAACTCAATTGGAGATATTCAATAAGGATACATTGATATAGGAGAAGCACCAATTATGAGTTAAATTTAAAAAAAAAATGGCTTAATGATTTAGAGGTACATTACTCAACCCTTCATGAAATACATAAACATATTTCTATAAATAGGAATATCTAATTTTTTTATTTTTTCCCCAACTATTTTGGATAAGTACCCTTCATGAATAAGTAGTAATACCCATATTATAGAAGTAAATTTTAACTAATGATTCTTATTAATACTCAAACTAATATATGATAACATTTTTATTCAAAAAATCAAAATCAACTTTCTTCCCCCATAAATTGATCCAATCTCTACAAGTGATATCGCACTCATGCTCAAAATAACATTAAACTCAACAAGAAAAATAATGAATATATTGATCCAAAGTATATTCCAAGATCCACTGTCTGGTAGGATATATATATTTAGAATCATTAATTTCACCATTATTTTTTTTCAAGTGTAATTAAATATTTATTCATTGAGGATGTGATGTATGTCCCATAGAAAATTATTCCACATTAAATTGTTGGGAATAACTATAATGAAATATGAAACTTATTATTTATGAAGGCATAGTAAGAGAACCTTCCAACATTTTATTGAGGTTTTAATAATTTATTTACACTAAAAAAATTTACATGAGTATAAATAATTATTATCCAGAGTAATAATTCACATGGTAATGAAAAGAATACATAAGATGTCCAAAATAATGATACCTTTATATCAACTCCTGAAACTATGTAATGATACTATATTACATTTTTTTATCATATTTATCATAGGTTCTATACAATAATTACTCAAAGTGGCTTATAAATTAAATTTTAATTAACCAATTCCTACCCCCCAAAGAGTATCAATCCAAAAGTGCATTAAGGCCTCTTTTTCATGCATGTGGTGAAGATAGTGTTGATACCAAACCATGGTTTTTTTTTATGACATATAGGTGGTAATATAGTGGATCCAACCTATATTGATTTATATACAAACTGGTATGTCATTAAGAGTAAACCACACATTCTGTATATTACAAAAATTTGGGATATTTACAATTTTTAGAATTATTATAAGAATTATCATTAAATATTTCTAATCACGATCCCAAAAAACTTGTCACTACTACAATACCAAATAAGGCCACCGAATCATAATTTATATACATATTTATTTATTTTATATAATAAAATAATATATTACACAACATTTCAATCCTTGAAAATATTATGGATTAGTTTCATTTAAGAGTAAATTCATAATTATATTATTTTTGAATAATATTTAACATCTCATAGAAATTTCTTCTCACATTGTACCCTTCATTGATATATTATTATTATTACCTTTAATTATAACATGGGAAAAAATAAACATTAAAAATTATGAACATAGATACACATTAAAGGTAATCATGGGAGAAATAAATTAAATATCATAAGTTGTGATAATATAAAATTTAGAGTATCAAAATATTACCATAAAATTCAAAATAAATACTCAATATTTCATAGATCATTAAGCATTTTTATGGCCCAAAAAATACATGAGTCAAAATATTGTGGAATTATAAATAATCAATCAAAATCTATGATTGAATATCATATTCATAAAATGATTTTATTAGGGTGTGTAAAAATCTTAATTATCGAAAATAATTTTATTGGAAAATGTTAATTTCCAACACCAACAAAACAATTTGAATATAGTTCCCTAGTAGATTGGTAGAACTAGTTATTCACTTTACAGTAATGGTGGATATATTCTTATACTAGATGGTCATCACTCCCCATTTTCATTCATATTACATAATAAGAAATTACTTTTTACCAAATGCATTAGAGGGAAAAATAATTCATAGACACTCATCATATAATGGATACACAATTAATAGATGGGGATGAAATTAGGAATAGTCATTTATTTACATAGCGAAAGTCATTTAATCATAGCACAATTAACGTATGGGGAAGAAATGAGTTTCCTTAAATTATTCTTCAAAACTAATAATAATAATCCATTAAATGAAATAAATTTTATGGTGTCATTATATAACATACCTACCCATGAATAATATTATATAAATTATCTAGACATAGATACGAAAATATTTTTATAGAATCATTTGAAAATTACATTAAATATAAACTCAAAATATTATTTTATCTTTGAGACTCTTCAAAAATATAAAATTAATAAAAATTAGGAAGTGGATTTTCATTATAAAACCATTGAATATTTTAAATTAATTTAATTTATTATTAAAGTATGTGATAACTGTAAAATTTGTTCCTTCTATATAAATTTAAATGAAAATTGTTTTTGACACTAGAGGAAAATAGATTAATGTGAGTTATACAAAAAAAAATTATAATACTAACAATAATAATTTTTAAGGAATGTGAATGGTAGTACATAATAATATTTTCCATTATTTACTTAGATATTGAAAACTCAAATTAAATAATTTGAAGAACATGGATATAGAGGATAATAGATCGTGGAAAAAATTATAGAATTAATTTTAAATGTTCTAAAATAAATTCATTCAGTAATTTTGAGTACCAAAGAGGGATTAATGATGATAAAAAAAATTAAAACCCTATAAATATGAAATAGAGAATGAAATATATAGTCAGTATAAATTAATGAACATACAATTTCCCCAACTATAAATTGATACATTGACAATTCTAAAAAATGAGATATTTTAATATTTAACCATTACACCAAGTTCTTACATGATTCATACATAATATAGACTCCTATATAATAAATTAATATTTATAATAATTCAATATTAGAACTATTTTTATACTTATTTGGATGTATATAATTTATTCATAATGTTTTGATCACCTATTTGTTTTTAATTCTAGGAAAAAATTAATTTTTTTTAATCTATCACATTTTTCAAAAATGTTTGAATTCATCGATTCTATTCCTTATACACCTATCATGGTTTCATTATCAACAAAAATCATAATGTTTTTATTAATACCATATTTTTGGTTTTATTGATACTTAGAAAAATCCACGTAAGGGCATGATGAGAAAATAATTACAACACTTAATTTTGTGTGAGTGATGATTTAATTTTATAATAAATAGAAATTAAGGAAGTTAAATTATAATATATCATTAAAGAATCATAATTAAAACTCATATATCGCATATATTGAATAAATCTATCAACACAACTATCCATGTGAGTTAGTGATGAAAAATGATACATGTTTCATCCTAGAGATGGTAGCAAGTATGCATTCATGAGAAACACATTCATATTCCCTTGGATAGATGATAAATTTATCATACTTATTCTGTAAAAATAATAAAATTAATTTATATTTTGGATACATATGTAATTATATTAGGATGGATACTATATATTTGAAATAGTTGAAAAAATAAATAAACATAAAGGAATTAGGTTATAAAAATTACATCTACTTTGAGTATGATAAATAGTCATAAACATTAAGACTTCTTATGATAGTGTTTCAATGGAAAAAAACCTCTATAACATTTGGAAGAAAAATTAATAAATTTTTCAGGGATTTTATGAGATAAAATGCTCAATTTGTGTAAAAAATTCGAACATGATGTGCACTTTTATAATATAGGGGAGTGTATCTCTTATAAATTTTAGTAATTTTAAAAAATATATATCATTTTAATATAAAGGTAGATCTGTAGGGACATGGTTTCAATTATTGTAAAAGATAAACCATAAATCCCTAACCATATTGAATTTTTTTTTACTATTATATCTATCTAGTATGGGTAAAAATAATGTTAACCATATTAAATAATATTGAATACTATGATTCTAAATATAGAATTCATTTTTCAAGTTTCAATTCCTATTGGTGTTATAAATTCCTTCTAATATTCACACATAAAACATATGAAAAATATTTTTATAAAATATATATATTTATGCACACAAATTATTTTATTCTCATCCCATTCTATATAATGACCAATTAATTGTATGTTAATTTATATGATTGTATTGATTATTGATAAAAGTAATTAAATTCACTATCAATTGTGATATATATAATTTATAAACAAAATTTACATTTCACATATAAAAAAGGATTTCTAAAAATATATGCCCTTTTACATTTTAAATATTTATTACTATTTTTTCCTATTTGATAAAAAAATTATGAATAACCACTCATTTTTCTATATGGGTATGAAATAAATTTCACAATTCTAGTACTCAAAATAAAAAAAAATATTAAATAAAACATATAAAAACAATGTATTTTAAAAAAAGTCTGTATAGATAATTATTAGTGGACAAAAATTATTTATCTTTTATCTACTACTTAGGGAATTACATTCAATCATTTTATTACATGAATTTAATAAATTTCATATATCTATCTAAAATTATGTATGACTTCATAATTCTTATATGACATCATTCACATTTGTTTTTTGTTGCATGCAATGAATGTTATCGAGAACATGAAATTCATTAAAGAGAAATGTATTCTAAATTCACATATTGTTACAGAAACTGGTATGAGTTTTGAGAAGCTATGTATGATTTATGATAAGGATATTTCATAGTTGGAATTAAGTGTGTGGATAATGGATATATATAGACCAAAAATTTCTAAATTGGATATGATATGGATATTATAATTTTTTATTTGAAATAGATATAATTATGATATTTGATAGGCTAGATTATTTATGTGTTTAGTTATATGTTTGAGGATATTATATAATATTCCATTTCTGGTGATTTACCCTATTTCATAATTCCTTGGGCTATATATAATGACTTCAATTTGTTTTTCCTAGAGAGATGTGTTTTGAAAATCTTACATATTATAAAAGATTAAATATTTTTACAAATATTCATGAGCATGTTACTGATTAGTTAGGGATCTCATTTATGGGTGAGAACAGGAAATAATATCACTTTAATTTTAACATTGTGATATAATGACAAATAAACCAAATTTATATCCTTTTAGTATGTATAAATTATTTTATTCCTTCCGTTTTGAAATAATGTTAACTAATTCTCTAGGAATAGGCTTCTTGTTGGATATATTTTATTGATATTTATAGTCAAAATTCCCAATAAAGGTGTAACCTATGATATAGGTTGGTTTTCTTATACTTTAATACACCTTAATGAATGGGTGTATGATTTTAATATTGAATAATATTTGATAAGAAATTTATGAGCTCATTTTTGGTAACCAATATAGGAAAAAATGTTTTAACGATCACCATTACAATATATAAAAGGATGTTATGCTTAGATTGAATGATGATGTTATTTCCTTCACATGGGATAAAATATCAGTGTTATTATTTTAGTTATGTTTAGAGGCACATTATAAATTTTGTGATTTAAAGGGGTATGAGGTAGAGAGTTGGAATTTATTAGGGTGACCATTGACTTTTACACATAATTTTTGGAAGTATTGTTTATTAATAGGTTTTCTATTTAAATATATATTGAATTTAAGTGAGATAAATGGATGCAATAATACATTAAATAGTTTAGCATAATTATCTTTAAACACTTTTTCCTTGGAGGTTAATATTATAAGTCCATTATCAATTTGATTATTTTAATATATGAGGGGATAAAAAATAATTTTTTCAGATATTATGCATATAATAATATAATGATCCATCTTTTTACATAATAAAAATTTTTACCACAGATACAAGGATGGAAAATAAATATGATATTGAGTGGTCAATTTTAAAGGATAGAATACTAGAAATAAATTTTCATTGTTTAAAAATGATGTCCCATCTAAAAGTGTTAGGAGATGGTACATTCAGAGTAGATTCCAATAGTTGAAAATTATAAGAATTAGAATATTTTCATCAAGAAGATTAACTCAATCATATGATGATGACATATTTTTTTAAAACATTATAATGAAAAAGATCTTTATCAAAGATATCTTCTCTGATATGTATGATTATTTTAGTATTTTAATATTATAAATTGTATTTATTTTCAATTAATGATTATAAAGAATGTTTTTATTCCCATGAAAAGGTTTGTGATATTTATTTAATAATTAAATATAATATCTAATCTTGTTACTCCCAAGTAATTTTACACATAAACATTATTATTTTTTGGAAAAAAATCAATAATTTTATTAATTTTAAAATCCTCAATGGTTTATTTTTCTAATCAAAAAAAGATATTAGAATATTATATTGGGTGATAAGGTTGAAACAAGTATTTTCATTCCCAATAGAAATGTTTAAGTGATAAATTAAGTGATGTGACTTACTTTTATTATTTTTATATCTGTATAAAAAATATTTATGTTTTGTTAAATTTTTATTCATAATATTGGTAGGATAAATTGAACTACATACTTTTGTATTGACATGTGTTCATTAGTTTCATGATATGGGTTTTTATTTACATCCATAAGATAGGATGATGGTTTTAAGTAATTCGTGTAGGATTAAGGAATGGGTTTCCAAATAATTGTTGCAATCTTAGTTTAATTCGTGTATTCTTCAATTTACTCAAATAGAATAATGAGTTATCCAATTACATTATGTTGTGGATTTTAGAATTTTGTGGGCTCTTATAGTCAAATTAATGGGCCCGGTGTATTTCTATGAATATATATTTTAGTTCATAATTAAATTTTCACTATTATTTTTATATAGATGTTTTTATGATATATTATTGTACAAATTTCAAGATCTCATTAAAAGAGATAGATTTTACAAGTTAAAAAATTGAATCACATGGTCCTATTAACAATATGTTATGGTATGTATAAATAATTTGTGTTAATTAATATATGGTTGATTTGTAGAGGAATGGAGGTGAAAAAAATAAAGTGGGTTTCACAAATGGGGGTGTATAACCATAATTTATTTCAATTACCTATCGATTTCACATTCTTAAACTTTAGTATGTGGTAGTATATATATTTAGTTTAATGTGTTGTATAATTTTCTATGTCATGATAATTTGGATGTTAACCTCCTTAAATGATTATTAAACCATTTTAATATGTATATTATATTAATATTCGTGTTCTATGATTTGACTCCAACCATGTTTAGATATGGTATCACTTGGATTAGATTGATAATTAGAGATTTCAAGATATAAAAAATATTTCGATATTATAAAAAAAAATATGTATTTCAAATATGTAATGGTTTTAAGGATTATCTATTGTATTGTTTGTGAATGAATTCCTTTTAGGTTTGAAAAAAATTCATGTTCTTTTATAATTTCTCTATCAAAAGTAATAATTGTATGGTTAAACCTATTGAGGGATGTGGAAAGTTTTTTTAATGATTTCTATGTCTCAAATGAAGTGTTGATAATGATGTTGAAATTTTTTATGAAGTTGATGCCTTTTGAATTATGTATTAATTAATTAAAAATGAATTATTTATTTAAAATTTTATATATTTTTTTCTATTTTAAAATAAAAATAGTTAACTACAGTGTACGTGTTTTCATATAGGTAAATAATAAAATAGTTACAATAGAGGGTGTATTTTATCCATAAAGTCTATATTCATTTTTTTCCAACTAAAAATAAAAAATAATCATAAGTCAGCATTTACTATATATCCTAGTAGTATAAATGTAATGAAAATGGTTACCACAAATTATAATGATGTAAAAAATAAAAATATAAGAAGATACCACTAAATGGACAAAAATAATATATATTTTTACAAATATACTATTTGATGATAAAATCATAACTAAAAATAATTTTATTAAAAATAATATCCTAGAAATTAAAATACATCTTTGAGTATGGTATAACAATCCTTTAAAAAAATTGTTCTAAAAATTTAAATAAGAAGTACTCGTCCCCGTAAAACCAATGTGGAAGGTTGATTTATTTAACTGATCTATGCTATCATAAAATATATATAGAGAATAACATTGTTGATCTAAAAATATTTATAAATCACAATATTTTAATAAGAGGTCTTTGATAATAATTCAACAATAAGAAGTTATAGTATGAAGTTCCACATTGTTCCCCTCTATAATAAGCAAGTCCATGAATAATAGACTACATTAAACAAAAATTTGGAAGATAGAAACTCATATCCCTGGAGAATATTCGAAAAAAATGGTCAACATTAATAGATTCTTCAAGATAATTTCATAAATTATTATCACGAACTAATATTTTATAAATGAAATTCCCATTTAAATGAATAAATTAACTATTATGTAATTAAGTTATATAAATAACTTGAACTATATTCCATTTGATATTTTTGACATCTATAAAAAAAATTCATATTTTTCTATCATGATTAAAAAACCATAATGATAATAATAATTGATAATATATATGTTCTATAGTGACTCTTATGATTAGTATATATTAAGGGTCATGATAAATTTTAACTAACACATAAGAAATAATATAATTCCTTGACTTGTATGATCGTACCATATGAATTTCATTTTTCAAATCTTTTAAGGGAGATAGAATAACTATACTTTTCTATTGACAAAGCCCAAGCTAGGATTCAACAATTGAAACTCAGGAGAAACCATTTATGGATGATGTTAAATATTATCAAGATAAATAATAAAACCGTGATCACTGAACCACCCCAATAATGCACCATCATTGCACACCTTACCCTTATGATTTATATTAGTGTAATAATGTGGTAGGTTTCTAGAACCAATTATTAGGACAATGTATATTTTTTATTATTTCTAAAATAATTATTATATTTATCAAATTATGATTAAAATTTAACACACATATATAACTGATTATAAATTGAATTTCATTAAAATTATATTTTTATATAATGAAATCAAAAATGTTTTTCAGAAAATATATAGTTTTGATTAAAAAAATATTTTGATAAATTCAGTAATTTTTTAAGTAAATGTAATTTCAATAAAATACTCTTATAAAATAATATTAATTTAAATATAAATGATATCAAAATTTAATGATGTCCCATGTAATTTTTATAAGAGTTTTAAAGTAGTTAGTTTTCCAAAAACTATTATTTTCCAATAAAAATATTTATTTTAAATATTAAATTATCATATTTATATTTTTTTGTAAAATAAATATATTTTAAAATCAACATATTGAAATTATATTATTGTGATTTTTTCATAAATTTATGAGATACTCGTTTTTTTGGTTAAACATTAAATATTATATAAATATACAGTGTGAATTTCGACTTCATAATAGCCCCAATATTATGTAACAAATAACTTTAATTGAATCCATTGAAAAAAATTCCCCTTTTATGTAATTTTTTTAAATTTAATTGATTAATTTTTAAAAACTAATAATATTTATTCATAACCTATATTGTATTATTAGGATTAAAAATCAATTATTTTTTAACTAGAGTCACTTCCACATAATAAAAGGTATTATTTTAGGGAGCTCTATTACTATCAAAATAAATTACTGATAACCACTTTAGTTTTGTAGAAACCATGTCCAAAATCATGGTAAGTTTTTTGGTCATGAATATTATTCCACATAGATTCCAAAATTTATGTATAAGAATTAATAAAGATTTACCCTCTGTTTTTATAGAAATATAAACCCAAAAACTCATTCAACATCCCTAAAACCCATTTATTTTATATTTATTATCCATATACCTCTCCAAATACCTTCAATGGCATTCCCAATCTGTAAAAAAATTCTCCAATTCTTGTAGATGTAACCCCTCATCCTTTTATTCATGTAATTTCTTTGTATTGAGCCTTTTTTTTATTTCTAATTGTTAATGTTGTAATGTTACTCTTTAAAATGAAAAATAACATACTTATAATTATAAAATAATTAAATAATAGTATTAACTATAATTTAACCATACCATCAACCTTTTATACACCTATTATAGCTTCTAAAATGATGTTGGTATTTTCCATGCCAAACTTTTAGGGTTTGAATACTCATCCGCATTTCCATTGATGGGTAGTAGTACGTAACCATAATTTATTAGGGTCTTATATTTATAAAAACCACAATCCATAATCATTAGATTAAATATTATGTGTGATGTTTTTTATATAATCTATGTGACCCAAAAATGCATATACATAATATAAATGTGATAAATGCTCTTTAAATATATAGCATTTACATGGATTGTGAATTGTTCTTATCACATGACATATCATGTATGTTGTATGGTAGGATATTCTAATCACACTATATAATTATTTCTTGGTTGACATCCCAAGATTATTCTTATGATGTAATATTTTTTTTACAATTTCCACATTCTAAAGATGTCTTGAAATTCTCATTTTATATCTTACTTCGATGTTCATGATTATGATTCTCACAATTTCATGTCACCGTGTTATGAATTTGATTAACATATTCTTAGTTACCTCATTATATTCTTTTATTTTTCAATTATTTGGATTTATATCTCACCCCTTTCTTATCCATGGCACCTGTTTATCCCTTGAAAATTTAGAAGATCATTTGAATTTAAGGGCATGTTATAGTGTTTTTAAAGAATTTTGTTTAATTAATATTTCATGTTATGGTGTTTTGTATCTTTTTAACCAAATAAACTATTAAAGTCAGTATTTTTGGATTTTTTATGTGTATATTAATGTAATATATAATTAAAATGAGTGTATAGAATATATTGTTTGTAATAATTGGTATCCCTGGATGGCATATTTATCTTTTGGGATTATAATTATAAAACCTTTTTCAAAGGTGTAGGGATAAGATTATTCATAAGAAAACATCTTAAAATTCTTATAATATATATATCAAGTTGTTTCTATCAAATTAAATTCATTTTTAGATACTAATATAGAATGTGGATCAAGAAGAATTGTACTTGGTGGTAATAATATGAAAAAGGGGGTATTGGGTATTAACACAGTTATCACCAGCCGAATGGTAATGATGCCTCTATACACATAGTTTTTGAAACTCCTAGGGGGTATTCTTTGGTATATTACCATGCTATTTATAAAAAATTATAAGGGTTAAAATTGTATAAAATTTTATATAAGGAAATAGACCCTTGATGACAAAGATTAGAAACTAGAAATTTAAATATTATGTAATGTATTCCATTTTTAGTTACCAATTAAATGTTTATTATTTCCCATTTATATTTTTTTTTATTTAAATTATCTTATCTATGTAAATTTTGGATGAAGTAAATGATATGAACCAGAATCAAATAGTGAAAGGGAGGATTTTCATCCATTCATGAACATAAAATTTCCTATGTGACTATAGTTCTATATGTTATTTCATGTCATGAATGTTTTTTGGAACTATTAAAACACCTCCTAAAAATATGAATGTTGAGATATTGGTAAAAATTTAAAATGGAAGATTTATTTATTTACAAGTATATACTTCTCCTATGTAAATATTTTTAGGATAAAATTCCCAATGAACCTTAGGATACTATCTTTAGTTGAAATAAATAATATTCTATGAATTTATTGGCTTACATTTTATATATATGAAATAAATTTTCTTGAGAAGAATATCACCCCTATATAAAATATCACTATCTAATTCAATACATGATTAAGGAGAAAGACAAGTATCCTTTGGAATCATCATCTCAAGCATATATATTATTTCCTTATAAGAAAGTGCATAAAGATAAAATGATTGAGACTAAGGAAAAGAAAACCTTGGATGAAATTCCAATTATAAGAGAATATATGGATGTGTTTCCCAAATAATTTCATGGAATTCACCATGATGAGAGGTTGAGTTCTCAATCAAGATTGAACATTGATCTTTTCCAAAATCTAGGACTCCATGTAGAATGGATACTATTAAAATTGAATAGATAAATAAAACCTATTTTAGAATTAGGATAAAGGGATTATATTCCCATGTTCTTCAACATGGTGTGTGATGGTCTATTCATCATGAAGTATAATGGGTTAATGAACCTTTTAATTAGTTATTATGAGCTCAACATGATCATGATATAGAAAATGTATCCTCATCCATTGATAAATTACTAGGTATATTACATACATTGATCCCAATACTTCACTATGTTGGACCATTAGTTAAGATATTATCATTTACAGTTGAATAAAGAGGATATCCCTATTAATATTTTTATATATGTTATGGGAACTAAAATTTCATATCGATGCCATTTGTACCAATTAATTCTATAGAAATATTCATTGACATAATGAATTGATTCCTTAGTGATTTCTCTGATCAATTTTTTGTAGCCATTGTAGATGATATTCCTATATAATCTAAATGAAATGATGAATATGGGGAAAATTTGGATGTTGTGATTATGACCTTGAAAAATGTAATGTTACATGTTAGTTACTCTATATTTGATTTTATGATGGAGAAATTATAATTATTGGGGCTTGTTATCAAAATTTAAGGGACATGTGTGGATCCATGGAGTATATAGGGAATTAAAGGATGCTTTGGAAGAATATATGTGATAGAGAACTATAGTTCCATTAAATTACATAGTCACTATCATTGATTATGAATAAAATTCTCATGATTTTCAAATCCCTATAACCACTCTAACATTTAATTGAGTGATGTGTTTCAATAATTATGAATATTAGGATATATTTAATGAGTTAATGAAAAGTATAAAAATCTCACATGTGCTTACATTACCCACCATCTGGGAAGGATTTTGTATCTTCAAAAATGAATACAAAAAATTATTGGATTGTATACTCATGAATAATTATAAATTTATAGCCTATGCCTCCCACTAATTAATGATTTAGGAGAAAAAAACCAATTCATGATACATATTTGGAAACCGTGATATTCACATGGATGATTTTGGGAAATTTTCTCTATGGGGAGAAGTTTTACATATATACATATTTAAAGTTATGTAAGAATATATTCTCACAAACTGAGATGAATATGTCCCAATAAAGGTGGTTTAGTCTGATTAACATTTATGATTTTTAAATCCATTACCATTATGGAATGGTTAATAATGATATACATACTCAGAGTGGAAAGGATCCTACAACCATTTCCATGATGAGTAATCCAATATTATTTAGAATGAAAAGTATGGAAATGAGAATTATAAAAGGAATTATATCCTACCATTATTAAATAACATCTCAACTATCAATTCATGATAGGATCATGGAGGTCAAAAAATAATATAAGGAGATATAAATAAATATAGAAAATATTTTGGAGTTCATATTAATAACTGATGGAGTTATAAATTTTAAAACACAGATATGTGCCCGATAAGAATCATAACAAGAGAGGAAAATTTTGGATGGCGAAAATAGTTCTTATATCTCTATTAATCTAGGAAACAATATTATGTATGAAAACTTGAAGAAAACATTCATGGGGGTAACATTAAAAGAAGATTACTGAATTTATATCTTATTACATATTATTCCACCAAGTCGATGTTTAATGATATAATTATAATGGAATGTTGAAACCAATTCCCATAATAGTACATAAATGAGAAAACATTACCATGGATTTCACTGTCGGGAACCTGATGTAATCTATAATAAATTACTCCATTTGGATGGTAGTAGATTACCATAAAAACTCAATTCATTTCATTGATATAAATAATGATTCCTATTTTAACCATTCTGATATTATATAATGTAGATAACTAGTGAGACATTAGAGAGTACCACCCCACATTGCATATGATCTATATTTGATATTAACCTTAAGGTTATAGAGACATTTATTATGCATTGGATATAGATATATTTTTCAGGGAATCTTATCACCCATATATGGATAGTCATTCTGTGAGAACCATTAAAATACTAAAGGATATCTTGATACCACATATAGTGGATTTCAGGGTATACGTCGACAATAACCATCCCCTAGTATATTTCTCATAAAATTACAATTTCATTTTATCATTCAAAATAAACCTTATGAGGCTCAGTAAGAGAATTGGTTTCATTATTCAATATATTAGGATGAATTATGATATAGAAGGATGATAGGATATGATATTATCTAATAGAGGACAGATTTTTTTCCAATCATTCAACTTATATGGAATCTACAAAAAGTAGACATAAAAGCTACATAGAAAATCATTTATGTGACCTAGGGTTTTAGGATGAAGATAAATTGTTCCTTTGTGTATATATGTGAAATAAATTCATGGGTTTTAAAAAGAAGGTAATTTTTATTACTAAACACATCATCCCAATAATTTTTATAAATAGAAGAAGAAATTTCCTCGACCAGCAGGGCTATACCCTATAAATTCCATTTTTTTTGAGTTTCTATACTATATAGAATCATTGATATTTTACCTTGATAAACCCCATGTAAAAATTTAACAAATAAAACTTTATCAAAACCATTTACAATATAATTTCAACCTTATCGAGATCATAGTACAAGACATGTCCACCAATCCACCCTAAGAAATTAGCACCATCACATACCTTACCTTTTGAATGTATGCTTTTGTAACAATGTATTATGTATCTAGACCTTGTAGTATATATTTTGGGTTTTATTTTTAATAAAATAAATATTTTATTTATAAATTCACATTATTAATTCATATATATATAAATATGATTATATAATTATTTTTATAAATATTATATTTTGATATGAAGTAATAAAAACTACTTTTTGGGAAAAAAATATATTTTCAATAAAAGCACTCTTTTGATAAATTAAATAATTTTTAAATAAATTTAATTTTCATGAAATATTCTTAGTAAATAATATTTATTTAGGAAACGCCCCGACCCCAGCTACCCAGAGTCGGTGCATTACTTCGTAACATTGGCATGATCACAAAAGATCAAGTCTCGAAAGACCGATTAGTTTAGTAGCCTTGGAAACACTAGATACATTCGTAAACGTTACATTACATCATAAAGTGAAAAACTAAAATAACAAAGTCTCCATAGTCCACACTCAAATCCTCTTCTGACAATCCCTGCAGGTCATAGATAAAATACTTCTTCACATCCTGGAAAATATTAAAACATTGAAAGGGGTGAGCTCAGATGCTCAATAAGGATAACAATATTGCGGAAGCTTTCATAAATAAACATTAACATTTAAGGCAATGTATAACTAAAACAAAAGCCTTTTTAAACTTTAAATTCAGCATAATATGGAAAAAATAAAATTAAATAATGCCATTTACTTACTCACATGGATATTCTACTAGTTGAATAATCACATGCAATATCAATAACCACTTTCATAATGAGGGGATGTATAATGCCAGACATTCTGAAACATTTTTTCAAGGCCTCGGATAAGACGTCTAAAATGATTAAGGCCTTGGACAAAACCATAAATCAAATTGGGAAAGGGCCTCGGCCAATTCCACGTCTAGTTGTCTCATGAGACCTACCGATGCATCGAGGAGCTATAGCGGGCTCCACCCCTCACTTATTAAGTCCAATACATTCCTCATATGAATAGGTTTAAACATATCATAAACCATAACATAATCGTATCACATAAAACATGCATAAAAGAAACAAAAAATTTCCACATTTCAATCACAAGATATCAATAAAACACATTTATATAATAAAAATGCTTTCAAAACCATTTTCAATACCAAAATAAAAGAAAGTTAAAACTTTGTATTTATTTTTCATTAAAAAAGTGATGGCTTGTAGAGGAAGCCGAAACTCAAATAATGGTCATGGCGGCGGAGAAGTCATTGTCGCCGCATAGGTACAGAAAAAAAAACATTCCCTTTTGTCGTTTAGAAAAACGCTTCGTATAAAAAGATTCCTTTTGAATAAACGTAAAAGTCAAAGGGTTTTATACACCATATAAAATAAAGTTGTGTATAAAACGAAATATGCCTCAATGAAAGGAGATTGAGAAGAAGTCCTTACAAAGATCATTTTTAAAATAAAATAGATCTATTATGTGTATTCATTATATGTACACATAAAGAAAGTACAAATACAAGATATGACATAATAATATAATGACATAATTTGAAAGTAGGAGATTAACCCAAAGAATGGAAATTAGGTTAAGAAGTTCCCTTACCTCATGTCTGACTTGACTCAACCGTTCTTTAACCTCCTGAATAATAAACTAGAGTTAATATATACCTTATTAAGAACCATTTTTAATTTCATTATCCTTTTTATATCACTTATTACAATTTTATGAACATTATGTAATTATTTAAGTTAATAACGGTCGTTTTGTCGATCTTTGGTACTTGAGTCAACAATAAACTTCTTATAATTACAAGTTGTTTATGTGGTAGAATATCCATTATCTCCAAAATTATATTCATTATTTAGATGTCATATATATCATATATATCCAGTATATACATTCATTTATAATATTACGTAACATTTAGAGGTAAGAAATGAAATGCACCGTTCATGGAGACGGTAAGCCGTACGTACGCATGAATGCTACTTTCATTTCTATTTCATATTTAATGGAATGAAATCATAATGATATAATTGTATAATATAATTCCAGTATAATATAGTGTATAATACCATTTACTCCATCCTTTATACATCCCACATATGGCATTAACGATTCAAATCACTTTGAGGGGGCGGTAGTCCGCACTTCCTAAAATGAAATTATCGCGTTTTACCCATAATGGAAATCATAAAGTATGCCATAAATGAGAAATACAGAAGCATAAGTAAAACATAAACATATTATATATCATATATAAATATAGTGACATCTTAATGGCCACCTTTGAAGGTGTTATATAAGTGTTGAACAATCATCGTTTCGTGAGGCAGAAATTCTCCATCCACAGAAACTGTATGTTCTTTAACCATTAGATGTAGGTGTGTGTAAGTGTAGCTCGAATACTTCTTATAACAACATCCTAGTATATTGAGGATACTGTTGTTGTTACAAAAGAAATTAATAAAAAGAGATTAGGGGGTTGGAGAAGAAAAATAAAACAAAACAACATTAGAGAAGACATTACCTCAAAATCAGGTAAGTCTTTTTTATTTGATCCAAAGGCTTCCTTGGGAAGAGTTCTGCCCAAAGTGAGGCTTCTAGGAGTAATAGGGGGAAGTTGGGAGAGTATTTGAGCAGAGGTTGGCCGAGACAAATGTCTTGAAAGTGTGAATGAGGTGGTAGATGTGGGGGCCTTTTATAAGAGGAGAGGAGGGGCACTCTTGGAAAGTAAGGAAATTTTACATTATTATACAATGCTTTTCGGATTCTAAAGGTCCCACACTTATATAATTCGTGGATAATGTGATAAGGGTTCGAAATATACCCATACAATAGTCTTTGGACAAGTTTAAGCCTTGTATTGTACATTATCTTTTCATTTTATTAAAATCGTTAAATAATGAGGTCATCGCTGCATCATAATGATGTCGTAAATAATTTAATTTATTTAATGTCTAAAAATTATAAAAAAAATACTATGATGTAGGAAATATTTTTAGATTTCCAATGACTATTTATAGTCAAAAATATTACTTGTATAACCCCATGTAAAAATTGTTTTAGTAAAACATTTCATGTTTGTGTCATTTTTTACTTTAACATTAAATAAATATATATTAATGTCATTTTCCAACCAAAGTAGCTCCATGGGGTCCCCAAGTTTACCCATGGGTTGTCTTGGTCGGCCATGACTCATCCAATAGGAGTAGGACAAGTTTCAAGCTCATCTCATATTATTAAAACATTATTTTTACCTTAAACTACACTAATTACCTCTAATCGCGATTAAGAACTTAAAAGTTACTATTCACCAAAAAATTATTTTAATCTCATTGAACCACATTTTAATTCTTAACGACAACCATGCATGTCGGATTTTTGAAAATCAAATCACAGAAGTGGTAATATTTCATTTAAATGAAAAATCAGTTATTTAACTACCACTTAGTGGTTTCACTATTCATCAAAAATTGAAGTTTTTCAGAACAATGCCAAAATTTCACCCTAAGCTATAATTGATATTCCGAATTCAAAAATTATGTCTATTTTACTAAATTCCAAACATATAAGTTGCATTAATTAATTTTATAATTAATTCCCGCTGTCACAACAATAGCGTGTTTTTAAGAAACAATTTATATCAAAAGATTGGCAATTGTTTATGTCCAATTTCAATGTTAAATTAATTATAATAACCACCATTGGATAAAATGGTAAAAATATATTCTAATTATACTTTAAAACCACTAAATAGTATAATTTATCACTATAAATTATTTTGATTAAAAAAGTTGTTTTTAAGTAATTTTCACTATTCATAAAAAAATTGGAAGTTCTCAGAAAATTACAAAAAAATCAACTTTGGATAATTTCTATATTATGAATACAAAAATGAAGTCCATTTTGAAATATAAAATTTCTATAATTTTTAAAAGTGGTTATTACTATTCATAACGGCTAATTTGATTAGTCGCGGTGTTTTAGAACTCGAAGTTGTGTACAATGCAAGCTATTGCATTATTGAATGAGAAGCGTATCGTGGAAGCTCGGGGTGTTACATTATCCCCTCCTTCAATAAATTGTTTCCTCTCAATTTGAGACTTTTCTTTGAAAATAAAAGGTTGAAAAGAGAAAATACCTTTGAGGAAAACCCACATCGGAAATAAGATTAATAAAATTTAGCCTTAATAAGAGGGAAAGGGAAATGAAAAAGTCACCACCCAATTATGATCTCGATTAGGAGAACATTGGTGGAAATTAGAGACATATAATTGGAGGAAAAACATAAATATTTGTAGGGAGTTATTGAGGTCATCAATCACAATCAACTGTCAAATTGAGGGCCTCCAAGCCTTCAATCTATGTTGATTTAAAATATCATCAGTTCAACAAGACATAAGGTATTAGGATAACACATTTTTTTGTTTTAATAACCCTTTACTAAAGTTTAAGAATTAATTTATTCATTGAATAAGAGATAGGTATATATATATTTATGCTTGATAATTAGAGTTTCAACCTTCAACTCATCTTTCACTCAAAAAGATAATAGAACTCAAAAATATTATACTTATCCTCATTGTATAAGGTTCAAAATGTTAACACATACCATTTAAATTAGTAAAATTATTTTGTAATAACCAGGGACTTCCTATAGGCTAGTGGTAGGAAATAAAGGCCGGTCGCACTATGATTGTGGGTTCGATTCTTGCAGCTTTGTCCGACGCGACGGGATATGCCCCAACCTGCAGGTTGTCCTTTTCCTACAACTATAGTATCATAATATTCCAAAAATAATCTTCATAAATTTTTTAACCTTAAACAATACTATCCAAAGATCAACTTAATCCACTCCAACCTTTATAGTTATCCAAAATACCTCTGTCCAGACTTTCTCTAAAAGGTCTCTTAATTCCAAAATCAATTTATCAGATTCCCCAAACAAAGTAAAGTTTCTCTTATTGTCACATACTAAAAATATAATTACCTTCATCATATTAAAACATTACTGAAATCAACAAGTACTGCAGTACAATCCTTATATATATATCACATTATTCTAATAACCAGAATATAATCCATGAGTCCAAAAGAACCAATACATTAGTTATTCTGCTTCAACTGTAGTAACAGCATAAGATTGTCCTTGATCCCTTGGCCTTTTCTGAGGTAAGTTTCTCTGACTCTTGGGACATTCATTTGCATAATGACCCATTTCTCTACAATTGTAGCATTCAACTTTGATAGCCTCTTTCTTTCCCTTGCAATCATGAGCCTGGTGACCCTTTTCTCCACATTTATAACAAACTCCCATTCCTTTTAGGCAAGTACCAGGGTGATTCTTCCCACAATTATCACATAATGGAAAATCCTTCATTCCCTTTTTCCCTTTATATGTCTCTTGTTCCACCGTTGTCTTCTTCTCTTGCTTTACTTTGTTGTCATAAGACTTAGAGAATTCCTTTTCTGTCTTGATAGCACACGAGACAATATCTTTGTATGATGAGAAGGATTGTGATACTAAAGATTGACGGAGAAATGGTTTTAACCCATCAAAGAAACGATCAATATTACTCCTTGGGTTACGTATATAATCGGCAGCATGCCTCGCTAACCTTGTAAAGTTAGCCTCATACTTTGCAACATTCTTATCCTCCTTCTACCTCAGACTCAGAAATTTCCTTTCCATATCTGCTCGATGGTCACGATGAAAGTATTTTTCTAAGAAAAGCTCTTTGAACTCACTCCATTCCATATTCGATACGTCATCATATTCCTTTGTGTTTTGAATCAGCGACCACCACTGATCGGCATCTCCAGTGAGGCGGTAAACTGCCATGACAACCTTCTCCCTTTCCCTACTCCCCAAGGCATAGAATATTTTCTCTAAGGAGTTTATCCATTTCTCAGCTACTAACGGATTTGTACCCCCATTAAATGTTGGTGGTTGTTGCCTCGTGAAGCGGTCTAACATTGATCCTCCACGTTTTGGATCAGGGTGATCCATACGAGTAAGGTTATTATTCATAACTTGAGTGAGTTGTCCCAATATGGTAATAAGTTGATCAGCACCAGTTGTATCTCCAGATCCACAATAATTATCTTGAGCAGGAGGGCAATCCCTACACGGAGTGCGTGCATTGATACGGTTTCGATTCCTTCCACTAGGCGCCATTTATAAACAATGGCATAAACTAGATTAGTTTATGAATCAAAATACATAATTCCATACTTGTAAAATACTTAACATAAATTGAACTATTTATGGATATAATCCATAATCAAAAAAATGTTTTATTTGAGGAAGTATATACTCATAACCATTCCCAATGGTTTGTAAAGAAAATGAGAATTATCCTAAGCATATCCCCCGGGAGTTTCGTAACCAAGAGTGCAGCAAGGCCCGTTGTCGTGCACCAGTTCCCGTTCGAATCTAGCTCAAAGCGGTGTTTTCAGGTTTTACCCCTAGGTACATCTGTGCCAGAGTCGCCTCTACCTGCTCGTATCCAGACAGGGATTTATTTCTCGGAAAACTCACAAAATCTCTACAATAACAAAATTCTAGGAAGTTCTTCTATACTAATCCTCAAAGTCTATCTTTGGGCTATGTGCTCTAATTAGATTTTATCTAAATCTAGCTTCCAAGGTTAGTACTAAACTGCCTCTGATACCAACTGTAACGCCCCGACCCTAGCTACCCAGAGTCGGTGCATTACTTCGTAACATTGGCATGATCACAAAAGATCAAGTCTCGAAATACCGATTAGTTTAGTAGCCTTGGAAACACTAGATACATTCGTAAACGTTACATTACATCATAAAGTGAAAAACTACAATAACAAAGTCTCCATAGTCTACACTCAAATCCTCTTCTGACAATCCCTGAAGGACATACATAAAATACTTCTTCACATCCTGGAAAATATTAAAACATTGAAAGGGGTGAGCTCATATTCTCAGTAAGGATAACAATATTGCGGAAGCTTTCATAAATAAAAATTAACATTTAAGGCAATGTATAACTAAAACAAAAGCCTCTTTAAACTTGAACTTCAGCATAATATGGAAAAAATAAAATTAAATAATTCCATTTACTTACTCACATGGATATTTTACTAGTTGAATAATCACATGCAATATCAATAACCACTTTCATAATGAGGGAATGTATAATTCCAGACATTCTGAAACATTTTGTCAAGGCCTCGGCCAAGACGTCTAAAATGATTAAGGCCTCGGCCAAAACCATAAATCAAATTGGGAAAGGGCCTCGGCCAATTCCACGTCTAGTTGTCTCATGAGACCTACCGATGCATCGAGGAGCTATAGCGGGCTCCACCCGTCACTTATTAAGTCCAATACATTCCTCATATGAATAGGTTTAAACATATCATAAACCATAACATAATCGTATCACATAAAACATGCATAAAGGAAACATAACATTTCCACATTTCAATCACAAGATATCAATAAAACACATTGATATAATAAAAATGCTTTCAAAACCATTTTCAATACCAAAATAAAAGAAAGTTAAAACTTTGTATTTATTTTTCATTAAAAAAAATGATGGCTTGTAGAGGAAGCCGAAACTCAAATAATGGTCACGGCAGCGGAGAAGTAGTTGTCGCCGCATAGGTACGGAAAGAAAAACATTCCATTTTGTCGTTTAGAAAAACGCTTCGTATAAAAAGATTCCTTTTGAATAAACGTAAAATTCAAAGGGGTTTATACACCATATAAAATAAAGTTGTGTATAAAACGAAATATGCCTCAATGAAAGGAGATTGAGAAGAATTCCTTACAAAGATAATTTTTAAAATAAAATAGATCTATTATGTGTATTCATTATATTTACACATAAAGAAAGTACAAATACAAGATATGACATAATAATATAATGACATAATTTGAAAGTAGGAGATTAACCCAAAGAATGGAAATTAGGTTAAGAAGTTCCCTTACCTCGTGTCTGACTTGACTCAACCGTTCTTTAAACTCATGAATAATAAACTAGAGTTAATATATACCTTATTAAGAACCATTTTTAATTTCATTATCCTTTTTATATCACTTATTACAATTTTATGAACATTATTTAATTATTTAAGTTAATAACGGTCATTTTGTCGATCTTTGGTACTTGAGTCAACAATAAACTTCTTATAATTACAAGTTGTTTATGTGGTAGAATATACATTATCTCCAGAATTATATTCATGATTTAGATGTCATATATATAATATATATCCAGTATATACATTCATTTATAATATTACGTAACCTTTAGGGGTAAGAAATGAAATGCATCGTTCATGGAGACGGTAAGCCGTACGTACGCATGAACGCTACTTTCATTTCTATTTCGTATTTAATGGAATGAAATCATAATGATATAAATGTATAATATAATTCCAGTATAATATAGTGTATAATACCATTTACTCCATCCTTTATACATCCCACATATGGCATTAACGATTCAAATCACTTTGAGGGGCCGGTAGTCCGCACTTCCTAAAATGAAATTATCGCGTTTTACCCATAATGGAAATCATAAAGTATGCCATAAATGAGAAATACAGAAGCATAAGTAAAACATAAACATATTATATATCATATATAAATATAGTGACATCTTAATGGCCACCTTTGAAGGTGTTATATGAGTGTTGAACAATCATCATTTCGTGAGGCAGAAATTCGCCATCCACAGAAACCGTATGTTCTTTAACCATTAGATGTAGGTGTGTGTAAGTGTAGCTTGAATCCTTCTTATAACAACATCCTAGTATATTGAGGATACTGGTTTTGTTACAAAAGAAATTAATAAAAAGAGTTTAGGGGGTTGGAGAATAAAAATAAAACAAAACAACATTAGAGAAGGCATTACCTCAAAATCGGGTAACTCTTTTTGATTTGATCCAAAGGCTTCCTTGGGAAGCGTTCTGCCCAAAGTGAGGCTTCTAGGAGTAAGAGGGGGAAGTTGGGAGAGTATTTGGGCAGATTTTGGCCGAGCCAAATGGCTTGAAAGTGTGAATGAGGTGGTAGAGGTGGGGGCCTTTTATAAGAGGAGAGGAGGGGCACTCTTGGAAAGTAAGGAAATTTTACATTATTATACAATGCTTTTCGGATTCTAAAGGTCCCACACTTATATAATTCGTGGCTAAGGTGATAAAGGTTCTAAATATACCCATCCAATAGTCTTTGGACAAGTTTAAGCCTTATATTGTACATTATATTTTCATTTTATTAAAATCGTTAAATAATGAGGTCATCGCTGCATCATAATGATGTCATAAATAATTTAATTTATTTAATGTCCAAAAATTATAAAACAAATACTATGACGTAGGAAATCTTTTTAGCTTTCCAATGACTATTTATAGTCAAAAATATGACTTGTATAACCCCATGTAAAAATTGTTTTAGTAAAACATTTCATGTTTGTGTCATTTTTTACTTTAACATTAAATAAATATATATTAATGTCATTTTCCAACCAAAGTGGCTCCATGGGGTCCCCAAGTTGACCCATGGGTTTTCTTGGTCGGCCATGACTCATCCAATAGGAGTAGGACAAGTTTCAAGCTCATCTCATATTATTAAAACATTATTTTTACCTTAAACTACACTAATTACCTCTAATCGCGATTAAGAACTTAAAAGTTACTATTCACCAAAAAATTATTTTAATCTCATTGAACCACATTTTACTTCTTAACGACAACCATGTATGTCGGATTTTTTAAAATCAAATCACAGAAGTGGTAATATTTCATTTAAACAAAAAATCAGTTATTTAACTACCACTTAGTGGTTTCACTATTCATCAAAAATTGAAGTTTTTCAGAACAATGCCAAAATTTCACCCTAAGCTATAATTGATATTCCGAATTCAAAAATGATGTCTATTTTAAAAAATTACAAACATATAAGTTGCATTAATTAATTTTATAATTAATTCCCGCTGTCACAACAATAGCGTGTTTTTAAGAAACAATTTATATCAAAAGATTGGCAATTGTTTATATCCAATTTCAATGTTAAATTAATTCTAATGACAACCATTGGATAAAATGGTAAAAATATATTCTAATTATACTTTAAAACCACTAAATAGTATAATTTATCACTATAAATTATTTTGATTAAAAAAGTTGTTTTTAAGTAATTTTCACTATTTATAAAAAATTTGGAAGTTCTCAGAAAATTACAAAAAAATCAACTTTGGATAATTTCGATATTACGAATAAAAAAATGAAGTCCATTTTGAAATATAAAATTTCTATAATTTTTAAAAGTGGTTATTACTATTCATAACGGCTACTTTGATTAGTCGCGGTGTTTTAGAACTTGAAGTTGCGTACAATGCAAGTTATTGCATTATTGAATGAGAAGCGTATCGTGGAAGCTCGGGGTGTTACAATTTAAATATAAATTATAATATAATTTAATGATGTCCTATATAATAATTATTAGGATTATAATGTGGTTACTATAATAAATGATGTATTTTATATTAAATAAGGATTTATATTTCAAAGTGTATTTTATTATATTTAGAAAATTACATTGGTAAAATAAATATTATTTTTAAAATCATCACCTCTAAATTATCCAAATGAGATGTTTTCATAATTTTATGAAACATTCAAATTTTTGGGTAAAAATTAAATACATTATAAATATGTGGTATGTATTATAACATTAAAATTCCAAATCTCATGTAATAAACACTAAAAAATGAATACAAGACCAAAAAAATATTTCCCATTGATAATAAATTGCATTTAAAGTTATATTATTAATATTAAAATCCTATAATAAATCCTACAAAACCTACATATTAATTTATGTTTAAAAAAATTCATTATGAACATTACTCGATTCAATATTGTAAATGGTATTGCTTTACGTATTTCAGTTATTATCCTAATAGAATATTGAAAAAAAAATCCACTTGGAAGAAAACATGTGAAAACCCATTGTAGTGTTTTTATTTCTGATTATTTTATCACATAGGGTTTAAAACCTATGTTTTGAAATTAATAATGTATTCCACTCTCTTTTAATATAATTTATCACCCAAGATATCATTTACCCTCACATAAAACCCATTGATCAATAATTTACTCTCCCTTCATCTTCCTTTATATCCCTCTTATTTTGTACACAAATCTGAAGAAAGTCCTACCAATATTTTAGAAGAACCCCTCATGATAAGGGATTTTCTTCCTCTTCCATTTATTATTGTTCACACATTATATTAATCCATTTTATTTTTATATTTTCATGGTATAATGTGTTTTTTACACATCCATTTACAGAACATGTCATTCCGAACTAAATAGATACCATAATTCACTCTCATTAAACACTTCCATGAATCTTTATGGACTCATGTTATGATACTACAATAATAATTTTTTTTCCATACCAACGTTTTTTTTAGGAATACCCATATCCTTTTCCACTCAATATTATTCACTTAGTTGAAAATGTTTTTCATTTATTGAGGGCATCCTAAAATATCAAACATAATAATTATTTTTGGATTAAATGTGATGAAAATAATTCAAATTTTGATTGATATATGAAGAAAAAAATGTTTGTATATAATATGAAAGTTTCAGGTGGGACTAGAATTTAATATACCTATAATGAATTAGTTAATATTTTCATATATAGAGATACCATGTGTGGTGCATTGGATTTTATATGAAGGATACTATTTCATGATTCCTTAGTGGTTTTCACAGACATATGATTATGATGTTATGTTCTACATTATTTCCAAATTCAAATGAATCCATGATGTTATCATCTTATATCATGATTCAACCTTAATAATTATGATTATCATCATTTTATATTACCATGTTATTCCATTGTAACACCCCGAGATTTTATGAAAAATATTATTTTAATTTCATTGATGTCTTGTGTTGTACACTACACTAAGATTACCTTGCGCTATACGCAACACCGTATTAGGTTGCAGTATACACAACACTATTCTTAGATCATGTTACACACAATTTTAATAGTAGTTATTCTATGAAACATTGAGTGTATATATATATATATATATATTCAACGTATAAATGAAATACAGTTGGATTCTATTATATGAAACAACGAAGGAGTCTTTCACCACACGCAACCCTGACTTGGCTTGCATTACACGCAATCGCGACCTTCCTCGATAACGTGTGTTGTACGCAATATCAGGTTTCACTAAAGAACGATATATGGTTATAATATTATTATAAACTAGCTGTTATGAATATTATTAACTAAATTTTGAATTTTATAACATTATTATTCATCTTACACATTTTCTAGAACATGGTATGAGAACAAAATCAATTTTTTTAGTAAAATAAGTATTTTTCAAAAAATGTAGTTTTGACACATTTTGATGGCGCACCCACCTTGAATATTGTTTTTGACATGTCTATAAGTTCTATTTGAGAAAATAAAATTCTTCTTTAGAATCAGGATATAAAAATTTACTTTGGATAAAATTTTCATATTATTCTGATAACTTTATATTTTAATGAATAGTAAAACATGCTATATTTTAATTAAAAACAACTTTTTTCATCGCAATAATTTATATGGTTAGATTATCTTTTTAATTGGTTTTAAAGTGTAATTAGAATATATTTTTACCATTTAATCCAATTTTGGTCATTGTAATTAATTTCACTTTGAAATTAGACATAAACAAGTATCAATCTGTTGATAGTTATTGTTTCTTAAAAACACGCTATTTGTTTTGATAATGGGAATTAATTTTGAAATTAATTAATTCCACTTCTATGTTTTGAATTTGTAAAAATAGACTTCATTTTTGAATTCGGAATATCAAATATATCTTAGGCTGAATTTTTGGTATTTTTCTGAAAAACTTCAATTTTTGATGAATAGTGAAAACACTGAGTTTTTGGTTAAAACTGACTTTTTATTTAAATAATCATTTATTTGATTTAAATTTATTTTAGTTCAAAATAGATACATAATACTTATATAAGTTCAATGAAATTCAATGGAGTCATTTTATAATAATTTTATATTTATAAAAATTGTATTGAACTTTTCACCATCTTTTACCCACCTCCTAGAAGCTTTTGTAATTGTTCATAAAACTTAATTTTAACGCTTCTGTGAGTTGAATTTGGAAAATCCGAGAGACACGGTTAATATAAAGGAGTAAAATTTGGTTCAATTAGATAAAAATAATTTTTGGTGAATAGTAGCTTTTTACTTTTATTTACCACGGTTAAAGGTCAATAGGGTAATTCAAGGTCAAAAGAATATTATAATAATTCAAAATTACCTTAACACTTATCCAAACCTTATTGTATTAGTAATGGCCGACCATGGGCATCCTTGTGTCGATTTTGGGACCCCATAGAGCCACTTATGAAAGACAACGACACATTAGATTAATTAATTTAATGTAAAGACAAAATTGGCATTAACAAAAATCTTTTTGTAATTAATTTTTATAAGGCGCTATATAAATTATATTTTCAACTATAAATATTTATTGGAAATATAAAAATATTTCCTACATTTTGGTATTTTCATTATAATTTTTAAATATCAAATAAATTAAATTATTTATGACACAATAATGATGCAGTATTTACCTCATTAATAAATGATTTAAATAAATAAGATTATAATGATTAAAATATTATCCAAAACATGTCCAATTCTGATTGGATGATTGTATCTCGACCATGATTCATCTTATATTCGACTATAATGATTTTTGGACCATTAGAAACCCAATATCATTATATTATAAAATAATATTTTCACTTTTTCCTAAAGAGCCCCTCCTCTCCCTTATAAAAGGAGACCATTTCTATCCAATTACTCACACCTCTCAAGCCATTTGGCTCGTCCAAAATCTGCCCAATTAATCTCCCTATATCCATCTCCTCTCCCTAGAATCATTACCTTAGGCATAAGGCACTCCAAGAAGTCCTTTTGGTTCAAACGAATGGAAGTTACCCAAATTAAAGGTAATGGTTTCTCTTAAATTGTTTTCTTTTATTCTACTTCTCCAACCCCTAAAATCTTTTTAATCCTTTATTTTGTAACAAAACCATTATCCTCAATATACTAGTATGTTGTTATGATAAGGATTCGAACTAACTTACACACACCTCTATCTAATGGATGAAGAACATAATGTTTCTGTGGATGGAAAACTAACGCCTCACAAAACGATGATTGTTCGATTTTCTCCTACCGCCTCTCATGGTGGCCATTATGATAGAACTGTATTTATATATGATATATATTATGTTATTTATTTCCTTATGATTATTTACTTCCCAATTTTATCAAGACATTATGGTTTCCATAGTGGGTAAATACGATAATCTCATTTGAGGAAGTGCGGACTACCGCCCCCTCAAAGTGACGTGATTCGTTAATGCCTTATGTGGGATGCATAAAGGATGGATTTAATGACATTATATATGATATTATACTGTAATTATAATATAACTATTCCATTAAAATAATAAATAGAAATGAAAGTATAGTTCATGCGTACGTACAGCTTACCATCTCCATGAACGGTGCATTTCATTTCTTACCTCCGTATGTTATGTACTATTATAAATACATGTATATGCTGGATATATAATGAATATATATGATATATAAATCATGATTTAAATTCTAGAAGTAATTAAATCATGATATAAGTAATAATAACATCAAGAACTACAATTCCAAACACGTATGATAAATAAGATGATTTTACCCAAAACGTTGCTTTAGCATGGGATTTACAAAAGAAAGGGTAATATAAAGTCATAAGTAAATCATATATGATATCATAACAATTAATATGATTCTTTAATAAGTCAATGACATTATTTAAATCATTATACAGGAGGTTCAGATACGTACGAAGCATATCAAACCTAGGGTAAGGGATAACTTTTCCAATCTCATTTTTATCAGAGATTGTTTATTCGTAAGTATTTACTGGGGTTATATTTATCATCCACATCCCTATTTTCTAAAAATGATTTCATGTATGTTTAAAGTCATTTTTACCCATTTTGACTTTTACTACATGGTATGTAAAGAATCTTTTTTTTACAAGGTACTTTTTGACTTTTCTGGCAAAAGTACGAGAAGAATGTTTTTTTAAACTTATACGGCATGAAAGGATTTTTACGGTTTTATAAAGCCTTATTTTCATGAATCTTCCTCCAAAATATTTCATGATTATTTTCAACAAAATCCTTTTCTTTTAAAAATTCATGACTTTTTGTGAAAAGAAAATGATTTTAAAGAAGAAAGGATATTTTCCTCAAGAATTCATTTCAAGTGTTTTATCAAAACCATTTTCCATCTAAAATGACATTATTTTATATGTGTATGTTTCAAGTATAATGTCTCTATGATTTACATGGTTTCATTTTTCTTATGAGTAAATGATATCCATTTGTTTTTTATGGATTATGTTATGATGGGATGATGTTTATGAAACCCATTTTATTCTTTGGGTTATAATGAATGATTTATGTTTATGTTGTGGCGCAAGTAAGAATGATTTCATTGTGAGATGGGTGGAACCTATATCTCCCTCCAATTCATTGGGTAAAGATTTATATCTCATGATATAGACATGGCTGAAACGGAAAGTAAATCTGATTCATTAATACAGGGCTGGAACGGCAAGTAAACCCGGTTCAGTAAGGGAATTTGTCCACTAAGATAGTCTTGGCAGCAATGCCTTGGATACTATGGAAATCATATCATGTGCTTAATGTTTTTCCAAAATTAAATGTTTTATTACCATGCTATTTTATCATGATTATTGTTTCTTTATGATCTATGCCTTATGTACTGCCATGTTTTATGTCATTGTTCAAGATTTTGATGTTTAAACATTATGTTCATGTTTTTAAGTTCAAATGTATATGATTTGTTTTATTTTATCCATGGTTACCCTTACTGAGAATTTGAGCTCACCCTTTATATGTTTTCTTTTCCCCAGGATATAAAGAAAGGTTTTAGGTAAGAAAACAAAAGGGGAAGATCCTTTTGGAAGATGTTGAAGATCTTTCACCACGATTAGAAGATTATTTTTTCCGAGTTTCCAAAGACACTAAACTATTACGGTCCTTGTGTGTTTGTTTTTGTTATGTATTAAGTTTTCCGCAAAAGTAATTTAATGTCCATGTATGTCAGGCTTTGGGCCTCTACAGTTGGTATTAGAGGAAAGGTTTAGTTAACCTTTGGAAACTAGGATGCAAAAACTTTAGTGAGATCCCCAGAGATATTTCTAAGGTATGTCTAGGGATGTCCCTAAGGTTAAGTATAAGTATAGGTTATAGTCCTAGAATTATGGTAAAGATCTTAGAATTAAACCTAAGATGTTAGATATTGAAGTTACTCCCCATTTATTATGTTGTTTTACCTATCATGATTTTTTCCTCTCACACTATTCTTTTTGGGTTTTAGATGAAGGTTGGAACCCCAAGGAATTTTGTTGATCAATGTAATGGACAATGAAATGATTGTCTTTTTGAACAAACCAATGTTATGGGAGATGGAGTGAAAAATATTATTGATATATTTACTCATGTTATGAATCATTCTGGACTTCCGAATGAGCAGAGAAGGGAACAATATTCTATTGAGTCCTTCATGAGGCAACGTACCCTTTCTTTCAGTGGGTCTTCTAATCCACTTGTTGCTGAAAAATGGATCAGTACCATTGAAAATATATTTTCAATACTTTGTTGTTTGGAACATGAAAAAGTCATTCTGGTTATTTACTAATTAGAAGGTGAAGCAGATCAATGGTGGACTTTAATTAAGAATACAAGGCCCGAATGTGAAATTGACTCCATGGAATGGGATGAGTTCAAGAACTTATTTTTCAATAATTACTTCCCTCGTATTCTTCAAACAAAGATAGAAAAGGAGTTACTTGAGCTTAAGAAAAAGGATGATGAATCTGTTAGTATATACGAAGCGAATTTTACAAGGTTTGCAAGGTATGCATATGGATTTATCATCCAACCTTAAAGTAAAGTTGATTGATTCTTCAGTGGATTAAAACCAAGTCTTCGAAGGGAATTAGCTATAAGAGACTTTAGTAGCTATGAATAAATTATGAGTTGTGCAATCAATGTAGAAATGGAAGTTGGTGTTACATATCCATCTCATGGTTTTGACAAGAAACAAAAGATGGAGTTCAAGGAGAAATCTGAGAACAATGGTGAAAAAAAAGATGAATGCTTCTTTATGCCCAAAGTGTGTAAATAAGCATGGTGAAGATTTCCTAAAAGGTGCAATAAAATGTTTTAAGTGTGGAAAAGAAGGTCATCGAGCAGTTGATTGTCGAAGTAATGGAAACAAGGTTTCTAATGATGTGAATAGAGAAAAGACAATAGAGAACGCTCCACCAACACTTCAATGATTCAAGTGCAAGGAAATGGGGCATTATGTTAATAAATGCCCTAATCCATGGGTTAATGATGATCAACATGAGCAACCTCTTAAGGCAAAGGTTAATGGGAAGTCTCCTGCGATCACTATTTGTGATGTTGAGTATGACAATGATGTTGTGTAATGATTAAGTGTTTATGTAATGGGATTTCAAAATAGTATCATGGAATCTCATTTATGGTATTGTAGAATTTTGGAATATCTATGTATTGGTTTTAAATAATTATATGGTACTGGTAACCATGAAAAAGTGATTGAAATATTTTTGGAAATCAAATGAAATTCACATAATGAAGGGATAAATCGAAAATAATATGTATGATAGTAATCATGAGCTCATGGCTAATATAAGGACAAAGTGATATCATGGTTTGAGTATATAGAAATTTTGGGATTTTGGTATGTGGAAAGAGTTAACTTTTGACAGCATTAATGTTTTCCCTAAGGTTTAATGGGTATTCATTTTTCAAGAGAATACATGATTAAGGTATTCACATGATTGGAATGTGATCAACAAGATATATCGGGGATAAATTCACATGCTCGGTAGATGACATTTCTAGTACTTTTTTTCTTTATACTATAATGTTGGACATAAGTATTTTTGGATAAGTCTAAATATTTGAAATGGATTATGTTAGACATAAGTTAGTATTGCTTAAGGCTATAACTATTTTTTATATTATTGATGGAATGTCATAATGATGTAATTTTAGAAAAAGGAGAACCTTCAGGACGGGTGACAACCCGTCGCGTCGGACAAGGATGTGGGAATAGAACCCACAACCGAAGTGCGACAGGCCTTTATCGCTTACCACTAGCCTACAAGAAGTCCCTGGTTAGTAGAAACTAGTTTTATTTAATTAAGCGATATGATATATTAAGTATAAGTTCATTTTTGGAATCGTATACGATTAAACTCACCATAGATGGACTTATGTATATTTGATAAGTTTTGCTAACCTTTTGTTTGAAACAGATGGAATGACTCATCATTATATAACATGATCTGCTAACACTTCATGAATAACAAATTCAACTTCATTTCTTTAAGAGATGAAGTGGAAATTGTTCAAGGCATGAACAACAATGATATTGTACCAAAATCAAGTAATAATTTCTTTTAATTCAAAAATTATTCAACATTAAGGAAATTATCTTGAAATCCAAAAATGTTGTCCTAGTACTCTTATATCTGATAAATCAGATGGTACCTTAGATCATCACACATCTATGGCTTTTTGATTGTTGGCTTTTTCATAGCCCTGTTCTGTACCACTCTCCATCAGAACATGATGATTAGATTTTTCTTTCATATCCTCACCTATGTTCTCCTATGTTGGAACCCAAGTGATGAGTTACTTTGGGATTCATTTTGTTTTTAACATTCATTTTTAAAATTAAGTTTTAGCATTCTTTTTTACGATGTGGGTTTCTATTAAAGAAACTTTCAAGTAGTAAACGATTTATATCCCCAAAGAATTTCGAGGGTGAAATTCATTTTATGGGGGGTAGAATGTAACACCCTGGGATTTTATGAAAAATTTTCTTTTAATTTCATTGATGTCTTGTGTTTTACGCTACACCAAGATTACCTTGCGCTATACGCAACACCGTATTATCTTGCAGTATACGCAACACTATTCTTGGATCATGTTACACACAACTTTGATAGTAGTTATTCTACGCAACATTGAGTGTATATATATATTTATTCAATGTATAAATGAAATATGGTTGGATTCTATTATACAAAACAACGAAGGAGACTTGCACCACACACAACCCTGACTTGGCTTGCATTACACGGAATCGTGACCTTCCTCGATAGCGTGTGTTGTACGCAATATCAGGTTTCACTAAACAACGATATATGGTTATAATATTATTATAAACTAGCTTTTATGAATAGTATTAACTATATTTTAAATTTTATAATATTATTATTCATATTACACATTTTCTAGAACATGGTATGAGAACAAAATCAATTTTTCGAGTAAAATAAGTATTTTTCAAAAAAAATAGTTTTGTCGACTTTTGATGGCGCACCCACTTTAAATCTTGTTTTTGACATGTCTATAAGTTCAATTTGACAAAATAAAATTCTTCTTTGGAATTAGGATATAAAAACTTACTTTGGATAAATTTTTCATATTATTCTGATAACTTTCATATTTTAATGAATAGTAAAAACACACTATATTTTAATTAAAAACAACTTTTTTCATCGCAATAATTTATATGGTTAGATTATATTTTTAATTGGTTTTAAAGTTTAATTATAATATATTTTTACCATTTAATCCAATGTTGGTCATTGGAATTAATTTCACTTTGAAATTAGACATAAACAAGTATCAATCTTTTGATAGTTATTATTTCTTAAAAACACGCTATTTGTTTTGATAACGGGAATTAAGTTTAAAATTAATTAATTCCACTTCTATGTTTTGAATTTGGAAAAATAGACATCATTTTTGAATTCGGAATATCAAATATAGCTTAGGCTGAATTTTTGGTAAATTTCTGAAAAACTTCAATTTTTGATGAATAGTGAAAACACTGAGTTTTTTGTTAAAACCATTGTCATCAATATACTAGGATGTTTTTATGAGAAGGATTAGAACTACACTTACACACACCTCTATCTAATGGATGAAGAACATAATGTTTCTCTGGATGGCAAACTAATGCCTCACAAAACGATGACTATTCGATTTTCTCCTACCGCCTCTCATGGTGGCCATTATGGTGGCACTGTATTTATATATGATATATATTATGTTTTTTATTTACTTATTCTTATTTACTTCCCAATTATATCAAGCCTTTATGTTTTCCATAGTGGGTAAATACGATAATCTCATTTGATGAAGTTCGGACTAACGCCCCCTCAAAGTGATGTGATTCGTTAATGCCTTATGTAGGATGTATAAAGGATGGAGTTAATTATATTATATATGATATTATACTGTAATTATTATATACCTATTTCATTAAAATAATAAATAGAAATTAAATTAGCGTTCATGCGTACGTACGGCTTACCGTCTCCATGAACGGTGCATTTCATTTCTTACCTTCATATGTTATGTACTATTATAAATACATGTATATGATGGATATATAATGAATATATATGATATATAAATCATTATTTACATTCTTTAAGTAATTAAATCATGATATAATTAATAATAACATCAATAACAACAATTCCAAACACGTACGATAAATAAGATGATTTTACCCAAAACGTTGCTTTAACATGGGATTTACAAAAGAACGGGTAATATAAAGTCATAAGTAAACCATATATGATATCATAACAATTAATATGATTCTGTAATAAGTCAATGACATTATTTAAATCATTATACAGGAGGTTCGGATACGTACGAAGCATATCGGACCTAAGGTAAGGGATAACTTTTCCAATCTCATTTTTATCCGAGATTGTTTATTCATAAGTATTTACTGGGGTTATATTTATCATCCACTTCCCTGTTTTCTAAAAATTATTTCATGTATGTTTAAATTCCTTTTTACCCATTTCGACTTTTACTACATGGTATGTAAAGAATCTTTTTTTACAAGGTACTTTTTGACTTTTCCAGCAAAAGTACGAGAAGAATGTTTTTTTTAACTTATACGGCATTAAAGGATTTTTACGGTTTTATAAAGACTTATTTTCATGAATATTCCTCCAAAAGATTTCATGAATATTTTCAACAAAATCCTTTTCTTTTAAAAATGCATGACATTTTGTGAAAAGAAAATGATTTTAAAGAAGAAAGGATATTTTTCTCAAGAATTCATTCCAGGTGCTTTATAAAAACCATTTTCCCCCTAAAATGACATTATTTAATATGTGTATGTTTCAAGTATAATGTCTCTAGGATTTACATGGTTTCATTTTTCTTATTAAAAAATGATATCCATTTGTTTTATATGGATTATGTTATCATGGGATGATGTTTATGAAACCCATTTTATTCTTTGGGTTATGATGAATGATTTATGTTTATGTTGTGGCACGAGTAAGAATGATTTCATTATGAGATGGTTGGGACCTATATATCCCTCCAATGAATTGGGTAAAGATTTATATCTCATGAGATCGACATGGATGAAACGGCATGTAAATCCGGTTCAGTAATACAGGGCTGGAACGACTGGTAAACCCGGTTCACTAAAGGACTTTCTCCACTAAGATGGTCTTGGCAGCAATGCCTTGGCTACTATGGAAATCATATCATGTGCTTAATGTTTTTCCACAATTACATGTTTTATTCCCATGCTATTTTATCATTATTAATGTTTCTTTATGATCTATGCCTTATGTACTACCATGTTTTATGTCATTGTTCAAGATTTTGATGTTTAAACATTATGTTCATGTTTTTAAGTTCAAATGTATATGATTTGTTTTATTTTATCCATGCTTACCCTTACTGAGTATTTGAGCTCACCCTTTATATGTTTTCTTTTCTATAGGATATAAAGAAAGTTTTTGGTAAGAAAACAAAAGGGGAAGATCTTTGTGGGAGATGTTTAAGATCTTTCACCACGATTAGAAGATTATTTTTCCGAGTTTCCAAAGACACTGAACTATTACAGTCCTTGTGTGTCTGTTTTTTTTATGTATTAAGTATTCCGCAAAAGTAATCTAATGTCCATTTATGTCAGGATTTGGGCCTCTACATCCATTATCTCAAATATGCTATTTTACATCATTATATGCTTTTATTATTCCTTTTTTTTCTCTTTATATCTCACCCCTTTCTTATAAATGTCCCTAATTTATCCAACGCTATTTTAAACAATCAATGGAACTTAAGGTATTATTTGGGTGATTTTTAATGAATTTTTAATGAATTTTTTATATCCTTATTTCAATTAATGGGGTTACATATCTAATTAAACAATTACATTAGGTATCATGGTCCTTTGGGATTTTGATATTTGTATATTAATGTATATGATCTTGAAATAAAGAGTAGGAAATCTTTATGTTTTCATATTATTAATGATCAATAAATCAATAATTTGAAGAGGAAAACATATATCTCTATAATTAAATCCTCCAAATAACTTCTCTGAATACAAACATGAAAATAAAAAATTAAATAACCTGAAAGAAATTTTATGACACACATTGTCACATGTAATCAAATATTCTATAATTTAAATTTCTCCTTCGCAATAAATTTTCAATACAATTTATATCCTTCATTGAACTAGATTATGATAGTAAGTTTATAATATTTTATTATTAAATTAAAATTTTATTAGAACATACATTATCAATCAATTAAAAAAATTATTCCACAATGAAATACGTAGTGAAATATGAATGTCTTCTATATATATTCTTAATATTCTTGTAAATTTAGGAAAATAGTAATTTTTTAAAAACATAGTAAAATTGGATTTTAATTATGTATGGAAAAATTTTAAATGAAAAATATATTCTCTATAGAAATATAAATATTATTTATTTTATATTTTCAATACAAAATAAAATAAAATTCATTTGAATAAAAAATATTTCCTGTTTTTTATAATTAAAAAACATGCATCAATTAAAAATGGAAATATATATGTTATTGTAAATATTTTAAAATAAAAAATTCCTATAGTTTCTAAATGAAAAACATCCCCTTATATTAATATCATTAAGAATTAAAAATAACAATATTTTTTAAAACATCACCTAAATTTATTCAAAAAACATTCCCATTAATGAAAGTGAACTTAGTCCTAACATCTAAATTTTATCTCAATATCCCCCACTTTGTTTTCCAAAACATGAAAAAAATGAGTAGTCAGAGAAAAATAATTATTTTAAATTTGAGAAAATTAAAATAGAAACATGTGTATAATTTCATTAATGATGACTCCCTATTGTGTTATTCTATAAACTAATAGGTGGGTTCATATTAGGTTATAGCATTCACTTTATATATTTTCAATTTTAATTTGGAATAAATTTACCCTACATATTAAAAGAGCATGTATATAATGGAAACATTATTTTATCCAAATATATTATACATTAAAGTAAAATAGAATAATAAAAATATATCAAGATATTTTATTATAAAGATCAAATACTATTCAAGAATTTACATCAAAATAACTAGGGAAATTTTTCTTATAACAAGGTTTCATCCATAACTAATATTGAAAACAACTTCATAACATCCATTAAAACATTTTCGAAATGGTTACCATTTTAAATGAATTAGTATTTTCATATAATACCCAGTTCACAAGGATTAATAAAACGAGAATCAAGATTTTTTATCTTATTAAATAATTTATATGAGAAAGCATTAAATAATTAGAATCACTATTTATATAAATTAAGGGGTCATAACATTAGAATAAAACATATTGTAAACGGTACCTTTTTTCAATTTAATTACAACTAATTTTAATATTTAAGTATAAAATTTGTTGTGGTTAGGTTTTATAGGATTTCATTTTCCTCTAATTAGATTTATTAAATGAACTAAAAGATAATATAAAGTACATGAATAATAAATTTCCATAGTTGTAAACAGTGAATGACTTCAACTTTTTTTGAGGGATTTTTAAATTTCGGATTATATTGGAAAAAGAAGTGGAACTTATCATTATATTCCAATAATAAAACCTATATTCAGTTTGATATATTAAAATTATCTAGAAATTTATATTTTAGTTAAAATGTGAGAAGGATAATTTGTTTTTCAAATAAAAAAGAATTAATTACCCCATTTAGTATAAAGTCTTGTTTTAAGTGTTTCCTGATATCTATTTTCTTTGATAAATAATGGTGTAATGGGTTTCTGGAAATGTAAATATTACTAAGACAAGTTCTTTATGAAGTAATATGCTCTTCCCTTTATATCATATCTACATTTTCATGTTTTTTAGTAGATAAAAATGAGCCTCGTATGATCCTATGATGATTAATTTATCATTCGTAATGTTCATATTGTAAACTCCATCGCATAATTTACATATTCTAATAATGTTATTATTTTTCTTTAAATCTTAATCTATATTCAAAATTTATTTTCTAATCTCTTAAACCAACAATGTGACCATGAAAAATTTCACTAATGGTGATTACTCCAACATTCACATTCAGTATGTTTTGGAAATTTTAATTCTCTCTATTCACGTGTTGAGAAAAACTATTATTTATTTACCATTTTTCATAATTTAGGTACTCCTATTTTATTCGATAAATTTATAAAATCTAATAATCTGGTACACAAGCATTCTTAGGTCCATAAATTATAGAAAAAAATTATATATAATTTGATATCTAACTAACAACAAAGTGTTGAATATTTACATGTACTTTTTAAATATTATCCTTATTATTTCCCAAGGATTTAACATATTTTATTGAACAATATTTTCAACAATGTATTTATCTCTTAAATTTCTTTTATAAATTTTCTTTTTTTAGAGAAAATAATTCGACTGGAAATAGTACTTTTCAAAACTGAAATATATTCATTAGATATATGATTCAGTTTCAACTACCTTATGATCATTTAATTTTTCTACCTACATAATGTAAAACAATAAAACATATTAAATTTAAAATGAATCACATTTTTCATTGTTAATTAATTTTTAATCATCATTTGATGAATCAAGTTAAAATTTAATATCCATCAATAATTTATGTTTTTTATTTTTAAAAGAAATAATATAAATTATATCATCAACAATAAAAAAATTAACATATCCAAATCAAGTACATTATTTATGTTCTTTTCATTTTCACATAAATTCACAAATTTAAAATTTCATTATATGATAGAATGTCATCCTAATCTTGTAATGGGTTAGTGTTGTTATCAGAATATTATTAAATCTTAAAATTATAATTTATTGATGACTATGAAAATAAATCAATATTTACTATTAACATAATTAAGAAATCTATTCGGGGTGACTAATAAAAAATTCATGATCTTCTGGCAATCATCACTCACTGAATAACTATAACATATTCAAGATGAGCCTTCATAATTATTCCACATATAATTAGTTTCTAATAACATTTTTCCCCATTTCATCATTGAATTTTTTTCTTCCAAATTATTAATTTTCAACCTAGTAAAATTATTTAACATTTTAATTTATGTTTTTCACAAATAAATAATATTAATAAAAAATTCAATATTCTCATACAAGTATTTTATAAATTTTTACATTCATAAAAGATGTTATTCATAACAATAATCTTGTTTTAAATCATTTTTTTCTAAGATGTATTACCTTAATTTTCATATGATTTCTTAATTTCAAATTTGGTTTTGAATTTTATTATTCTATTCTTATTAAACTATAATAACTGAGAAAAAATATTATTGCATAAGAAATTCAAGTGAGTGAAACATTATTGTTTATATAATAATTCATATGCTCTAACTTCATTTATTACCATTTTGTATGAGATTCCCAAAAATATATTCAATACTAATGTAATGGCCTGAACCTCTACGGTCTATTACTTTGTGAAAATATAGTGTTTGAGGTGTTCTTGGAGGTCAAGGTAAATTATCCCCAACACTTTTCCAAATTTCCAATTCTATGAATAGTAACGGTAGCTATACAGTGTTTCCAGAATGGTGAGGTCTATCGGTAACCTCTAACGGTATGTGTACAGTAATGGTAGGTGTAGATTAACGGTAGGTGTACATTGTTTCTAGAATAGTGAGGTCTATCGGTATCCTCTAAAGGTATGTGAACAGTAACGGTAGGTGAACAGTAACGGTAGGTGTACAATAACGGTAGGTATACGATGTTTCCAGAACAGTAAGGTCTATCGGTAACTTCTAAATTAGTTTAGGTGTATATTGGGGCGTATTATCATACTTTTCTCATAGGTTAGGGCATTGATTTCAACAATACCTAGACTCTATGAATTCAAATCATTGAAGTGTATGCACTAAATTAGTGGTGATATTTAATTCCTATATCATATTGATATGTCACATTATCCCCCTATGACCACCATTATCTTTATTTCAAATATTTTCACACTTGAAATGCTATTATTTATTAGGATCCAATTACTCATTTTCATAGTCCTGAAATGTTTTACATATATACTGTTGAATCTTTTTTTCAATATATGGCTTTTTATCAGATATCCCATGATACTATACATTCTATTTTCTCCCTATATAATAATTCTAGTCCCGGGTTTATATCTACACTCTTAGAACACATTGAAATTTATTTTTTCATATAAAGTCACTTTTAGAAAATGAAATTCTAGGACTTCGGTTTATACCACTAATAATGTAATCGATTTTACTCTACAGATTGGAGATAATGTTAGTTTCATACCAAGAAAGACCCATGATTTTTTTATTATATGCGTTAAAAAAATATCCTCTAAATGATTCATCCACATGAATTCTATTTATATCTTCATGAGAAGAGTCTGAGGAAAATACTTATGTATTAATACCTTCCTAAACTCCAAAAATTTTATAGAGTATACATCCTCCTTCAATATTTTATTTTAAATGATAGTACTCCATTAGTAAGCCTTATCATCCAAATGATAAACAAACATTATAACTATCCCTTTTTCTAAGAACATGAGTGCCAGAAATATATTTTCTATTTGTTGATAAATTTTTAGTGATAAATATACTTTAATAGACACTAATGGGGGTGAAAATCATCTTATGAACAAATCAAATTCAATATTATACTTATTTAGTGAATTTTGGATATCATAATGGTTTTAATTATTATTATTATTTGTTTGTGAGACTTTATTATGAATTTCAAAAACAATTAAACCCCTATTTATATCCCTTTTGTTTTCTAATTAGTAGAATCAGCATATTTCTGATCGCCTGAATTATTAACATTAGATTTCTTTACTCTATCCATATCACAAATAATAATAAATTTAAGATATAAATAAATAATATAAAAAGATAAAACATTTAACATAAATGGAAAAAATAAATTTTTCCATAAATTGATAGGTTTCAATATAGGTTAATCATTGTCTATCTCAAATTAGGTCCTCTATCCATAGCATAAATATGTTTTATAATCCTTATATATGGTAAATAAAGAGTGACTAAATTCCCAAATAATATCTCTCAATAGTTTCTATCATGGTGTGTAGTCTTATACCCACTAATCTTATAGTAGGCTAATGTTCAAGTTGATATAGAACCAAAATTTATAAGGGTGATTAACCGTATATGAATCTGAGCCTTATCCTCATATAATTTTGAGTATCTAGATTTTGATTTAACATTATAGAAACCACAAAATCCTTACATTTAATAAACATTGTGATGGTATCCAATTAAAAACATAATTATTATAATTATCCTTATGGTTTTAACTTATGTTCTCTCATCCTAATCCCAAAAATTACAAATCTAATACTCATAAGTAACTCAAACTTCCTTTTATACTGAATCTAATAACCCAATTGAATCATATCATTATTTGAAATCATTTTCATAAGAAAAACATTTCAACTAACAAATCATCTCATAATCCCAAGAATGGAATATGCACTATCTTTGAGGACTTTATTTAAAAGAAACATATACTATTAGACTTGTAAACATTACACTATAGTTGGGATACACTATAATCTATTCTAGAATTATATAATGTTATAGGAAATATCATAACATAATTAATGGAAACATCACAAAGAGGTGATTTCAAATGATCAATAAATAAAAAACATATTATTTATTCATCATTGGTTATATCATAAGAATAAGTTAAAATATTAGAATGAAATAAATATATTATTAAATAAAATAGAACCATGAGTGTTTTCATGAGTCATTATAAAAAATAATGTATGAAAAAAAATATACCATGTCAAATTAATTCTAACCAATGAGATACTAAACATGATCCATAGAGCTTAATCATAGTAATATGGAATCGAAACATTACACTCCCTTGATACATAGCATAAAAATTATCATTGGAAAAACATAATCATTGGTAATCATCAAACTATTAGAATATCAAAAAATTCATATGATTTGGTTATTAAGAATTTAGGTGAAATCTCACCCCCCGTATTTTATGGGAATATCCAATAATGCACAAACATTATTTTTTGATCATATACAAGAATGATCATGTTTAATTACCAATTAATATGTCAAACATTAACCAATGCATTGGAGTATGATATAACACCCAATATTCATCATACATACATATTTATTTCATAAAATATCAATAATATAATATATCATGGAAACCCAAGTGGTGAAAACTATTTTTCCTTCATCTCGTTATAGAGAACCCATGGGATGAAATATTGTTTTAAATACATTTTAAAACGGTGTCATAGAAAATGAACTCATAAATGTAAATTGTTTAAACCCAAAAATAAATCAAACCAATATGTTATTTCATCATAACATTTAATGGGTGATTCATGAATTATATTTTATAAGGCAATATAATCTTTTAGGTTAAAGATAATGGTAGACAAAAAATAAAAACCATTAAATAATTTTTTTAACATTTCTATAAATGAAGTATTTAGTGAAAACATTGAAAATAAAATTTACAAAATGTTATGTGAAAACAATTATAAAACAGATAATTTTAAAAAAAAACATCATGAATTATCCATGAAAATATATAAATGTTATGAAAAATATACATGGGTTGGATGATTAAAAATTTAATTTTTAAAGAATGGAAAACCTTTTTAAAATATTGATAAAGAGAATTATTGACAAACCATCTCATAAAAAGTGTTAAAAATATATTTTATACTATGAAATGTAATATATGAGGGCCAACTGAGATAACACATAACTAGGATTCCACAAAAAAGAGAAGATTTGCAGGAATGCGGATCATTGACAATGAGGGGAAACCATCATTAAAGTGGTGAGAAATTATTCCAAAAATTGATATAATTATGAGACAGAAATTCATCAAGGTATATATTTGAATTAAAAATATCAAGATCCCTAGAGATCAGAATCTTTCTTATCATCACAAAATAGAATAAATCCATGGTATAAATCATAAAAAAATCATTTTGACTCAATAAAATAAGTTTAATAAAAACCATATACCATAGTTCATCATTAATTATTGACATGCATCTAATATCCTAGATAATAAAATTAATATTATTAAATACATTAAACACAACATGATTCATCAATATTTTATTTCTTCAAGTCCATTTAAAATCAATTTGTTAATATAATTTTTCCGTAGGTTTGTTACTTAGGGTTGTTCAGTTATTTTCTCCATAACACTTTTGGTTGATCTACGATGGTAGAATGTGTTGTAATATAAATTCACAATATCAAAAATTGTATATTTTTATTTACTTTATTATTCTATTATCACAAAATATATAATATTTTATATGTTCCCATAATGGACTTAAATAATGAAGTGTTCTTTGTTAAGTTAATTTAATGCAATTACATTTACTATAACCACTAATTCTTAATATTTATTCTATATTATAAATTATTATTATTAAATAACTTTAATAAAGTCATAAATAACATTCTTGTACATTATATATATATATAATCAACTTTAATAGGTAGTAATGTAAAACCCAAATAAGTTTTTCTATGGAGGTGGTAGTATTTATGTACACAGATGATGCTATCATTTTTCATTGAGAAAGTAGTGGTATAAAATAATTATTATCTCAAAATCCCAATAAAATTATAATTATATTAATTTTTAATTAAATAAATATTTTTGATCAACAAATTATAGATCTTATGAAAAATGGATCTTATCATTAAGAGAGGTGGTAGTCCCAGAAAATGCATGACGACGCCTTTAGTTTTTAAATGATTGTGGAGGATGGTAGAAAATTGATATTACATTAGTATAATAAGATTAGGTATACCAATAATAATTTCTTCAAGAAACATCCATGGATATAAATTATTTGAGATTGTAGATGTAGAAATAAACTAATAGAGCATGGTTGAGAGATTTACCTTATCCTTTTTTATGTTTTCCCATAGATAACTATATAAGGATCCTTATATTGGTCTTTCAACAAGAATATAGATTAAAGTACATTGGTATAATTCTAATGAGATACTAGGGTACAGTTTTTTTATATATTCATCTTTTTAATGGGTAGATAAATGTGCGGGAAAGCATATTGTTTTAAAAGTGGAGTAAAATGGAACTTTTATAATTAATCATTACATCCTAATAATTCCATTACACAATTCACAGGTCAATTTCAAAAAAATTGAAATTATAATATTTATGCACATAAAGGTCTATTTTTCCTTGACAACTAATTTTAAAAAATATTTAAAACCAGTTTCAGGTTATTTAGCAATAGGTTATTACATTTTACCGTCTTATTTTTCAAATAGGTGTATAGTTTTTATCTAAATAATTTATGTTTTTATAAAAATATAAAATAAATTTTTTTAGAAATTTTTTTTTTAATTTAAATAAAATATCTCTTCAATTCAATTAAATTTCTATATATTATAAAATCAACTGTTTAATTAAATTATTTAACGTAATGAAATGAAAATTTTTGGTAAACAATATTTTATTTACGATTAGGTGTTCTATGTCTAATTTATATGTTAATATAAAATAAATGGTTGTTAATATAATTATATATAAGGATAAAAATTATCTTATAGTAATTATTTAGAATTTATTTATTTATTTTATTTTTTAAAAGGTACAAAATTTTATTGAAACAATTCGTAGAAAATAACATGTTTTTTATTATTATAATAATTAACATTAATCCTACTAATCATATCTTTATTACAATGAAATTGTCCTTTTTATATAATTTAGAAATAATTATTACAAATATAAAATACATTTTACAAAATAAAATATCTAGGAGTGAGAAATAATAAATTTCTCACATTATATCAATTTATGTGTAAAAATTATTTTTATAAAATGTATAGTTTAAATCCTTAGATGAACTTTGTTTAATTATAACTATTACATATTCTTAATATTTTTGTTACTTACATTTTAGAGCCTACAAATTTTTGTCTATAATGTAGTGATAAATTTCCTTAAAAAAAGTAGTTCATGTATCATGTTTTTTATGTTATTTTGGTGTAAAATATAATATAATATAATATTCACAACATTATTAGAGGAAATTATTTTTTTAAATCATGACTTGTTAAATCAATATCACGATGTTAAATTATACTATCCATTATTTTTTCACCCTCAAAACTTTATTACTCCAAGTGAATCAAATGAAGTTTTATCAAATCAATAAATTCTTGAGTTCCCTTTTTACTTCCTAGAATTTATTATTTCTTGCATAAACCTTAAATAGATGAGTGGTCATGTTCCATAGAAAACTATATCCATGGAAATATTTATCTTCTAATTGATCACTATAAAATACTTCATGTTCCTATGGAACAGCCTCTATGTTATGTATCTATAAAGTATTGGGCATTAACTTCACAAAAAAAGGTATATAGAAGAAATAATGATCTTGGGAGAGGTTTGGTGGAAGAGACAAGGAATAATATATCATCTCAATATTATTAGTAATCTCATAGGAACCATTATATATGGATAATAGATTCCCAATCCTATAAAATCACAAAAACATCTTCAAAGAATATACTTGATAGAATACATTCTCTCTAACATCAAAATCTAAGTCTCATCGATATTTGTTAGTATACCAATTCTCTCAACTCATATTTTCATGAATTTAAAACTGATAGGAATTAAAATAATCCATAATATTCATATCATGTTCATGTCCTAATATATTTCATTTTCTATCATCATCTTAGAAAGTTATATTTCCACATATCATCCATATATAGATTCATAAGGATTGATTTGAATGCTTGGTTGAAAGATATTTTTTTTAAAAAATAAAACTACATGATATTGGATTTCCAAATTTCTATTTAAATACATATACAAAGATCTCAAAATATCATCTAGGGTTTAAATATTTCTTTAATACTAGCCATATTTCTATGAATGATATATAGTTTTATAGTTTGACATTGTATTCAAAAATTACTAAATAATTATCCGAATATTATAATTAACCCTATAATATTTATCATATAAATTTATAGTGTAAGTTCATTCCTCAATAATAATTCCTTAATGTAGTTCTTGGAATTTTGTTCAAGTGATATAACTTCTATAATTGAAATAAAATTCACTAACTTCGTAATGCGGTCGAAAACCACCCAAATGGTATTATGGACTTAAAAAGATTTGGATTATACTATGATGAAATACATGGTTATATTTTATCAATTATATAACCATATATGTAATTGTCACAATATCACCTTATAATTTAAATGTTTAGTCTTTACATGAATACATAAATTTAAACACTTTAATATCCTTTTCAATTTTTTACTACTAGAAATTCTTTTTGATATCCCTATACATGTTTACACTCTTGTGATTGAAAGAAAACGATATAATATGTCATTAATCAAAAAAAATATTTAATTCACTCATGTATTTATATGATATATACCCAGTTTCTGACTGTTATCCTTCCAACCATATCAGTATTGACCTTTGTAGTATTAATTACTATCTTATACAGCTCTAAAACATCCTTTTTCAAATATTTAATCTTTACATAAATGGTAGTTTAAACATTTATTAAAGTAAGATGTGAACTATACAATTATGTTAGGATTTATAGACCAATAATCATTATATCAGAAAATAATAGATCACTCTCACTGCTCATTATGGACATGACTATATGGTCCTTCACACACAAAGTGTCGTCCATATTGTTCACCTTAATTTGTATAAATGTGCTGATAAATAATAATAATTTATAAACACCCTCAATCCACTTTAATTAATATAAATGTCATTAAATTTTAATATATTATTTAAAATATAATGATATATATAGATATCAAAACATTCAACATAAAATAATGCCTCTGTATGTTTTGAGCAAAAAATACCTCTTCTTGCTATAAATCATGTCTTGTTTAATTTTTCTTATGATACATTAATTTTTTCAGGGAAAAAGATACTAAAATGGTATTCCTCATGAGAAAACATATTAAATATTATTTTTATGAATAAAAATAGATTAAAAACCTTTCTACCCTAAGCGTGAGTGTGAGTATTGGTGCACTGGCGAACCATGTCTTTAGTTCCAATAAGTTTTCTACCAATTCAGCAGTCTAAATGATATTGTCCTCATTCGATGTCAAGTTGGATCATATATTTTCTATTCTTGATAAATTTCTCAAAAATAATTAATATAATATATCAAAATCCTGAAATCAATTAATATCATCAACTATGGTTGATCATGGACAATGTTCATTAATATCCTTCATTATTGGATAAATGATTATTTACTTTCTTATAATTACATTACCATAAAATGGTACATTTTTTAGATATATTTCACTATTTTAAAACATGTAATATTATTTCTCCATACACATAGTTTATAAAAAAAATTCCTCAAATTATATTCATTTTCTTCCATGCCCCAGTAAGACAAGAGAATAAATTCTATAATGAATATTTTAAGCTTTTGAAGGTATTATCTGCTGAAACTATTTTTTTAATCCATAATAATAGTAGGGGAATCATCAATATAAAATGGATTCACTAAAAATAATTATTATTCATACCTCATGTAAAATATTATATTGGGTATATCCTCTTTTTTGACAAAAAATAATTGATAATGAAATTGAATGTTAATATTTGAAAACTTTTGGGATCCTTGAGGTTTATCAAATTTGACAACTATAAAGGGTTGAGGATACTTGTTGTTCATAGTGAACATGTGATTTTCTCAAAAATAAATGACAATTTGAATTGATTTATCTTTATTCAATAATAAAAGGTGAACCTAATGGTCACACACTAGTGATTGTGAATCCCATTTTTATATTCATATACAGTTTCTTCTTTAAAATTTTTAACTCAATTGGAGATATTCAATAAGGATACGTTGATATAGGAGAATCACCAATTATGAGTTAAATTTAAAAAAAATGGCTTAATGATTTAGAGGTACATTACTCAACCCTTCATGAAATACATAAACATAAATCTATAAATAGGAATGTCTAATTTTTTTATTTTCTCCCCAAATATTTTGGATAAGTATCCTTCATGAATAAGTAGTAATACCCATATTATAGAAGTAAATTTTAATTAATGATTCTTGTTAATACTCACACTAATATATGATAACATTTTTATTCAAAAAATCAAAATCAACTTTCTTCCCCTATAAATTGATCCAATCTCTACAAGTGATATCACATTCATGCTCAAAATAACATCAAACTCAATAAGAAAAATAATGAATATATTGATCCAAAGTATATTCCAAGATCCACTATCTGGTAGGATATATATATTTAGAATCATTAATTTCACCATTATTTGTTTTCAAGTGTAATTAAATATTTATTCATTGAGGATGTGATGTATGTCCCATAGAAAATTATTCCACATTAAATTGTTGGGAATAACTATAATGAAATATGAAACTTATTATTCATGAAGGAATAGTAAGAGAACCTTCCAATATTTTATTGAGGTTTTAATAATTTATTTACACTAAAAAAATTTACATGAGTATAAATAAATGTTATCCAGAGTAATAATTCACATGGTAATGAAAAGAATACATAAGATGTCCAAAATAATGATACCTTTATATCAACTCCTGAAACTATGTTCTGATACTATATTACATTTTTTTTATCATATTTATCATAGGTTCTATACAATCATTACTCAAAGTGGCTTATAAATTAAATTTTAATTAACCAATTCCTACCCCCCAAAGAGTATCAATCCAAAAGTGCATTAAGGACTCTTTTTCATGCATGTGGTGAAGATAGTGTTGATACCAAACCATCGTTTTTATGTTTATGACGTATAGGTGGTAATATAGTGGATCCAACCTATATTGATTTATATACAAACTGGTATGTCATTAAGAGTAAACCACACATTCTTTATATTACAAAAATTTGGGATATTTACAATTTTTAGAATTATAATAAGAATTATCATTAAATATTTCTAATCACGATCCCAAAAAACTTGGCACTACTACAATACCAACTAAGGCCACCGAAGCATAATTTATATACGTATTTATTTATTTTAGATAATAAAATAATATATTACACAACATTTCAATCCTTGAAAATATTATGGATTAGTTTCATTTAAGAGTAAATTCATAATTATATTATTTTTGAATAATATTTAACATCTCAAAGAAATTTCTTCTCACATTGTACCCTTCATTGATATATTATTATTATTACCTTTCATTATAACATGGGAAAAAATAAACATTAAAAATTATGAACATATATACACATTAAAGGTAATCATGGGAGAAATAAATTAAATATCATAAGTTATGATAATATAAAATTTAGAGTATCAAAATATTACCATAAAATTCAAAATAAATACTCAATATTTCATAGATCATTAAGCATTTTTATGGCCCAAAAAATACATGAGTCAAAATATTGTGGAATTATAAATAATCAATCAAAATCTATGATTGAATATCATATTCATAAAATGATTTTATTAGGGTGTGGAAAAATATTAATTATCAAAAATAATTTTATTGGAAAATGATAATTTCCAACACCAACACAACATTTTGAATATAGTTCCCTAGTAGATTGGGAGAACTAGTTATTCACTTTACAGTAATGGTGGATATATTCTTATACTAGATGGTCATCACTCCCCATTTTCATTCATATTACATAATAAGAAATTATTTTTTACCAAATGCATTAGAGGGAAAAATAATTCATAGACACTCATTATATAATGGATACACAATTAACAGATGGGGATGAAATGAGGAATAGTCATTGCTTTACATAGCGATAGTCATTTAATCATAGCACAATTAACGTATGGGGAAGAAATGAGTTTCCTTAAATTATTCTTCAAAACTAATAATAATAATCCATTAAATGAAATAAATTTTATGTTGTCATTATATAACATACCTACCCATGAATAATGTTATATAAATTATCTATACATAGATATGAAAATATTTTTATAGAATCATTTGAAAATTACATTAAATATAAACTCAAAATATTATTTTATCTTTGAGACTCTTCAAAAATAGAAAATTAATAAAAATTAGGAAGTGGATTTTCATTATAAAACCATTGAATATTTTAAATTAATTTAATTTATTATTAAAGTATGTGATAACTGTAAAATCTATTCCTTATATATAAATTTAAATGAAAATTTTTTTTGACACCAGAGGAAAATAGATTAATTTGAGTTATACAAAAAAAATTATAATACTAACAATAATAATTTTTAAGGAATGTGAATGGTAGTACATAATAATATTTTCCATTATTTACTTAGATATTGAAAACTCATATTAAATAATTTGAAGAACATGTATATGGAGGATAATAGATCGTGGAAAAAATCATAGAATTAATTCTAAATTTTCTAAAATAAATTCCTTCAGTAATTTTGAGTACCAAAGAGGGATTAATGATGATAAAAAAAATTAAAACCCTATAAATATGAAATGCAGAATGAAATATATAGTCATTATAAATTAATGAACATACAATTTCCCCAACTATAAATTGATACATTGACAATTTTAAAAAATGAGATATTTTAATATTTAACCATTACACCAAGTTCTTACATGATTCATACATAATCTAGACTCCTATATAATAAATTAATATTTATAATAATTCAATATTAGAACTATTTTTATACTTATTTGGATGTATATAATTTATTCATAATGTTTTGATCACCTATTTGTTTATAATTCTAGGAAAAAATTAATTTTTTATAATATATCACATTTTTCAAAAATGTTCGAATTCATCGATTCTATTCCTTATACACCTATCATGGTTTCATTATCAACAAAAATCATAATGTTTTTATTAATACCATATTTTTGGTTTTATTGATACTTAGAAAAATCCACGTAAGGGCATGATGAGAAAATAATTACAACACTTAATTTTGTGTGAGTGATGATTTAATTTTATAATAAATAGAAATAAAGGAAGTTAAATTATAATATATCATTAAAGAATCATAATTAAAACTTATATATCTCATATATTGAATAAATCTATCAACACAACTATCCATGTGAGTTAGTGATGAAAAATGATACATGTTTCATCCTAGAGATGGTAGCAAGTATGCATTCATGAGAAACACATTCATATTTCCTTGGATAGATGAGAAATTTATCATACTTATTCTGTAAAAATAATAAAATTCATTTATATTTTGGATACATATGTAATTATATTAGGATGTATACTATATATTTTAAATAGTTGAAAAAATAAATAAACATAAAGGAATTCGGTTATAAAAATTACATATACTTTGAGTATGATAAATAGTCATAAACATTAAGACTTCTTATGATAGTGTTTCAATGGAATAATGACCTCTATAACATTTGGAAGAAAAATTAATAAATTTTTTCAGGGATTTTATGATATCAAATGCTCAATTTGTGTAAAAAATTGGAACATTATGTGTACTTTTATAATATAGGGGAGTGTATCTCTTATAAATTTTAGTAATTTTAAAAAATATATATCATTTTAATATGAAGGTAGATCTGTAGGTACATGGTTTCAATTATTGTAAAAGATAAACCATAAATCCCTAACCATATTGAATTTTTTTTTACTATTATATCTATCTAGTATGAGTAAAAATAATGTTAACCATATTAAATAATATTGAATACTATGATTCTAAATATAGAATTCAGTTTTCAAGTTTCAATTCCTATTGGTGTTATAAATTCCTTCTAATATTCACACATAAAACATATGAAAAATATTTTTATAAAATATATATATTTATGCACAAAAATTATTTTATTCTCATCCCATTCTATATAACGACCAATTAATTCTACGTTAATTTATATGATTGTATTGATTATTGATAAAAGTAATTAAATTCACTCATCAATTTTGATATATATAATTTATAAACAAAATTTACATTTCACATATAAAAAAGGATTTATAAAAATATATTCCCTTTTACATTTTAAATATTTATTACTATTTTTTCATATTTGATAAACAAATTATGAATAACCACTCATTTTTCTATATGAGTATGAAATAAATTTCACAATTCTAGTACTCAAAATAAAAAAAATATTTAATAAAACATATAAAAACAATTTATTTTAAAAAAAGTCTGTATAGATAATTATTAGTAGACAAAAATTCTTTATCTTTTATCTACTACTTAGGGAATTTCATTCAATCATTTTATTACATGAATTTAATAAATTTCATATATCTATCTAAAATTATGTATAACTTCATAATTCTTATATGACATCATTCACATTTGTTTTTTGTTGCATGCAATGAATGTTATCAAGAACATGAAATTCATTAAAGAGAAATGTATTCTAAATTCACATATTGTTACAGAAACTGGTATGAGTTTTGAGAAGCTATGTATGATTTAGGATAAGGATATTTCATAGTTTTAATTAAGTGTGTGGATAATGGATATATATAGACCAAAAATTTCTAAATTGGACATGATATGGATATTATAATTTTTGATTTGAAATAGATATAATTATGATATTTGATAGGCTAGATTATTTATGTGTTTAGTTATATGTTTGAGGATATTATATAATATTCTATTTCTGGTGCTTTACCATATTTCATAATCCCTTGGGATATATATAATGACTTCAATTTGTTTTTCCTAGAGTGATGTGTTTTGAACATCTTACATATTATAAAGGATTAAATATTTTTACAAATATTCATGAGCATGTTACTGATTAGTTAGGGATATCATTGATGGGTGAGAACATGAAATAATATCACTTTAATTTTAACATTGTGATATAATGACAAATAAACCAAATTTATATCCTTTTAGTATCCATAAATTATTTTATTCCTTCCGTTTTGAAATAATGTTAACTAATTCTCTAGGAATAGGCTTCTTGTTGGATATATTTTATTGATATTTATAGTCAAAATTCCCAATAAAGGTGTAACCTATGATAGAGGTTGGTTTTCTTATATTTTAATAAACCTTAATGAATGGGTGTATGATTTTAATATTTAATAATATTTGATAAGAAATTTATGAGCTCATTTTGGGTAACCAATATAGGAAATAATGTTTTAATGATCACCATTACAATATATAAAAGGATGTTATGCTTAGATTGAATGATGATGTTATTTCCTTCACATGGGATAAAATATCAGTGTTATTCTTTTAGTTAAGGTTAGAGGAACATTATAAATTATGTGATTTAATGGGGTATGAGGTAGAGAGTTGGAATTTATTAGGGTGACCATTGACTTTTACACATAATTTTTGGAAGTATTGTTTATTAATAGGTTTTCTATTTAAATATATATTGAATTTAAGTGAGATAAATGGATGCAATAATATATTAAATAGTTTAGCATAATTATCTTTAAACACTTTTTCCTTGGAGGTTAATATTATAAGTCCATTATCAATTTGATTATTTTAATATATGAGGGGATAAAAAATAATTTTTTCAGATATTATGCATATAATAATATAATGATCCATCTATTTACATAATAGAAATTTTTACCACAGATACAAGGATGGAAAATAAATATGATATTGAGTGGTCAATTTTAAAGGATAGAATACTAGAAATAAATTTTCATTGTTTAAAAATGATGTCCCATATAAAAGTGTTAGGAGATGGTACATTCAGAGTAGATTCCAATAGTTAAAAATTATAAGAATTAGAATATTTTCATCAAGAAGATTAACTCAATCATATGATGATGACATATTTTTTTAAAACATTATAATGAAAAAGATCTTTATCAAAGATATCTGCTCTGATATGTATGATTATTTTAGTATTTTAATATTATAAATTTTATTTATTTTCAATTAATGATTATAAAGAATGTTTTTATTCCCATGAAAAGGTTTGTGATATTTATTTAATAATTAAATATAATATCTAATCTTGTTACTCCCAAGTAATTGTACACATAAACATTATTATTTTTTGGAAAAAAATCGATAATTTTATTAATTTTAAAAGCCTCAATGGTTTATTTTTCTAATCAAAAAAAGATATTAGAATATTATATTGGGTGATAAGGTTGAAACAAGTATTTTCATTCCCAATAGAAATGTTTAAGTGATAAATTTAGTGATGTGACTTATTTTTATTATTTTTATATCTGTATAAAAAATATTTATGTTTTGTTAAATTTTTATTCATAATATTGGTAGGATAAATTGAACTACATACTTTTGTATTGACATGTGTTCATTAGTTTCATGATATGGGTTTTTATTTACATCCATAAGATAGGATGATGGTTTTAAGTAATTCATGGAGGATTAAGGAATGGGTTTCCAAATCATTATTGCAATCTTAGTTTAATTCATGTATTCTTCAATTTACTCAAATAGAATAATGAGTTATCCAATTACATTATGTTGTGGATTTTAGAATTTTGTGGGCTCTTCTAGTCAAATTAATGGGCTCGGTGTATTTCAATGAATATATATTTTAGTTCATAATTAAATTTTCACTATTATTTTTATATAGATGTTTTTATGATATATTATTGTACAAATTTCAAGATCTCATTAAAAGAGATAGATTTTACAAGTTAAAAAATTGAATCACATGGTCCTATTAACAATATGTCATGTTATGTATAAATAATTTGTGTTAATTAATATATGGTTGATTTGTAGAGGAATGGAGGTGAAAAAAAATAAAGTGGGTTTCACAAATGGGGGTGTATAACCATAATTTATTTCAATTACCTATCTATTTCACATTCTTAAACTTTAGTATGTGGTAGTCTATATATTTAGTTTAATGTGTTGTATAATTTTCTATGTCATGATAATTTGGATTTTAACCTCCTTAAATGATTATTAAACCATTTTAATATGTATCTTATATTAATATTCATGTTCTATGATTTGACTCCAACCATGTTTAGATATGGTATCACTTGGATTAGATCGATAATTAGAGCTTTCAAGATATAAAAAATATTTCGATATTATAAAAAAATATGTATTTAAAATATGTAATGGTTTTAAGGATTATCTATTGTATTGTTTGTGAATGAATTCCTTTTAGGTTTGAAAAAAATTCATGTTCTTTTATAATTTCTCTATCAAAAGTAATAATTGTATGGTTAAACCTATTGAGGGATGTGGAAAGTTTTTTAAATTATTTCTAAGTCTCAAATGAAGTGTTGATAATGATGTTGAAATTTTTTATGAAGTAGATGCCTTTTGAATTATGTATTAATTAATTAATAATGAATTATTTATTTAAAATTTTATATATTTTTTCTATTTTAAAATAAAAATATTTAACTACAGTGTACGTGTTTTCATATAGGTAAATAATAAAATAGTTACAATAGAGGGTGTATTTTATCCATAAAGTCTATATTCATTTTTTTTCCAACTAAAAATAAAAAATAATCATAAGTCAGCATTTACTATATATCCTAGTTGTATAAATGTAATGAAAATGGTTACCACAAATTATAATGATGTAAAAAATAAAAATATAAGAAGATACCACTAAATGGAAAAAAATAATATCTATTTTTACAAATATACTATTTGATGATAAAATCATAACTAAAAAATTTATTAAAAATCATATCCTAGAAATTAAAATACATCTTTGAGTATGGTATAACAATCCTTTAAAAAAATTGTTCTAAAAATTTAAATAAGAAGTACTTGTCCCCGTAAAACCAATGTGGAAGGTTGATTGATTTAACTGATCTATACTATCATAAAATATATATAGAGAATAACATTGTTGATCTAAAAATATTTATAAATCACAATATTTTAATAAGAGGTCTTTGATAATAATTCAACAATAAGAAGCTATAGTATGAAGTTCCACATTGTTCCCCTCTATAATAAGCAAGTCCATGAATAATAGACTACAATAAACAAAAATTTGGAAGATAGAAACTCATATCCCTGGAGAATATTCTGAAAAAATGGTCAACATTAATAGATTCTTTAAGATAATTTCATAAATTATTATCACGAACTAATATTTTATAAATGAAATTCCCATTTAAATGAATAAATTAACTATTATGTAATTCAGATATATAAATCACTTGAACTATATTCCATTTGATATTTTTGACATCTATAAAAAAAATTCATATTTTTCTATCATGATTAAAAAACCATAATGATAATAATAATTGATAATATATATGTTCTATAGTGACTCTTATGATTAGTATATATTAAGGGTCATGATAAATTTTAACTAACACATAAGAAATAATATAATTCCTTGACTTGTATGATCGTACCATATGGATTTCATTTTTCAAATCTTTTAAGGGAGATAGAATAACTATACTTTTTTATTGACAAAGCCCAAGCTAGGATTCAACAATTGAAACTCAGGAGAAACCATTTATGGATGATGTTAAATATTGTCAAGATAAAGAATCAAACCATGATCACTGAACCACCCCAATAATTCACCATCGTTGCACACCTTACCCTTATGATTTATATTAGTTTAATAATGTGGTAGGTTTCTAGAACCAATTATTAGAACAATATATTTTTTTTATTATTTCTAAAATAATTATTATATTTATCAAATTATGATTAAAATTTAACACACATATATAACTAATTATAAATTGAATTTCATTAAAATTATATTTTTATATAATGAAATCAAAAATGTTTTTCAGAAAATATATAGTTTTGATTAAAAAAATATTTTGATAAATTCAGTAATTTTTTAAGTAAATGTAATTTCAGTAAAATACTCTTATAAAATAATATTAATTTAAATATAAATGATATCAAAATTTAATGATGTCCCATGTAATTTTTATAAGAGTTTTAAAGTAGTTAGTTTTCCAAAAACTATTATTTTCCAATAAAAAATATTTATTTTAAATATTAAATTATCATATTTATATTTTTTTGTAAAATAAATATATTTTAAAATCAACATATTGAAATTATATTATTGTGATTTTTTCATAAATTTATGAGATACTCGTTTTTTTGTTAAACATTAAATATTATATAAATATACAGTGTGAATTTCGACTTCATAATAGCCCCAATACTATGTAACAAATAACTTTAATTGAATCCATTGAAAAAAAAATTCCCCTTTTATGTAATTTTTTTAAATTTAATTGATTAATTTTTAAAAACTAATAATATTTCTTCATAACCTATGTTGTATTATTAGGATTTAAAATCAATTATTTTTTAACTAGAGTCACTTCTACATAATAAAAGGTATTATTTTAAGGAGCTCTATTACTATCCAAATAAATTACTGATAACCACTTTAGTTTTGTAGAAACCATGTCCAAAATCATGGTAAATTTTTTGTTCATGAATATTATTCCACATAGATTCCAAAATTTATGTATAAGAATTAATAAATATTTACCCTCTGTTTTTATAGAAATATAAACCCAAAAACTCATTCAACATCCCTAAAACCCATTTATTTTATATTTATTATCCATATACCTCTCCAAATACCTTCAATGGTATTCCCAATCTGTAAAAAATTTCTCCAATTCTTGTAGATGTAACCCCTCATCCTTTTATTCATGTAATTTCTTTGTATTGAGCCTTTTTTTATTTCTAATTGTTAATGTTGTAATGTTACTCTTTAAAATGAAAAATAACATACTTATAATTATAAAATAATTAAATAATACTATTAACTATAATTTAACCATACCATCAACCTTTTATACACCTATTATAGCTTCTAAAATGATGTTGGTATTTTCCATGCCAAACTTTTAGGGTTTGAATACTCATCCCCATTTCCATTGATGGGTAGTAGTACGTAACGATAATTTATTAGGGTCTTATATTTATAAAAACCTCAATCTATAATCATTAGATTAAATTTTATGTGTGATGTTTTTTATATAATCTATGTGACCCAAAAATGCATATACATAATATAAATGTGATAAATGCTCCTGTAAATATATAGCATTTACATGGATTGTGAATTATTCCTATCACATGACATATCATGTATGTTGTATGGTAGGATATTCTAATCACACTATATAATTATTTCTTGGTTGACATCCCAAGATTATTCTTATGATATAATATTTTTTTTACTATTTCCACATTCTAAAGATGTCTTGAAATTCTCATTTTGTATCTTACTTCGATGTTCATGATTATGATCCTCACAATTTCATGTCACTGTGTTATGAATTTGATTAACATATTCTTAGTTACCTCATTATATTCTTTTATTTTTCAATTATTTGGATTTATATCTCACCCCTTTCTTATCCATGGCACCTGTTTATCCCTTGAAAATTTAGAAGATCATTTGAATTTAAGGGCATGTTATAGTGTTTTTAAAGAATTTTGTTCAATTAATATTTCATGTTATGGTTTTTTGTATCTTTTTAACCAAATAAACTATTAAACTCGGTATTTTTGGATTTTTTATGTGTATATTAATGTAATATATAATTAAAATGAGTGTATAGAATATATTGTTTGTAATAATTGGTATCCCTGGATGGCATATTTATCTTTTAGGATTATAATTATAAAACCTTTTTCAAAGGTGTAGGGATAATATTATTCATAAGAAAACATCTTAAAATTCTTATAATATATATATCAAGTTGTTTCTATCAAATTAAATTCATTTTGAGATACTAATATAGGATGTGGATCAATAAGAATTGTACTTGGTGGTAATAATATGAAAAAGGGGGTATTGGGTATTAACACAGTTATCACCAGCCGAATGGTAATGATGCCTCTATACACATAGTTTTTGAAACTCCTAGGGGGTATTATTTGTTATATTACAATGCTATTTATAAAAAATTATAAGGGTTAAAATTGTATAAAATTTTCTATAAGGAAATAGACCCTTGATGACAAAGATTAGAAACTAGAAATTTAAATATTATTTAATGTATTCCATTTTTAGTTACCAATTAAATGTTTATTATTTCCCATTTATATTTTTATTATTATTTAAATTATCTTATCTATGTCAATTTTAGATGAAGTAAATGATATGAACCAGAATCAAATAGTGAAAGGGAGGATTTTCATCCATTCATGAACATAAAATTTCCTATGTGCCTATAGTTCTATATGTTATTTCATGTCATGAATGTTTTTTTGAACTATTAAAACACCTACTAAAAATATGAATGTTGAGATATTGGTAAAAATTTAAAATGGAAGATTTATTTATTTACAAGTATATAACTTCTCCTATGTAAATATTTTTAGGATAAAATTCCCAATGAACCTTAGGATACTATCTTTAGTTGAAATAAATAATATTCTATGAATTTATTTTCTTTCATTTTATAGATATGAAATACATTTTCTTGAGAATAATATCACCCCTATATAAAATATCACTGTCTAATTCAATTCATGATTAAGGAGAAAGACAAGTATCCTTTGGAATCATCATCTCAAGCATGTATATTATTTCCTTATAAGAAAGTGCATCAAGATAAAATGATTGAGACTAAGGAAAAGAAAACATTGGATGAAATTCCAATTATAAGAGAATATATGGATGTGTTTCCCAAATAATTTCATGGAATTCACCATGATGAGAGGTTGAGTTCTCAATCAAGATTGAACATTGATCTTTTCCAAAATCTAGGACCCCATGTAGAATAGATACTATTAAAATTGAATAGATAAATAAAACCTATTTTAGAATTAGGATAAAGGGATTATATTCCCATGTTCTTCAACATGGGTTGTGATGTTCTATTCATCATGAAGTATAATGGGTTAATGAACCTTTTAATTAGTTATTATGAGCTCAACATGATCATGATATAGAAAATGTATCCTCATCCATTGATAAATTACTAGGTATATTACATACATTGAGCCCAATACTTCACTATGTTGGACCATTAGTTAAGATATTATCATTTACAGTTGAATAAAGAGGATATCCCTATTAATATTTTTATATATGTTATGGGAACTAAAATTTCATATCGATCCCTTTTGTACCAATTAATTCTATAGAAATATTCATTGACATAATGAATTGATTCCTTAGTGATTTCTCTGATCAATTTTTTGTAGCCATTGTAGATGATATTCCTATATAATCTAAATGAAAAGATGAATATGGGGAAAATTTGGATGTTGTGATTATGACCTTGAAAAATGTAATGTTACATGTTAGTTACTCTATATTTGAGTTTATGATGGAGAAAGTATAATTATTGGGGCTTGTTATCAAAATTTAAGGGACATGTGTGGATCCATGGAGGATATAGGGAATTAAAGGATGCTTTGGAAGAATATATGTGATAGAGAACTATAGTTCCATTAAATTACATAGTCACTATCATTGATTATGTATAAAATTCTCATGATTTTAAAATCCCTATAACCACGCTAACATTTAATTGAGTGATGTGTTTCTATAATTATGAATATGAGGATATATTTAATGAGTTAATGAAAAGTATAAAAATCTCACATGTGCTTACATTACCCACCATCTGGGAAGGATTTTGTATCTTCAAAAATGAATAAAAAAAATTATTGGATTGTATACTCATGAATAATTATAAATTTATAGCCTATGCCTCCCACTAATTAATGATTTAGGAGAAAAAAACCAATTCATGATACAGATTTGGAAACCGTGATATTCACATGGATGATTTTCGGGAAATTTTCTCTATGGGGAGAAGTTTTACATATATACATATTGAAAATTCTGTAAGAATATATTCTCACAAACTGAGATGAATATGTCCCAATAAAGGTGGTTTAATCTGATTAACATTTATGATTTTTAAATCCATTACCATTATAGAATGGTTAATAATGATATATATACTCAGAGTGGAAAGGATCCTACAACCATTTCCATGATGAGTAATCCAATATTATTTAGAATGAAAAGTATGTAAATGAGAATTATAAAAGGAATTATATCCTACCATTATTAAATAACATCTCAACTATCAATTCATGATAGGATCGTGGAGGTCGAAAAATAATATAAGGAGATATAAATAAATATAGAAAATATTTTAGAGTTCATATTAATAACTGATGGAGTTATAAATTTTAAAACACATATATGTGCCCGATAAGAATCATAACAAGAGAGGAAAATTTTGGATGGTGAAATTAGTTCATATATCTCTATTAATCTAGGAAACAATATTATGTATGAAAATTTGAAGAAAACATTCATGGGGGTAACATTAAAAGAAGATTACTGAATTTATATCTTATTACATAGTAATACACCAAGTCGATGTTTAATGATATAATTATAATGGAATGTTGAAACCAATTCCCATAATAGTACATAAATGAGAAAAAATTACCATGGATTTCACTATCGGGAACCTAATCTAATCTATAAGAAATTACTCCATTTGGATGGTAGTAGATTACCATAAAAACTCAATTCATTTCATTGATATAAATAATGATTCCTATTTTAACTATTCTGATATTATATAATGTAGATAACTGGTGAGACAATACAGAGTACCACCCCACATTGCATATGATCTATATTTGATATTAACCTTAAGGTTATAGAGACATTTATTATGCATTGGATATAGATATATTTTTCAGGGAATCTTATCACCCATATATGGATAGTCATTTTGTGAGAACCATTAAAATACTCAAGGATATTTTAATACCACATATAGTGGATTTGAGGGTATAAGTCGATTATAACCATCCCCTAGTATATTTCTCATAAAATTAAAATTTCATTTTATCATTCAAAATAAACCTTATGAGGCTCAGTAAGAGAAGTGGTTTCATTCTTCAATATATTAGGATGAATTATGATATAAAAGGATGATAGGATATGATATTATCTAATAGAGGACATATTTTTTTCCAATCATTAAACTTATATGGAATCTACAAAAAGTAGACATAAAAGCTACATAGAAAATCATTGATGTGACCTAGGGTTTTATGATGAAGATAAATTGTTCCTTTGTGTATATATGTGAAATAAATTCATGGGGTTTAAAAAGAAGGTAATTTTTATTACTAAACACATCATCCCAATAATTTTCATAGATGGAAGAAGAAATTTCCTCGACCAGCGGGGCTATACCCTATAAATTCTATTTTTTTGAGTTTCTATACTATATAGAATCATTGATATTTTACCTTGATAAACCCCATGTAAAAATTTAACAAATAAAACTTTATCAAAACCATTTACAATATAATTTCAACCTTATCGAGATCATAGTACAAGACATGTCCACCAATCCACCCTAAGAAATTAGAACCATCACATACCTTACCTTTTGAATGTATGCTTTTGTAACAAGGTATTATGTATCTAGACCTTGTAGTATATATTTTGGGTTTTATTTTTAGTAAAATAAATATTTTATTTATAAATTCACATTATTACTTCATATATATATATATATGATTATATAATGATTTTTATAAATATTATATTTTGATATGAAGTAATAAAAACTACTTTTTGGGAAAAAAATATATTTTCAATAAAATCACTATTTTTATAAATTAAATAATTTTTAAATAAATTTAATTTTCATGAAATATTCTTAGTAAATAATATTTATTTAAATATAAATTATAATATAATTTAATGATGTCCTATGTAATAATTATTAGGATTATAATGTGGTTACTGTCATAAATGATGTATTTTCTAGTAAATAAGGATTTATATTTCAAATTGTATATTATTATATTTAGAAAATTACATTGGTAAAATAAATATTTTTTTTAAAATCATCACCTCCAAATTATCCAAATGATATGTTTTCATAATTTTATGAAACATTCAAATTTTTGGGTAAAAATTAAATACATTATAAATATGTGGTATGTATTATAACATTAAAATTCCAAATCTCATGTAATAAATACTAAAAAATGAATACAAGACCAAAAAAATATTTCCCATTGATAATAAATTTCATTTAAAGTTATATTATTAATATTAAAATCCTATAATAAATCCTACAAAACCTACATATTAATTTATGTTTAAAAAAATCATTATGAACATTACTCAATTCAATATTGTAAATGGTATTGCTTTACGTATTTCAGTTATTATCCTAATAGAATATTGAAAAAAATCCACTTGGAAGAAAACATGTGAAAACCCATTGTAGTGTTTTTATTTCTGATTATTTTATCACATAGGGTTTAAAACCTATGTTTTGAAATTAATAATGTATTCCACTCTCTTTTAATATAATTTCTCACCCAAGATATCATTTACCCTCACATAAAACCCATTGATCAATAATTTACTCTCCCTTCATCTTCCTTTATATCCCTATTATTTTGTACACAAATCTTAAGAAATTCCTACCAATATTTTAGAAGAACCCCTCATGATAAGGTATTTTCTTCCTCTTCCATTTATTATTGTTCACACATTATATTAATCCATTTTATTTTTATATTTTCATGGTATAATGTGTTTTTTACACATCCATTTATAGAACATGTCATTCCGAACTAAATAGATACCATAATTCACTCTCATTAAACACTTCCATGAATCTTTATGGACTCATGTTATGATACTACAACAATAATTTTTTTTCCATACCAACGTTTTTTTTAGGAATACCCATATCCTTTTCCACTCAATATTATTCACTTTGTTGAAAATGTTTTTCATTTATTGAGGACATCCTCAAATATCAAACATAATAATTATTTTTGGATTAAATGTGATGAAAATAATTCAAATTTTGATTGATATATGAAGAAAAAAATGTTTGTATATAATATGAAAGTTTCAGGTGGGACTAGAATTTAATATACCTATAATGAATTAGTTAATATTTTCATATATATAGATACCATGTGTGGTGCATTGGATTTTATATGAAGGATACTATTTTATGATTCCTTAGTGGTTTTCACATACATATGATTATGATGTTATGTTCTACATTATTTCCAAATTCAAATGAATCCATGATGTTATCATCTTATATCATGATTCAACCTTAATAATTATGATTATCACCATTTTATATTACCATGTTATTCCATTGTAACACCCCGAGATTTTATGAAAAATATTATTTTAATTTCATTGATGTCTTGTGTTGTACACTACACCAAGATTACCTTGCGCTATACGCAACACCGTATTAGCTTGCAGTATACGCAACACTATTCTTAGATCATGTTACACACAATTTTGATAGTAGTTATTCTATGAAACATTGAGTGCATATATATATATATATTCAATGTATAAATGAAATACGGTTGGATTCTATTATAAAAAACAATGAAGGAGTCTTTCACCACACGCAACCCTGACTTGGCTTGCATTACACGCAATCGCGACCTTCCTCGATAACGTGTGTTGTACGCAATATCAGGTTTCACTAAACAACGATATATGGTTATAATATTATTATAAACTAGCCGTTATGAATATTATTAACTAAATTTTGAATTTTATAACATTATTATTCATCTTACACATTTTCTAGAACATGGTATGAGAACAAAATCAATTTTTTGAGTAAAATAAGTATTTTTCAAAAAATGTAGTTTGGACACATTTTGATGGCGCACCCACCTTAAATATTGTTTTTGACATTTCTATAAGTTCAATTTGAAAAAATAAAATTCTTCTTTAGAATCAGGATATAAAAATTTACTTTGGATAAAATTTTCATATTATTCTGATAACTTTATATTTTAATGAATAGTAAAAACATGCTATATTTTAATTAAAAACAACTTTTTTCATCGCAATAATTTATATGGTTAGATTATCTTTTTAATTGGTTTTAAAGTGTAATTAGAATATATTTTTACCATTTAATCCAATGTTGGTCAATGTAATTAATTTCACTTTGAAATTAGACATAAACAAGTATCAATCTATTGATAGTTATTGTTTCTTAAAAACACGCTATTTGTTTTGATAACGGGAATTAATTTTAAAATTAATTAATTCCACTTCTATGTTTTGAATTTTTAAAAATAGACTTTATTTTTTAATTCGAAATATCAAATATATCTTAGGCTTAATTTTTGGTATTTTTCTGAAAAACTTCAATTTTTGATAAATAGTGAAAACACTGAGTTTTTGGTTAAAACTGACTTTTTATTTAAATAATCATTTATTTGATTTAAATTTATTTTATGTCAAAATAGATACATAATACTTATATAAGTTCAATGAAATTCAATGGATTCATTTTATAATAATTTTAGATTTATAAAAATTGTATTGAACTTTTCACCATCTTTTACCCACCTCCTAGAAGCTTTTGCAATTGTTCATAAAACTTAATTTTACCGCTTCTGTGAGTTGAATTTTGAAAATATGAGAGACACGGTTAATATAAAGGAGTAAAATTTGGTTCAATTAGATAAAAATAATATTTTTTTAATAGTAACGTTTTACTTTTATTTACCACGGTTAAAGGTCAATAGGGTAATTCAAGGTCAAAAGAATATTATAATAATTCAAAATTACCTTAACACTTATCCAAAACTTATTATCTTAGTAATGGCCAACCATGGGCATCCTTGGGTCGATTTTGGGTCCCCATGGAGCCACTTATGAAAGACAACGACACATTAGATTAATTAATTTAATGTAAAGACAAAGTTGGCATTAACAAAAATCTTTTTGTAATTAATTTTTATAAGGCGCTATATAAATTATATTTTCAACTATAAATATTTATTGGAAATCTAACAATATTTCCTAAATTTTTTTATTTTCATTATAATTTTTAAACTTCAAATAAATTTAATTATTTATGACACAATAATGATGTAGTATTTACCTCATTAATAAATGATTTAAATAAATAAGATTATAATGATTAAAATATTATCCAAAACATGTCCAATTCTGATTGGATGATTCTATCTCGACCATGATTCATCTTATATTCGAATATAATGATTTTTGGACCATTAGAAACCCAATATCATTATATTATAAAATAATATTTTCGCTCTTTCCAAAAGAACCCCTCATCTCCCTTATAAAAGGATACCATTTCTATCCAATTACTCACACCTATAAAGCCATTTGGCTCATCCAAACTCTGCCCAATTAATCTCCCTACATCCATATCCTCCCCCTATAATCATTACCTTAGGCAGAAGGTACTCCAAGAATTCCTTTTGGTTCAAACGAAAGGAAGTTACCCAAGTTAAAGGTAATGGTTTCTCTTAAATTGTTTTCTTTTATTCTACTTATCCAACCCCTAAAATCTTTTTAATCCTTTATTTTGTAACAAAACCATTATCCTAAATATACTGGTATGTTTTTATGATAAGTATTTTAACTACACTTACACACACCTCCATCTAATGGATGAATAACATAATGTTTCTGTGGATGGAAAACTAACGCCTCACAAAACGATGATTGTTCGATTTTCTCCTACCGCCTCTCATGGTGTCCATTATGATGGAACTGTATTTATATATGATATATATTATGTTATTGATTTCCTTATTCTTATTTACTTTCCAATTTTATCAAGACTTTATGGTTTCCATAGTGGGTAAATACGATAATCTCATTTGAGGAAGTGCGGACTACCGCCCCCTCAAAGTGATGTGATTCGTTAATGCCTTATGTGGGATGTATAAAGGATGGAGTTAATGATATTATATATGATATTATACTGTAATTATAATATAAATATTCCGTTAAAATAATAAATAGAAATAAAAGTATCATTCATGTGTACGTACGGCTTACCGTCTCCATGAACGGTGCATTTCATTTCTTACCTCCGTATGTTATGTACTATTATAAATACATGTATATGCTGGATATATAATGAATATATATGATATATAAATCATTATTTAAATTATAGAAGTAAATAAATCATGATATAAGTAATAATAACATCAAGAACAACAAGTCCAAACACGTAAGATAAATAAGATGATTTTACCCAAAACGTTGCTTTAACATGGGATTTACAAAAGAAAGGGTAATATAAAGTCATAAGTAAACCATATATGATATCATAACAATAAATATGATTCTGTAATAAGTCAATGACATTATTTAAATCATTATACAGGAGGTTCGGATACGTACGAAGCATATCGAACCTAAGGTAAGGGATAACTTTTCCAATCTCGTTTTTATCCGAGATTGTTTATTCGTAAGTATTTACTGGGGTTATATTTATCATCCACGTCCCTATTTTCTAAAAATGATTTCATGTATGTTTAAAGTCCTTTTTACCCATTTTTACTTTTACTACATGGTATGTAAATAATCTTTTCTTTACAAGTTACTTTTTGACTTTTCCGACAAAAGTACGAGAAGAATGTTTTTTTAACTTATATGGCATGAAAGGATTTTTACAGTTTTATAAAGCCTTATTTTCATGAAGCTTCCTCCAAAATATTTCATGACTATTTTCAACAAAATCCTTTTCTTTTAAAAATTCATGACTTTTTGTGAAAAGAAAATGATTTTAAAGAAGAAATGATATTTTCCTCAAGAATTCATTTCAAGTGTTTTATCAAAACCATTTTCCATCTAAAATGACATTATTTTATATGTGTATGTTTCAAGTATAATGTCTCTATGATTTACATGGTTTCATTTTTCTTATGAGTAAATGATATCCATTTGTTTTATATGGATTATGTTATGATGGGATGATGTTTATGAAACCCATTTTATTCTTTGGGTTATGATGAATGATTTATGTTTATGTTGTGGCGCTAGTAAGAATGATTTCATTATGAGATGGGTGGAACCTATATCTCCCTCCAATTCATTGGGTAAAGATTTATATCTCATGATATAGACATGGCTGAAACGGAAAGTAAATCTGATTCAGTAATACAGGGCTAGAACGGCAAGTAAACCCGGTTCAGTAAGGGAATTTGTCCACAAAGATAGTCTTGGCAGCAATGCCTTGGATACTATGGAAATCATATCATGTGCTTAATGTTTTTCCACAATTACATGTTTTATTACCATGCTATTTTATCATGATTATTGTTTCTTTATGATCTATGCCTTATGTGCTGCCATGTTTTATGTCATTGTTCAAGATTTTGATGTTTAAACATTATGTTCATGTTTTTAAGTTCAAATGTATATGATTTGTTTTATTTTATCCATGGTTACCCTTACTGAGAATTTGAGCTCACCCTTTATATGTTTTCTTTTCCACAGGATATAAAGAAAGGTTTTAGGTAAGAAAACAAAAGGGGAAGATCTTTATGGAAGATGTTGAAGATCTTTCACCATGATTAAAAGATTATTTTTCCGAGTTTCCAAAGACACTAAACTATTACGGTCCTTGTGTGTTTGTTTTTGTTATGTATTAAGTATTCCGCAAAAGTAATTTAATTTCCATGTATGTCAGGATTTGGGCCTCTACAGTTGGTATTAGAGGAAAGGTTTAGTTAACCTTTGGAAACTAGGATGCGAAAACTTTAGTGAGATCCCCAGAGATATTTCTAAGGTATGTCTAGGGATATCCCTAAGGTTAAGTATAAGTATAGGTTATAGTCCTAGAATTATGGTAAATATATTAGAATTAAACCTAAGATGTTAGATATTGAAGTTACTCCCACTTTATTATTTTGTTTTACCTATCATGATTTTTTCCTCTCACACTATTCTTTTTGGGTTTTAGACGAAGGCTGGAACCCAAAGGAATCGTGTTGATCAATGTAATGGACAATGCAATGATTGTCCTTTTGAACAAACCAATGTTATGGGAGATGGAGTGAAAAATCTTATTGATATACTTACTCATGCTATGAATCATTCTGGACTTCCTAATGAGCAAAGAAGGGAACAATATTCTATTGATTCCTTTATGAGGCAACATCCCCTTTCTTTCAGTGGGTCTTATAATCCACTTGTTGATGAAAAATGGATCAGTACCATTGAAACAATATTTTCAATACTTTGTTGTTCGGAACATGAAAAAGTCATTCTGGCTATTTACCAATTAGAAGGCGAATCAGATCAATGGTGGACTTTAATTAAGAATACAAGGCCCCAAGGTGAAATTGACTCCATGGAATGGGATGAGTTCAAGAACTTATTTTTCAATAATTACTACCCTCGTATTCTTTAAAAAAAGATAGAAAAGGAGTTACTTGAGCTTAAGAAAAAGGATGATGAATCTGTTAGTATATACGAAGCGAATTTTACAAGGCTTGCAAGGTATGCATATGGATTTATCATCCAACTTGAAAGTAAAGTTGATCGATTCTTCAGTGTCTTAAAACCAAGTCTTCGAAGGGAATTATCTATAAGAGACTTTAGTAGCTATGAATAAATTATGTGTTGTGCTATCAATGTAGAAATGGAAGTTGGTGTTACATATCCATCTCATGGTTTTGACAAGAAACAAAAGATGGAGTTCAAGGAGAAATCTGAGAAAAATGGTGAAAAAAAGATGAATGCTTCTTTATGCCCAAAGTGTGGAAATAAGCATGGTGAAGATTGCCTAAAAGGTACAATAAAATTTTTTTAAGTGTGGAAAATAAGGTCATCGATCAGTTGATTGTCGAAGTAATGGAAAAAAGGTTGCTAATGATGTGAATAGAGAAAAGACAACACAGAACGCTCCACCAACACTTCAATGATTCAAGTGCAAGGAAATGGGGCATTATGTAAATAAATGCCCTAATCCACGGGTTAATGATGATCAACGTGAGCAACCTCTTAAGGCAAAGGTTAATGGGAAGTCTCCTACGATCACTATTTGTGATGTTGAGTATGACAATGATGTTGTGTAATGATTAAGTGTTTATGTAATGGGATTTCAAAATAGTATCATGGAATCTCATTTATGGTATTGTAGAATTTTGGAATATCTATGTATTGGTTTTAAATAATTATATGGTACTGGTAACCATGAAAAAGTGATTGAAATATTTTTGGAAATCAAATCAAATGCACATAATGAAGGGATAAATCGAAAATAATATGTATGATAGTAATCATGAGCTCATGGCTAATATAAGGACAAAGTGATATCATGGTTTGAGTATATAGAAATTTTGGGATTTTGGTATGTGGAAAGAGTTAACTTTTGACAGCATTAATGTTTTCTCTAAGGTTCAATGGGTATTCATTTTTCAAGAGAATACATGATTAAGGTATTCACATGATTGGAATGTGATCAACAAGATATATCGGGGATAAATTCACATGCTCGGTAGATGACATTTCTAGTAATTGTTTTCTTTATACTATAAGCTTGGACATAAGTATTTTTGGATAAGTCTAAATATTTGAAATGGATTATGTTGGACATAAGTTATTATTGTTTAAGGCTATAACTATTTTTTATATTATTGATGGAATGTCATAATGATGTAATTTTAGAAAAAGGACAACCTGCAGGACTGGCGACAACCCGTCGCGTCGGACAAGGATGTGGGAATTGAACCCACAACCGAAGTGCGACAGGCATTTATCACTTACCACTAGCCTACAAGAAGTCTCTGGTTAGTAGAAACTAGTTTTATTTAATTAAGCGATATGATATATTAAGTATAAGTTCATTTTTGGAATCGTATACGATTTAACTCACCATAGATGGACTTATGTATATTTGATAAGTTTTGCTAACCTTTTGTTTGAAACAGATGGAATGACCCATCATTCTATAACATGATCTGCTAACACTTCATGAATAACAAATTCAACTTCATTTCTTTAAGAGATGAAGTGGAAATTGTTCAAAGCATGAACAACAATGAGATTGTACCATAATCAAGTAATAATTTCTTTTAATTCAAAAATTATTCAACATCAAGGAAATTATCTTGAAATCCAAAAATGTTGTCCTAGTACTCTTATATCTGATAAATCAGACGGTACCTTAGATCATCACACATCTATGGCTTTGTGATTGTTGGCTTTTTCATAGCCCTGTTTTGTACCACTCTCCATCAGAACATGATGATTAGATTTTTCTTTCATATCCTCACCTATGTTCCCCTATGTGGGAACCCAAGTGATGAGTTACTTTGGGATTCATTTTGTTTTTAACGTTCATTTTTAAAATTAAGTTTTAGCATTATTTTTTACGATGTGGGTTTCTATGAAAGAAACTTGCAAGTAGTAAACGATTTATATCCCCAAAGAATTTCAAGGGCGAAATTCATTTTATGGGGGGTAAAATGTAACACCCCGAGATTTTATGAAAAAAAATCTTTTAATTTCATTGATGTCTTGTGTTGTACTCTACACCAAGATTACCTTGTGCTATATGCAACACCATATTAGCATGCAGTATACGCAACACTATTCTTGGATCATGTTACACACAATTTTGATAGTAGTTATTCTACACAACATTGAGTGTATATATATATTTATTCAATGTATAAATGAAATATGGTTGGATTCTATTATACGAAACAACGAAGGATATTTGCACCACAAACAACCCTGACTTGGCTTGCATTACACGCAATCGTGACCTTCCTCGATAGCGTGTGTTGTACGCAATATCAGGTTTCACTAAACAACGATATATGGTTATAATATTATTATAAACTAGATGTTATGAATAGTATTAACTACATTTTAAATTTTATAATATTATTATTCATATTACACATTTTCTAGAACATGGTATGAGAACAAAATCAATTTTTCGAGTAAAATAAGTATTTTTCAAAAAAAATAGTTTTGTCAACTTTTGATGGCGCACCCACTTTAAATCTTGTTTTTGACATGTCTATAAGTTCAATTTGAAAAAATAAAATTCTTCTTTGGAATCAGGATATGAAAACTTACTTTGGATAAATTTTTCATATTATTCTGATAACTTTCATATTTTAATGAATAGTAAAAACACGCTATATTTTAATTAAAAACAAATTTTTTCATCCCAATAATTTATATGGTTAGATTATCTTTTTAATTGGTTTTAAAGTTTAATTATAATATATTTTTACCATTTAATCCAATTTTGGTCATTGGAATTAATTTCACTTTGAAATTGGACATAAACAAGTATCAATCTTTTGATAGTTATTATTTCTTAAAAACACGCTATTTGTTTTGATAACGGAAATTAAGTTTAAAATTAATTAATTCCACTTCTATGTTTTGAATTTTTAAAAATAGACATCATTTTTTAATTCAAAATATAAAATATAGCTTAGGCTGAATTTTTGGTATTTTTCTGAAAAACTTCAATTTTTGATGAATAGTGAAAACACTGAGTTTTTGGTTAAAACCGAATTTTAATTTAAATAATCATTTATTTGATTTAAATTTATTTTAGGTAAAAATAGATACATAATACTTATATAAGTTCAATGAAATTCATTGGAGTCATTTTATAATAATTTTAGATTTATAAAAATTGTATTGAACTTTTCACCATCTTTTACCCACCTCCTATGAGCTTTTTCAATTGTTCATAAAACTTAATTTTACCACTTCTGTGAGTTGAATTTTGAAAATCCGAGAGACATGGTTAATATCAAGGAGTAAAATGTGGTTCAATTAGATAAAAATATTTTTTGGTGAATAGTAACTTTTTACTTTTATTTACCACGGTTAAAGGTAAATTGGGTAATTCAAGGTTAAAAGAATATTATAATAATTCAAAATTACCTTAACACTTGTCCAAACCTTATTGTATGAGTAATGGATCACCATGGGCATCCTTGGGTCGATTTTGGGACCCCATGGAGTGACTTATGAAAGACAATGACACATTAGATTAATTAATTTAATGTAAAGACAAAATTGGCATTAACAAAAATATTTTAGTAATTAATTTTTATAAGGGGATATATAAATTATATTTTCAACTATAAATATTCATTGGAAATATAAAAATATTTCATACATTTTGGTATTTTTTTTATAATTTTTAGACATCAAATAAATTAAATTATTTATGACACAATAATGATGCAGTATTTACCTCATTAATAAATGATTTAAATAAATAAGATTATAATGATTAAAATATTATCCAAAACATGTCCAATTATGATTGGATGATTATATCTAGACTATGAGTCATCTTATCTTAGACTATAATGATTTTTGGACCATTAGAAACCGAATATCATTATATTATAGAATAATATTTTCACTCTTTCCTAAAGAGCCCCTCCTCTCCCTTATAAAAGGAGACCATTTCTATCCAATTCCTCACACCTCTAAATCCATTTGTCTCATCCAAACTCTGCCCAATTAATCTCCCTACATCCCTATCCTCCCCCTAGAATCATTACCTTAGGCATAAGGCACTCCAAGAAGTCCTTTTGGTTTAAACCCAAGGAAGTTACCCAAATTAAAGGTAATGGTTTCTCTTAAATTATTTTCTTTTATTCTAATTCTCAAACCCCTAAACTCTTTTTAATCCTTTATTTTGTAACAAAACCATTTTACTCAATATACTATGATGTTTTTATGAGAAGGATTCTAACTACACTTAAACACACCTCCATCTAATGGATGAAGAACATAATTTATCTCTGGATGGAAAACTAACGCCCCACAAAACGATGACTGTTCGATTTTCTCCTACCGCCTCTCATGGTGGCCATTATGATGGAATTGTATTTATATATGATATATATTGTGTTTTTTATTTACTTATTCTTATTTACTTCCCAATTATATCAAGCCTTTATGTTTTCCATAGTGGGTAAATACGATAATCTCATTTGAGGAAGTGCCGACTAACGTCCCCCTCAAAGTGATGTGATTCGTTAATGCCTTATGTGGGATGTATAAAGGATGGAGTTAATTATATTATATATGATATTATACTGTAATTATTATATACCTATTTCATTAAAATAATAAATATAAATGAAAGTAGCGTTCATGCGTACGTACGGCTTACCGTCTCCATGAACGGTGCATTTCATTTCTTACCTCCATATGTTATGTACTATTATAAATACATGTATATGATGGATATATAATGAATATATATGATATATAAATAATTATTTACATTCTTTAAGTAATTAAATCATGATATAAGTAATAATAACATCAAGAACAACAAGTCCAAACACGTACGATAAATAAGATGATTTTACCCAAAACGTTGCTTTAACATGGGATTTACAAAAGAATGGGTAATATAAAGTCATAAGTAAACCATATATGATATAATAACAATGAATATGATTCTGTAATAAGTAAATGACATTATTTAAATCATTATACAAGAGGTTTGGATATGTACGAAGCATATCGGACCTAAGGTAAGGGATAACTTTTCCAATCTCATTTTTTTCCGAGATTGTTTATTCGTAAGTATTTACTGGGGTTATATTTATCATCCACGTCCATGTTTTCTAAAAATGATTTCATGTATGTTTAAATTCCTTTTTACCCATTTCGACCTTTACTACATGGTATGTAAAGAATCTTTTTTTACAAGGTACTTTTTGACTTTTCCAGCAAAAGTACGAGAAGAATGTTTTTTTAACTTATACGGCATTAAAGGATTTTTATGGTTTTATAAAGCCTTATTTTCATGAAGCTTTCTCCAAAATATTTCGTGAATATTTTCAACAAAATCCTTTTCTTTTAAAAATGCATGACATTTTGTGAAAAGAAAATGATTTTAAAGAATAAAGGATATTTTCCTCAAGAATTCATTTCAGGTGCTTTATAAAAACCATTTTCCATCTAAAATGACATTATTTCATATGTGTATGTCTCAAGTATAATGTCTATATGATTTACATGGTTTCATTTTTCTTATTAAGAAATGATATCCATTTGTTTTATATGGATTATGTTATGATGGGATGATGTTTATGAAACCCATTTTATTCTTTGGGTTATGATAAATGATTTATGTTTATGTTGTGGCACGAGTAAGAATGATTTCATTATGAGATGGGTGGGACCTATATCTCCCTCCAATGAATTGGGTAAAGATTTATATCTCATGAGATAGACATGGATGAAATGGCATGTAAATCTGGTTCAGTAATACAGGGCTAGAACGGCAGGTAAACCCGGTTCAATAAGGGACTTTGTCCACTAAGATGGTCTTGTCAGCAATGTCTTGGCTACTATGGAAATAATATCATGTGCTAATGTTTTTCCACAATTACATGTTTTATTCCCATGTTATTTTATCATTATTAATGTTTCTTTATGATCTATGCCTTATGTACTACCATGTTTTATGTCATTGTTCAATATTTTGATGTTTAAACATTATGTTCATGTTTTTAAGTTCAAATGTATATGATTTGTTTTATTTTATCCATGCTTACCCTTACTGAGTATTTGAGCTCACCCTTTATATGTTTTCTTTTCCATAGGATATAAAGAAAGTTTTTGGTAAGAAAACAAAAGGGGAAGATCTTTGTGGGAGATGTTGAAGATCTTTCACCACGATAAGAAGATTATTTTTCTGAGTTTCCAAAGACACTGAACTATTACAGTCCTTGTGTGTCTTTTTTTTATGTTTTAAGTATTCCGCAAAAGTAATCTAATGTCCATTTATGTCAGGATTTGGGCCTCTACATCCATTATCTCAAATGTGCTATTTTACATCATTATATGCTTTTATTATTCCTTTTTTTCTCTTTATAGCTCACCCCTTTCTTATAAATGTCCCTAATTTATCCAACGCTATTTTAAACAATCAATGGAACTTAAGGTATTATTTGGGTGATTTTTAATGAATTTTTTATATCCTTATTTCAATTAATGGGGTTACATATCCAATTAAACAATTACATTAGGTATCATGGTCCTTTGGGATTTTGATATTTGTATATTAATATAGATGATCTTGAAATAAAGAGTAGGAAATCTTTATGTTTTTATATTATTAATGATCAATAAATCAATAATTTGAATAGGAAAACATATATCTCTATAATTAAATCCTCCAAATAACTTCTCTGAATACAAACATGAAAATAAAAAATTAAAGAACCCGAAAGAAATTTTATGACACACATTGTCACATGTAATCAAATATTCTATAATTTAAATTTCTCCTTCGCAATAAATTTTCAATAAAATTTATATCCTTCATTAAACTAGATTGTGATAGTAAGTTTATAATATTTTATTATTAAATTACAATTTTATTAGAAGGTATATTATCAATCAATTAAAAAAATTATTCCACAACAAAATACGTAGTGAAATATGAATGTCTTCTATATATATTCTTAATATTCTTGTAAATTTAGGAAAATAGTAATTTTTTAAAAACATAGTAAAATTGGATTTTAATTATGTGTGAAAAAAATTTAAATGAAAAATATATTCTCTATAGAAATATAAATATTATTTATTTTATATTTTCAATACAAAATAAAATAAAATTCATTTGAATAAAAAATATCTCCTATTTTTTATAATTAAAAAACATGCATAAATTAAAAATGGAAATATGTATGTTATGCTAAATATTTTAAAATAAAAAATTCCTATAGTTTCTAAAGGAAAAACATCCCCTTATATTAATATCATTAAGAATTAAAAATAACAATATTTTTTAAAACATCACCTAAATTTATTTTAAAAACATTACCATTAATGAAAGTGAAATTAGTCCTAACATCTAAATTTTATCTCATATATCCCCCACTTTGTTTTCAAAAACATGAAAAAAATGAGTAGTCAGAGAAAAATAATTATTTTAAATTTGAGAAAATTAAAATAGAAACATGTGTATAATTTCATTAATGATGACTCCCTATTGTGTTATTCTATAAACTAATAGGTGGGTTCATATTAGGTTATAGCATTCACTTTATATATTTTCAATTTTAATTTGTAATAAATTTACCCTACATATTAAAAGAGCATGTATATAATGGAAACATTATTTTATCCAAATATATTATACATTAAAGTAAAATAGAATAATAAAAATATATCAAGATATTTTATTATAAAGATCAAATAATATACAAGAATTTACATCAAAATAACTAGGGAAATTTTTCTTACAACAAGGTTACATCCATAACTAATATTGAAAACAACTTCATAACATCCATTAAAACATTTTCAAAATGGTTACCATTTTAAATGAATTAGTATTTTCATATAATACCCAGTTCACAAGGATTAATAAAACGAGAATCAAGATTTTTTATCTTATTAAATAATTTATATGTGAAATCATTAAATAATTAGAATCACTATTTATATAAATTAAGGGGTCATAACATTAGAATAAAACATCTTGTAAATAGTACCTTTTTCAATTTAATTACAAATAATTTTAATATTTAAGTATAAAATTTGTTATGGTTAGGTTTTATAGGATTTCATTTTCCTCTAATTATATTTATTAAATGAACTAAAAGATAATATAAAGTACATGAATAATAAATTTCCATAGTTGTAAACAGTGAATGACTTCAACTTTTTTTGAGGGATTTTTAAATTTCGCATTATATTGGAAAAATAAGTGGAACTTATCATTATATTCCAATAATAAAACCTATATTCAGTTTGATATATTAAAATCATCTAGAAATTTATATTTTGGTTAAAATGTGAGAAGGATAATTTTTTTTCAAATAAAAAAGAATTAATTACCCCATTTAGTATGAAGTCTTGTTTTAAGTGTTTCCTGATATCTATTTTCTTTGATAAATAATGGTGTAATGGGTTTCTGGAAATGTAAATATTACTAAGACAAGTTCTTTATGAAGTAATATGCTCTTCCCTTTATATCATATCTACATTTTCATGTTTTTTAGTAGATAAAAATGAGCCTCGTATGATCCTATGATGATTAATTTATCATTCGTAATGTTCATATTGTAAACTCCATCGCATAATTTACATATTCTAATAATGTTATTATTTTTCTTTAAATCTTAATCTATATTCAAAATTTATTTTCTAATCTCTTAAACCAACAATGTGACCATGAAAATTTTCACTAATGGTGATTACTCCAACCATCACATTCAGTATGTTTTAGAAATTTTAATTCTCTCTATTCACGTGTTGAGAAAAACTATTATTTATTTACCATTTTTTCATAATTTAGGTACTCGTATTTTATTTGATAAATTTATAAAATCTAATAATCTGGTACACAAGCATTCTTAGGTCCATAAATTATAGAAAAAATTATATATAATTTGATATCTAACTAACAACAAAGTGTTGAATATTTACATGTACTCTTTAAATATTATCCTTATTATTTCCCAAGGATTTAACATATTTTATTGAACAATATTTTCAACAATGTATTTCTCTCTTAAATTTCTTTTATAAATTTTCCTTTTTTAGAGAAAATAATTCGATTGGAAATAGTACTTTTCAAAACTGAAATATATTCATTAGATATATGATTCAGTTTCTACTACCTTATGATCATTTAATTTTTCTACCTACATAATGTAAAACAATAAAACATATTAAATTTAAAAAGAATCACATTTTTCATTGTTAATTAATTTTTAATTATCATTTGATGAATCAAGTTAAAATTTAATATCCATCAATAATTTATGTTTTTTATTTTTAAAAGAAATAATATAAATTATATCATCAACAATAAAAAAATTAACATATCCAAATCAAGTAAATTATTTATATTCTTTTCCTTTTCACATAAATTCACAAATTGAAAATTTCATTATATGATAGAATGTCATCCTAATCTTTTAATGGGGTAGTGTTGTTATCAGAAAATGATTAAATCTTAAAATTATAATTTATTGATGACTATGAAAATAAGTCAATATTTACTATTAACATAATTAAGAAATATATTTGGGGTGATTAATAAAAAATTCATGATCTTCTGGCAATCATCACTCACTGAATAACTATAACATATTCAAGATGATCCTTCATAAGTATTCCACATATAATTAGTTTCTAATAACATTTTTCCCCATTTCATCATTGAATTTTTTTTCCTCAAAATTATTAATTTTCAGCCTAGTAAAATTATTTAACATTTTAATTTATGTTTTTCACAAATAAATAATATTAATAAAAAATTCAATATTCTCATACAAGCATTTTATAAATTTTTATATTCATAAAAGATGTTATTCATAACAATAATCTTGTTTTAAATCATTTTTTTCTAAGATGTATTACCTTAATTTTCATATGATTTCTTAATTTCAAATTTGGTTTTGAATTTTATTATTCTCTTCTTATTAAACTATAATAACCGAGAAAAAATATTATTGCATAAGAAATTCAAGTGAGTGAAACATTATTGTTTATATAATAATTTATATGCTCTAACTTCATTTATTACCATTTTGTATGAGATTCCCAAAAATATATTCAATACTAATGTAATGGCCTGAACCTCTACGGTCTATTACTTTGTGAAAATATAGTGTTTGAGGTGTTCTTGGAGGTCAAGGTGAATTATCCCCAACACTTTTCCAAATTTCCAATTCTGTGAATAGTAACGGTAGGTGTATAGTGTTTCCAGAATGGTGAGGTCTATCGGTAACCTCTAACAGTATGTGTACAGTGACGGTAGGTGTACAGTAACGGTAGATGTACATTGTTTCCAGAACGGTGAGGTCTATCGGTTTCCTCTAATGGTATGTGAACAGTAACTGTAGGTGAACAGCAACGGTAGGTGTACAATAACGGTAGGTATACAGTGTTTCCAGAACGGTGAGGTCTATCGGTAACTTCTAACATAAGGTGTATAGTAACAGTAGGTGTACAGTAACGGTAGGTGTACAGTAACTGTAGGTGTACAGTGTTTCCAGAACGGTGAGGTCTATCGGTAACCTCTAATAGTAGGTGCACAGTAACGGCAGGTGTACAGTAACAGTATGTGTACAGTGTTTCCAGAATGGTGAAGTCTATCGGTAAACTCTACCGGTAACTTCTAACAGTAGGTGTATAGTAACGGTAGGTGTACAGTAACGGTAGGTGTACAGTGTTTCTAGCTTCCTACAGTTTCGCCCCTTTGACATTTCCTTTGACGTAAAATACATTTAAATCCCTATTTTAAGGACTCTTAAGGCTGATTCAAAGGCCATAAATCCTATATTAATTATTCATATGGATTGTTATGTCTTTACTTGGTCAAACTGCGTGGTTTAATGTGATCCTCTTTTAATGGGGAATTAATCATATCTTAAATTGTCTCCCCATTAAATCTTCAAAAGGGACATGATATCTTCCTCCCTTGTTGTTCCTATTTTTTCTCGGCTATAAGATGATAGAACCTTTCAATCCTTCCCATAAGAGTTTCATAATCAAACATTACCCCTCGGATTGGTTTCGCTCTGTTTTGATGCAACCAATTTGTATCGATCAATCTTGAATATTAGGTATGTTTTATCATCTTTACTTTGGGGGCCATCTTCTCTTGTTTCTCCTTTCCATATTATAGCATGTAATATTCATGCTTCTAATGGGGTTTTTCTTGGGTTTTGGTTGGTGCGGTTGTACCATGGCCTCCTCGGGTGGATGCAGTTGTCGCAAGAGGAGGATCGTGACCTATTTTGTGGATAAAGAACATGAGGAACTGTTTGAGGTAGGGGATTCGTTGCTTCTCTTTCTTTTATGTGAAACTGTATCTTTATAATGTTTTATCCCACTAGATGACAATGGAATTGACATAATAAATAATTGAACCGGATAAATAAATTGATATCGATCATATGTTATTGCCTCTTTTTTTTTCTAGATTGTGTGAAATTTATGCTTGTTCTTGATGGAAATCAGTAAAGAACGTAATTCAGGATTAATTGATAATTGTTTGGCTAAAGATAAAGAGGGATGTAAACAAATCTGGTTCTTATTGTGATTTTATGTTAATCAAATTGGTGCAGTAATCATGTTCATTTATTTGTGATAGCTTACTATTAGTTTTCCCAAATTTAGAACCAACAAATAATAAATCGGTTAATCCAAGATGGATTAAAGAACTGTTTGTTGTTAAAAGATAATTGCTTGTAGAGTTTTGAGTTACCCTCTTGTTTGTTTAAGGGCCAAGAGCCCAATTGTGAATATGTTTGTTTTATTGCTGCTTGTGTTTTGATGTGAGCATGGATGGTTGGGGTAATATGTGGAGGCATGGAGGCCTTTTTGGTTGTGGTGGCAGATGACGCCTAGAGTGGTGAGATGCATCGGTTTATGCATGTGGATGTCGGGGAGGACACCAGGGATGATGGAATGGTATGGATGTGATTGTTGGATTCTTGTGGATTTTGATTGGTTGTTTATCTGCTTTACTTTTCCCCACTACTCAAGGAAGCTGATCTTACTTACCCATCTTCCAAAAGAGGCGAAGACACGTGGGGTATGCCACGTGCTTTCTGTGTTTAGCTCATTAAGGGAGGATGTGTATATGCTCTTGATATAAGTGGCAAAGACTCGTTGGTTAGTACATCTACTCACCGTATTGAGACCCCTTATGTTTAGTAGCATAGAATGTTTTTCTAGAATTCTTAGGAATGTGGGAAAGTATTTCTGTAATGAATAATTGAATAAATGGTTTTAACCCATGGGGATGGAGTTGCTGGAACATAATGATGAGGTTGTAATTTTTGAAGGAACAATGGACTTTGGGTGTGATGCTAATGAAATTTAATGTGGAATTGTGCATGGTTAATTAATGTTTAAAGAATTAATTAACATACAGTGGAACTGATCAAAAAGGAATGAAGTAATCTAATAAAGCTCTTTAAATGGTTGTGTGCTTATAGGATACCTAGTCTTAGAAGTCGTAGATCGGAGTCTGAGAGACGCTAGCGGCAGTTGTGTCAAATACTAGGTTATTCCCATAGTGTAGTTGTGAGTTATAGTATATTCTTTACTTTTTGTGTTTCTATACGCTACTCCACCCTATCAGTAAGGGAAACTGAAACCCCAGGGATTCTGAGCCCTGGGGGGTGTTTTTCCCAACATTCCGGAGGGAGGATGGATGGATGACTACCCCATTTGGCCCTGATATCTTCTCTTGGTAGTTACTTGTTCTGGAAGGGCACATTGGTTAGTTTTCTCCATATATGTGTTTAGAGGGTTGTAATTGCTTATGGTTATTCACACACATATATTCTGGATATAGTATCTTATGAACTACTATAGGTGTAACGTGTATAGGTTGTGATGTCTTGAGGATCCTAACTCGGTGTATGGGCTGTAATGGATTGAGGTATAATACCCGATGTATGATACACGTTATGCGATCTGTGGCAACTCCCAGAAACTACCTGGTTACTTTGGTGTGTGGACGTGGTGGTTTTGTTACATGAGGTGCATATTGTGGTGTTTCGCCCAGGTGTCTGCAGGCAAGGCTTTTTGGAGAAAGATGCTCAGGACGTGTGATGTTGAGGAAAAGCAGCAAACCAGTGGGGAAGTAGTAGCAGGGTACCCTTGATATTAATTATTATATGATATATTCTTGTATGTGTTACTTGGTGAGAGTAGCCATGGTGAGGCTGGGAACGTAGTATACCTGTTTAGGTGACGAGTTAGTTTCACTTGTTGTTCACTGTGCTTTAGCATTCTTTCTTTAATTTTTCACGAGAGGCTTCAGAGAGAATCCTACTAAGTATACTGTTATACTCACCCTATGTATATATAAAATGTTTTTCAGGTCACTTGGAGCAAGTTGGAGATCAAGCTGGTTTCTACTAGCTTGGGGTTGCAGGAGCTGTTTGGGCGTATGGTTGCTGTTGTTTTTACTTTCTTTTGGGTACTTGCAGTTTTTCCCTTCTAGTTATAGTATTTTTGCATGACATTTCATATGTGCACTTAGGTTTTCTTTTATATTTCAGTTCTAGGTTGAAGCTGGTTGGTGTCTATATTATCTCTCTCTTCTGTATGTGTTCTCTTAGAGGTTAATGCCTCCCATTTGTGTGTTTATTATACCTTTGGTGCTAGTCTTCAACCCGGGGCCTACTGGAGTCTAGACTCAGGGGTCATTATCTCTCTTCTCACATTGCCGATCCAGGAGGGGTACACCTTGTGGGGAGGGGTTGTGATAGAGTGGTATCATAGGTCAGTTGTTTCTTATGGGTCACGGAATTTGCATCCCCATGAACACAACTATGCCACCCAGGATCTTGAGTTGGTAGCCATGGTGTTTGCTCTGAAGATGTGGAGACATTACCTCATTGGTGAGCACTTTGTGGTTTTCACCGATCATAAGAGTTTGAGGTATGTTTTCTCCCATCGTGACTTGAACTTACTACAGTATCGGTGGATGGAATTCTTATAGGAATATGACTTCAAAATATCATATACACCTGGAAAAGGGAATGTTGTAGCTGATGCGCTGATCCAAATGTCACGTAGTGATTCTATACATGAATTTGGTGATTCCTAGAGATTAATGGAAGAAAAGTCAACATTACATATTGATATGGGAGAAGTTGGGGGTAGAGGTTCTCTTTTTCAGATTATGGTATAGTCATCCCTGATGTAGAAGGTGGAAGAGTCCCATTTTGGAGATCTAGAGGTGGAGGTCTAGAGAGACCAAGTTGTTTGTGATGAGGCCCTTGATGGTTGGTCGGAGAATGAACAACACTGAGTGTAGTATCATGGAAGTATTTTTGTTCCCTTGAAGATGTGCGATATGGTTCTCAGAGAGTTACATAGTTCACCTTTAGCAGTACATCCTGGTGTGGAAATGATGTACCGATCCTTGAGGAGTCAGTTTTGGTGTTCTGGGCTGAAGCATGTGGTGGTAGAGTTAGTGTCTCGATGTTTATTCTGCCAGAAGGTGAAGGTCGAACACCGTGTTCCTGGTGATCTTCTCCAGCTATTAGAGATTCCTCAGTGGAAGTGGCAGGACATCTCAATGGACTTTGTTACCGGTTTAACTCGATCTCTAGGAGGATATGATTCTATATGGGTGGTAGTGGATTGTTTAACAAAATTGGCCCACTTCATAGCGATCAAGGAGTCGAGCTTAGTGAATTTTTTGTCGAGGCAGTATATAGAGGATGTGGTGAGACTTCATGGAGTCCCTAGCACGATCATTTCTGATCGAGATCCTCATTTTACCTCAAGGGTGTGGAGAGGTCTCCAAAATTATGTCGGTTCTAAACTATTCCTTAGCACTGCTTTTCATCCTCAAATAGATGGTCAGATAGAGCGAACCATCCAGTCTCTTGAATACATGTTATGTTCTTATGTTCTTGATTTTGGAGTCTCATGGATAAGGCACTTACCCTTGGTGGAGTTCGATTACAATAATATTTTTCACTCCACCATCGGTATGGCACCTTTTTAAGCCTTGTATGGTTGACCAATCCATTCTCCGTTGTGCTGGACTGGGGTTGTAAAGTCAGAAATTCTCAGACCGGAACTAGTGAAGAATACAATAGAGATGGTTCAGGTGATTCGTGAGAGGATGAAGACAGTGCAAGATCATCAGAAATCATATGTTGATCAAAAAAGGAGACCCTTAGATTTTATTGTTTGGGATCATGTGTTTCTGAAGGTGACTCCCCGTCGTGGGCAGCAAAGGTTTGGTCATAGAAGTAAGCTTTCTCCCCAGTTTGTTGGTCCTTTTTAGGTGTTAGATCATGTTGGATCTGTGGCGTATCGAGTAGAACTTCCCCCATAGATGAGTTGGATACATGATATTTTCCATGTATCACAGCTCCGTCGTTATCTTCATGATGACACTCACATCTTCGATTGGGGAGAGATCGATGTTGATGATGATGCAACCTTCGAGGAGTGACCTGTGGAGATCCAAGACTGTAAGGAGAAGGTATTGTGTGGGTGTTCTATCCTGTTAGTTCATCTCTTGTTGCGACACGGTGTCATGGAGGAGAGTACCTAGAAACGTGAGTCACAGATACGTGATCAGTACCCAGAGTTGTTTGATTTTTAACTCTTTTCATGTAATGATGTTCCCTTTGTGGTTAGACCTTTCATGTTTTATTTATGAATTTCTTTTGTTGCTTTTGTGGCTTTCTCTCTTTTGAGAGGTATCTCAATGGGTGGTTGTTCGGACCCCGTTTCTTTTTTTTCTCTTTAGGTGGGTTTTGAATTATTGAGGATGATAATGTTTTGATAGGTATCTAATGTAATGTCTCAGACCTCTCCAGTCCATTACTTTGTGAAAATGTAGTGTTTGAGGTGTTCCGAGAGGTCAAGGTGACTTATCCCCAACACTTTTCCAAATTTCCAATTATGTGAACAGTAACGGTATGTGTACAGTGTTTCCAGAATGGTGAGGTCTATTGGTAACCTCTATCGGTAACCTCTAATGATAGGTGTACATTAACGGTAGGTGTACAGTAACGGTAGGTGTACAGTGTTTCCAGAATGGTGAGGTCTATCGGTATCCTCTAAAGGTAGGTGAAAAGTAACGGTAGGTGTGCAGTGTTTCTAGAATGGTGAGGTCTATCGGTAACCTCTAATGGTAGGTGTACAGTAATATTAGGTGTACAGTAATGGTAGGTGTACAGTAACGGTAGGTGTACAGTGTTTCCAGAACAGTGAGGTCTATCGGTAACCTCTAACGGTAGGTGCACAGTAACGGTAGGTGTACAGTAACGATAGGTGTACAGTGTTTCCAGAAGGGTGAGTTCTATCGATAACCTCTACCGATAACCTCTAACAGTAGGTGTATAGTAACGGTAGGTGTACAGTAACGGTAGGTGTACAGTGTTTCCAGCTTCCTACAGTTTTTCCCCTTTAACGTTTCCTTTGACGTAAAATACATTTAATGCCTTATTTTAAGGTCTCTTAAGGCTGATTCAAAGGCCATAAATCCTATATTAATTATTCCTATGGCTCAGGATGTCTTTACTTGGTCAAACCACATGGTTTAATGAGATCTGTTTTTAATGGGTAATTAAGTGTATCTTTAACCGTCGCCCCATTAAATCTTTAAAAGGGATAAGATATCTTTCTCCCTTTTTCTTCCTCTTTGTTCTCAGCTATGAGATGATAGAACCTTTGAATCCTTCCCGTAGGAGTTTCACAATCAAACTTTACCCCTCGAATTGGTTCCACTCTGTTTTGATGCAACCAAGTTGTATCGATCAATCTTCGATATAAGGTTTGTTTTATCATCGTTAGTTTGGGGACCATCTTCTCTTGTTTCTCCATTCCATATTATAGCATGTAATCTCCATGATTCTAATGGGGTTTTTCTTGGGGTTTGGTTGGTGTGGTCGTACTGTGGAATCCTTGGGTGGATGCAGTTGTCGCGAGAGGAGGAGCATGACCCGTTGTGTGGATAAAAAACATGAGGAACTGTTTGAGGTAGGGGATTCATTGCTTCTCTTTATTTTATGTGAAACTGTATCTTTATCATGTTTTATCCAACTGGATGACAATGGAATTCACATAATAAATATTTGAACCAGATAAATAAATTTATATCGATCATATGTAATTGCCTCTTGTTTTTTCTATATTGTGTGATATTTATGCTTGTTCTTGATGGAAATTGGTAAATAATGTAAATCGGGACTAGTTGATAATTGTTTGGATAAAGATAAAGAGGCATGTAAATGAATCTGGTTCTTGTTGTAATTTTATGTTAATAAAATTGGTGCAGTAAGCATGTTCATTTATTTTTGATAGCTTACTGTTAGGTTTTCCAAATTTAGAACCAATGAATAATAAATCGGTTAATCCAAGATAGATTAAAGAACTGTTGGTTGTTAAAAGGTAATTGCTTGCAGGGTTCTGAGTTACCCTCTTGTTTGTTTAAGGTCCAAAATCCCAATTGTAAACATGTTTGTTTAACTGCTGCTTGTGTTTTGATGTGATCCTGGATGGTTGTGGTAATATGTGGAGGCATAGAGGCCTTTTTGGTTGTGGCAATAGATGATGCCTAGAGTGGCGAGATGCATCGTTTTATTCATGTGGGTGTTGGGGAGGACACCAAGGATGATGGAATGGGATGGATGTGATTATTGGATGTTTTCTGATTTTGATTGGTTGTTTATCTGCTTTACATTTCCCCATTGCTCAAGGCAGCTAATCTTACTTACCCATCTTCCAAAAGAGGCAAAGACATGTGGGGTATTCCACGTGCTTTCCGTGTTTAGCTTATCAAGGGAGGATGTGTATATGCTCTTGATATAAGTAGAAAAGACTCGACAGGTAGTATATCTACTCACTGTGTTGATCCCCCTTGTGTTTAGTAGCATAGAATGTATTTCTAGAATGCCTGGGAATGTGGGAAAGTATTTTTGTAATGAATAATTGAATAAATGGTTTTAACCCATAGGGATGGGGCTACTAGAACATAATTATGAGGTTGTAATTTTTGAAGGAACAATGGACTTTGGGTGTGATGCTAATGAAATTTAATGTGTAATTGTCCATAGTTAATTAATGTTTAAAGAATTAATTAACATACAGTGGAACTGATCAAAATGGAATGAAGTAATATAATAAAGCTATTTAAATGGGTGTGTGCTTATAGGATACCTATTCTTAGAAGTATCAGCCCAGAGTCTGAGAGACGTTAGTTGTAGTTGTGTCTAAGACTAAGTTATGCCCATAGTGTGGTTGTGAGTTATATTATATTCTGTACTTTTTGTGTTTCTATACGCTACTCCACCCTGTTAGTAAGTGAAACTGACACCCTGGGGATTCTGAGCCCTAAGGGGTGTTTTCCCCAACATTTCGGTGGGAGGATGGATGGTTGACTACCCCCTTTGGCCCCACTCTCTTCTCTTGGTAGTTACATGTGTTTACGGGCACATTGGTTATTTTTCCCCATATATGTGTGTAGAGGGCTGTAATGGCTTGTGGTTATTCACACACATATATTCTAGATATAGTATCCTATGGACTACTATAGGTGTAACATGTATAGGTTGTGATGGATTGAGGATCCTTACTCGGTGTATGGGATGTAATGACTTGAGGTATAATACCCGACGTATGATACACGTTATGAGAGCTATGGTAGCTCCCGGAAACTACCTGGTTACTTTGGTGTGTAGACGTGGTGGTTTTGTTGCACGAGGTGCATATTGTGGTGCTTCACTCAGGAGTCTGCGGGAAAGCCTTTTTGGAGAGAGATGCCCAGGATGTGCGACATTGGGGAAAATCGTCAAACAAGTGGGGAAGTAGTAGCAGGGTACCCTTAGTATTATTTATTATATAATATATTCTTGTATGCGTTACTTGGTGAGAGTACCCATGGTGAGGCTGGGAACGTAGTATACCTGTATAGGTGACGAGTTAGTTTCACTTGTTTTTCACTGTGCTTTAGCATGCTTTCTTTACTTTTACACGAGAGGCTTCAGGGAGGATCCTACTGAGTATGCTGTTATACTCACCCTATGTATATATAAACTGTTTTTCAGGTCACTTGGAGCAGGTTGGAGATCAAGCGGGTTTCTACTAGCTTGGGGTTGCAGGAGCTGTTCGGGCTTGTGGTTGCTACTATTTTTACTTTCTTTTGGGTACTTGTAGTTTTTTCCTTCCAGTTGTAGTACTTTTGTATGACATTTCATATGTGAACTTAGGTTTTCTTTTATATTTCAGTTCTGGGTTGGATTTGGTTGGTGTCTATCTTGTCTCTATCTTCCGCATGTGTTCTCTTAGAGGGTAATGACTCCTATTTGTGTGTTTATTATACCCTCGGTGCTAGTCTCCAAGCCGGGGCCTACAGGAGGTAGGACTCGGGGGTCATTATCTCCCATCTCACATTGTCAACCCAAGAGGGGTACACATTGTGGGGAGGGGGTCGTGGCAACTAATATTTATCAAATGATTTTTATCATCTATTTTTTTCTCCTATAGTACCATTTTATCTGATGAATGTTAGTAATGTTCTTAAAAAAGTATTTCCCCTATTATTAATATCATTGAAAGTGATTACAGACCATTAATGATTTCCATAAAACATTAGTTCATTTGATTCATTTATTTTATTGGTATAAAATAGAATTCCTTATAATTTAATGAAAATATTTCCCTTATAGCCTCAATATCAACAGATGTTCCGATGTGAGTAATCTCCCACGCCCTCCAATTTTTTTAGTCTACCTCACTTTATGAAATTTGGCTATATATATATATATCCTTATTTTGAATTTTGAACCTTGTAATTAGTTTTCTATTTTATCTATTCTTATTGATTAAAAGCATAAATTTATTCTATATTATTTTTAGTATTTTTTCATCATATTAAAATGACCCGAACCAATTTTGGTTGAAGTAATTTTTATCTAGTCAGGCTAATACTCAGTGGCTACAAAATCATAGGTCAAAGATGTATTCATATTCTAAATGTTTTCAATTATATTAACTTTGAATTTTAAAACCAAATATAATTCATCTATTATTTTCTAGTTTAATGAGACATATAAATTACTAAAAATAAATAAAAAATAAAAAAACACATGAATCATTATAATGGGTATAAAAAAAGACATGTAGTGTAGGTTGCGAAAATATATGATATCATAGATATAAAAATTATAGAATAAATAAGAATATGGTGAAATCTAATAATAACACCAATATTAAATTTTCATCACACACAAAATCAGAATTGGTTAGAAGTTATGTTTTTGTATTCATTCAATTAATATTCATGTAAATATGCATTTTAACAGAAGTGATAATGTGGTGAAAAAAACCAATGGAAAAATTATAAACAACTGATAACAAAATAATATGTAACCTAAAATAAAATAATAAAATATAACCGAATAATTGATCATAATAAATCAAAGTGGATATCAAATCATGTTAATTAAAACTATTCAAGGATTTAATGATAATAGTACTTTAACATCAAAAGGGATATTATTTCAAAAATGATCACAAATAAGAACACTTCAAATTCAAACCTCATATGAAGGTAAATCCATAGAACATGTCTAGTATATTAGGGTATTAATATTAATCAAAATATAAATTATCTAACCCTTATTAGAATATATAATACTCTAACATTAATTCATAGAAATGTAGTCGACAATATATTGTTTTATCCTTTGGGAACAATTTGATCTCCATTTTTTAAAGAATGAAAAAGAAACCCAGGATTCAATTAATATTTTTTTATAACATTATAATACTATATGATTTTATTAATTATCATTTTTTTAAAATAATTTTAATTTCTTCGATATCTTGTGTTACAAGAAACACCGAGTTTAAACGAACTGTGATATACTGTTAATATTATTAATTAAATATGATTGTTATAACCTATGTCTTATATTTTTTTATATGAATTGGAATAAAAAAAATTAAAATTAATTATATAGTTTTTAGATAAATAAAATTTATTTATAAATAAATATATATATATATATAATTTTTTTTAAGTCTTTATATGTTTCGAAAATATATTTTTCTCAAAAATATGATGTTTATTAGTTTTTGTGAAAAAATAATTAAAATATTTTTTAAAAATTAATTCAATAAAATTTATTTTAAAACATTATCTAAATTTTCTTAATACTTTTTTTAAAATTATTTTATATAGAAATTTTTTTACATTTATGAAAAGATTTATTTTTTGATGAATATTGAAAAATATTGTTTTTTATTGAAATATTGTTTACATTTATATTATTTTCTAAGATAAAATATATTTTAAAATGGTTTTGAAAATGTATATTGCTCATTTATTTTCTTTTTAATCATATTTAGGTCATTTTAATCAAATTCATATTTTCTTTTGATACTTTAAATTTCTATATTATGGAAACTACCTCATTGGAAAAACTCTTTTTCATCGCGCATGTGGTTTTAATTTTAAATTTAAATCCACCACTAATGGGAATTGAATTTGGTAAAAAAATTAAATATTTTTAATAATAATAATCAATTTTTTTAAATAATTTCAACTTAATATTTGCTCATAAAGAATAGAAAAAACCATAAAAATTAATTATTGTGGTTAAGGTTAAAACTAGTTTACTAGGGGTACAATAAAAAAATATATGGATTAAAATGACCTAAATACTATCCAAAATCTATTTCTTATGAATATTTAGACCTTATATCATCTTATTATCTATAAATAATAGTTTTGGATACTTTTTGAATGTTTAAAACATGGTTATATCTTTTTCATTTCAAAAATAAATAGTGTATGTCGCTCTCATAAAAGGGTACCCCCTATCTTCTCCAGTTAACACCTCCAAATAATTTTTGTTTGTAAAATAAATGTCTAAATCCCTTCATTAATTCCCTAACCATTTCCTAGAGGCCTTACTATTAATAAAAACCCCCTCTATTATGGATTTTTGTAATAACCAAGATATGTTTTCTGAAGAAGAGGTGTCATTCTAAACTGTGAGTTTTTATTTTATTTCATCCTCTACCCCATTCAAATATTATTCAAAAGTGATAATATTATAAAAATTTTATATAAAATATATTTTTATTTAATTATATTATTAAATAAATTTTAATCCATCTCCTTTTCTATAAACATTGAAATGAAATTCCCAGTCATGTATACAAAGAATTATCTCCTCGTTAACTAATGTAATTTTTTTTCCATCACATTATTACATGTATGGATATAGTGATGGATTTAATATATATATATATATGATATTTATGATATAATTTTACTTATGTAATTATAATATCACATCTAACATCATACATTAAAATATGTTGGAAAAAGATAATATTTCACGTGTGTATGTGTGGACTATCGCATCCCTGAAGTGATGTGATATGGTCTTCATTTAATTTAGAAATGGATGGTAATAAAGATATAATTAATTAATATATATGATAAATAGGGAAAATTTATTTTTTATGTTTTATATATTATTTATCTATCTTTCATTCCATCCATCAAGAAAATGGAAACAACATTAATGTTTACGTATGGCCTACCATCTCCATGAACAATGTAATCAATTTTCAATATCATTCATTTATTTTTTTACTATAAATAAATATATAATGAATATATATTATATTTATATCATTTTTAACATTATATAGATGTTTTAACCATGATCAATGTAAAATAAATGAAAATACCAAACAAAACATACATGAAAAACGAAGTAGGTATTACCTGAAACATGATTTTAACAAAGAATTGCTAATAATAAAAGGGTACTAAAAGAGATTCATAAAGTTATATATCATATGTTATATATTATTATGAATATATAATATATATATATAATATATTTATTATATATGAGGTCCTAACATGTACAACGAAATTAGATTCTTGTGGTTATATATTTTCAGGTCACTTTTTCAATTTTGACATACATGCCATATTAACCAGTTGTTTCTTTTTTGTGGTGTAAATTATACAATTAATACGTTTTTTTATTATTATCATAATATTATTATGATATTAATATCCATTTATGTTTCCTTCCTTCATTAGTTTTTCATTTGAAACATATCATAGTGGTAAAGATTTTTTGTTACAATATCATTATTTATCACGGTTATTTATGACTATGTCTTTGATAATGAAATATTCAAATAAATATCTCATTAAAATCATTAATTTTATTCATATAAGGTTATTTATGTAGAATACATGTTTTCCTTTCATTTTTTATCGAATTATGAACAAAATAGACCTAAATAATTTCTTGAATAAAAATGATTTTTTCTCTTTTCAGTCAAAAATACCTTTTCTTCCATTTCTAGGTTTTATAAAAAATAATAATGAAAATTTTCCCTATTGTATAACATATTTTAATCCATTTTTAAAAATTTATTAATTTTTTAAAATATTGTTTTAGAGTATTCTTCTTTTTATTTTATGAATGATGAACTTTTGGATTTTTTTTCAAAAATGTGTATAGAATCATTATTTTAACATGTATGAAATGAATGATATTTTCTTATTTCATGGATGATTAATTATTTATAAAATAATTTAAAAAATTTCATGGTTATTTTAATCTAAATTTAATTCTTTATTATTTGATAAATTTTTTGATTTTTAATAAGTTAATTAAAATGGAAATTATATATTTCTAAAGAAATATTTTAGGTGATATTTCAAAATAATATTACATATAATATAGAATTCATGGATGTTACTTAGAAATTAATGGTGATACAATCCATTGATTCAATTAATTTTATTTATCAGGTTTTTTTATGATTATAATGAAACTATTTATGTAGAACCCATCAATTTTTGATGTGTTGTACTATGATAAATTGATGAAATATTCATGAAACATATTTCTTTTCTATTTGTTAAAATATGATGAAATTTTTATCAAATTCATTTCTTTTATCATTTTTTATAACCTGATAAATGTTTTATGATATTTTAGAACATATATTTATAGATTATGTGTTGTTTGGGACATATATCTCCCTTCAATGAATTGGTTAAAGTTTAATGTTCTATGAGCTCCAAGGGTAGACGAGAGATTATCCCAAGCCCAAAAATAAAGAACATATGTGGTTTTCTCAAGTATTAGACAACATTGTTAATCCAAAAATGTTAAATATCATGAGTTTTATTGAATAATGTTATGTATGATTAAATCAACTACCAATTTGGATCTATTTTTTCATTAAAAAACATATTTTTGTCCATTTCCTATAGCAATGTACGAGAAGAAATTAAAGCATTCATGAGACACAAAAATTTTACATGGTTAACCCAAACTGGGAGACATATAAGGATCATATTCTATCAATGTTCCTATTTAAAAAATCAACTAAAGTGAACTATTGTTTACAAATTTCATAGCAGAATCACTATCCCACCTGGTTCACTACTATTCAAAAATTTAATTCTCAGTGCTCTCTCAACTAAATTGTGTAAAGATCACCTTCAAATGATTCTTCTATTGATCTAAAAACCTTAGAATATTTTAACACATATGTGTTCCATGAAAATTATTTTTCACCCAATAGATTAAATACACATCACAATGTAGAAATTTCCTTATGTAGATTCATTTCAGGATCTATTTATGTTCCTCAATCAACTATGTTAAACCCTTTATGAAATACATTTCAATTTATAGCATGTATTCTTCATGATATTCTATTACATCATGGTAGAATGATTATTTTTGAATGAATTCCCTTTTGTATACAATAATTCCCCAAAACAACTTTCTAAAAAATGATATTTCTTTGTGGATTGTCTTATTTGTGTGTAAAATTTCTCCATGAATAGATTTTAGACTAACTCAAATTATCCCAGTAATAATTCTATTTATTAAAATTCTATTTTATAAATAAAATTTTTAGAAGACAATTATATAGGAAATGATACACTAAAAATCTACTAATCACAATTACAATTAACTCCATTTCATGTTGGACTTCACCGAAAATTGTACTCGCTGTGTGATTTTCATAGAACATGATTCCTCTTGTGGGATCCTCTAAATCAAAACTTACATCCACAAATTAAAACACCTTTTATGGTGGCCTCTAATTCAGCTCCTTCTAACACAAATTAAAAAATCCCTCTAGTGTTTTCATAGAACAGATGTTATGTTGAATCTATACCTTCACTCGTTTCTCTTTTCAATTATGCATGATTTTTACGTTGTTCATATATAGAACTCTTATGTTTTAATATCCAAACATTTAGTGAGGGTATTCCCTTGTTAAATTTTTGTTTAAAATATATTTTATTATTAAATACATGTCTCACGGGAGCTTGAGAAGTTTCATAAGTGTTCTGGTCTACAGGTCATGAAATGAAATGATAAGTAGCCAAAAATTACATAGTACATTGTTGGAACACTCTAGTTTAAACTATGAGCTTGGCCCAGGAAACCGTGTTGTTTTGTGATGATTTCATACAAAGGGATAGATCATAGTTACTTAATGAATTGGAAAACCATGTGGGTATCTCTTAGTAACCATGAAACCCAGTTTCTCATTGATAGTGGATTGCGCACGGGTTTGAAAACAGTGTGGTTAAATTATGTACCCCATCAAAAGATGACAAATTTACAATTTATCCATCTCAATACTTTTATATCCCACCCAATTTCTCCTCCAATTTGACCCCCAATACCCTTGACTACAATCTAGAAGCCCCTTATCCCTCCATGGATTATTCTCATTCGATTCTTGTTTGTTTGGAGTGTGATTTGGTGAAAATAGAAGTTACGATTGAGTCTACACTTTTTTCTCCATTTTTCATATTAAGAAATGTGAAATCTCTTATATTCTAATTAATCCTGAAAACCATCAATTTTAAATTATAATCCAGGTCATCGATTAAAAGGGTGTTTGATTATTAATCAATGGATGAGATTAAGCAAGTGTTCATCAACACACATGAGGTAGGTGGTCCTTTATCTTTCCCCAAAGTCATGATGTGGAATATGTTAATGTTGTTTTTATTTTTCACAAATATTGTGTGCATTGATTCCATGGGTTGGGGAAATGTATTTATTCCATAGATGAAGGTGATAGAATATTCATTGACACTGTTGGGTTTATTTAGGTGTGAGGTCGATCCTATGGATACCAATGGGTAAGGTGAAACCTTGTAATTGGTTAGCATAATTGGTAAACCTTAGTATAGTGGTTTTATGAGAGGTAATAGGTATTAAATATGTTTTTTCATGTAGTTATATTTTATGGTTAATTTTAATAATTAAACGTTTTCTTTTTTAAATTCTAAATCGGTTTTGAAAGGGTTTTGATGGAACATTTTATGGATTTACCAGGTTATAGATTTATTGACAATAAGTGATGTTAGAAAATGTTAAATGTTTCAAAAGGTGGTGGTTATCTAAATTTTATTTTAAAAATGGGATTTCTAAAAATATTTCAAATTATATTTTAAACATGGTATGGGTTGTCTTTTTAGAAGAATGGTTTAATAGTTGTTTTTGATGGTTAATTTGAAAATAATTTCCTTGGGGTATGTTTTAGTTTTTCTAAGGGGAATACATAGTTTTTAATGGGTGGTTTCATCATGTGTTCAATGATTAATTTTAATTATTTTCATTTCCTTGTTGAAATTATGAAGGTCCAATGGGACCATTTTAATTTTAGGGACATGAGGGTTAATACAATAGAACTCATACAATCATGTTTTCATGATAACATGATTATGAAATGAACAATGTAAAAATGGGTTTTGTTAATCATTTTGAATAAGGGGTGTTTTGGAATTGAGTGAAAATGGGATACATGGGATTAATTAGAATGATACCAATGGATTGTGATTTTTAGTGGAAATTAATAAGTGAAAAAAACATGGTAAATGATGAACGAATTAAGTGAATTAACATATATAATTATTGAATTTGTTAAATGGTATAATGTATGGTAACTAGTGAATATGCATAGTTTGTGAGCCATAAGAAATGGGAATTGGATAATGGGTAATGGAATGAGTTTGATCCCCTTGTGATTTCTCTATGTATTGGTTGTGTACGGTAGTTTGGGATGTTAACCTAAGGTTATTTTTCCATGGGTCATGTTTGGACAAGGATCTAAACTCCACCCCAACAAGTATAGGTAAGTGAAGGGGATGGAGAATCTATTACCCTAACACCTGCATTCCACCCGGATCGAGGATTTGAGGTAGGGATATGGTATTTGTGTTGTGAGTGGACAAATAAGCATGTGAACATTGCTTGGAATTATAGTGTATTTACCTAAGGTTCTATTCTTATAGGTCTATTTAGAACAATGATATAAACTCAATCCCACAATGCATGGGTTAGGGAAGGGGTAGATTTATATTCTCCTAATGGTATCATTTCATTCAAAGTGAGTATTTGAGGTGAGGATTATGTTTTGATGTGATCTGTTCATCCCTAGTGATATAGGGAATTTAATTTTTCCTTATGTGTGGTAATTGACCGACATAGGCTATGGTGTAAACAAAGTAAATTCCTAACCCCAAAATCATGTGAAGCATATGTACTTAGTGATAAGGATGTCTTAAGTGATGAAATATAAATAATGAATAATATGAATCATGTGAATACTATAGCTAATGGGCATGCGCTATAATTAGTTAATTATATTCTGTCTAGATATATTTGTTTTCCTTGTACCTTGGCTTAGTCTTCCAGGGTGACCTCAATTAGTTTTGTTATGTGGTTGAACCTGTAGGAATTAATGAATAAAATGAAAAATAGATAATTACTTAAATGTTTTCCTTAATATATTTATTAGTTTCCAAACATGGTTATCTTTATACACTAGTTTTCAGACTAGTCATTACATTAGAAACCTTTGGTGGTGGCTTACTGAGTTTTACTCACACCCTGATCGGGCCACTATTTCCCCTGGGTACTAGAACAGACACTGCATGTTTTCATGTATAGGTTTAGGAAATGGATTTGGTGTTTGGTTATGCTTGGGATGAAGGGTGGAGAATAGATGTGAGGGATGGGTGGTAACTCTGGTCCTGGTTTAGAGTCATTTATTAGTTTTGGTGTTGGTTTATTTTTTATGACTTCATGGCTTGTAGTATCATCTATAGAGTTTGTTATATCATGCGTATATTTTCACTTAATGGGTTTTGTTGCATGATTTAGACAATTATTCGGGTTTTTTATTTTATCTATTAATGTTACTTCTATTTTGGATTTACTATGATAAGCATGTATAGTCTCCTAATGTTACACTTGAGACTCATGCCTCTAGTCTGTACCCCTCGTATATTTGGGAGGTGTGCCTGAGGTCATGTGTCAATCCAGATCTGGGAACCGATTATAGTGGAATCTCGGTTAGGGATGTTTGAATTTTGTATCAGAGTGGGTATTTTGTCTTAATATTTGAGGAATTTTAGATAGAAGAATAGGATCTTGTTGGAACCTCGTAATGAGATTATCCATGGGTGCTTTCAACCACACGAATGAGGGAAAATCCTAGTTCCCAAGGGATGGGAATTGATGTTTAGTTTTGTGATTTTTTGGTCGACTGGTATTTCCACCTCGATGAGTGCACTGAGATGGGATGTTATTGATTAATTTTGTTTCATATCTTGTTCGGGTGAATAATGAGAGAGTGTGTGTGTTTATGAACCATGTTAGGCACATTGGATATGTATAACATCCATATGTTTCATGTGACTAACCTGTGAATGACATGGTGATGAATCAAATAGGGATAAAAAGTGGGACTGATTGAAATAATGGATATTTGGAAGTGGGTAAAAAGTTATTTGAGAAATGTAAATCCTTGATCTTGTAAAGGGTAAATATTTTGAAATTAGAGTTTGAAAAAAATTTAAGTGTTTGAAATGATTGTCTAAAAATGGTTTTAGAAAGTGTAAATGCATGGGTTTTGAAAATGAAAATTTATTAAAAGTGAAATCATGGGTTTAAATGGTAATTTCTGATTTTTAAGAGAAATGGGGAGAATGATGAAACTATTAGAAAAAATATTGGTTGTTATTCCTTGTGTTGGTTGTTGACCCTATGTATGGGTTTTTCGGATAGTGAGAGTGCCATAGTTGAGACCCTATGTTATGAGATGTGGGAACTTGTTGAGTTGGGGTGTTAGTTAAATGGAACGTTGATTGGTATATCCTTTATTATGTTGTAACCATGATGTGGTGATGTTATTTTGTTAATATTAATGTGGTGACTCATGTGAGTTGAGACCTTGCGATCCATGATTGGAACCCTACAGTGGGTGTTCTGATTGTGGTATTATTGTATGTGTGCAAGCATCTATTGTGTAGGACCTAGAGTAAATGTTTTTTTGTTGTGGTGGATCTAGTGTGTTTTGAATGGGGTAGGATGACTGCCATGAACAACTATTTTTTTGAGTTGGTTTGTGTGTCTTCAATTTATCTGGTGACCTATGGCTTGGTGTATATCATGTTTGGGGAGTTGAATTCATTTTATGTTAAAGGATGACCTTTGTGATAGGTTGGTCATAGTGTCTATGCTTATGGGTATGTGAGGCATGGGTAGATGTTTCGGACCTCAGAGTGGCACACTAAGAGTGTTTTGTAGTGCATGGTTTATCTTTATGGATAATAAGAAAGGTTAATAGTTTTTAGAGATGTGGTGTGAGCGGTGGCTATGAGATACGAACCTAAAAAATCAGTGGTATCTGCAAGGGAATCATGAAAAAATTTCATATGTGTTGTGGTCATAGGGACCGTGAAAGAATAAATCATGTGATGTAATGATAATGGTTCCAAAAGGAGTGTTATGTCATGACCACTTGGTATAGGGTCATGAGGCGTCATTGAGTCTGGTGGGAAACTCCCTTTGAGTTGTGGAGTTATATTTGTAATATGACATTACTGGTCAAAGAATCCTGAGACCATTTGTAGGTTGAGGTTTTCACAGGGTAATAGGCAACAAAGAAAATTAATAGTTTTGGTGGTGTTTATTGGAGACTTCATTGTGTACTTTTAAGAAATTATGGTGATTCCCATTATCTTTACATTGTCTATGTGTGATGAGAAGGCTATGGATTTGTGCCAAAGGACTTGAGTGTGTTTTGGTCAGATGTGGGACATCCCAGGTGATACACACGAGATGCAGTATGTGTACGAGAGCTGTATTATGGGGAATTACACCATTATCTGGTTAAAGATGTGGTCCTTGGGTGGACCAAGTATCGGCGAATGCCTTGGGTTTCATTCTCAGACACTAGGAATAATTTATGGGAAATGATTAATTTGTCATAATATTGGAACATGGACTGTTATGTTCATGTTTTGGGGTTTATTAGGTGTTTTAGTGTGAACCACAATGGATTTAATTTCACGAGGAATGAAAATTAAAGGATACTCTTAAGGTGTGGAGAGTTATCCTAAGTCAAGGATGCATGGAGAAAGAGGTGAAGTGGATATGGTGGAATTGATATTCCAATGGGAAACCTGTTATGTGGATGATTTGGTTCCTTGGGGAAAACGGGATAGGCCTTATATGTGATGGTATATTAGTTTGAGTGATGGATTCAGTCTTTAGATAGCTCTGAAGGAAATCTAATTGGTCCCATCAGAGGTGTGTTAAGTGGTTCCATAGGCCATGGAAATGGTTGGAGAGTAGAAAATTCCAATAGGGTGGAGTTTTACCCAAATTCAAGGGTGGCATTGATAGGTGTTTATGTATTTTAGTGATATTTCATAAGTTAAAGGGATGAAATGTCCATGTAATTTGGTTATGTACTAGTAGTAGAGTTTGGGCTCCAATAGAGTGAGTTGATTGGGGATGGCTTGACTCTGTTGGAAAAAATGAAATAGATGTGGGGTGTTGTATGACACCTATAATTATCATTGGAAGGATGATATTTTTTTTATAAATGGAAAGGGTCCTCATGAACAACCAAGTTACCCCCTTGAATGGGTAAATATAGTGGAGGTGTCCATTCCATGTGGTTTGGATGAAAGGAATGAAGGACAATATTGGATGGTTCTCTTATTGATGTTTGATTCCTGTGAATTGGATGATGCATTGGGTATGTTCTGAGAGTCAAGTTGATGTTCTATTGGTCTCCTTTTTGTTTATGGAAGTGCTAATTTTTTTGTAAAATCTTTTGATAACCTGAAGTATATTGTGTAAAGCACTATAGTGTGAAAATTTTCTGTTAATGGAACAACCGGCTATTCAGATTAGATGGACTCGGATAGAAGAATCTTGGTACATCAATTTTTTTATGGGTGATGGTGTGAATGTTGACTGGTTGAGTACCTATATATGAATAGAATTTTGTTCCATTCTCTTCATATTTCTACAATTGACTGAAACTATTGTGCCCTGAGTTATATGTTGGGATTGGTCATGAAACTTTGTTAAAAAAATTAGGATGTTGTTTCTAGTGGTGTTGTTCCTATATCACTATTAGTGCTCAGTGTAGTGTGGGGAGATGGAGCCAAGAAATTTGTTCCAAGATTCATGAAGTGGGTATTAAAATGAGTGTTCTAGTTGGTTATTCTAGGGTAATAAGGTGCTTATTTGGTATCCTTTTTTGTGGTGTCCTAGTGGTGTTAACAGTACCTTTCTCGTGTGCTTGGTGTTGGTAATGGAATTGGAGAATAATGTGTCCTCATGGAGAATCAGATTGTGATTGTGGAACTTGATTAGAGAAATGTTCTCATGTAGGAATGTTTCCTTGGTCTGAGGGTTGTTTCTGCTTGTAATATTTTAAGGTGAAATGTTGAAGTTGAAGGTTGATCAGTGGGTCCATGGTATAAATTTTTGGCATTTAGGTCTTGGAAATGTTTGGAAGTGTGGGTAGAGGATGGGTTATTATAAGGTGTGGATTTTTTAAGATCTTTATCTTTAGCAAAGGTATGATCTTGTTAAAATTTTATTTAATACCACTTTTATGGTTACATAAGTGTTTTTAGTGCATGAACAATATTTGAAGTGTTCTAGGTGTTGGACACGATAAGATAAAATAAGTGTCCAAACATTTCATAATGGATTGTTGGCGCATATCTGGTTTAAATTTTGTGTTAGACCCAGAAAACCATGTGGCTTGGTGAAATTTTTTGATAGAGTTCTAGTGCACAGTTACCATATGGTTTGGAAAACTATGTGGGTATCACCATATAAATGGGAAAACCAGTATCCCATAGACAGTGTCTTGCACATGTTTTTCACGTGATTTGGAAAGATTTGTGGGTAAACTGTGTACCCAATTAAAAGTTGTAAAATTTAATGTTTTCAATCTTGGGATTTTTAAATCCCACAAAATTTCTATACAATTCCCCCCCTATACCCTAGGGGATGAACCAACAGTCCCTTCTCACTCCATGTAAGATTATCCTTTAATTTAGGGGTGTTTGGAGTGTGGTTGGGTCCAAATTGAGGATTATGGTGAGTCTACCAATCCTCCTTGCCCTATTTTCTTGATTTGGTCTTGTGAAATCTATTCTCTTCTTCTTAATCCCTAAAACCTTTACTTTTCTAGAAGAATATACATTAGGGATTAATATGTTGTTTGAGTATTAATCAAGGGTGGTGATTACGCAATCCTTTTTCAATGGAAATGAGGTAGGTTGTCCTTAAGCTTTCGCACGTAGTCATCTGGTGATATATGGGTATGTTTTTGTTATTTTTTACTTGTATGTTTTTCCTTAAGTTCATGGGTTATATAAATAGATATGGACCATTGATTAATGTGTGAGAATGTTCAAATACCCCATTGGTTTCATTGAGGATGTGATATCAAACCTAGGGAAAACAATGGCAAAGTTGTATCCTTATAATTGGCGAACACAATTGGTACACCTTTAGATAAGGGTATTATGAGAGGGAGTGGCTATAAAATATCAATTTGAAATCTTGGGAGGATTAGGAATAACTGGAACACTTAAATTTTTTATTCTGTAAAAGGTAAGGTGGTTTTGAAAGGGTTTTGATGGCATGTTTTGGTGCTTAACTAAGTTATAGATTTATTGATTATAAGTGATGCTTGAAAATAAGAACTGTTTCAAAAGTAGGTATTGATTTCAACATGATTTCATAAAGAGGTTTTCTAAATATATTTCCAGTGATATCTGAAATATTGGTGGGGTTCCATTTTTTAAAAAAATTGTTTAATGGTGGTTTTGGATTGTTAATGTGAAATTAAAATTCTTAAGGCATGTTATATTTTTCTGAAGGGGAAGACCCATATATTAAAGAGTGGTTTAAATATGTTTTAAATGGGTACATAGAATTATTTATATTTCCATGGTGAAATTATAGTGGTTTGGTGGGACCATAGTAATTGATGGTATGTAATGAATAGTAAGATAGAACCCATACAATTGTGTTGGCGTGTTAACATAATTATCATATGAAAAAGGTTAATAATGGGATTGGTTAATGATATAATATAAGGGGGTGTTTGTAATGATTTAAAAATATGTTAAATGGGATTAATTGTAATATTCCCAATGGATTTTGATTTATAATTGAAATGAATAAGTGGATAATACAATAAAAATGATGAATGGGTTATGTGAGTTAATGTATTCAATGTTCGAATTAGTTAAATGGGATAATGAATTTAAATTAGTGAATTTTTTTAGTGAGTTGAACATAAGAAAAAGGAATTGGTATAAATGTAAATGTAACATAAATGAAAATGGGTTAATGGGTTTTGGAATGAGTTTGATCCCCTTGTGATTTCTATTGTGTATTGGTATGATAATGTAGTTTGGGGTATTCTACTAATGTTCTATGCCCTTGGGTCAAGTTAGACTGAATCTCTAAACTCCATCTAAATATGCACAGGATGAGGAAGGGGATATAGGATGTATTCACCAAATGATTAAATTCCACCTAAATATAGGATTTGAGGTGAGAATATGGTATGTGTGTAGTGAGTGGATAAAAAATAATGTGTATTTGTATTGGTAGTGTAGGGTATTGACTTGAGGTTCTATGCCCACATGTTGAGTTAGACAGAGGTGCTAAACTCCACCCTGAAATGGACGAGTTTTGGAAGGGGGAAGAGCTCTATTCCCTTAATAGATTCATTCCACCAATATTGAGTCTTCGAGGTGAGGATTATGTATTGATCTGATGTGTTCGTCTTTATTTATATAGGGACTTAACTTTTCTCTTATGAATTCTAATTGATCGTCTTGGTCCATGTTGTAAATGATGTAAATTCATAACCCATGAAAAATGTGAAGAATATGAACATAGTGATAAAGATGGTATAAGTGATGAAATTTTAATAATGGTTAATATATCTCATGTATAAAGTTTAGCTTATTGGAATGTGATGGGTTATGATTAGTTAAAAAACAATTTTATTAGATGTATAGGGGCTCATTGTACCTTGGCTTAGTCTTACATTATGACATGAATTATTTTTGTTTGTCAATTGACCCTAGAGGACTAAATAAATAAAATTAATATTATATAATTAGATAAATTTTTTCCTTATTGTTTTTTTTCTTTCTTCACATGGTTATTTACATACATTGTTATTCATACTGGTCCATTCATAGACATTATTGGTGGTGTCCTACTGAGAATTACTCACACCCAGCTCGGGCCACAATGGCACTTGGGTGTCTGAGCAGACACTACTTATTTTAAGGTACATGTTCCAGAAAGGGACCTGGTGTTTGGTTATTCATGGGATGATATGTGGAGCATGAAGGTCAGGATCGGGTGGGGACCTAGGTCCGTGTTTAGAGTATTTTGTTAGTTCTGGTCTTGGTTTATTTTGTATGAATTCTTAGCAAGTAGTGTATTCTATGATTTTTTATAGCATGATTACATGGTCCCTCAATGGATTTTTTGGATTATATCCACTGTTATTCTGGTTGCTTATTTTACCTTTTGATGTTACTACTATTGTGGCTTCACTCTGTTAAGTAGGTATAGTCACCCCATGTTCCACTTTAGACCTGCGCTACTAGTCGGAATCCTATGGTGTATGGGGGCATGCTTGAGGTCATGTGATGATCCATATCAAGCAATGGTTATAGTGGCTTCTAGGTCAGGTATGTTATATATGTGTTACAATTTTTTTATAAAAACCACCACCAAAACCTTTATCTACTATTCATTGCACCAAAAATTCTATGTTAAAATACTTCCTTTTCCATAAAACAAATCCTTATTTTTGAGGCGTAAAAATATGGAAAACAATAGGAAATTATTCCACAATGTACATACAATTTTCCATACTAATTATGGAGATTATATACCTCTATCTTGAAGCATTTAAACATAATTGGTCAAAAATCAAGCAAGAACCTCAAAAGTGACCTTATCAATAGGCTTCTCCAACAAAGACAATCAACCCAAAAACACTACTAAGATACATTGAGTTATATTTTTTAAAAAGAGGGTATGTGGTAGGTTATACCAATCCCAAAACAAGAGGGTAAATAGGAGGTTATCTCAAGCCTAAACATGGATACACGGAAGGTTATCACAAGCCCAAAATAGGTACACAGGTTATTAACCTAAGTCTAACCTGTTATGAATGTCTCCATGGGTATCCTTGACATCATAATGTATATAATAATATATATGACACTTTTATATGAAATATTCAAACATTATTCTCTCATGTATTATGTTCTTTGATTCACATATGATTTATGTCTTATGAAATGCCTATATTTATGACATGACACATGTTTATGATCTATGAAATGCATGGTATTTTTTCCAAATGTTGTTGTCATGTTCTCATACCCTTATAGAACTGTTATATTGATATATCTCTTTTTTTACCCTTATTAGGAACCTAATATCACCCTTTATTATGTTTCCTTTACCCATATTATGAATAAAGAAATTATTTAAGTTATTTTGTAAGAATGGTTATATCTATAAATAACTTTATGGGAGATGATATAGATCACATATCAACTAGTTGTTTGAGTATACAAATTTAAAAAGTCACTAGACCTATATGACTACTGAATGGATCATCTATTTATGTAATGGATATTTATTTATAAAGATTAAATATATCATCATGAAAATACATGGTTTCTAAAGATGGTATCTGACAATGATTTTCATGATGTAATAACTCTAAAAAGGGGGAATTGTGCATTGACTCCATCAGTACCTAGTATATAACTATGGTCCTTACTTCACATATGGTCTGACACTCTCAGGGGATGTCTTGTGGAAATTCACAAACTTCTTACAAACCATCATGATTTTTTTTAATATATTTTTACAAAGAAAAACATAGTCTCAACCTAATGTGGAATATATTTAAAACAATATCATATGATTTAGACATCCTATATAGTATTTCTCATGATTTTTTGGTGTCTTGGTATGATTATTGTTTCTCATATTATACTTTTTTAACCTTATTCAATGGCTATAAATATGAGTATTCATGACAACACTTAATGTGACAGGAAATTTAATGATTATGAAAAAACAAATTGGATTAATAGTAGAGAGAAATATATTGGGATTATTCCAAATCATAAATCATGATATATGATAAAAAACATTAACTTCAGTTAGATTCCAAATGTGTCAAATAAGAGGAAGATGAAATTTTATGAATTTTGTGTGGTAAAAAACATAGAGGAATGATGATTTAGCTTCTTAAAAGTCATGAAGGTTGGAATATATACCTAAAATAATATCTCAAAATGATGGTGATTTTTTTTTTATGTGGAAATAAATGTTACAGAGAATTTAATGGCCAAAGAATTTTATGTCTTAAAAGTATGGAATATGGGATTTATCCAACTCAATTTCAGAAACTATGGGTTAGCCGTTAGACCAAGGAAGGAACTATGTTATAAAAAATAATTTCAATAAAAGGGTTAAAGTATTTAAGTATTTTGATTCAATAATTATACTATAAAATTATTTTAACCAATGGTATTTTGGTTATAAAAGTCATGAAACATATAATTATTGTGAAAATTTTGGAAGCATATATGACTTCATTAACTTAAGTATTTTTCATACCATTAAGGGATTACAATTTTAAATTTTATAAAAAATTTAATGTCTTAGATAACCCTTTTTTAGGTTCTATGTTGTGGTATTTAAATGTGATTAATGATAATTTGGTATATAGTTTATTTGAATAAGGTACAAGTAAATCTAATGTTCAATATGAAGTAATTTTTTATGAGGAATTATATTTTCATAAGTTTAAAGGTATTGATAACCTTAAGGGTTTGTATAAACATTGATGATTATGTATATTAAACATATTCTTGTGGATTTTATAAGAATTATATTATTATTATTTTCGTAAAAATTTCAACCTGTCACATTTTTCCTGATCGTGGGGCTTGAAGGCACAACTAAAGAAAGATAAGTCTGAAACACATACCACTAACCTAAATGATGTATGGGTTAGTTTGACATTTTATTAAATATGTGAATAATAAATATTAATTAAATTTTGAGATAATATGTTTTATAATGGATATATGCATGGAATTAAAAAATGTTGATATCTTATGCCTCATGATAATTGAAGTTCCATAAGAAAATTACCCAACTCTTAATTTGGAGTCAGTTGTAGTAGTTTTCCATTATTAATTTAGAGGAATACTCTGTGTATTGAATGTTGTGATATATATACTGAACATAAAATTTTAAAGTATATATTCACACTAAATAAGTTGATTATGTTCCAGATAAGATGGTTTAATATAATTAAAGAATATGAATGCTTGATACATTACACCCCATGTAATGTGAACAAGGTGTTTAATGATGTAAAAAAAATTATATTGTTAACTTATCCATTATAAAGCCCAAAAAAGGTTTAATATTTATCTATATTCAATGGATGTATCTATAAATATTAAATGAAGGTAAAAATCATATATTTATCAAATTACTATTCAACCATCTATGCAAGTGAAGATTAAAGTGTCATAGAGGGAAGATATAGATCTATAGAATTAAATTATTTCCATGAGTTTAACCTTCAATTAATAGGAATGATAATATTTATGAACTATTTATGTATTCCTTTCATACCCTATTTTAATAAGGACTTATTAGAGGAAGATCATAGTTCGTCATTCACTATTTATCAGGGAAGTGCAAGAATTTAGAGATATTTTTAAGAGTATTTTTTGTAGGATAGCATGAATAATCATATTAAAGAGTTTGTCTCATGGTTCATGGTATGTCCACAGGTTATGACAGAGAGGAAAAAATTTAAGAGGCTATTACAATACTTACCTTTACCAGAATAGAAATTAGTAAAAATCACTATAGATTTTATCATTGAACTCCCAAAATCATCTAATAGGAACAATTCTATATATGTTGGAGTCAATCAGTTTAAAATTTATACACACTTCATCGCTATCATATAATATTTCTATATTTTTTATATTTCTAAAATATACACTAAAGAAGTGGTAAGAATTCACATAGTACTACATTCTATAGTATTTGATTCAGAACTGATGTTTACCATGAATATTAGTGAGGTATTCAATAATATTTGGAAACATATTTCTTCTTTAGCACAACACATCATCCTTATAAATATGGTTAGGATGATATAAATATTCAAAATCCATTGTCTATGTTTATATCCAAATCTAAGGATTTCAAATTTCATTGGGATCAATAAATTCCTCTATTTATGTTTTTCTACAACAATACATTTCACTCAATAATTCGGATGGTTCCTTATGAATCCATTTATGTGAATAAGTGTATAAACCAATTGTTTTTGGAAGAATTTGGAGAAAGAAATCAATTGGTACCATATCTAGTCAGAAAAATGGATAATAAGGATAGATCCATACAGTAAAACATAAGGGTTGTACAATGTCAATAGAAAAATTACGCAAACAATCATTAGAATGATCTAGAGTTTGATGTTAGTGAGAATGTTTTTAATGAATTTATCTATAGAATAAAGTTATGATATTTGGAAAAAATTAAAGATGATCCCTAGGTATATTATGCCTTTTGAGATTCTTTATTGAGTAGGGATGGTTGGTTATCACCTGGGGAATCCACTAAACCTATCTCAAGGTCATGATGTGTTTCATATATCTCTCTTGAAGAGGTATATACCTAATACATCACATTTATTGAACTCATATGTCATAACATTGTATAAATATCTTTCTTATAAGTAACAACGGTTGATATTTGGGATCATAGGGAGAACGTTCTATGAAATAAGACCACTCACTTGGTCGAACTTTTTTTGGAAGAACACCCAATTTGAGGAAGATACATGGGAACATGATAATATGATAAGGTAAAAGCATCCATATAATTTTATATCAAATTGAAATAATTTTAACATATAAATTCATTTTATTTTGTTTATAATTTAACACTCCATGGTTTTATGAAATATATTTTTAAAATAAATATTTTTTTTATATCACTCATTACACACAACACTGAGTTTTAATAAAGAATGATACGATATTAATATTATTAGGTAAACAAGACCATTATAAAAGTGTTTATAAATTTGGATGTATGAATAGGATAACAATATAATTAAAATTAAGTATAAAATATTTATATAAGGAAAATATATTTATAAATAAGTACTCAATTTTCAGCATGATCTTTATATATTTCATAAATAAATTTGTATCAAAGAGGGATTTTTATTACGATTAGAAAAAAATGTAATATAATGTTTTGTCACTTTAATAAAAATTATTCTAAAAAATCAAAAACCATTATTTAAATAATTGTGCCAAAATTATCTAAGATAAATGTTTTGGAAATTCTTTTAATGGATTAATTATTTGATCAACAGTTAAATATACTAATTTTTATTGAAAACCGCTATTTCATTTAATATATTTAAAAAATATATATATTTTTTTAGAATGGATTTAAAATTAAAAAAAATAATTCAATTATTTTTTTATTCGTCCAATTTAGGTAATTGGAATATATTTCATATTTCATATTTATATTAAAATATTCTATACTAATGAACACTTTCTATTTGGAAAACTATTTTTCCCTTGCGTTTATAGTTTTAATATTATATTAAATTCTAAAAATTCGATAAATTTAATTTTTTTTAATGGATTTCACTTTTGAATCATGTTAATTAATATTATATAATAAGTGAAAATTAATTTTATTCATAATTAATATGAAAATAGTAAGAATTAATTATTGTGTTTAAGTTTAAAACTAGTTTACCAAGGGGGTTAAACTAAATGGATGATGGTTTAAATGGAAATAAAAGATTTATAGTTCTTATTTTATAGACATATTTATATACTATATCCTCTAATTCCTATAATGATCCTTTTATTTGGCCTTTTTTAATGTGTAAAATGTTGGCATAACTTTTTATTTTAAAAAACACATGTGGGCCATCTCCCCCACTTATAAAACATCACCCTATATCCACTCTTATTCACAAATAAAAACCATTTTGGATTAGAAAATACCTAAAAAATAACTTTATTACTTGCATCTCTTAATAATAGATTCATTATATTTATTATTAATCCTTCATAATATGGTTTTTGCTACTAACATAAGGAAGTTATCTGAAGAAGAGAATTCGTTAAAACTCAGAATTTATAATTAATTAATTCTTCTACCTCCTTCATATATTATTAAAACATTACTATATAATAAAATAATTATATAAAATATATTGAGATGTTATTATGTTATCATAATAAACTAAATTCATCTCCTCTTCTTTAAAATTTGAAATAAAAATGTTGATCGTGTGTAGGGAAGACTACCTCCTTGCGAACTGATCCCATTCATTTTACATCAACACCTTTCATGAATAGATATAATGAATAATTTAAAATATTATTATGATATTTGTTTTCTAATTAAACTTATTTAATTATAATATAAAATTTACCATCTTACCTTCCAATTCTCTGGATAACTATTAAATTGCTTATGTGTCTCTATGGACTATCGCAGCCACAAAGCGATGTGATACATTTTTTAATTTATTTTGAAATATAAAATGATAAGGATAGATGTAATGAATATATATTTTATCCATCAAATAAAAAAAATCCTAAAAATGTGATATATTATTTACCATTATTTCCTTTCGTTCATCTTGAAAATAGAACCATTATTCAGGCGTACGCACGGCCTATCATCTCCATGAATGGTGTAATTCATTTTCTATCACTAACATCTATTAATTACTCTATATTCATACCTATAAATTTATATTATAATTTTATCACTGTAAAAATTATGTATATGATGGAACCGTGATCTAATTATAATGAATAAAAATACGAAACCTAAAAATACATAGAAAATGAAGCATTTTTTCCCAAAATATGAATTTAATAGGGAATTTTTAATAAATGGGTAATAAATGGGCATAAATAAAAAATATATATTGGGAATTATAAAGTTATTGTCACGAAACGAATCTGGTCGCCATCAAAACTAGCAACAAACATGGCTCGTGGCATGACCCTAAGGGAATTCCCGATCCCCATACCCTGGCACTAGTGCCGAAGTATCATAAAATGAAATTTGGGAACGATTTACCCAAGTTTATAAACATAAAACAACTAAAAAATCCAATATAATAAATCTGGATATTTCAAAACAAACCATCTTTTACAAAAAAAAAATCATAATTGAATTACATAATTTAAAAAAATTCTACAACATGATAACAAATGAAGAAACCCAAAATAGAAATCCCAATTCATCCTTATGGAAAGAGGCATTACCCTCAAGCAATCTCCACAACACTGAGTTTTAATAAAGAATGATACGATATTAATATTATTAGGTAAACAAGAACATTGTAAAAGTGTTTATAAATTTGGATGTATGAATAGGATAACAATATTATTAAAATTAAGTATAAAATATTTATATAAGGAAAATATATTTATAAATAAATACTCAATTTTCAGCATGATCTTTATATATTTCATAAATAAATTTCTATTAGAGGGAGTTTTATTACTATTAGAAAAAAAATGTAATATTATGTTTTGTCACTTTAATAAAAATTATTCTAATAAATCAAAAACCATTATTTAAATAATTGTGCCAAAAATATCTAAGATAAATGTTTTGGAAATTTTTTTAATGGATTAATTATTTGATCAATAGTTAAATATACTAATTTTTATTGAAAACCGCCATTTCATTTAATATATTTAAAAAATATATTTTTTTTTAGAATGGATTTAAAATTTAAAAAAAATAGTTCAATTATTTTTTTATTCGTCTAATTTAGGTAATTGGAATATATTTCATATTTCATATTTATATTAAAATATTCTATACTAATGAACACTTTCTATTTGGAAAACTATATTTCCCTCGCGTTTATAGTTTTAATATTATATTAAATTCTAAAAATTCGATAAATTTAATTTTTTTTAATGGATTTCACTTTTGAATCATGTTAATTAATATTATATAATAAGTGAAAATTAATTTTATTCATAATTAATATGAAAATAGTAAGAATTAATTATTGTGTTTAAGGTTAAAAATGGTTTACCAAGGGGGTTAAACTAAATGGATGATGGTTTAAATGGAATTAAAAGATTTATAGTTCTTATTTTATAGCCATATTTATATACTATATCCTCTAATTCCTATAATGATCCTTTTATTTAGCCTTTTTTAATGTGTAAAATGTTGGCATAACTTTTTATTTTAAAAAACACATGTGGGCCATCTCCCCCACTTATAAAACATCGCCCTATATCCACTCTTATTCACAAATAAAACCCATTTTGGATTAGAAAATACCTAAAAAATAACTTTATTACTTGCATCCCTTAATAATAGATTCATTATATTTATTAGTAATCCTTCATAATATGGTTTCTGTTGCTAACATAAGGAAGTTATCTGAAGAAGAGAAGTCGTTAAAACTCAGAATTTATAATTAATTAATTCTTTTACCTCCTTCATATATTATTAAAACATGACTATATAATAAAATAATTATATAAAATATATTGATATGTTATTATGTTATCATAATAAACTAAATTCATCTCCTCTTCTTTGAAATTTTAAATGAAAATGTTGATCGTGTGTAGGGAAGACTACCTCCTTGCGAACTGATCCCATTCATTTTACATCAACACCTTTCATGACTAGATATAATGAATAATTTAAAATATTATTATGATATTTGATTTCTAATTACACTTATTTAATTAAAATATAAAAGTTACCATCTTACCTTCCAATTCTCTGGATAACTATTAAATTGCTTATGTGTCTCTATGGACTATCGCAGCCACAAAGCGATGTGATACATATTTTAATTTATTTTGAAATATTAAATGATAAGGATAGATGTAATGAATATATATTTTATCCATAAAATAAAAACAATTCCTAAAAATGTGATATATTATTTACCATTATTTCCTTCCGTTCATCTTGAAAATAGAACCATTATTCAGGCGTACGCACGGCCTATCATCTCCATGAATGGTGTAATTCATTTTCTATCACTAACATCTATTAATTACTCTATATTCATACCTATAAATTTATATTATAATTTCATCGCTGTAAAAATTATGTATATGATGGAACTGTGATCTAATTATAATGAATAAAAATACGAAACCTAAAAATACATAGAAAATGAAGCATTTTTTCCCAAAATATGAATTTAATAGGGAATTTTTAAAAAATGGTTAATAAATGGGCATAAGTAAAAAATATATATTGGGAATTATAAAGTTATTATCACGAACCGAATCTGGTCGCCATCAAAACTAACAACAAACATGGCTCGTGTCATGACCCGAAGGGAATTCACGATCCCCATACCCTGGCACTAGTGCCCAAGTATCATAAAATGAAATTTGGGAACGATTTACCCAAGTTTATAAACATAAAACAACTAAAAAATCCAATATAATAAATCTGGATATTTCAAAACAAACCATCTTTTACAAAAAAAATCATAATTGAATTACATAATTTAAAAAAATTCTACAACATGATAACAAATGAAGAAACCCAAAATAGAAATCCCAAGGTATCCTTCTGGAAAGAGGCATTACCCTCAAGCAATCTCCACAACACTGAGTTTTAATAAAGAATGATACGATATTAATATTATTAGTTAAAAAAGACCATTATAAAAGTGTTTATAAATTTGGATGTATAAATAGGATAACAATATTATTAAAATTAAGTATAAAATATTTATATAAGGAAAATATATTTATAAATAAGTACTCAATTTTCAGCATGATCTTTATATATTTCATAAATAAATTTGTATCAAAGAGGGATTTTTATTACGATTAGAAAAAAAATGTAATATTATGTTTTGTCACTTTAATAAAAATTATTCTAATAAATCAAAAACCACTATTTAAATAATTGTGCCAAAATTATCTAAGATAAATGTTTTGGAAATTGTTTGAATGGATTAATTATTTGATCAATAGTTAAATATACTAATTTTTATTGAAAACCGCCATTTCATTTAATATATTTAAAAAATATATATATATTTTTAGAATGGATTTAAAATTAAAAAAAATAGTTCAATTATTTTTTTATTCGTCCAATTTAGGTAATTAGAATATATTTCATATTTCATATTTATATTAAAATATTCTATACTAATGAACACTTTCTATTTGGAAAACTATTTTTCCCTCGCGTTTATAGTTTTAATATTATATTAAATTCTAAAAACTTGATAAATTTAATTTTTTTTAATGGATTTCACTTTTGAATCATGTTAATTAATATTATATAATAAGTGAAAAATAATTTTATTCATAATTAATATGAAAATAATAAGAATTAATTATTGTGTTTAAGGTTAAAACTGGTTTACCAAGGGGGTTAAACTAAATGGATGATGGTTTAAATGGAATTAAAAGATTTATAGTTCTTATTTTATAGCCATATTTATATACTATATCCTCTAATTCCTATAATGATCCTTTTATTTGGCCTTTTTTAATGTGTAAAATGTTGGCATAACTTTCTATTTTAAAAAAAACATGTGGGCCATCTCCCCCACTTATAAAACATCGCCTGATATCCACTCTTATTCACAAATAAAAACCATTTTGGATTAGAAAATACCTAAAAAATAACTTTATTACTTGCATCTCTTAATAATAGATTCATTATATTTATTAATAATCCTTCATAATATGGTTTTTTCTGCTAACAATTGGAAGTTATCTGAAGAAGAGAATTCGTTAAAACTCGGAATTTATAATTAATTAATTCTTCTACCTCCTTCATATATTATTAAAACATGACTATATAATAAAATAATTATATAAAATATGCTGAGATGTTATTATGTTATCATAATAAACTAAATTCATCTCCTCTTCTTTAAAATTTGAAATGAAAATGTTGATCGTGTGTAGGGAAGACTACCTCCTTGCGAACTGATCCCATTCATTTTACAACAACACCTTTCATGACTAGATATAATGAATAATTTAAAATATTATTATGATATTTGTTTTCTAATTACACTTATTTAATTATAATATAAAAGTTATCATCTTACCTTCCAATTCTCTGGATAACTATTAAATTACTTATGTGTCTCTATGGACTATCGCAGCCACAAAGCGATGTGATACATTTTTTCATTTATTTTGAAAAATAAAATGATAAGGATAGATGTAATGAATATATATTTTATCCATAAAATAAAAAAATTCCTAAAAATGTGATATATTATTTACCATTCTTTTCTTCCATTCATCTTGAAAATAGAACCATTATTCAGGCGTATGCACGGCCTATCATCTCCATGAATGGTGTAATTCATTTTCTATCACTAACATCTATTAATTACTCTATATTCATACCTATAAATTTATATTATTATTTTATCACTGTAAAAATTATGTATATGATGGAACTGTGATCTAATTATAATGAATAAAAATACAAAACCTAAAAATACATAGAAAATGAAGCATTTTTTCCCAAAATATGAATTTAATAGGGAATTTTTAATAAATGGGTAATAAATGGGCATAAGTAAAAAATATATATTGGGAATTATAAATTTATAGTCACGAACCGAATCTGGTCGCCATCAAAACTAGCAACAAACATGGCTCGTGGCATGACCCGAAGGGAATTCCCGATCCCCATACCCTGGCACTAGTGCCCAAGTATCATAAAATGAAATTTGGGAACGATTTACCCAAGTTTATAAACATAAAACAACTAAAAAATCCAATATAATAAATCTGGATATTTCAAAACAAACCATCTTTTACAAAAAAATCATAATTGAATTACATAATTTAAAAAAATTCTACAACATGATAACAAATGAAGAAACCCAAAATAGAAATCCCAAGGCATCCTTATGGAAAGAGGCATTACCCTCAAGCAATCTCCACAACATTGAGTTTTTATAAAGAATGATACGATATTAATATTATTAGGTAAACAAGACCATTATAAAAGTGTTTATAAATTTGGATGTATGAATAGGATAACAATATTATTAAAATTAAGTATAAAATATTTATATAAGGAAAAAATATTTATAAATAAGTACTCAATTTTCAGCATGATCTTTATATATTTCATAAATAAATTTGTATCAAAGAGGGATTTTTATTACGATTAGAAAAAAAATGTAATATTATGTTTTGTCACTTTAATAAAAATTATTCTAATAAATCAAAAACCATTATTTAAATAATTGTGCCAAAATTATCTAAGATAAATGTTTTGGAAATTTTTTTAATGGATTAATTATTTGATCAATGGTTAAATATACTAATTTTTATTGAAAACAGCCATTTTATTTAATATATTTAAAAAATATTTTTTTTTTTAGAATGGATTTAAAATTTAAAAAAAATAGTTCAATTATTTTTTTATTTATCCAATTTAGGTAATTGGAATATATTTCATATTTCATATTTATATTAAAATATTCTATACTAATGAACACTTTCTATTTGGAAAACTATATTTCCCTCGCGTTTATAGTTTTAATATTATATTAAATTCTAAAAATTCGATAAATTTAATTTTTTTTAATGGATTTCACTTTTGAATCATGTTAATTAATATTATATAATAAGTGAAAAATAATTTTATTCATAATTAATATGAAAATAGTAAGAATTAATTATTGTGTTTAAGGTTAAAAATGGTTTACCAAGGGGGTTAAACTAAATGGATGATGGTTTAAATGGAATTAAAAGATTTATAGTTCTTATTTTATAGCCATATTTATATACTATATCCTCTAATTCCTATAATGATCCTTTTATTTGGCCTTTTTTAATGTGTAAAATGTTGGCATAACTTTTTATTTTAAAAAACACATGTGGGCCATCTCCCCCACTTATAAAACATCGCCCTATATCCACTCTTATTCACAAATAAAACCCATTTTGGATTAGAAAATACCTAAAAAATAACTTTATTACTTGCATCCCTTAATAATAGATTCATTATATTTATTAGTAATCCTTCATAATATGGTTTCTGTTGCTAACATAAGGAAGTTATCTGAAGAAGAGAAGTCGTTAAAACTCAGAATTTATAATTAATTAATTCTTTTACCTCCTTCATATATTATTAAAACATGACTATATAATAAAATAATTATATAAAATATATTGATATGTTATTATGTTATCATAATAAACTTAATTCATCTCCTCTTCTTTGAAATTTTAAATGAAAATGTTGATCGTGTGTAGGGAAGACTACCTCCTTGCGAACTGATCCCATTCATTTTACATCAACACCTTTCATGACTAGATATAATGAATAATTTAAAATATTATTATGATATTTTATTTCTAATTACACTTATTTAATTAAAATATAAAAGTTACCATCTTACCTTCCAATTATCTGGATAACTATTAAATTGCTTATGTGTCTCTATGGACTATCGCAGCCACAAAGCGATGTGATACATTTTTTAATTTATTTTGAAATATAAAATGATAAGGATAGATGTAATGAATATATATTTTATCCATAAAATAAAAACAATTCCTAAAAATGTGATATATTATTTACCATTATTTCCTTCCGTTCATCTTGAAAATAGAACCATTATTCAGGCGTACGCACGGCCTATCATCTCCATGAATGGTGTAATTCATTTTCTATCACTAACATCTATTAATTACTCTATATTCATACCTATAAATTTATATTATAATTTCATCACTGTAAAAATTATGTATATGATGGAACCGTGATCTAATTATAATGAATAAAAATACAAAACCTAAAAATACATAGAAAATGAATCATTTTTTCCCAAAATATGAATTTAATAGGGAATTTTTAAAAAATGGGTAATAAATGGGCATAAGTAAAAAATATATATTGGGAATTATAAAGTTATTATCACGAACCGAATCTGGTCGCCATCAAAATTAACAACAAACATGGCTCGTGGCATGACTCGAAGGGAATTCCCGATCCCCATACCCTGGCACTAGTGCCCAAGTATCATAAAATGAAATTTGGGAACGATTTACCCAAGTTTATAAACATAAAACAACTAAAAAATCCAATATAATAAATCTGGATATTTCAAAACAAACCATCTTTTACAAAAAAAAACATAATTGAATTACATAATTTAAAAAAATTCTACAACATGATAACAAATGAAGAAACCCAAAATAGAAATCCCAAGGTATCCTTCTGGAAAGAGGCATTACCCTCAAGCAATCTCCACAACACTGAGTTTTAATAAAGAATGATACGATATTAATATTATTAGTTAAACAAGACCATTATAAAAGTGTTTATAAATTTGGATGTATAAATAGGATAACAATATTATTAAAATTAAGTATAAAATATTTATATAAGGAAAATATATTTATAAATAAGTACTCAATTTTCAGCATGATCTTTATATATTTCATAAATAAATTTGTATCAAAGAGGGATTTTTATTACGATTAGAAAAAAAATGTAATATTATGTTTTGTCACTTTAATAAAAATTATTCTAATAAATCAAAAACCACTATTTAAATAATTGTGCCAAAATTATCTAAGATAAATGTTTTGGAAATTGTTTGAATGGATTAATTATTTGATCAATAGTTAAATATACTAATTTTTATTGAAAACTGCCATTTCATTTAATATATTTAAAAAATATATATATATTTTTAGAATGGATTTAAAATTAAAAAAAATAGTTCAATTATTTTTTTATTCGTCCAATTTAGGTAATTAGAATATATTTCATATTTCATATTTATATTAAAATATTCTATACTAATGAACACTTTCTATTTGTAAAACTATTTTTCCCTCGCGTTTATAGTTTTAATATTATATTAAATTCTAAAAATTTGATAAATTTAATTTTTTTTAATGGATTTCACTTTTGAATCATGTTAATTAATATTATATAATAAGTGAAAATTAATTTTATTCATAATTAATATGAAAATAATAAGAATTAATTATTGTGTTTAAGGTTAAAACTGGTTTACCAAGGGGGTTTAACTAAATGGATGATGGTTTAAATGGAATTAAAAGATTTATAGTTCTTATTTTATAGCCATATTTATATACTATATCCTCTAATTCCTATAATGATCCTTTTATTTGGCCTTTTTTAATGTGTAAAATGTTGGCATAACTTTCTATTTTAAAAAACACATGTGGGCCATCTCCCCCACTTATAAAACATCGCCCGATATCCACTCTTATTCACAAATAAAAACCATTTTGGATTAGAAAATACCTAAAAAATAACTTTATTACTTGCATCTCTTAATAATAGATTCATTATATTTATTAGTAATACTTCATAATATGGTCTTTGCTGCTAACAATTGGAAGTTATCTGAAGAAGAGAATTCGTTAAAACTCGGAATTTATAATTAATTAATTCTTCTACCTCCTTCATATATTATTAAAACATGACTATATAATGAAATAATTATATAAAATATGCTGAGATGTTATTATGTTATCATAATAAACTAAATTCATCTCCTCTTCTTTAAAATTTGAAATGAAAATGTTGATCGTGTGTAGGGAAGACTACCTCCTTGCGAACTGATCCCATTCATTTAACAACAACACCTTTCATGACTAGATATAATGAATAATTTAAAATATTATTATGATATTTGTTTTCTAATTACACTTATTTAATTATAATATAAAAGTTATCATCTTACCTTCCAATTCTCTGGATAACTATTAAATTACTTATGTGTCTCTATGGACTATCGCAGCCACAAAGCGATGTGATACATTTTTTCATTTATTTTGAAAAATAAAATGATAAGGATAGATGTAATGAATATATATTTTATCCATCAAATAAAAAAATTCCTAAAAATGTGATATATTATTTACCATTCTTTTCTTCCGTTCATCTTGAAAATAGAACCATTATTCAGGCGTACGCACGGCCTATCATCTCCATGAATGGTGTAATTAATTTTCTATCACTAACATCTGTTAATTACTCTATATTCATACCTGTAAATTTATATTATAATTTTATCACTGTAAAAATTATGTATATGATGGAACTGTGATCTAATTATAATGAATAAAAATACAAAACCTAAAAATACATAGAAAATGAAGCATTTTTTCCCAAAATATGAATTTAAGAGGGAATTTTTAATAAATGGGTAATAAATGGGCATAAGTAAAAAATATATATTGGGAATTATAAATTTATAGTCACAAACTGAATCTGGTCTCCATCAAAACTAGCAACAAACATGGCTCGTGGCATGACCCGAAGGGAATTCCCGATCCCCATACCCTGGCACTAGTGCCCAAGTATCATAAAATGAAATTTGGGAACGATTTACCCAAGTTTATAAACATAAAACAACTAAAAAATCCAATATAATAAATCTGGATATTTCAAAACAAACCATCTTTTACAAAAAAAATCATAATTGAATTACATAATTTAAAAAAATTCTACAACATGATAACAAATGAAGAAACCCAAAATAGAAATCCCAAGGCATCCTTATGGAAAGAGGCATTACCCTCAAGCAATCTCCACAACATTGAGTTTTTATAAATAATGATACGATATTAATATTATTAGGTAAATAAGACCATTATAAAAGTGTTTATAAATTTGGATGTATGAATAGGATAACAATATTATTAAAATTAAGTATAAAATATTTATATAAGGAAAAAATATTTATAAATAAGTACTCAATTTTCAGCATGATCTTTATATATTTCATAAATAAATTTGTATCAAAGAGGGATTTTTATTACGATTAGAAAAAAAATGTAATATTATGTTTTGTCACTTTAATAAAAATTATTCTAATAAATCAAAAACCATTATTTAAATAATTGTGCCAAAATTATCTGAGATAAATGTTTTGGAAATTTTTTTAATGGATTAATTATTTGATCAATAGTTAAATATACTAATTTTTATTGAAAACCGCCATTTAATTTAATATATTTAAAAAATATATTTTTTTTAGAATGGATTTAAAATTTAAAAAAAATAGTTCAATTATTTTTTTATTCGTCCAATTTAGGTAATTGGAATATATTTCATATTTCATATTTATATTAAAATATTCTATACTAATGAACACTTTCTATTTGGAAAACTATATTTCCCTCGCGTTTATAGTTTTAATATTATATTAAATTCTAAAAATTCGATAAATTTAATTTTTTTTAATGGATTTCACTTTTGAATCATGTTAATTAATATTATATAATAAGTGAAAAATAATTTTATTCATAATTAATATGAAAATAATAAGAATTAATTATTGTGTTTAAGGTTAAAAATGGTTTACCAAGGGGGTTAAACTAAATGGATGATGGTTTAAATGGAATTAAAAGATTTATAGTTCTTATTTTATAGCCATATTTATATACTATATCCTCTAATTCCTATAATGATCCTTTTATTTGGCCTTTTTTAATGTGTAAAATGTTGGCATAACTTTTTATTTTAAAAAACACATGTGGGCCATCTCCCCCACTTATAAAACATCGCCCTATATCCACTCTTATTCACAAATAAAACCCATTTTGGATTAGAAAATACCTAAAAAATAACTTTATTACTTGCATCCCTTAATAATAGATTCATTATATTTATTAGTAATCCTTCATAATATGGTTTCTGTTGCTAACATAAGGAAGTTATCTGAAGAAGAGAAGTCGTTAAAACTCAGAATTTATAATTAATTAATTCTTTTACCTCCTTCATATATTATTAAAACATGACTATATAATAAAATAATTATATAAAATATATTGATATGTTATTATGTTATCATAATAAACTAAATTAATCTCCTCTTCTTTGAAATTTTAAATGAAAATGTTGATCGTGTGTAGGGAAGACTACCTCCTTGCGAACTGATCCCATTCATTTTACATCAACACCTTTCATGACTAGATATAATGAATAATTTAAAATATTATTATGATATTTGATTTCTAATTACACTTATTTAATTAAAATATAAAAGTTACCATCTTACCTTCCAATTCTCTGGATAACTATTAAATTGCTTATGTTTCTCTATGGACTATCGCAGCCACAAAGCGATGTGATACATTTTTTAATTTATTTTGAAATATAAAATGATAAGGATAGATGTAATGAATATATATTTTATCCATAAAATAAAAACAATTCCTAAAAATGTGATATATTATTTACCATTATTTCCTTCCGTTCATCTTGAAAATAGAACCATTATTCAGGCGTACGCACGGCCTATCATCTCCATGAATGGTGTAATTCATTTTCTATCACTAACATCTATTAATTACTCTATATTCATACCTATAAATTTATATTATAATTTCATCGCTGTAAAAATTATGTATATGATGGAACCGTGATCTAATTATAATGAATAAAAATACGAAACCTAAAAATACATAGAAAATGAAGCATTTTTTCCCAAAATATGAATTTAATAGGGAATTTTTAAAAAATGGGTAATAAATGGGCATAATTAAAAAATATATATTGGGAATTATAAAGTTATTATCACGAACCGAATCTGGTCGCCATCAAAACTAACAACAAACATGGCTCGTGGCATGACCCGAAGGGAATTCCTGATCCCCATACCCTGGCACTAGTGCCCAAGTATCATAAAATGAAATTTGGGAACGATTTACCCAAGTTTATAAACATAAAACAACTAAAAAATCCAATATAATAAATCTGGATATTTCAAAACAAACCATCTTTTACAAAAAAAATCATAATTGAATTACATAATTTAAAAAAATTCTACAACATGATAACAAATGAAGAAACCCAAAATAGAAGTCCCAAGGTATCCTTCTGGAAAGAGGCATTACCCTCAAGCAATCTCCACAACACTGAGTTTTAATAAAGAATGATACGATATTAATATTATTAGTTAAACAAGACCATTATAAAAGTGTTTATAAATTTGGATGTATAAATAGGATAACAATATTATTAAAATTAAGTATAAAATATTTATATAAGGAAAATATATTTATAAATAAGTACTCAATTTTCAGCATGATCTTTATATATTTCATAAATAAATTTGTATCAAAGACGGATTTTTATTACGATTAGAAAAAAAATGTAATATTATGTTTTGTCACTTTAATAAAAATTATTCTAATAAATCAAAAACCACTATTTAAATAATTGTGCCAAAATTATCTAAGATAAATGTTTTGGAAATTGTTTGAATGGATTAATTATTTGATCAATAGTTAAATATACTAATTTTTATTGAAAACCGCCATTTCATTTAATATATTTAAAAAATATATATATATTTTTAGAATGGATTTAAAATTAAAAAAAAAATATCAATTATTTTTTTATTCGTCCAATTTAGGTAATTAGAATATATTTCATATTTCATATTTATATTAAAATATTCTATACTAATGAACACTTTCTATTTGGAAAACTATTTTTCCCTCGCGTTTATAGTTTTAATATTATATTAAATTCTAAAAATTTGATAAATTTAATTTTTTTTAATGGATTTCACTTTTGAATCATGTTAATTAATATTATATAATAAGTGAAAATTAATTTTATTCATAATTAATATGAAAATAATAAGAATTAATTATTTTGTTTAAGGTTAAAACTGGTTTACCAAGGGGGTTAAACTAAATGGATGATGGTTTAAATGGAATTAAAAGATTTATAGTTCTTATTTTATAGCCATATTTATATAATATATCCTCTAATTCCTATAATGATCCTTTTATTTGGCCTTTTTTAATGTGTAAAATGTTGGCATAACTTTCTATTTTAAAAAACACATGTGGGCCATCTCCCCCACTTATAAAACATCGCCTGATATCCACTCTTATTCACAAATAAAAACCATTTTGGATTAGAAAATACCTAAAAAATAACTTTATTACTTGCATCTATTAATAATAGATTCATTATATTTATTAGTAATCCTTCATAATATGGTTTTTGCTGCTAACAATTGGAAGTTATCTGAAGAAGAGAATTCGTTAAAACTCGGAATTTATAATTAGTTAATTCTTCTACCTCCTTCATATATTATTAAAACATGACTATATAATAAAATAATTATATAAAATATGCTGAGATGTTATTATGTTATCATAATAAACTAAATTCATCTCCTCTTCTTTAAAATTTGAAATGAAAATGTTGATCGTGTGTAGGGAAGACTACCTCCTTGCGAACTGATCCCATTCATTTTACAACAACACCTTTCATGACTAGATATAATGAATAATTTAAAATATTATTATGATATTTGTTTTCTAATTACACTTATTTAATTATAATATAAAAGTTATCATCTTACATTCCAATTATCTGGATAACTATTAAATTACTTATGTGTCTCTATGGACTATCGCAACCACAAAGCGATGTGATACATTTTTTCATTTATTTTGAAAAATAAAATGATAAGGATAGATGTAATGAATATATATTTTATCCATCAAATAAAAAAATTCCTAAAAATGTGATATATTATTTACCATTCTTTTCTTCCGTTCATCTTGAAAATAGAACCATTATTCAGGCGTACGCACGGCCTATCATCTCCATGAATGGTGTAATTCATTTTCTATCACTAACATCTATTAATTACTCTATATTCATACCTATAAATTTATATTATAATTTTATCACTGTAAAAATTATGTATATGATGGAACTGTGATCTAATTATAATGAATAAAAATACAAAACCTAAAAATACATAGAAAATGAAGCATTTTTTCCCAAAATATGAATTTAATAGGGAATTTTTAATAAATGGGTAATAAATGGGCAAAAGTAAAAAATATATATTGGGAATTATAAATTTATAGTCACGAACCGAATCTGGTTGCCATCAAAACTAGCAACAAACATGGCTCGTGGCATGACCCGAAGGGAATTCCCGATCCCCATACCCTGGAACTAGTGCCCAAGTATCATAAAATGAAATTTGGGAACGATTTACCCAAGTTTATAAACATAAAACAACAAAAAAATCGAATATAATAAATCTGGATATTTCAAAACAAACCATCTTTTACAAAAAAAATCATAATTGAATTACATAATTTAAAAAAATTCTACAACATGATAACAAATGAAGAAACCCAAAATAGAAATCCCAAGGCATCCTTATGGAAAGAGGCATTACCCTCAAGCAATCTCCACAACATTGAGTTTTTATAAAGAATGATACGATATTAATATTATTAGGTAAACAAGACCATTATAAAAGTGTTTATAAATTTGGATGTATGAATAGGATAACAATATTATTAAAATTAAGTATAAAATATTTATATAAGGAAAAAATATTTATAAATAAGTACTCAATTTTCAGCATGATCTTTATATATTTCATAAATAAATATGTATCAAAGAGGGATTTTTATTACGATTAGAAAAAAAATGTAATATTATGTTTTGTCACTTTAATAAAAATTATTCTAATAAATCAAAAACCATTATTTAAATAATTGTGCCAAAATTATCTAAGATAAATGTTTTGGAAATTTTTTTAATGGATTAATTATTTGATCAATAGTTAAATATACTAATTTTTATTGAAAACCGCCATTTCATTTAATATATTTAAAAAATATATTTTTTTTAGAATGGATTTAAAATTAAAAAAATAGTTCAATTATTTTTTTATTCGTCCAATTTAGGTAATTGGAATATATTTCATATTTATATTAAAATATTCTATACTAATGAAGACTTTCTATTTGGAAAACTATTTTTCCCTCGCGTTTATAGTTTTAATATTATATTAAATTCTAAAAATTCGATAAATTTAATTTTTTTTATTTGATTTCACTTTTGAATCATGTTAATTAATATTATATAATAAGTGAAAATTAATTTTATTCATTATTAATATGAAAATAGTAAGAATTAATTATTGTGTTTGAGGTTAAAATTGGTTTACCAAGGGGGTTAAACTAAATGGATGATGGTTTAAATGGAATTAAAAGATTTATAGTTCTTATTTTATAGCCATATTTATATACTATATCCTCTAATTCCTATAATGATACTTTTATTTGGCCTTTTTTAATGTGTAAAATGTTGGCATAACTTTTTATTTTAAAAAACACATGTGGGCCATCTCCCCCACTTATAAAACATCGCCCTATATCCACTCTTATTCACAAATAAAAACCATTTTGGATTATAAAACACCTAAAAATAACTTTATTACTTGCATCCCTTAATAATAGATTCATTATATTTATTAGTAATCCTTCATAATATGGTTTTTTCTACTAACATAAGGAAGTTATCTAAAGAAGAGAAGTCGTTAAAACTCGGAATTTATAATTAATTAATTCTTCTACCTCCTTCATATATTATTCAAACATGAATATATAATAAAATAATTATATAAAATATACTGAGATGTTATTATGTTATCATAATAAACTAAATTCATCTCCTCTTCTTTAAAATTTGAAATAAAAATGTTGATCGTGTGTAGGGAAGACTACCTCCTTGCGAACTGATCCAATTCATTTTACATCAACACCTTTCATGACTAGATATAATGAATAATTTAAAATATTATTATGATATTTGTTTTCTAATTACACTTATTTAATTATAATATATAAGTTACCATCTTACCTTCCAATTCTCTGGATAACTATTAAATTGCTTATGTGTCTCTATGGACTATCGCAGCCACAAAGCGATGTGATACATTTTTTCATTTATTTTGAAATATAAAATGATAAGGATAGATGTAATGAATTTATATTTTATCCATCAAATAAAAAAAATTCCTAAAAATGTGATATATTATTTACCATTCTTTCTTTCCGTTCATCTTGAAAATAGAACCATTATTCAGGCGTACGCACGGCCTATCATCTCCATGAATGGTATAATTCATTTTCTATCACTAACATCTATTAATTACTCTATATTCATAACTATAAATTTATATTATAATTTTATCACTGTAAAAATTATGTATATGATGGAACCGTGATCTAATTATAATGAATAAAAATATGAAACCTAAAAATACATAGAAAATGAAGAATTTTTTCCCAAAATATGAATTTAAGAGGGAATTTTTAATAAATGGGTAATAAATGGGCATAAGTAAAAAATATATATTGGGAATTATAAAGTTATTGTCAGGAACCGAATCTGGTCGCCATCAAAACGAGCAACAAACATGGCTCGTGGCATGACCCGAAGGGAATTCCCGATCCCCATACCCTGGCACTAGTGTCCAAGTATCATAAAATGAAATTTGGGAACGATTTACCCAAGTTTATAAACATAAAACAACTAAAAAATCCAATATAATAAATCTAGATATTTCAAAACAAACCATCTTTTACAAAAACAATCATAATTGAATTACATAATTTACAAAAATTCTACAACATGATAACAAATGAAGAAACCCAAAATAGAAATCCCAAGGCATCCTTATGGAAAGAGGCATTACCCTCAAGCAATCTCCACAACACTGAGTTTTAATAAAGAATGATACGATATTAATATTGTTAGGTAAACAAGACCATTATAAAACTGTTTATAAATTTGGATGTATGAATAGGATAACAATATTATTAAAATTAAGTATAAAATATTTATATAAGAAAAATATATTTATAAATAAGTACTCAATTTTCAGCATGATCTTTATATATTTCATAAATAAATTTGTATCAAAGAGGGATTTTTATTACGATTAGAAAAAAATGTAATATTATGTTTTGTCACTTTAATAAAAATTATTCTAATAAATCAAAAACCATTATTTAAATAATTGTGCCAAAATTATCTAAGATAAATGTTTTGGAAATTTTTTTAATAGATTAATTATTTGATCAATAGTTAAATATACTAATTTTTATTGAAAACCGCCATTTCATTTAATATATTTAAAAAATATTTTTTTTTTTAGAATGGATTTAAAATTAAAAAAAATAGTTCAATTATTTTTTTATTCGTCCAATTTAGGTAATTGGAATATATTTCATATTTCATATTTATATTAAAATATTCTATACTAATGAACACTTTCTATTTGGAAAACTATTTTTCCCTCGCGTTTATAGTTTTAATATTATATTAAATTCTAAAAATTCGATAAATTTAATTTTTTTTAATGGATTTCACTTTTGAATCATGTTAATTAATATTATATAATAAGTGAAAATTAATTTTATTCATAATTAATATTAAAATAGTAAGAATTAATTATTGTGTTTAAGGTTAAAACTGGTTTACCAAGGGGGTTAAACTAAATGGATGATGGTTTAAATGGAATTAAAAGATTTATAGTTCTTATTTTATAGCCATATTTATATACTATATCCTCTAATTCCTATAATGATCCTTTTATTTGGCCTTTTTTAATGTATAAAATGTTGTCATAACTTTTTATTTTAAAAAACACATGTGGGCCATCTCCCCCACTTATAAAACATCGCCCTATATCCACTCTTATTCACAAATAAAAACCATTTTGGATTAGAAAATACCTAAAAAATAACTTTATTACTTGCATCCCTTAATAATAGATTCATTATATTTATTAGTAATCCTTCATAATATGGTTTTTGCTGCTAACATAAGGAAGTTATCTGAGGAAGAGAAGTCGTTAAAACTCGGAATTTATAATTACTTAATTCTTCTACCTCCTTCATATATTATTAAAACATGACTATATAATAAAATAATTATATAAAATATACTGAGATGTTATTATGTTATCATAATAAACTAAATTCATCTCCTCTTCTTTAAAATTTGAAATGAAAATGTTGATCGTGTGTAGGGAAGACTACCTCCTTGCGAACTGATCCCATTCATTTTACATCAACACCTTTCATGACTAGATATAATGAATAATTTAAAATATTATTATGATATCTGTTTTCTAATTACACTTATTTAATTATAATATAAAAGTTACCATATTACCTTCCAATTCTCTGGATAACTATTAAATTGCTTATGTGTCTCTATGGACTATCGCAACCACAAAGTGATGTGATACATTTTTTCATTTATTTTGAAATATAAAATGATAAGGATAGATGTAATGAATATATATTTTATCCATCAAATAAAAAAAATTCCTAAAAATGTGATATATTATTTACCATTCTTTCCTTCCGTTCATCTTGAAAATAGAACCATTATTCAGGCGTACGCACGACCTATCATCTCGATGAATGGTGTAATTCATTTTCTATCACTAACATCTATTAATTACTCTATATTCATACCTATAAATTTATATTATAATTTTATCACTGTAAAAATTATGTATATGATGGAACTGTGATCTAATTATAATGAATAAAAATACGAAACCTAAAAATACATAGAAAATGAAGAATTTTTTCCCAAAATATGAATTTAATAGGGAATATTTAATAAATGGGTAATAAATGGGCATAAGTAAAAAATATATATTGGGAATTATAAAGTTATTGTCATGAACCGAATCTGGTCTCCATCAAAACTAGCAACAAACATGGCTCGTGGCATGACCCGAAGGGAATTCCCGATCCCCATACCCTGGCACTAGTGCCCAAGTATCATAAAATGAAATTTGGGAATGATTTACCCAAGTTTATAAATATAAAACAACTAAAAAATCCAATATAATAAATCTGGATATTTCAAAACAAACCATCTTTTACAAAAAAAATCATAATTGAATTACATAATTTAAAAAAATTCTACAACATGATAACAAATGAAGAAACCCAAAATAGAAATACCAAGGCATCCTTATGGAAAGAGGCATTACCCTCAAGCAATCTCCACAACACTACATCGGAAAGGACCACTAGAAACCCGAACCATTAGCACTAAATGCTCTACCCAAACCTGTGACAAAATAACCAATCCTACTTACACCCAAATTTGTAAGTAGGGTGTGTGCCAAATCATAGTAGGATTCCACCACTAAAATATTCCATCTAATAAAAAATCAAAGAGTAAAAGCAAGCAAGTTTTTATAAAAATGAAATGCTAATAATAATTTAAAGCGATGCAAATTTAAATAGAAACAATTCAAGTTGGCTAATTTAAGGAATAAACACTTTTTAATAGAATGACAAAGCTAATTAATTTGGAATAAAAACATATTGTATGCCGATGGTAATCATAATGTATCTAATGAACACTAGAAATGGGAAATAACCTCTAGTCACTAACTCACTATGGGTCCCAGGCACCTTGTATCTCGGTGAAAGTAAACATACAAATATTTGTTATTGTGCACACGGGACACTAGTAGGGATCATACCCATAACCTAGCGGTTCACCATCTTCATAATAATAATTATAATAATTTAGTTTGTATTTTTATCATCAAACATTCTATATGAAATTGGGGTCTAACCCCACGGGATCACTAGCATACTAGTAAACGTCCACCCACCTTGATACCCTAGTTTTCCCTATAGTGCTCAAACAAGTTCCACAAGCCATGTAATACAATTTTAACATTAAAATATCATTTCCACATCCCATAAGCACCAAACATACCACACACATGTCACATAATCCCCTTTCTCATTAAAATTCATTTTGAAACCATACTCACAACAAAACAGCCCACAACATGCTTCATATATCTTGGACAATTCGATAAATCCATTAAGAAATTTTATAAAATATGTCCAAGATGATGAAATCACATAAAATTCTATTCACAAAAAAAATAAACCATTTTAAAAACATACACCCACCCAAACTGTACATAAACTTTTTTTTCACACTTTGTGTAACTTAATAACCCATTTACAATTTTCATAAAACACTATCAAGAAGCATGACAAGGTTTTTCACTTAAAACCCATTAAAACCCCCTTTTTTAAACCCAAAGCACACCAAGACCCTACCAATGAAGAATTTATAGCTCAAATATCATTTAATAAACCACTTTCATATGTTATAAAATAATCCTAAATATTACCAAAAGAGTTACACATGGAAAACACCCAATTTGAAGAAAATGTGACACTAAAATTAACCGCTTAAAAACTTCATAAAAAATGTTTTTTGAATAATGAACAGAATATAAGTAACATTCAAAATAATTAAATCAATCCTGTTAACTCATACTTAAAGTCTCACACATTTAATCACCTGCATTTTTTGTGAAAACCCCCAATTCGTTGTGTGATACATCAACTGCGCCACCGCCGCCCCACAAGGGAGTGAATTTGAGCCATAAACTACAATATTTGACCAAAAAGACACCATGTCAAACCCTAGGTACAAACCCTATCTTCTAGACATTTTATAACCTCAAGAAAAGTGGAAGAAACCCTATGTAAATGAATGGTACATTAGAGGAAACCCACTTACTTGAGATATCTTGAATAAAACAACCCAAATACACCAGTAGAAAAATTTATAAATAGCCAAAAATTTGAGTTAGGTTCTAATAATGATGAGGAGGTCATGAAGGAACTAGAAATGGGGGATAAGAATAAAAATTGAAGCAGTGAAGAAGGAAACAATTTATCTCTTTGTATCTAGATGATTTGTAAAATCCATAGAATTTTCACCCTAATTCGCGATGAATATTAGATACAAAGAAGGGGAGGAGAGTTAGAGGGGAGCCTTGGGTAAGTGGGCTTGGGTGAGAGTTTGAATCATAGAATAAACTTAAAAATTTAATGAGATATTAAATAATTAATAAATAATTTTAAGGTAGGAAATGATCTTTAGGGCTTGCCCAATACCCTAATAAAAAACCACAATCCATCATTATTATATATTCTTATTATTTCCAAATGGATATAGTACTTTTAATATACTAGGGTGTGACAATTGAGAAGCTGAAAGGGTTTAAAATGTTAAAAAATGGAGGAGTTATAAAAGAAGAATTTTTTTTTAAAATCTGAAAATGGGCTCACGGTTTGGCCCAAATTTTGAAAACCCACCATTTCCACCAAAATTCCTGGGAAACCCACAAAAAAAGAATTGAAATTAAATGAAAAATACCTTTTAAAGAATTCATAAATGTGACAGTTATGTTTCTATAAATGATTTATATTAATATTATATTTATTATATAGAATGTTTAACTATTTATAAATAAATTACAGACACGAGGTATGAGATTTTTGTCTCACTTTAACTTCTGTGAGACACGTTCCATATTCAGAATTTGTTTCTATTATGTGTAATATATTATTTACATGAGTATATATTATGACTATACACATATAAATTATTAATATATTCATATCCATACAATATAATCTCTTTCATGAGGTTTTACTTCAAAATCTACCAAAGCGGTTAGGGTTTCATGTTAAAATCTCAATGTTTATGATGATTATATTTTTTTATGTTTCCGATGATGAAATATTATGATCTATCTCTCAGTAAGATCATAAATTTTCATCTCCTCTATTTTTTTAATACAATATTTTCTTTAATTTTAATTTCTTTTACTATCTATATCGTCTAAAATAATGTATATAATAAAATCATCATAATTTCTCACTTCAGTCAAAAATCAATTTTCCTCCATATACGTATTTTTTTAAAATGTTTTAAATAATTTTTTTAATATAATAAAAACATTTTTTAATGTAATTTGTAGCATGTTTTAATTTTATAAAAAAAATAAGGACTATTCTTTTCATTTCCCAAATAAAGTGATTTTGACTATTAATGAAAAATTTGAAATGAATCATTATTTTAAAATGCACAACATGAACATTATTTTTCATTATCATGGTAACTCAATGATTTAAAATATTAGTTGAATGTAACCAAGGTTATTTTAAAATAAATTTTAATTATTTAATATTTTATAATTTTTGATAATTTAAAAAAATTAATTTTCCCAAATAAATTCTCCTAATAATCTTACAAAATAATTTTCCATATAAGATGAAATTATTTTATTTTAATTTAGATTTATTAGGGACATGATCCAGTGATACCATTCTTAATATATCTCTTTATGGTTTATGATTTGATGAAATGTTTTTTATGAAACCCATCCGATTTTTATGCATTATTGTATGACGAAATGATGAAATGTTCATGAAACTTGTTTACTTTCCACATGTTATGCTATGATAAAATGTTATTGATACCCATTTCCTATCTCATGGGTTATGACCATATGAATGTTTTATAATCTCGTAGAACATAAATATATGGATTATATGACAGTTGGGACTAATATATCCCTCCTTTGAATTTGGTTATGATTTATGATATAGATCTGAATGGGTAAATGGGAGTTTATAAAAGGCCTGAAAAATAAGTTATATGGTCAGTTATTGCATGCCTAAAATAGGATGGTAAATGGGGCTTATCCAAAGCCCAAAACAATAGGTTTCATTTGAGGTTATCATAATCCTGAAATATGGTACATGGTAGGTTATTGAAAGATTTAATCAGGTTTGACTGTGGTTATCTGATGCTGAAAATCTTATGTATGTCCTGGTGGGTATCCTTGATATAAGATTTTCTATGCTTACGTACGTACCAAAAATAAATTTATTATTTCAATGTTTTGTAATCATGGATTATGTTCTTTGATTCCTTTTCTTCAAATTTTTTGAACTACCATGATGTTTATCAGGACTCCGGTTTATGGTATATGATATGAAGGGTATGGTTTTCATATGTTTTTCTCATGTTATCATACCCTTATGGTCATGTTATGTTTATATCTCCTTTTTTAACACTTACTAGGCATCTAAACTTGTCAGGTTTTATTTTTCCTTTCCTTGGGTTGTGAAGAAAGTTATTTTATATGATAGGTTATAATAATGGATCCAATTGTGAAGAAATATATGGGAGATAATTTAGTTCACATATAAACCACTTATTTATGAATCTATGTTTCCAAAGAAACTAGACCTATATGATTCTGGTGTGGATTTTCTTCTTTTTAAATGAATATTAATCTATTAAGATTCAATATCTATGTATGAAAAGTATGAGTTGTTATATATGAAGTCTTCAATACCAGGAGACTCTTTAATTAGAACATTACACACATGAAGAATCTATAATCAAATATTATCAATCACAATGATCAATTAATGATCAATTAATAATGTTACCTTAGATTTGTTCATTGTTTTTATTTTTATTTGACAAGGTTAGAATTTGTAGTCTTTTGTTATGTTTTTTCATTAATTTTGTAAGGTTTCTTAGAATCATTGAGAATAATTTTTATGGTTTCATTATATTTCGTAAATTTTTTAATCTAATATAGAATTTCTTTCGAAGAATAAATTTTTTTCTTGAAATCATATGTATCATCATACACCTGAGTAAGAATGATTCTCTAAATATTAATGATGATTTTGGGGAATTGTAATAATGAGATAATGATTTTATAAGATGAATATTCCATATGCATAAATATTATATCTATATAATATTATAATCTTCATCAAAATTAGTAAAAAAGGGACTATGTAAATAGATCCATACATATCAATCTTTATTCAATAAGAGTAATTCATATCAATATATTCATGAATTTTAAGTGCATAAGAATCCTCAATAAATTATATAATACTGATCAATGTAATCATCATTCTGAGATATGAAAGGATCATGCCATAGTGAAAATTTTATATTTAAACTTATTAAAAACCAATGTTTTTAGAATTATATTAATTAGATTAAAATAAAAATAATTATACTAAAACAATATTTAATTCTTAAAACATCTCATTTAAAATTTGATTCATGTAAATCAAAAATTAATAAATATAATATGTGATATTCGGTCAATATAAGTTATTTTTAGTGTTATTTAGATCTAATTTGTGATTTTTGAGTTTATTATTTAAGATATAAGGATTAATCCCTAGAAATTATTTTATAAATTTCATGTTCATGATGATTTTCTAATCAAAATCATCAAAAAATAACATGAAAGTTGTTTCTTTGTGATTCTTCATAAGTTTCTCAAGATTCTAGGTTTTTTAGTGCAATGTGTATATTTTGTACATCATTACATGAGTTAATTGGTGTTTAATTTATCTAATGGTGATTAAATTTAATGTAATAATGTTTTTACAAAAGTTTATTTTTTAAAATTAAGAAAATACTTTTATCTATGAATTATTTTATAATGATTCAATATAAAGTGTTATTATTGAAGTTATTTTTTACTCAGCATTCTAATTGAGTGAAAAATAACAATTAATGGATGTAATGTTATATCCTCATAGGAAACCAATTATTTGAGATGAAATATTCAACTATTGTGCTTCATAGTTATAACCCTAATTGAACAAGTAAGATTGGGGGATTGGGTAATGGGATTCAACTGAGATAAATCCCTAGAAGAATTATCTCGAAATATTTTTTCCAATAATTTTATTATTTTATCATTTTTTAATTTATTAATATTTAATATTCTCAAAGTTATAAAGAATATGCTTCATGGGTACTGATTAAATGAGAAGTATAGTGACAATTAGAGAAATATATTACCTAAAATTCAATAGAATATATTGACCTATGTTCGAGCTGATATATTTAATAGATTGGGAATAAGATCAAAAAATAATTAATCATCAAGAGAGGTTTATTTTCAAATAACAAGATATGCTTTTAGAGGAAGACATACATTATTTGGTTTTGAGTAAATTATGAAACTCTATGGATCATTCTCATATTAATTTAACTTTATTAAATTTATATCATAAATCTGAAAAGTCTAGAGTAAATCTTGACTACTATAGACTAATTATATACCTAAATGGGTTGAATAATAATTAATTTTTAATATAGTAAATATTTCTTATTATGAAGACTAACAATACACGATAAGAAGTTAAAATTTTGAGAAGAATATAGAGCTTTGAAAAATTGTATATTCTTTTTCTACTTCATTATATGCATGTGTGAGTGAGGATTATTTATTTTTATTTTGTTATATTGGAACCTAAATATTCATATAAGATGACTTTAGATTAATATAAATTACAAAAAAATACCTCCACTAATTAATCTCACAATTATTAATGGTTAAAAACTATCCATTGAAGAGAAATTGGTATCAATGGATGATTTTTTGTTAAATATAATCATGAATTGGGGATAAATAATTATAATTATTCTAAGGTAAGGGATGTGATAAAATTTTATGAAATAAAATATTATTGTTTAAATAATAGGGTGTTTCTATATCATGTGTTCCTTGGACATGAATTGAGAGATACAAATGATGTAGAGTTTTTAATTTTTGACAAGGTTTCATGAAATTTGTATAAATATTAATAAATTTTTAGTTTTATGTATAATATTAGAATTTTATTCTTATTTTTATAAAAGTTCAAAAATATTTTCATGTGTTATCATACTACAATTTAAAATTTTGATAAATTATAATTTAGATATGAAGGTAATATGAAATGTAAGGCCAGTTTATAAATTTAGATAAGTTGGTTTGGTGATATAAAAATGATTTAGGAATAAAAAATTAATGAAAACATTACACAGGTCCAAGAAATTATCAGTAATACCTGATTGTTTTGTGAAATCTTATGTAACCAAAAAATTATTAACAATTATATGAATAATTTTATATATCTGATTGATCTTGATGTTTAGACTCTTATAGATAGAGAATATCATTAAATTGATGAATTTCCTAACATTTTAATTTCATTTTAAATGATAAAAATCACAACCTCTAAGAAAATGATCAATGATGAAATGACTAATTCACCATGTGGAAGATGAAGATCATTGAAGATGTTGTTGTAAATAAAAATTACACTAGTAGGACATTTTTCCTTAGGTACACTTCTATAATGAAGTTGAAATTCATTTATGGATATTGATCACATTTTACAATGAATAAATTATGAACATGTCCATTTTTCATCTATATCTACTTTCGATATGTGACTATGTTGATAGTTTAACCAAAATATTGATGAATGATTTTTAAAATGTGTGAACATTATTCAAATGTGTTTATGGATAAGTCTGAACTCCTTCTATAGCCCTATCTTATATACCATGACATTATTACTAGGGAGTACATGTTACCATATTCATAGCCCACAACCCCACACTATATCACAGGGGTTATGTCCAACCATGTTATAGATTATGAGGCTATGGGATATTGTCTCCCCCCAGAGGTTGACTATGGTCATAGAGGGGTTATGGACAAAGCCGACCATATGAAATTTTTCTAATAATGTGTATATATATATATATATTATTGTAGATTGGTTAAGTCGGCTAAAATTTATTTAAGTCTTGAGTTTGAAACCTGGCGCTTTCATCATTTCAAAATTTGGGCATAACCTAGGTCCATTGAATTTGGATATAGTCAAGACCATGATTGACCACACTAAATGTGGTTATTGAAATGGATATTATTTCAATGTAAATATCAACCATGGCCATGTTTATTGTGGTTATAACCTATAATGATGTTCAAATAGACAGTATCGTGGGTGGTACACCTTGAATATAGATTTTTTTCACTTTTGTAAATATGATAGTGGTAAAGGTTATAATGTATATTTAACATTCATTACACATATATAAACAAATATCATGAAGGTTTAAGGAAATATTAAAAAAATCCACCAAGATGATAAAAATGGAATTGAATTCGTATTTTTTCTAAAAACTATCTAAATAATAATAGTAATGATTATTATTCATGTGAACAAGATCGTAAATATCAATAAGTAAAAAACTATAAAAGATAAATATAAATTTAAATAGTTACGGGAAGTAAGAATATATTTTTTATAATCAACACAAAAAATAATATTAGCATTGAAGAAGAAACTAATCATTCATCTCGAACTAGATCAGACAGTTATTCTAGTGAGAAATTTATCATTTTCATAGCCAGTGATAAAGAAACATTAATACCTAATATAGAGAGGAGCAAGAATCACAAATAAATGTGGTGAAACCGATGTTGAAATATAAATGGTAAGGTTATCTTCAATATAACAATAAATTAATGAATGAAAAGATTTTGTATATTGAACAAAATTATATGTGGCTTAGGAGAATAATGAGTTGACGTAGAATGAATTGTCCTACACTAATGAAATATTTATTTTCAAACCCATAAAATTATAAATATGAAAAGATAGTGAATGATATTTTAGAAATATATTATTTCATATAATATTATTTTTCTAAGACACAATCAATGTGTTTTGTTGTAGAGAATAGGATAAAGTATATTAAAGATGATTGAAAAAACACTATTTGTAATATCATTAAATCCCCTAAAAAAATATGTGGAAGTTTATACAAAAAATCCGGACAAACCTATATCATATAAAAATTATTTTGGTACTTTTTTTTATTAAATTATAGAATAACATTATAAATATCATCATTTATGGAATAATAAAAATTAAGAGAAGCATACTCCCAGATCTATAAAAGAATGGTAAATATATAGATATTTTTTAGTGCCCAAAAAGAAGAAACTTTGGGCAAAAATATTATAGAATAAAAATATATCTAGACAAAATTTCAGAAAGAATTTTTTTATTACAATAATAATCATATTCAAAGGTTATTTCTGGTGTTGTGTTATGTTTGAAGACAATGAATACGCATTTTTTAAAATATGTTACAACCAGGAAAGAGGAATTATTTTATAGGAATTTATTTGAAGAGATGAATTTAGATTCATAGAGAATGAAATTAGTTCCATGTGAAACTTTAAATTTCCCAACTGAAAATAGATTTTAATTTCATTGATGATATATGTGGTAGGTGTGAACATAAGGTTAATTGTGTATATAAGTTTGTGTAATTGATTCTAGGATATATTCCATAAGATAATAATGGGAAGGGAATTCAGATGCACATTAAATAAAATTCTTGTCTAGCTAATATTTTATTAATAATCCTAAAAGGATAAATTCTATTATACTACGGCCTTAATTTATAGTCGAACAATGCTTCCAGACTGAGTTATCCTTGGCCTTACGCATGACTCCCCAAATTCTGAAGGTATCCAAATATTTGTAAGGGTGTAATGAGGTGATAATGGATAGACAATACACTCTGGTGATAATATAATATTGATATAAATTGATAAAGTAGTTTTACAAATACCAAAAGACTCAAAATTAGAAAGCCACCAAAGATAGAACAATAGAAATAACCATCAATAGTGAAAGGATAATCAACAACAGTACAGAAAATAAATAAACACATTCACATTCCATTTTGAGAAACCAAACAGAATATGAATATACTTCTAGTCATACATATAAATAAATAGGAGGGTCACCAATGGCTAACCAAAGTATATACATACATATAAGAATGCTGAAAAGGAAAGTAAAAAATCATAAGTTAACTTTAGATGATGAAATAGCCACTGGTCTCTTTATTTCCATCCCTTATTAACAGCCACTATGATCTTTCTATTTATTATATACCTTTACATTAATGAAAAGTAATAATGTATACACACTTCCTGAAGGGCCCATGTAGGGTTGGATAATTAGTCATAGTATGGTACCACCCATGACTTCATTCCTCACATTTTTTACATATACAGTCTACACTAAAAATGAATAAATTAGTGAATCATGATGTGTTTAAATAAACACAAGATTCCCTGGTGCCCATCATCTAGCATGAAGATATCACCAACTTTGGGAAACACCATAATCTCTCCAGAGGATTGGATCCTTAGATTCTAGCTCATGGTATCCTCTAATGACAAGTATACCTAGGAAAATCTTTAGGTTCCACATTCATAATCCAATTGGAAAAACATATCATCAACCGTGTATTTGACATCTTGAAGGCACACCCAATCATATAGAAACCTGGTCCTTCATACCCAATTTCGAAAGCACCTATCTTCTCAAATCCTGACGTTTAGATGACCATCAATATCCATCCTCATGAAATAACCTTCATTTGATCATATCACAATGTCCTGAGGAATGATGGTGTCTCCCATCCAAAATAGTATTTCCTCAATTGTCTCAAACATGATGAGCCTCACTCCCCAAATGATAGCCCCAACTACTTCATCTGATATATCCTCACCTTTATTGTGGATTTCTATAGCAATCACCCCCTTCCATTTATCATTGTTGAAACTATTGGAGGCATCTTCCCACATGAGTAGTCAAAAACACCTCATCACCTATTCAATAAGTGTGAACACAACACCTAATAAAACATTGTCCAACTTGGGTGAGTGGAATCCACAAATAAAATGTAAAACACCATGATTTTCACCTCATGTCATTATGTTAACATCGCTCATTTAGATGGTCAATCCATCTCGATCACATGATCATGAAAATCACATCACCTAAACCAGATATCCTTTTCTTTCTCAATACTCATTCCATGAACATAATGATCCCATGGATCTCATAATAAATTCACATTATATATAACAATTCAAATCAACTAAAATATTAAATGATATTGAATTGAACATATCAACTAAAAAAAACTCACTGAAATTGAATTAAGTAACTCAATTTGGAAAAATCAATTGAATAAATAAACAATGGAAAGGCCAAAATGCTCATGGTTTGATCACCTCACATGGATCAACAATTTATAGACTTGGGTGGTCATTCCCATTGGCATCGTACATGGATTCATATATGAAATTAATGGAAACCATAAATTTTAAAAGTCCTCAATCGGTCAACAAAGTGGTATAATAGAAGTCGTGGCACCCAAACACTCTCTAAATTTCAATGAAAAGCATGCACTACATACCTCAAAGTCATAGAAAAAGGAATGTTCTATAATAGCCTCTAACTCTAACTAATTTAGAATAAATAAGTGTTTCTAATGAACACACTTCAAATAGGGTGAAATCAAACATATTTAGGGGGTTGTGAGGTGAGTGCGAATGTAAGTAGTTTCTTTTGTGGGGAGATCCATACCAATACGGATCTGACACCACTAAAAGTGTAAATAACTGAGTTTGGATGAAGAATAAGGATCGAATCTAAGAGGATTAGGAAAACATAGAGACCTCCTTTGCATGAAACTCGAATGGGATAAGAAAAAGGGAGAAATAATGTTTGATTAGAGAGTGGAAATTTCATAATTTTTCCTCTTTATAGGGTTTCACGGTTAGCTAGCATGGTTTCCAAAATTTTGTGGTAACCCTGTGCCTTTGGCTATTAAGAAACCAAGCCCCACACGGTTAGTGTGCATGGTTACTCCTAACTGTGCAAAAACCACACAGCTATTGTTAATTGGTATTGGCATATTAGAACAAACTGTACAGGATGCACATGGTTTTATCATACCATGTGCATGTTGTGTGAAAACCTTCTTAAAAACTATAGAGGTTCACGCACGACCATGCAGCCCCCTTGCACATTTCCCCAAAACTGTGCTCAGTTTAAAATTTGGTTTTATAGTTTAATATACAAGGCCGTACATTATGATATAACCATGTGGCTCAGCCTGCTCCTCCCAAAACAGGGCCTTCAGGTCTCCAACACACCTGAAACACTTCATAACATAAATGAAACATTTGATTCTTTAAAAAATATCTATGAATGCTTTTGGGTTAATAGGAAACTCATAATTATGTTTCTAATATTAAAAAAGAAATTTTTCTACCCACCATAGTCTGGAATTCAAAACGGGTGAGTAATTCCACAAGCTCCAAATAGCTGATACGTTATAATATCCCCACCTTATCATAGATCATCCTCAATGTATAAAACAAAAATCCTAGAAGGTACAAAACATACCCTTCCCATTAAGATTGACCTGGACTACCACCATCTCAAGGGCATAAGTCAACTACCTCAAGGGGGATCCCAAATTTATGAGTGACGGACCCTACTGTATCCTGACCCAGAGCATATAAAAACTGAGGATCCATCAACTATCATATGACTCTAACAGCCTCCAATGACACATCATTACTACTTGACCTCATCATGTGCTCTTGTTTCATACCTGAAACCCATCATAATTCTTTAACACATTGATGTATACCTCAGGCCCATTCCAGTAACATGGTATTTCATCTCATTGGATGCTCAAATCTATCATGGTTCATTGCCCCTCAATCAAATCTTACATCACAATGATTCCCAGGTACCAAATCATCTCATGTAACCATCATATCCTTGATTCCTCTATGACATCAAACCTCAATAATCTGGCATCAAACAATGATGATACATAATTCCTAGCTTCATTCATCTCAAATTTATATATAATTCATTTGATATGAGTCCAACCTACTAACCATCATATTGTTAGTCCATAAATGTAACCCTTGAACCTCGTACACCCAAAATAGACATGACTCTAGAAGAACATTACATAAAAAATAAAAGACACACCTAGTCACATCAATGGAGTGCCTATTTTAGTCATTAGCTCACCAACCTACTTAGCACCTAGAAACTCCACAAAATGTATCTGGCTTGAAGACTGAATTCTTAAAGCCTAGACTCCCTTTGATGATGCACCATCCATTGGAAACTAACCCCACTATTGGGTCCCACTATATATTCCATGAATATTATATAAAATTGATAATTTTTTACCATAACCTGGGTCATCTCCCAGTCTGATATCATATCCCTAATTCTTCCCTTATCCTAGACAATTGGTTATCCAAGAAGGATCCCTGTAGAACCTCTCAATATGACCAATATTTCCACATCCCCAGTAATCATTTGGAGGCCACCTGAACTAAGTCTGTACATGTCAAATCTTCTACACTAGAATAAAAATTTAGACATTACACTATGAGGTAGTATTTTGGAGTCATTTTCCTAACATTCCTATTAGAATGCATACCGGCCTTGCTTCCTGACACTTTTAGCATAACCACGGAAATAACCTAAACCAATAACATGGATATAATATAACTGATTCATCTAGTTTCCCTTGGATACAATCACCTTGTTCACTACATCCGAGAATGAGTCCAACCTAAGGATTTTCACATGCACCCAAATATCATTCCATAAACTATCCTCAAAATTCATCACCCTTGAGGTGTTGTTTCTCACCATTCCTAGTGAGAAGAAATACAAATAAATGATTATCACTTCATAATCCATGATGGACATGTCACATTTATAAAGTCTCCATAAAAAATGATCTCTCTCTTCCCTCAGCATCTCTGATAAGAATTGATTGAAGAGCCTGTCCTCAAAGTACACCTATGTTAGTTCTTCATGTCCGCCTTCCTAAACTTGTACATCCAACAAGTGATTTTCTGGTCCTCTAAGAATTTATGTATCTAACTTCACCCTCCACCCTGGAGGCTTATGAAACTGATCAAATATCACCTGTATTGATTTTTTAAAATTCCCAGTTGCATTTTATCCACCCTAACCCTAAAACAGAGGTGGGTGTTGTAGTTGGATATCCTGATTTAGATATTCCATGGAAGACTCTGCACCCTTACCACCCCTTAATAACCCATGTATGACACATACTATTCTATATCTAATCACCTCATCATGAACTCACTACCCTTACCCTTCCCTACCATAACCATGTCTCAATATATCTTGGCCTCATGGCCTCCTTATATTCCCTCAACAATGACAAGTATAAAATATGCCCCATTCCATTCTCGTCCAAATGAACCGTGTCACCTTAACCTGACAACCATGTCACCCAACCTGGTGATCAACATCACCCCATACCATTAGACCTTCCTACCCCGATAATATCCATTCTCATATTTATATATATATCATAGATCATATTTCACAAGGAAATTCATATCATGAAACATGTATATATTAATATTGTAATTCTAGTTTGTTCCTAATCAAAAACAATAGCAAGAATGCATTGAAAACATAGAAAACACCCCTTTCTTTACTGGTCAAAGGGTCCAATACTCCTTCCATTCCATTTTAGGTCGAGTTCATAGGTCATGATTAGTAAAAATTCATGTTACAAGTATAACATCCAAGGTGAAAATAAAATAAACTCTAAAATGATCAAAAACATAACGTCAACTCCCACCCATGGTTACATGGTTTGATTCACATGCATGGGGCAGATGTCACCCCAGATCAAGTTCTAAAAATAGTTCTAAAAACACACTATTCTATATTCTACAACAACCCAAATATTATTTCCAAGAATAAGGTATAATAAATACCTTTGATACAATTTATAGATCCATGGAATAAATTCCCACCAAAACAGTGCTTCCAGTCTGAGTGCCAATAGGGCTTATGTATGTCACCATGAACGCAAAATGCTTCTGACTATATGAAATGGTGAAAAGAGGTGAAAGTATGGATAATATACCCTCTTTTGTTAATAATATAATGTTCTAATTAAATATATCAGTGGGAAAAATACTAACAGAGTCAAAACTAGTAACTCTCCAAAGATGGAAGCAAAACAATAAAAATCAATGTCAGAATCACAGTCCACAATAAAAGAAAAATTAAACAAAAATATCAAAATTATATTTATAGAAACTAAATAGATCATTCAGGTATATTAGTTCATATATATCAATAAATATGAGAGTCTATGAAGTTTGAACATAGTGCATACACACATATAATCATGCTAAAACAGAAAGGAAAACTCAAAAGGTTACTCCAACTGAGGTAATAACCAATGGTCACATGACCTCCATCCCATGCTAACATCCAATAATATCCATCTCCTAATCCTAGACCTTTAATATAATTAAAAATAAAAAATTCTACATACATCCCTAAGGGCCCTTATGGGTGTGAGAATGAGTGTCAATAGGGTACCACCTACATGTTCATGCCTCAAATTTTTTACATTGAAAGTGTATACTAAAAAAGACTAAATAACAATATCATGATGATTTTAAATATACATAAGATTCCCTAGTGTTTAATAGCCACTAGAAATCTATCACCTACTTCATCAAATTCTAAAATCACTAAATATGAGGGGATACATAGGTCGAGGTATCATCTGATGTCATATATCCCCATGTGAACCATCATGTTCTTCCTCCAAATAAAATAGACACCACATGCCACCAACCGAGTAACCAATGTCTTAAAGTAATTCCCAATCAAATAGAAATCTGGTCCCTTAAAGCCCTTCATGATGGCACCCATCGACTCGAATCCATATGTCTATAGGTACAACAATATCCCTCCTCAAGTAATAACCATTATTATCTCAAAACACAGTGTCCCAAGGAATAATGATGTCCATCCTCCAATATAGTCCTGGCCCAATGGCCTGAAACATAGCATGCCTCATTCCCCCTACCAATAGCCTCAACACTATCATCTAATGGATCTTAACCATCCTTGTGGATTTTTTTGTAGGAACCCCACCCATTTACCTATGTCACAACTATCGGGGGCCTTTAACAACATGAGTGGTCAAAATCGCATCACCACTTAGCTGAACTATGTGAACACCACTTCTAACAGTCCTTTGGAAAACACATGTGAGAGGAATCACAAAATAAAACCCATTTCACACTAAACCAAACAACTTGTTCCCTTGTGACCATGTCTCACAATTAGATGGTCATTCCATCTCATATCACATGATCCTTGCTTATAACCTGACGGTTATACCACCTTAATATGAATACCATGTCACCAAACCTATGATCAACATCACCAATAGTATGTTTATATATATATATATTTCTATTCCTAGTAATATGATCACATTGCCTCAACCAGATATCATTTTCTATCTCAATCCCTAGGACATCCCTACCATGATATGATGGAACCAAGAAGCAATTCACATTATATATATAAATTAAAACCATATAAATAATTCAATGAAATTTAATTGAATAACATGAATTAATCAAAAAAATCACTTAAATTGAATTGATTAAATCAATTTAAATGAAACAAAATAGTTGAATAAATAAAAACCAGTCAGACCTAAACACCCAATGTTTGAGCCCCTCACATGGCTCAACCATTTTAAGACATGAGACATGAGTGGGAATTCCCATTGGAATACCACATGGCTTTAATTAAGTAATTATAAGAAACCATTAATTTTAAAAGGCCTTATTAGGTTAATAGAACAATGCTCTAAAGTCTTATCCCCCCAAACACTAATAGAATCTTGATGAAAAGTATACACCACCGACCATGTAGTAATAGAAATTGGAACATATGATCATAGCCTCTATCTCTGAGCGATTTTTAAGAAATTTTAATTTCTGATGAACACCCTATAAATTGGGGGAAAATTGAAAAAAATTAGTAGTTTGTGAGGAAAAAGAAATGGTAATACAAGAACTGGTGAGAAAAAGGATTACAAATAGAAATCCAACATCACTAAAGGCTTGAAGAATGGACTCCTGATGATGAATATCGATAAAATACAAGTGAAGGAGGTAATTGGAGATACCCCCCATGAATTTTGATTGAATAAGAGGCTAATGTGGGAGAAATTAGGGTTAAGGAAATATGGGGGTATTTCATAAAACTACATCATAAAAGGGAATCATTGTTAGCTCATACAGTTTTTCAAACTGTATAGAAACCATGAAACTGATACTAAAAAGGAAACAATCACCACATGTTTAGTTCACATAGTGAGTAATAAAAATGGAAAAACCATGTGTCTATAATGAAAATGTACTTCCCAGCTAGCACTGACCATTCATATTATGCAATGTTTTCTTTAACCTTGTGACTTTTGCAAGTTTCGCTCTAACCATGTGCAAGCCATGAAAAATACTTATTAAAAAACATAATAGTTCAAGAATGAACATGAACTCCCACATTAATGGTTTCCCTAAATCTTCTTCAATTAAAAAGTGGTTTCATAGATTTTACAATGTGGCTGCATGATTAGATTTAACAATACTCCACAGCCTGTACATATGAAAACTAGCGCTTTGGGCTTTCAACACACCCAAATCCCTTCTATAAATTTGTGAAAAATTTCAAGACATATCCCATTTAGAAATTCATGGTTTTGGGTTAATGTAAAACTCATAATAAGGTTCCAAAAATCTAAAAATAAATCGTTCTACCCACCAAAGTCCATAATTCAAAATGGGTAAGTAATTTGACTTGCTCTAAATATCCAGGACATTACAAATTTAATGGTTTTTTGATAGTCAGATCTCTTACCACATGATAGGTGAAAAAATTATTCTAAAAGATATTACATTTCATGAAATTTAAATATTCATAATTGGAATAGATTATTCTCTAAAAATAAATGTGATGTCTAATTAAAAAATGTAGCTCAATATTTAAAATCAAAGGTAGATTTTTACATGGAAGGTTTATAGAAAAATATTTTTATTTATAACCATATATCTGATGATATTCATGAGTTTTGTTTTATAAAATATTAATGTTTCATTAATATTTCACTACTACAAAAACGGGCAAGGGAAGCGCCCCCTTATATCAGCGCTAGGAAAAAGCGCTGATAAAGGTTACCCTGTATCAGCGCTAAAATTTTAGCACTGATACAGGGATTCTTTATCAACGCTAGAAAAGTGATGATAGAGGGCCTCTTTATCAGTGCTAGAAAAGCACTGATAAAGACTACCTTTATCAGCGCTAACATTTTAGCACTAATACAGGGTAACCTTTATCAGCGCTAAAGAAGCGTTGATAAAACGACCCATTATTAGAAATAGAAAAGTGCTAATAAAGAATCTTTGTATCAACACTAAAATTTTAGCACTGGTATAGGAATGATTTATCAGCGCTTTTATAGCGCTGATAAAGAGTACCATTATCAGTGCTAAAAAAGCGCTGATAAAACCTTAGTCCATTTTTTTATAAATTTAGTCGCACAGTGCCCTCGTTTTATCATGACCTAAAGCTCTCGCGGTATTAGAACCCTACGACTCCCCTCTGCCACCCGCTGAGTTCTCATTGTCGAACCTCTGCCGCCTTCGCTTCTCATTGCCGGACCTCCGCCGCCCGCAATGCCCTCTTCGGTTTTCCGGACCTCTGCAGCCCGCAACGCCCTCTTCGGTTTTCCGAACCTCCCTTTAAGGCATGTTTTCCAAATATTTTTTTAATATTGTTCTTGTTGTTGGTTGAATCATTGATGGATATTGATTGTGTTATTTCATTTGGATTCATTGGTATGTTTTGGGTGTACCTTTCCTTAGGTTTTGAATTATGCTCTTAGTGGTTCTTCATGGTTAGTGGTTGTAGTCTCTTATTTGGGTGAAGAGATGCGTTCTTAATATATTTCCATCTTATGTCCCACCATTTTAGTGAAAATTTAAATGGTTGGGTGACCTATTCTAGGTCTCTAGACATTATTGGGATTTTATCTCTTCTTAGTGATGTAGATGTGTCATTTGGATATGTATGATGTTCTTGGAGGATATACATTAAGGGTTCTTGGGAATATTGGTTATCTGTTCATTTTAATTTTTTCATAGTGGTCCTCTATTCGGTGAATCTTCCCATTTGACCCTCTATCCCAAGGTGAAACTCCTTCCCTTTCTCTCTTCCCTTGGGCTCCATTTTTAGGGTGATTTGGCCTTTTATCTACAAGGAATCTCTAAGTAATAATCTCATATTCTCTTTTATTCTCCTTTCTTGGTCACTACTTTTTTATCTCTTGGGTTATTTTTCTATAGAAAGGTTGTTGGCCTAGGTTGGCTTTAATCTCATTTATTTGGGTTAAATATTTATGGTTATGGTGTTTAATTTCATCCTTAGGGCCTTTCCTTAGTTCAGTTGGTGGTTTCATTCTGGTTTTGTGAAGATATCAAGAAATAGGTAGGTTGTTCCATTATTTGACATTGTTTTAGGTGTTTAATATGATTTATTTGATTCTAAAATGGTTTTATAAATTGTCTGGGTTGTGGGAAACATGTTTTCCAAATTTTTTTGTTGTGCTTAAGGGTTTGATAATGATTTGACTATTGTAAATGGTTGTTTGTCATGTGTGTTTCTATTATTGGAAGTGTGATTGTATAAAATAGATATAATTTTATATAGGGGGTGGAATTGAGCACAATGGAATCCTAGTTATCTAGGTGGGTAGACTAGGTCTAGTATATTAGGTGAATTAGTCAGGCCGATGATTGGTCTCCTTAATAAGGATATACATAGCAACACTAACTAAACATTCATGTGCTAGGGATTGGAGGCTCAAATAGGACCTTCATGTCTAAGAGATGTGATCACCAAGAGTACGAGGATCCTAGGACCCTAGTAACCCTAATAACTTAGAGATTTTCTATAGTGCTCATACTATTCTTACCATTATCTTTTCACATTTACTTTCTCTTTTATTTCAAATAATGTTTTATTTAAATTGTATCTTCCTTTTTCTTAAAAAATAACATGTTAATTTTTATCATAATGTCATTACATGGAATCTATTTTTGTTGTGTCCTACTAGGTATGTTGGCTCACACCTTATATACACCCTCAGGTTTATGTAGACCTTATTATGTTTTACCTAGTTAAAGGCAAGGTTCCCTTGGTGGGGATGGTGGATATATGTGCTAGTAGTTCCCCTTTTGGTGACTATTATTGGTTGTGGAATGGGGATGTTGACCCTCATGTTTCATGGAGGCTTGGTTGTATTGTTGGTTCCCTTACCTTTTTTTTTGTTATTTTGGTTTTGGTTGAAATTGTTAAATGCTTATCCCCTATTGCAGTGTTATCTTTTGGTCTATTATATTGTGAAATTTGGTTATGATATAGTGTTTGATTATTATGTAATATTTATGGTTTTTTACATGAAAAAACCATTCCCAAAGGTGTTACTCAAGGCCTAGGCACTAGTTACAACCCATGGGTATTGGTAATTCCCTTTGGACCTTCCCACGAGTCGGTTCAGGTGTCAAGTGGGATGGAAACCTGGCCTAGTTCATGACAAGAAGTCTACACCATAGTATAGTTGTCTAAATCCTTTCTGTATTGTGTCCATGGGAGGTTGCAACATGGTATCTTTTTTATAGTCTTAAATTCCATGAGCCCCATTTTATATTCTTTTTTCTCCTACACAACTCTCATTTGAAATCTTGATTCTTTAAGGCTTAAAAGAGTCATTTTAACTCCTCCAAACTCCCTTCTTCTCAAATAGAAGCTCCAGTGGATGAATTTGGTTTCTCTCTGATAAGGGGATCTCTCATCGATTGGAAATCCACTATCTCCTATTATATCATCCTTATATAGTGATATATCATCATCTTTTTAGTGAATATAATATTATTTTTTATGAATATTTATTATAGGTTAGACTACTTGATCTCACACACCTTCATTATTCATTGACAGATCCCATTATGGGTGTTAAGTTGGGTTGATCACTAATTAAAGGCAGGTGGTTCCACAATGTTTCTTACACACAATTGAAACTTTTTTATTGATTTATTCAATATGAATTATAAAAATAATTTAATATGATTTGAATTAAAGTGGATTTTATTTGTGATTTTAGAGGCATGTATTTTTGAAATAAATCCCCTTCTTAGTTGTTTTTTGTGTCATGGAATGATTTGAGAAACTATATATTTTAGTGGGAATATTTTATAAAATAATTAGCCTTGATTTCAAAAAAAATGATTAGAATATAATATGATTTGAAAAGGTAATAGATTTTATGAAAACCTATGATTTGGTTTTGAAATGAAAATTCATATTGAAAACTAAAATTGGGTATTTGAATGTAATAAATGAAATTATTTGTAATGATTGATTTTACCATGTTTGGTTGATTATTTGATTTGAAGTATATGAAGTCAGGGTATTTAGTGGTAATTTGGATAAGAATGTTAGGATATAATCTCCTAGCACTAGATTTATGATGAAAATACTAACTTAAACATATTATGACATGAATTTTTCCCCAATGGGAATTTGAGTCTCGATGACCTGAGTCGTGGGATGTGTTCACACATTGAGCCATGATCACTGATTGAGTTGTGTGAGGATCATATTACTAGAAAGTAACATACCATAGGGTTTGATACATGTTACTATGATATAATTTTTTTTATTATTACATGACATTGATTATAGAACTATTTTGTTCATGCCAACTAATTTATATAAGAGTTTTATATAAATTGTTCATTTAAGTTAGTTTTTATATATCTTCCATCTTTTTTATTATGAAAGTATGTGATGTTGGAAATATGTAAATACTAAGATACCATATCGGTAAATGTTACTAAGATTTATGTGTGACTATATACTTATTATATTTTCTTATTATTTCTTACACACCACCACTTGAGTCGAGTAACCTGATTGAAATCCATATTGGTACTTTGGTTATGATGTGGATATGGTTTTTTATGTGTTTGTGACATGTGTATGTGTGGATATATGGGTACTTATGCATGATGATATTGAATTTATGGAAGAGACCTAGGAGTGGTAGATGTATCATTCTTGATTATTCTTGTGTTTGGTCTGGGGTGATTTGAGGAAACTATAATGAATCTAAAGTAATTATATTTAACGAAGATGAATAAATACTAATGTTTAGGCTCTATTAATCACTGTTTTTATAAGGAAGTGGTTCTCTTCTACTATATTTGGAAGTCTTGTTTTGTGTACTTGAACCATAAATACTAATATTTGAGATTCAAATAAGATGAAGATGAATAAAGATTGGATGGATGCTAATCGTTTAACAATACAGTACGAGAATGGAGTGAAAGAGTTCATCAAGTTTAAAAAGGATCGCTCAAAGGATCCTTCTCAAATCCTTTGTCTGTGTTTATGTTGTTGTTATTATAGACTACTTACTCCAGAGGAGTTGGAAGAACATTTGATATGTCACGGAATAGATCGGAGTTATAAATGTTGGAATAAACACGGAGAAAAAGCGAATGTAGCTACTAGCTGGGATAAAACTGCGTTTTATGGATCGTCAGATATGAATACAAATATGGATAATGAAGAAGACCATATGGAGGATGTGATTACAGATGTTAATGATGATGAAGATCGTATTGAGGAAATGACAAAGACAATTCAAGATGAACTTCATGCTTGCCCAAAATTGTTTGAGAAGTTAAAGAGTTGTGCAAAGATGTCATTGTATGCTGCTTGCACTAAGTATACAACATTGTCAGCTGTACTGAAGTTTTATAAATTCAAAGCATGAAACGGATGGAGTGATGTCAGTTTTACGGAACTGCTTGCTCTCTTGAATGACATGCTCCCAGAAGATAATGAGCTCCCAAGTCGTACATATGAAGCTAGACGAATGCTACGCTCGATGGGAATGATTTATGAAAGAATACATGCATATCCGAAAGACTGTATATTGTTTCGCAAGGAGAAAAAATCACTTGCAGAATTCCCAAAGTGTGGTACTTCTTGATACAAGAAAGATAAATCCAATCCTACGAAAGTTGTATGGTACTTTCCAATCATTCCAAGGTTTAGGCGTCTATATGAAAGTGAAGAAACTGCAAGACAATTGTCATGGAATGCAGATAAAAGAAATAAAGATGGGTTATTACGTCATCTGGCCGACTCTCCTCAATGGAAGAAAATTGATCATGAGTATCTGAATTTGGAAAAGAGCCAAGAAACCTTCATCTTGCATTATCTGCAGCTCCTCCTGTTGTGGCTCCTGCTGCTCCTGCTGCGGATGTTGTTGCTCATGTTGCTCCTGCAGCTCATGCTGTTGCTACTATTGCTCCTATTGCGGCTCATGTTTCTCCTACTGCTCTTCCTATTGCGGCTCCTGTTGCGGCTTCTCCTGCTCCGGCTGCTACGGCTCCTGCTGCTCCTTGTGTTCAGGTCCATCAACCATCAGCACATGTCGTTGATACCATTCCAGATGAACATATATATGATTTTGATATCGATGAAATGGTCAGGAATGAAGGACCATCATCACAGAAAACACAGGTGCATCGTAGTTTGACGGTGTTTTCCAAAATTCTTAAGGTGAAAAGCAAAGGCATCAAATTTGAAGTCGGATGGAATGAACGAGTCCAACATGTGAATCCCAACAAGGTTATGTTTAGCAGCTACATTGGAGTTGTCACTCGGCAATGCGGGCCAATTGATATAGATTCATGGAACCATGTTGTGTCCCAGCTAAAGGTTGTGATCTGGGAAGAAATTACGGTAACATTATGAATTTATTTCTTTAATTTAATAGCAAATAAAATAATGAAACAATGTCTTACTCTTCTCAATCTCTTGCAGAGTACATTTATAGTAGGCGATTCACATAAGGATTATGTACTAAGGATTTCAGGAAAGATTCAGTGAGGTTTTCGCACTATTTTAACAAGATTCCACTTGAAAGATTCTAAAGGAAAAATAAACTCGCACCCACCCATTGTCTACACTCACCTGATATCCCAAGAAGCATGGGATGCATTTATTGGCCGTTGTGGGGATGAGAAGTTTCAGGTACATTGTGGGTGATAATACGTTGTTTGAGGATACCTGTATTCATCACTTTGATTGTCAATATTTCATTTATGAAACAGAAACTCTATACTGAAAATAAGGAACGTGCATCAAAACCAACATACCCCTATCGTAAATCAAGGATGGGGTACGCTTCATTAGAAAAGAAAATGGTACGTATTTTAAATTTACAGTAATATTGTTAGGTGATAATAAACAACATCATAATTATCTTTCTATGTTTATATGTAGATTGATGAGTCTAAAACCAAATGCACTTCCATCCCACGTCATGTGCTATGGAATGAGGCATGTGTGAACAAAGAAGGGAAGTTAGTAGATGAGAACACACAGAAAGTGTGGGAAATATGTGTAAGTATGACACGACGATAAAAAGATTTTTTTTAAATTTCTATTACATTAAAATAATTAGTTATTTTCCTATATCCAGTAGTCATAGGAATCAGCTACTCCTGTAGCGGATACAGACCTATTATCGACAACTTTGAAGCAGCCAGAAAAATACGGTCGTGTCATAGGTGCAGGGTTTGGGGTGACACCCCAAGTATATTTTGAGAAGAAGAAAAAAATGGATGATACAGATAAAAAATTGGAACAAATGAGAAAAAAAATAGCAACCCTTGAATAACAATTACAATGGCAGGGAGAGTTTCTAGAAACTTTTATGGGTGGGAAGCAAAGGGAAGACACAACTCAGGAAAAACCAGCGCATGAACATCCTGCCCCACCCCCCGCCATCTTTGAGGTGAGCCATTCACCTCAAAGAACTGTCTTAGCCATGGTAATAAATATTCTGATAATTGTTCCCATGAAATGTGAATCAGACAAACACTGATAATTTTTCTGTACTGATCTTCTACAGGGTGATAATGATTGTGATTTATATCTGTCAACACCCACCTATCGCCTTGTAGCGAGGGTTACAGTGTTCAATATCCCAGATGCCACACTGCATAATAGACCAATTTCGAAAGATCATCTGAAAGTGACGATTACTGTAGCTCATGATCCAAATGCAGAGCTACCTATTCCACTTGATGACGATGATATTCATATGGTACAAAAGGCTATTCGAACATTCATTGCATGGTCGTCACAACTTGTAAGAGTACATGCGGACAAAGAGGTATTTATTTCCTTTTTTTCAAGCTAAACCCTTAACAATTAATGAAAAAGGGTCTGAACTAATGATTGTTGTTATAGACGGAGAAAGGGAAGGGGGTGAAAACGTCGGCTCAAAATCATCTAAAGGATCGACCAACCGATCCCAAGGAGCTACTGAAAGCACAATAACACCACCTGTTCTCTATCCACATTTACTATCATTGAATACTCATGTGGATACGAAGCTAAAAGATGGTAATAATCATCTAGTGGTTTTCGAAGAGAATATATACAGATAGTAAAGTCAAGATTTCGTTGCCACTGAAAATGTAAATGAAATCCTTGAAAACGGTTGGCTAGGCATCACAGTTGTAAATGTATATATGAGGTATGTTTCCATGAATTTATTTTCTAAAAGCTGATCTACTGTGAAAATTATGACTAAATACATTTTATATTATCGACAGATGCATTTATGAAAAACAGTTGAAGGAATTTTCCTGTGAGCCAAGATTTGGACTCATTAGTCCTCATATCACATCAACACACCTAACAAAAATAGAGTCATCAAAAAGGGATGCAATAGTGAATGGCTTGCTGAAAACATTTGAAAGTAAGATTACAGATGATAGAATTTTCCTAATACCAACCATGTAGGGGTAATACTCTACGATTAAAGCATAGCAATTATATTTTTACTTTTTTTATTAATTATTTCTTTTTGTGTTTTTAGGAAACATTGTTTTGTAATTGAGGTGAACTTGGATACTTCTAAGATTTATTTTCTGGATTCAAAGCAAGGATATCCATCAAACCAACCACACAAGATAGAGTTTGTGAATCTGTAAGACACTATATCTTACGTTTTAGGTCTTAACTTCAAGTAATATAATTTATATTATCTTTTACTAAGGATTCTATTATGATAGGGCGGTGTATCATTATCGTCTAAAAAAGGAATGAGGGTAGGGTCTAAGCATAGGGAGGTGAGCAAGTACTATGTCTGGATAAATATCAGGGTATATATAATAAAATTTCACTATCCAAACACATCTCAACACAAGTTATTTATTCTCCTAATGATATTTTTTTTTTGCGGTGTCCAAAATAAACAAACGATAATGATTGTGGTTATTATGTTTGTAAATTTATGAAAGAGATCGTTTTTAATTAGCAAACTAGCATCCCTAAAGAGGTATTTTCAAAAACAACTACTAGTTCGTTTAAGGTATTTATTAATTATTTATTTTCATATTTTTCAGTAATACTATGACTGCCGAAAAGACTCATACTCACAAGACGATATAGATGTGTTTAGAAATGAGTAGGTCCCACACCTGATGGCATATTGTACCCAAATACAATAAAGATCTGACTTGGGGACATGTACAATTGGTGGTCATTTTTGAGAGGGGTTAAGGGGATCAAAAGATGAAACATTGCTGTATGTAAATGTTCTTAGGAAAATTGTAATTGTTATTAAATAAAACATTCATTCCCCAATGAGTCATTTTTTCATTTTAACAGATGATATGCACCAGCAACATGCAAGAATACTGAACCACTCAAAGGGTCTCTCTTTTGTTTAAAATGGACATGATTTTAAGTGAAAACAACAACTGACCTATGGAAATCCGACCAAACTCATTCAGATTGTATTAATCCTTTAAGAAAACGATCCAAGGGTCCTTTGTGACGTGTATGAGTCAACCCCGCCTCAATCCGAGGCACGGTGTGGCCGGTACCACTCAAAGGGTCTCTCTTTTGTTTAAAATGGACACAATTTTAATTGAAAAAAACAACTGACCTACGAATATCTGACCAAATGCTTTTGGAATGCCTTGATATTTTATAATAATGATCCACGGGTCCTTGGTGATTTGTAAGAGTCATCCTTGCCTCAATCCGAGGCACGGTGTGGCCGGTACCACTCAAAGGGTCTCTCTTTTGTTTAAAATGGACACGATTTTAAGTGAAAACAACAACTGACCTATGAAAATCCAACCAAACGCATTCGTATTGTGTTGATCCTTTAGGAGAACAATCCACGGGTCCTTTATGATGTGTACGAGTCAACCCCGCCTCAATCTGAGGCATGGTGTGACCGTTACCACTCAAAGGGTCTCTCTTTTGTTTAAAATGGACACGATTTTAAGTGAAAACAACAACTGACCTATGAAAATCTGACCAAACACATTAGGATTGTGTTGATCCTTTAGTAGAACAATACAAGGGTCATTTTTGACATGTAAGAGTCAACCCTACCCCAATCCGAGGCACGGTGTGACCGCTATCATTCAAAGGGTCTCTTTTTTGTTTAAAATGGACACGATTTTAAGTGAAAACAACACCTAACCTACGAAAATCTGACCAAACGAATTTGGATTGTGTTGATCCTTTAGGAGAATGATCCAAGATTCCTTTTTGATGTGTACGAGTCAACCCCGCCTCAATCTGAGGCACGGTGTGGCCGGTACCACTCAAAGGGTCTCTCTTGTTTAAAATGGACACAATTTTAATTGAAAACAACAACTGACCTCAGAAAATCCAACCAAACGCATTCGGATTGCCTTGATCCTTTAATAGAAAGATACAAGGGTCCTTGGTGATTTTTACGAGCCAAAACCTCTTCAATCCGAAGCACGGTGTGGCCGGTACCACTCAAAGGGTCTCTATTTTGTTTAAAATGCACACGATTTTAAGTGAAAACAACAACTGGCCTACATAAATTCAACCAAACGCATTTGGATTGTGTTGATACTTTAGTAGAATGATCCACGGGTCCTTTGTGATGTGTATTAGTCAACCCCACCTCAATCTGAGGCATGGTGTGACCGCTATCACTCAAAGGGTCTCTCTTGTTTAAAATGGACATAATTTTAATTGAAAACAACAAATGACCTACGTAAATCCAACCAAACGCATTCAGATTGCCTTGATATTTTATAATAACTATCCAAGGGTCCTTGGTGATGTGTACGAGTCAACCTATTCTCAATCTGAGGCATGGTGTGGCCGGTACCACTCAAAGGGTCTCTATTTTGTTTAAAATGGACACGATTTTAAGTGAAAACAACAACTGACATAAGGAAATTCGACCAAACACATTAAGATTGTGTTGATTATTTAGGAGAACTATCCAAGGGTCCTTTGTGATGTGTATGAGTCAACCCCGCCTCAATCTGAGGCATGTTGTGACCACTATCACTCAAAGGGCCTCTCTTGTTTAAAATGGACACAATTTTAATTGAAAACAACAACTGACCTACGAAAATCCAACCAAACGCATTCGGATTGCCTTGATCTTTTATAAGAATGGTCCAAGGGTCCTTGGTGACATGTATAAGTCAATCCGGCCTCAATATGAGGCACGGTGTGGCCGGTACCACTCAAAGGGTCTCTATTTTGTTTAAAATGGACACGATTTTAAGTGAAAACAACAACTGACCTACGGAAATTCGACCAAACGCATTTGGATTGTGTTGATCCTTTAGGATAATGATCCATGGGTCCTTTGTGACGTGTATGAATCAACCCCGCCTCAATCTGAGGCACGGTGTGACCGCTATCACTCAAAGGGTCTCTCTTGTTTAAAATGGACACAATTTTAATTGAAAACAACAACTGACCAAAGAAAATCCAACCAAACGCATTCGTATTGCCTTGATATTTTATAATAACGATCCAAGGGTCCTTGGTGACGTGTAAGAGTCAACCCTGCCTCAATCTGAGGCATGGTGTGGCTAGTACCACTCAAAGGGTCTCTATTTTGTTTAAAATGGACACGATTTTAAGTGAAAACAACAACTGACCTACAGAAATTCAACGAAACGCATTCGGATTGTGTTGATCTGTCATGACCCCCTCCCACCAAGGATACCCCTTATGAGCTAGAAATGGTGAAATGGAGATAATGACCCCTGAGTCCCGCCTCCAGTAGGCCCCGGGGTGGTGACTAGCACCAAGGGTATGAGTTTTTACAAATATGGGAGGCATTACCCTTTTTATTATTTAGGATCGGGAAATAGGACAAGTCAACCACCAAAAAGGAAAAAGAACAAGTGTATAGAAATAAACCCAAACCAAGCCCACATGCATGTTTAAACAATTTATTAAAAGGTACAAGTGGAAGAAAGCTCAAAGTACAATACCAAAAGAAAAAAAAGGTACAGCAACAGAAACAACTCCAATTGTCCGACTAGTAGGGTCCCGCACGGCCCTGGTAGTCCTCCTGGAAACCTAAAAGTAAACGTAGGGTGAGCATAAAAGTATACTCAGTAGGGAAACCTAAATCTCTCGTGCACAAGTGGGGATACATCCTAATGTCCCGTGAGAACAACAGAAGAAACCTAGCAAGGAATTCTATCCACCCAACCTCACCAGCCACACTCACCAAAAACACGATCAAAACAGGTAGTAGTATATAAGAAACAATATTATTGGGTACCCCACTCCATTTCCCTTTAATTAGCTGCTCTTCCTAATGGAAAACGTCCTGACGTTGCTACACTCTCTCCTCCCGCACACACCTGGGCCTCACAACCACGTATCATGCCCGCACACACCTGGGCCTCACAACCACATATCCCGCCTGCACACACCTGGGCCTCATCCCGAAGATTCTTGGGAAACATTAAAACCTACCTGAAGAGTCTTGAGATAAAGCCACCCCAATCAAAACCTACCCGAAGAGTCTTAGTTGTAAGGTCGCCTCAAGCCATCACAGTCTAGGGGAGAAGGAGCAGGAAGGAGCTAGTAACTAAGGGAAAAACACCCTCTCCCATGAAATCGGAGTGTTTGGAACTAAGTTCTCAACATGGGTGGGGTGCAATAAAACACAAAAGATACAGATATACATATATACAAACCACACAACCCAACCTATGGATTCTAAACAGAGAAACTGAGCATGTGCCTCAGCACTGCTACTATGAAGCATGTATACAACAAACAACCATAACCCCATTTTGGTTTTCAGGTTTCAGAAGAATTAGTTTATTAGTTCCTTAACTACTGGGCAACTATCCACAACCAACCACATCAAACGTTTGTAAAAAATGTATCCCTGCCATCCACAAATCAAGTTAGGAAAACACAAGCAACACAACCAAGCCCTTCTTATCAACCAACCAACCCCATTGATTATTAATTCTATTTCATTACCACGCCCCACCATTCATTAACTCTTCCTATTTTATTACTCACAAACCAAAGTCCGTTCACATTCAACCCATCCCCGCAGCCCTGCTGCCAACCACCATAACCACAACCGCGCCAAAACCCGTACATCATTAACCCTTTAATACCATTTATCGCATCCCTGCTGCCCGTTACCAACACAACATTCACACCAACCCACAACCAAGTCAACCGCAGTCCCGCTGCTCACCCAAAACACAACAACCCACAAAACACCCCCATCACATGCCACGTAACCAAGCCAACACCCACATGTTCATTATTCCATTTTGTTAAACTGGGGTGATCACACAAGGGCTCTATATTTTTAAATAGACAACTTTACGTGATTAACCAAATTCCACATTCCACAAGGTTTCCATCCATAAGAAAATCCAGAAGGAGAGGGAAACATTTAATTACGTAAGCAAAGGCCCCCAACGACCATGATTTTCAGTAGGTAAAATCTCATTCAATTCACAACATAATATCACAGGGTATAAAGTAATAGCAATCACAAATTATCATCCCTGTTATATAAGCTAGTTATTATCTTTATTTAAAGGTTTAACTGTTTCTCATGAAAACAAGAGGATACCCACCCCGCATGATGCACAAATTAGAGAGACAAAGGTAAGATCCCTACTTCAAGAGGTTTTGATCACAGCACTCCCCCGGATCAACTTTAGAAGAAGTCTGTCGGCGTCTGTCACTTTTTTCGGGTCCCGGAAAAACCTCCTTGGGTGGAAGTAGAAAAGTAAAGGCCTAAGGAAAGACAACAGATCCAAGCTTGGAAGTTCCGCCTCGTCGTTATGATCCCGTGGCCGCTGAAGGATCGTAAATCAGAGATCGGACGAAGAAGTTATGGAAGAAAGAGCCTTCGAGTCTCTTAGGAGAGCTCTGCTCAGAGAAAAGGGGAGGAGAGGAGTGAATTGAAAGGAGGGGGGGCCTCCTTTTATAGGCAAGAAAAGAAAAAGTACACGGCGTGTACTTTATGGTACACGGCGTGTACTCGGTTATTTTACACGGTCTCCATGCGGCTTCCAACATGGCTCCACGGCCGTTTACTGGTCAACACACGGTTTGAGGGTAACGCATACGCGGGGAAAGACTACACGGCGTGTAGTCTGGACACACGACGTGTATCCATTTATTGCACACGGCAAGGACACGGCTCTAACACGGTACACGGTCATTGACTGGTAACTCGTACGTGGGGAAGGACTACACGGCATGTAGAACTGGACACACGGCGTGTATCCATTTATTGCACACGGCAAGGACACGACTCTGTAACACGGGGGTATACCTAGAAAGGGGGTACACGGCGTGTATTCAAACTACACGGTGTGTAGTTTCAAAATTCTGGAAAGTGTGGGAAAAGTCCATTTTACCCTCCAGAACACTTCTTGACCTTCTTTTTGACAAAGGAATGGGCCGGAGAGGGCAGGGTCATTACATCAGATACCTCTTAAAACATTCTCGTCCCCGATAATTCAAAAACCAACCTAGAGGAAACCCAAAAAGATACCTCTTAGAGTTCTCGTTATAACAGGAACCCAACCAACAACCCTAATAATATGTGTTAGGACTTCCTTCTCCTATGTCAAGATATTATCCGCTTTAGGCGGCACTGACTCACCTGCACGGGTTCAATCGCATCCTCATTAATGTGTCTCGATTAAGAATGGGGTCTTCCCACTTTCATATATTATGATTTTTCAACTCACACTACCCCCAACACCACACAACCAACACTGCCCGAACATGTGGTTTGGGGAAGAATTCCTTCTCCTATGTCGAGATATTATCTGCTTTAGGCGGCACTGAATCGCCCGCACGGGTTCAATCGCATTCGCATTAATGTGTCTCGATTAAGGATCAGATTTGTTTTCCTTTCCCCACACATCCGGACATGTTACACATTACCAGGGAACAAGGAAAAAAAAGGTCTCACAACTGACAAGCCAAGCATTCCATATATCAAAGGTAAAGAGTACAACATCAACACAGAGCTCATAAGAACAAGGGAAAACACAATTCAAAACAACTCCGGGTACTGAGCGTGCATCTGGGTCTCCTGCTCCCAAGTGCTCTCCTCGAGGCCGCCATGCCTCCACAACACATGAACCAATGGAATGGTTCGTCCACGGAGCACCTTCTCTTTACGATCCTCGATCTTGACTGGACGCTCCTCGAAGGTCGCGTCGTCTCCCATATCTAACTCTCCCCAGTCTATAACGTGGGAGTTGTCGTGTAAGTACCGACGAAGCTGGGAGACGTAGAAGACATCATGAACCTTCTCCAACTAAGGTGGCAAGGCCAGCTAATATGCCACCTCACCGACTCACCTCAACACCTTAAAAGGTCCGACGAACCTAGGTGAGAGCTTTCTCCCTTTCTCGAACCTCTGCTGCCCCTGTCGAGGGGAAACCTTTAAGAACACATGATCTCCCACCTCGAACTCCAAGGGCCTCCTCCGACGATCAGCATAGGACTTATTTCGGTCCTGAGCCGCTTTCATCCTCTCACGTACAAGCTAGACTTTCTCTGTGGTGCTCTGCACTACCTCTAGCCCAAGCGCACCTGTCTCACCAACCTCTGCCCAGTAAATGGGTGAACGACATGGCCTTCTATATAAAGCCTCAAACGATGCCATGCCAATAGTAGAGTGGAAGCTTTTGTTGTATGAAAACTCTACTAAAGGCAAGTTTCGTACCCATGATCCTCCGAAATCCAGAACGCATGCTCGCAGCATGTCCTCCAACGTCTGGATAGTCCGCTCTATCTTCCCATCAGTCTGGGGGTGGAAAGTAGTGATAAGACGTAGCTGGGTTCCAAAAGCATGATGTAACCCCCTCTAGACTCGTGAGGTAAACCGAGTATCCTGATCTGAGACGATAGTCTTTGGGACTCCATGCAACCGCACAACTTCGTATACGTACCTCTATGCTAAGGTACTCACCGGGCCTGACTCTTTAATTGCTAATAAGTGAGCTGATTTTTTCAGTCGATCCACCACTACCCAGATAGCATCATAACCACCCTGAGATCTGGGTAGTCATGTGAAGAAGTCCATTGATATGTCATCCCACTTCCACTCGAGGACATCTAAAGGATGCAACAAACCACTGGGAACACGGTGTTCAGCCTTCACTTGCTGACACACTAGGCATTTAGCCACAAACTCTGCCACTGCCCGTTTCACCCCGGGCCACCAAAACTGTTCCCTCAGGCCTCGGTACATTTTTGAAACTCCTGGATGTACTAACAAGGCTGATCTATGAAACTCACGGAGAACGCCCTCACGCATTGTCTCCAGGACAAACAACCATCCATGGAAAAGCATCTGATGTCGGCTGTCCTCTGACCATCCCTCTGGAGCGTTCCCTGAATCAACACGATCCCGCATCACTTCTGCCTTGGAGTCCCCCCACTGGGACTCTTCCACCTGCTGCAACAAGGAGGACTGCACCAACATCTGAAACAAACAGCCTCTAACACCTTCTACCCTGGAATCCAAGTGCAAGGCAGCCAACTCTCCCATCACCTTCCAAGAATCAGTGGATCCCCGAACTACTTATTGATGCGACTTCCTGCTCAAGGCATCAGCCACAAAATTTCCCTTACCTTCAGTGTAAGAGATCTCTAAGTCATAGTCTTGGAGAAACTCGACTCATATCCGCTACCGTAAGTTAAGGTCACGCTGGGAGAAGATATAACACAGGCTCTTGTGATCTGAGAAGACCACAAAGCGCTCCCCAAAGAGGTAATGTCGCCAAAACTTCAGTGTGAACACTAATGCTGGAAGCTCTAGGTCATGGGTGGCATAGTTATGCTCGTGAGGGCGTAACTTCCTAGACCCATAACAGATCACTTCCTTCTTCTACATCAGCACGCACCCCAGACCAAGGCTAGAAGCATCACAAAACACCTCATACAACAATCCTTCCTCTGGAAACCTGAGTATGGGAGCACTAACCAACTTCTCCTTTAGTTAGTCGAAAACCTTCTGGCACTGCTCACTCCATAGGAAGACCTGGTTCTTCCTAGTCAAAGCTGTCAATGGAGCAGCAACTCGAGAGAAGTCCGAAACGAACCTCCGATAGTAACCTGCTAACCCCAGGAAACTACAAACTTCTGCCACGCTCTTGGGTGCTGCCCAAGAAACAACTGTCTCCACCTTCTATGGGTCCACCGACACTCCATGCTGAGACACCACGTGCCCAAGGAAGTGCACTTCTTGTGTCAAGAACTTACACTTCGACAATTTCCCATAAAGCTGGTGGTGTCGAAGAACTTCCAAGACTGCCCTGATATGCTCAACGTGCTCCTCCTCTGATCTTGAGTAGATCAGGATGTCATCGATAAACACAATGACGAACCGGTCCAGAAACTCTCAAAAGACAAAGTTCATAATTCCCATGAACATATCCAGTGCATTCCTAACTCCAAACGGCATCACTACAAACTCGAAGTGCCCATACCTGCACCTGAAAGTCGTCTTCGAGATGTCACTGTCTTTTACCCTCAGCTGATGATATCCAGATCATAGATCAATCTTGGAAAACCAACATGCTCCCCTCAGTTGGTCGAAGAGATCATCTATCCTTGGAAGGGGGTAACGGTTCTTGATCATTACCTGGTTCAACCTTCGGTAGTCTATGCGTAGCCTGAGACCACCATCTGCCTTCTTTAAGAACAAAACTGGAGCACCCCATGGTGATATGTTGGGTCGAACAAAACCCTTCTCCATTAGATCGTCAATCTGAATCCGCAACTCCCGCAACTCCGAAGGTGTCATCTGATAAGGGGCCATCGAAATCTGACGAGCACCAGGCTGTAAGTCTATCCCAAAATCAACGTCATGTCGGGGGGGTAGAGTCGCAACCTCCTCAGGAAAAACATTGAGGAACTCCCCAACAACCTCCGGGACATCTATCATCTCTGTATCAGCTGGAACCACTGATAGCCCACCTAACAAGGAAAGGAGAGACTCCACATGCTAGCTTCCCACCTGATAGCTCCTCTCACCAACAAAAGCTACACGCTGCCCGTCCACGTCGGAGAACATGACTCTTCTCCGGAAGCAGTCGATAATGGCACTAACAGAAAAAAACCAGTCGATTACTAGGATGAAATCATATGGATGCATCTGTAACAGAAGAAGGTCCCCGCTAGATCGATGTGGTCCCAACGTCATCCCACATCCCCGGAAAACACAAGATACACTGGTCTGGCCTCCAACTGGTGTACTCAGTACCAGTGGTATAGAAATTCTCTCTACATCTAGTCCCAAAGCATGGGATAGACCAGGTCCAATAAAGGAGTGCGAAGCTCCTGAATCGAACAAAGCAGAAACAAGAGTGTTGAACAAACAAATCGTACCTCACACCACCTCTGGTCCCACTGGAGCTGCTAACTCTGCTGCGTGCAACTGTCCACGCCCAGCTCCTCTGACTCTCTGATGTCATCCACCTCCCCGACCACACCCTGGTCGAGGTCCCTGAGGGGCACCCTGAGATCGGCCTCCTCCCGCAAAGTCTTCCCTCGGAGGAGCATGGTCCTGCTACTGCTAGAAGGGCCTTGCCGGCAACTGGTGCTGCTGAGGTGGGCGCTGAACCTGCCCACCTCCACCGTACTGAGCTCGGGTCGGGCACCGACTCTGAACGTGCCCGAAACCTCCACAAGAAAAACACCTCGGTCTTGGGCTCATGAAAAAGGGATGAGGACCCGAAGATCTGAACTGGAACTGCTGGGGCCTGCTCCCCACTGGCCTGAACCTGGAAGGTCCCATCGCAGGAGACCTGCTGCTGACTGCCTTCCCCTTCGACGAGCCCGGATGGATCCCCTCTCGGGGTGCACCTCCTAGTGAGTGCATCCTCTCTACAACCTCTGCCTTCTTCTGTACCTCCAAGTACGTTAGAAGGGTGAAGGGGTGATAGCATACTGGAGCGAAGGAAGAAGCACCTCCTCCAAACGTCTCGCCCGAGACTCCTCATCCGAAAAGAGATCTGGAGAAAAGTGCAAGAGATCCTTGAACTTGATCCCCAGCTCTCGTACTGACATACTCCCCTACTGAAGGGAGAGTAACTCCTGCCTCTTCTCCACCTTGATCATAGAAGAAAGTAATTCCTCTCAGAATTCCTTCTCAAAGTCATCCCATGGAACTTCTGCCTCTATCCTCTCTCCGAGGTAGAGTGTCCACCACTGTCGCGCTGCACCTCTCAGCTGACTGACTGCTAGGGGAACCTGTAAAGACCCAGAAATTTCAAGGGAAATTGTTTCCTAAATTTTCTTTGGAATTTTTCAAGAACGCAGTTTCTGACGGCGCCTGATTCCGAGGCCCGGTGTGCCCGAAATCAATTTCTGAAGTTTGGCTCGGGTACGTTCAGTGAACGAATGAGCGGGTTTTTCTAACTTTTGAACCGGTGCTCGGAATCGAATTCTAAGGGCACCGATGAACTCCCAACGCTGGTATTTGCTTAAAGATACTTTTTCCGCAGTTGCGTTTAATCGAGAGCGGAAGTTAGTTTTTGGGTTTTCTTTAAATAAGATTAATAATAAAATAACGTGTCAGGCACTTTTTTTATTTCAGCCGCCATTGGGAGTGTGGTGGTTGAAACCACCTCTTGGAGGTTGGAGGTGGGGCCACCACACCTTAACCTCCCTTGAGAGGTTATGGTGGTGGGTCCCACCCGAACTAAACCTCCTGTGGGTGGTTTATTATGGTAGGGACCACAAGGGGCTTAACCCGCTATTAATGGGAGGAGAGGAAACCTCTCAACTCTCCCTCATTAATGAGGGAGAGCCTCTTAATTCCTCAACTCCCCAATAAATGGGGAGAAACTCTTTGGCACCCTCCCCTCTTAAGTGGTGCCAACGGACCTCATAAATTGTGTCAAAGCAATTTATTTCACGCGACCCCTTTTTTTTTAAAAAAGTTATGTAACCACAATGGTTACATACCTCTCCCCCTTTCCTATATATAGGGATCTTGGGAGAGGGTTTGGGGACGGCTTCACCAAGCGACATAGCGCTGGAAAAATACCGCGACGCCCAACACTTGGGAAGAAGCTTATCTTCGCGAATGAAGAACACGCCACCTCTGACGAAGAATACTTGTTTTCCTTCCACGGAATTTTTCCCCTTCCGCGGCGAGACTCTTAAACGGATCTTCTTCTTCCCATTCATCGTCAACGGATCGACGAACAAGCTCGGAAGCGGAATCAGGTAGCAACTGACGATGGCTTCGCCTTCCCTCGAGTCGGACGAACGCTGACGTCCCCCTTCGACGTCATCATCCTCGCGACGCCATACCGCGACGAACCTCGAACGATGACGCCTCCTTCCGATCGGCTTATACCCAAGGTAGGGGTTTGCATTCAATTATTATATTTGTTCGATATTTCTGAATTGATGATCTTCGGGGTTAAAAAAGCCATTTGTTATCGAATTTGTACTTTGTGGTTTGAAACCAAATGTTAACGAATAACGTGAGGGGGGGCGGACCGCACGAACACGGCCGACCCTCCTCTTTTTTTTTCTTTGTGGTTGGTACGAGGAAGCGTGGTGCCCTCGCACCACGCGGTTTCATGCGGTAGATATGCGCGGCGCCGTCGCGCCCCGCCGTGGAAAGCAATTCAAGGACGCGACGTCGTCGCGCCGCATCGAAGAAAACCGAAGACATCCGCGGACGGAGTCGGGCCGCGGAGAAGGGGCGCGGCGCCAACGTGCCGCGCCGGAGAACCACGAAGACGGTGCATTTTGTTTTTGATGTGCGGATTGATGGGCGATGACAAAAGAGGCCGCAAGTTAATTTTGAGGCCTCTGCAGTGAAGGTCGGGTCCCGGGAGGACCATAGGCGAAGACGGTAGGAGAAACGGACCACCGAAGCGCGTCTGGTGGTCCGTGGAAGGCGGCGGCGGCGCGCCACGCCAGTGCGGCAGCGCCGGAAACCGGCAGCGGCGGCGCACCGCCGGAAGGGAGGCGGCCGGCGGTTCGCCGCCGGCCTCAATTAGCGGAAGGCGAGGGACACCCCGCTCCGCGTTTCGGCTCGGCCACGCTGGCCGAGTCGCGGCCGGCCGGTCGAACCGGACCGAGCCGGTCCAGGCCGGGCCGGGCCCAGCCGGGTCGGACCTGGTTCGGGTCGACTCGGTTCGGCCGACCCAGGGGGGGTCGGCCCGGGCCCAGACCCCCATTTTCGAACCAATTTCGGTCAAAAGCCCATAACTTGAGCTACGGGCCTCCAAACGACTCGCTGTCAGTGGAAACGCGATCCTTGGATCGAGAAGGTCGTTTTAGTATATCGCACTCAAGGTTTCGGATTACTTTGGGTTCGGCCGGGTTGGTTCGGATATGAAACCAACCGGACCCTCGGAGCAGAAACGCTCGTAACTTGAGTTCCGGACGTCCGATTGACGTGTCGTCGATTTTGATGGATTCCTCTAAGTGAGACGGATCTTTTGGCTTACTCTGCTTGAGATTTGGATGCCGTCGGAGTGGGGTCGGGTTGGTTCGCTCACGAAACCAACCGGGCCCCTAGAACGAAAAAGCCAATAACTCACAGACCGGGCGGGAGTCCGATAGTCACGCCGTCTATTACGTTGAATTCCTATTGATGAGATGGAACTTTTGGCATACTTCGCCCGAGTTTTGGATACAGTTAGATAGTGGCCGGGTTGGATCGCAGCCGAAATCCAACCGGGCCCCTGGAATGGAAAAGCTGATATCATTCAGACAGGACGTCCGTGTGACGAACCGTCAGCGGTGTTGTTGATCACGTTGAGAAACGGTCCCTATGAGTGTACCCTATGGGATTTCGGGGTACAGTTCAGATACGGCCGGGTTGGTTCGCTCACAAAACCAACCGGGCCCCTGGGATGAAAAGGCTAGAAGCTCACAGACCGGGCGTCCGATTGACGCGTCGTCTGTTGCATTGAGACCCCTATGATGAGGCGGTCCTTTGAGATACTTCTTCATGGGACCTTGAGATACTTGGAGTATCGACCTGTAGCTCGTGGAGCGGACCCTCCCAGAGACGAGCGTGCGGAGTATGGAGACCGTGTAGCCGACTGAGACCTGACTACTGCTTGACCGACTCGACTTGGAGTGAGTCAACTAGCCCAGTGGACGGAGAACTACTTTCTGAGTTGTAGACCCATGGTGGATGGAGCACTACCTGTGTGACAGTGTAGACCCGCGGTACTCGTCCGGAGAGTACCTCAGCAGGCTACTTGGGGGGTGTGCACTACTGTGTTTGGGTGACACACCCCGGCGGGAAGCACTACTGTGTTTGGGTGGATGACCCACGGTACTCGACAGGAGGAGTACCTCAGCAGTCTTAGGTTAGTGAGCAGTACCTCGGATTCGTGACAGGACCACTGTACACTCCAGAGATGGAGCTCTTCAGCACTTACGGTTTCGATAATGAAAATCCTAGTTTGAGCTGAGACTTTTGACCTTTGTGTTTACCTCATGATTGAGATGGGTCACTTGTTAACTTAGGTATATGTATGGGCATATACCTGGGTAGTGGTTATCCGTTTATTTCATGATCCTTGTGTTTCCTCATGTTTGAGATGGGTTACTTGATAACTTAGGCATATGTATGGGCATATACCTAAGTAGATGTTATCTGTTGAGATCTTATTTGTGGTTATCCTTGTTGGTTTAGTGAGACCTTGAGGGTCTCGGGATCCCTACTGAGTATCGTTATACTCACCCCTGCATGGGCTATGCCCGCACCTCGTTGTGTTGGTTGCAGACGACAGGCAGTGCTGACGGAGGCCGAGTGTTCGAGGACTGAACGGTACCCGGAGGTGGACTACACGATGAGTCAGTACCCGGAGGTGGACTACACGACGAGTCAATACCCGGAGGTGGACTACATGACGATACGACACACAGAGGAGGTTGACGGACGAGAGCGTGGAGGAGGCTATCTGTACCTACCCTTCAGGTAGGATCCGTGGTGGATGACCAGGAGCTGCGCCATCTGTACCTACCCTTCTGGTAGGATCCGAGGAGGATGACCTAGGAGCCGCTTCCGTCCTTCTAGCTATTATCCTTTCTATTATACTTGTTCATTTGTAGTTGTACTTCCTTTTGGGTTTGTATTCTGGCCCATTTACTTTTCAGCACTTCTCTTGTACTTAGTGTTTACTTTTTCCGCTTGCTTACTCTGTGGTGCTTGTTTTATTTTATAAAGGAAATGCCTTCCCAGTTATCGGTATTTACGCCTTTGGTGCTAGTCGCCAGCCCCTGGCCTATGGAAGGCGGGCTTGGGGTAGTCACGGCACGGGCCCCAAGGACGGGTCATGACAAATTGGTATCAAAGGAGCCGGTTCTACCGCAGAACTTATAACTCTGATATTTTATTTCTGTGAAGCAATAGTGTTAAGAGTACCGAGTGTGGTTTTCAGTTCAGGGAGTCCAGTGTTGGTGCAGGCGGCCGACGTATCCATACACCAGGACCCCGACAACTGATTTCCGACTTTTTGCATGAAAACACTGATTGCGTGTGTGTTTTCAAAGGTTTCCCCTTAAAACAGCGCAAACCAGGTCAGCTCACCAGGTATAATCGTTTGACCGTGTTACGTTGTTTCTTTCAGGATGCCTTTTCTCGGACGACCAGCTAGAGCCCAGAGGGACATGCGTACTGACAGCTTGCCGAGCGACGAGGCTTCGGTATAGGGCCCTCTTGCAGTTGAGGCACCAGCGGAGGCACCAGAAGTACTACCATACGTTGGGCCACCGATGCCACCAGTCCTAGTAGTAGGCAACGCACGCCACTTGAGTGCGCTGCATGAGTTCCAGTGCCAGAGGCCACCCAGGTTCCGGGGAGAGACGGACCCAAAAGCGACTGAGGATTGGCTGGAGGCTGTGGTGAGAGTCTTCAGGCTAGTGGGGACGCTGGTAGACCTCATGGTGATCTTTGTTTCCAGCCTTCTTCAGGCAGCATCAGGCAGGTGGTGGAGCCACTTGTTTCAGTTTTGCGACGGGATGGCCTTCACATGGGAAGACTTCGAGACCTTCTTCAGGGTGGAGTTTGTGCCAGTAGCTCTATACCCCGAGCGTGTACAGGAGCTTCTGCCTTTGCCGCAGGGTTTTCGATCAGTTGTCGAGTCATCTGTGGGTAGTAGACAGATGATGCAGAGGTCTAGGAAGACCAGACCAGCAGTTGGACGATCTCGGGTTTTAGGACCGGTGGTACGGGGCACCCGGGGTGGGAACAGAGCTAGGCGTGCCAGAAGCAGGTTGTGTTACTCATGCGGCGGAAAAGGTCACCTAGCACGTGACTGTCTGAATCCTCGTACGGTTGATCAGCGGGTGTTGGAGGAGCCACCGAGACAGAATCAGTGGCTGGTGCTTGAGCAACAGCCGAGCAGTGGACAAGGCAGTAGAGCTCCGAGAGCAGTTGGGCAGGAGAGGAACTAGTGGATACGTCCTTTGTACTTCTAGTTCCATGTTGCTTTTGTATTCGTGTCTTTGTACTATGAGGTGCAATAATAAAAAGACACTTATCTTGTGATGATTGCTTTCCTGTCCTTTTTGTTTGGTTGATACTGAGTGGTCCTGGTTAATACTGTTGACTTGACCCTCACTTTCGATATTTCTACTGGAGGAGACCCAGTGACCTCACACTGATGCCGACAGTGTGACTTGACCCTTGGAGGTGAGAGTGACAGTTGGATCTCTTGGTAGTTATGTCGAGGCCTTACGACGTCATCCATGGCATGAATGCATCATTCATGTTGGGATTGACTGTATTAGGCAACGAATGTGGTTCATCCAGGGGATGAGACCGGATTTCTCTTATCGGCAAAGAAGAAATCATAGAAGCTCTTGTAAGACTAAAGGAGGTCCAGGTCATCCAAGAGAGGATGAAGACTGCACAGTGCAGTAAGAAACAGGAAACCGGTGCCAGTCTTAGAGACTCGGGTGTGTTAAATGTTTCAAGAAGTGGAAGCTTTAAGGATAGATGAGTATGTGAAGCAGCAGACGTGGAGGCAGATCTAGGAGAGCAGTATGAGGTGGTGTACATCTTAACATGCTACAACCACCCGCCTTAGTTATCCCCGCCAGGCTCAGGGAGCTGGAGGGCAGTGGAAGAGTGCGGTTGCTTGCGGTCAAGGAGTGTGACCCAATGGCTCTAGAAATGATTCAAGGAACAGTCTGTGTCTACTACTAGCTTCTGTAGTAACGGACGTCGATATGAATCATTCCTTGCTTTCACAAATCTTGTTCCAGACCTAGAGTTTCCGGTAAGCCGTGGACTTGACCCTCACGTCTGGAGATACCTTGGGAGGAGACTCGATGATCACACTTACGCCGACGGTGTGGTCATACCCTCAAGGCGAGATTTCCGGTTGGAATCTCTTGGTGGTAGCGTCGAGGCCTTACGACGTTAGTTTGAGTATGGAATGGGCAATAACTGTTCATACTCAAATTGACGGTTTTAGGAAAATGTCGGGATGGGTTTTCCTTGGTCGTCGAAAAGGAAACCCCAGGCAGCATGGGATAAACTCTTTCACAGGAGGGTGCGACCGATCACTCTTGAGTCAGTCAACCATACCCTCGTGGCAGCAGTCTTTTGAGTTTCAGTTCTAACAGAAAATGGAGACCTCTGGAGTTCGAGGATGACGATCACGTCCTTATACGGGTCTCACCTCGATGAGGTTTACGGAGATGTGGCCAAGGAGGAAAGTTATCTCCGAGGTTCAACGGACCTTTCTAGGTCCTCAGCTGGGTAGGCAGGGTGGTTTACTACTTGAACCATCCACCTCAGTTGCACCAGGTGCACTAAGACTTCCATGTATCTCTACTGAGGAGATACGTGCTCGACCCTTCACATATCATCGACCATGAGGAGCTGGACGATGGCGATGGAGTGTCTTTCATGGAGGTCCAGTGGGGATCGAGGATCGACAGCAGCGGATCCTTCGAGGACGGCCTATTCCTCGGGTGCGCTTTCACGGGCAGTACAGGAACCTCCGGGTGAGCACACGAGAGCGGAAGGCTCAGATGCGTGCTCAGTACCATTTTTGTATCCCTAGTTTATGTTAAAGCTTTACGAGGACGTAAAGCCCTGAGGTGGGAGTAATGTAAATACCCAGAAATTTCAAGGGAAATTTTTTCCTAAATTTTCTTTGGAATTTTTCAAGAACGCAGTTTCTGACAGCGCCTGATTCCGAGGCCCGGTGTGCCCGGAATCAATTTCTGAAGTTTGGCTCGGGTACGTTCAGTGAACGAACGAGCGGGTTTTTCTAACTTTTGAACCAGTTCTCGGAATCAAATTCCAAGGGCACCGATGAACTCGCAACGCCGGTATTTTCTTAAAGAGACTTTTTCCACAGTTGCGTTTAATCGAGAGCGGAAGTTAGTTTTTGGGTTTTCTTTAAATAAGAGTAATAATAAAATAACATGTCATGCACTTTTTATATTTCAGCCGCCATTGGGAGTGTGGTGGTTGAAACCTCCTCTTGGAGGTTGGAGGTGGGTCCACCACACCTTAACCTCCCTTGAGAGGTTATGGTGGTGGGGCCCACCCGAACTAAACCTCCCGTGGGTGGTTTATTATGGTAGGGACCACAAGGGGCTTAACCCCCCTATTAATGGGAGGAGAGGAAACCTATCAACTCTCCCTCATTAATGAGGGAGAGCCTCTTAATTCCTCAACTCCCCATTAAATGGGGAGAAACTCCTTGGCACCCTCCCCTATTAAGTGGTGCCAACGGACCTCATAAATTGCGTCAAAGCAATTTATTTCACCCGACCCCTTTTTTTAAAAAAAAAGTTATGTAACCGCAATGGTTACATACCTCTCCCCCTCTCCTATATATAGGGATCTTGGGAGAGGGTTTGGGGACGGCTTCACCAAGCGACGGAGTGCTGGAAAAATACAGCGACGCCCAACACTTGGGAATAAGCTTATCTTTGCGAACGAAGAATGCGCTACCTCTGACGAAGAACGCTCATTTTCCTTCCATGGAATTTCTCCCCTTCCGTGGCGAGACTCTTCAATGGATCTTCTTCTTCCCCTTCATCGTCAACGGATCGAAGAACAAGCTCGGAAGCGGAATCAGGTAGCAAGCGACGACGGCTTCGCCTTCCCTCGAGTCGGACGAACGCCGACGTCCCCCTTCGACATCGTCATCCTCGCGACGCCATACCGCGACGAACCTCGAACGATGACGCCTCCTTCCGATCGTCTTATACCCAAGGTAGGGGTTTGCATTCAATTACTTATATTTGTTCAAGATTTTCCGACTTGATGATATTCGTGGTTAAAAAAACCATTTGTTATCGAATTTGGACTTTGTGGTTTGAAACCAAATGTTAATGAATAACGTGAGGGGGGCCAGACCGCACGAACACGGCCGACCCTCCTCTTTTTTTTTCTTTGTGGTTGGTACGAGGAAGCGTGGTGCCGTCGCACCATGCGGTTTCATGCGGTAGATATGCGCGCGCCGTCGCGCCGCGTCGAAGAAAACCAAAGACATCCGCGGACAGAGTCGGCCACAGCGAAGGGGCGCGGCGCCAACGCACGGCGCCGGAGAACCACGAAGACGGTGCGTTTCGTTTTTGACGTGCGGATTGACGGTCAATGACAAACAAGGCCTCAAGGTAATTTTGAGGCCTCCGCAGTGAAATTCGGGTCCCTGGAGGACCATAGGCGAAGACGGTAGGAGAAATGGACCACCGGAGCGCGTCCGGTGGTCCGCGGAAGGCGGCGGCGGCGCGGCGGCGCCGGCGACCGGCGGCGGTGGCGTGCCGCCGGAAGGGAGGCGGCCGGCGGTTCGCTGCCGGCCTCAATTAGCGGCGGGCGGGGGACACCCCGCTCCGCGTTTCGGCTCGGCCACGCTGGCCGAGCCGCGGCCGGCCGGTCGGACCGGACCGAGCCGGGCCGGGCCCAGCCAGGTCGGACCCGGTTCGGGTCAACTCGGTTCGGCCGACCCAGGGGGGGTCGGCCCGGGTCGGCCCAAGCCCAGACCCCTGTTTTCGGACCACTTTTGGTCAAAAGCCCGTAACTTGAGCTACGGGCCTCCAAACGACTCGCCGTCAGCGGAAACACGATCCTTGGATCGAGACAGTCATTTCGGTATATCGCACTCAAGGTTTTGGATTACTTTGGGTTCGGCCGGGTTGGTTCGGATACGAAACCAACCGGGCCCTCGGAGCAGAAACGCTTGTAACTTGAGTTCCGAACGTCCGACTGACGTGTCGTCGATTTTGATGGATTCCTCTAAGTGAGACGGATATTTTGGCTTACTCCTCTCGAGGTTTGGATGCCGTCAGAGTGCGGTCGGGTTGGTTCGCTCATGAAACCAACCGGGCCCCTGGAACGAAAATGCCAATAACTCACAGGACCGGGCGTCGATAGTCGCACCGTCTGTTTCGTTGAATTCCTCTTGATGAGACGGAACTGTTGGCATACTTCTCCCGAGTTTTGGATATAGTTAGATAGTGGCCGGGTTGGATCGCACCCAAAATCCAACCGGGCCCCTGGAACGGAAAAGCTGATATCATTCAGACAGGACATCCGTTTGACGAACCGTCAGCGGCGTTATTGATCACGTTGAGAAACGGTCCCTATGAGTATACCCTATGGGAGTTCGGGGTACAGTTGAGATACGGTCGGGTTGGTTCGCTCATGAAACCAACCGGGCCCCTGGGATGAAAAGGCTAGAAGCTCACAGACCGGGCATCCAATTGACGCACCGTCTGTTGCGTTGAGACCCCTATGACTAGGCGGTCCTTTGAGATACTTCTTCGTGGGACCTTGAGATACTTGAGTATCGACCTGTAGCTCGTGGAGCGGACCCTCCCAGAGACGAGCGTGCGGAGTACGGAGACCATGTAGCCGACTGAGACCTGATGACTGCTTGACCGACTCGAATTGGAGTGAGTCAACTAGCCCAGTGGACGGAGCACTACTTTCTGAGGTGTAGACCCATGGCGGACGGAGCACTACCTGTGTGACAGTGCAGACCCGCGGTACTCGTCTGGAGAGTACCTCAATAGGCTACTTGGGGGTGTGCACTACTGTGTTTGGGTGACACACCCCGGCGGGAAGCACTACTGTGTTTGGGTGGCTGACCCGTGGTACTCAACAGGAGGAGTACCTCAGCAGTCTTAGGTTAGTGAGCAGTACCTCAGAGTCGTGACAGGACCACTGTACACTCTAGAGACGAGTTCTTCAGCAGTTACGGTTTCGATAATGAAAATCCTGGTTTGAGCTGAGACTTTTGACCTTTGTGTTTACCTCATGATTGAGATGGGTCACTTGTTAACCTAGGTATATGTATGGGCATATACCTGGGTAGTGGTTATCCATTGATTTCATGATCCTTGTGTTTCCTCATGTTTGAGATGGGTTACTTGATAACTTAGGCATATGTATGGGCATATACCTAAGTAGATGTTATCTGTTGAGATCTTCTTTGTGGTTATCCTTGTTGGTTTAGTGAGACCTTGAGGGTCTCAGGGTCCCTACTGAGTATCGTTATACTCACCCCTGCACGGGCTATGCCCGCACCTCATTGTGTTGGTTGCAGACGACAGGCAGTGCTGACGGAGGCCGAGTGTTCGAGGACTGGACGGTACCCGGAGGTGTACTACACTACAAGTCAGTACCCGGAGGTGGACTACACGACGAGTCAGTACTCGGAGGTGGACTACACGACGATACGACACACAGAGGAGGTTGACGGATGAGAGCATGGAGGAGGCTATCTGTACCTACCCTTCAGGTAGGATCTGTGGTGGATGACCGGAGCTGCGCCATCTGTACCTACCCTTCAGGTAGGATCTGAGGAGGATGACCCAGGAGCCGCTTCCGTCCTTCCAGCTATTATCCTTTCTGTTTTACTTGTTCATTTGTAGTTGTACTTCCTTTTGGGTTTTTATTCTGGCCATTTACTTTTCAGCACTTCTCTTGTACTTAGTGTTTACTTTTTCGGTTGCTTACTCTGTGGTGCTTGTTTTATTTTATAAAGGCAATGCCTTCCCAGTTATCGGGATTTACGCCTTTGGTGTTAGTCGCTAGCCCCTGGCCTATGGAAGGCGGGCTTGGGGTAGTCACGGCACGGGCCCTGAGGACGGGTCGTGATAGAACCCAGTACTCCCTCGGAGCACGGATCAAGTAAAAGAGATCCCTAGCTCCTCAAGCCACCCCTCTATCTCGTATCCAAGTACTACCCTCGTACTTCTTGAGGGTCTGTCGCTGGAAAGAACGGAGAGTCTTCTACCACTGGCTATCTTCCTCCTCTCGGTCAATCCTCAGATGATCGGTCGCCTAAATCTGCTGGGCCTTGTCCATCTGAGCCACCCGGGACGACGTCCAGGTGCCATAGCTGTATGGTAAACAAGGATCGCCTAAGCCCAAGTAGTAAGGAAAAGGTCATGGTTTTATTTTATCATTTTATTTCTATTTCTTTCCCAGAACGCCCAAATCAAGTAAAAAACAATCATGATGATGCATGTACCTTCCCTAGGGTCTCTACCATGCAATCAATGTAGTCTCAATTGGTCGTTCGGTAGGCTTAGAGTCCTTGCATCGGATCACGGGGGGGCCTAAAATCTCGTGTCCTAGCCGGTATTCCCTAGCCTATGTCACGCACCAAGATTGACTAACACTGTCACCCTACATCCCATGCAATCCTCACTGTGACTAACTCCAGACTCCATCCTATCTCTCAACCATCACCTCTGATACCATTCTGTCATGACCCCTCCCACCAAGGATACCCCTCCTAAGCTGGCAATGGTGAAAGGGAGATAATGACCCCCGAGTCCCGCCTCAGTAGGCCCCGGGGTGGCGACTAGCACCAAGGGTATGAGTTTTCACAAATATGGGAGGCATTACCCTTTTTATTATTTAGGATCGGGAAATAGGACAAGTCAACCACCAAAAAGGAAAAAGAACAAGTGTATAGAAATAAACCCAAACCAAGCCCACATGCATGTTTAAACAATTTCTAACAAGGTACAAGTGCAAGAAAGCTCAAATTACAATACCAAAAGAAAATAAAGGTACAACAACAGCAACAACTCCAACTGTCCGACTAGTAGGGTCCCGCACGGCCCTGGTAGTCCTCCTGGAAACCTAAAAGTAAACATAGGGTGAGCATACAAGTATACTTAGTAGGAAAACCTAAAGCTCTCGTGCACAAGTGGGGAGACACCCTAATGTACCGTGAGAACAACAGAAGAAACCTAGCAAGTAATTCTATCCACCCAACCTCACCAACCACACTCACCAAAAACATGATCACAACAGGTAGTAGTATATAAGAAACAAGAGTATTGGGTACCCCGCACCATTTCCCTTTAATTAGCTGCTCTTCCTAACGGCAGACGTCCTGACGCTGCCACACTCTCCCCGCCTGCACACACCTGGGCCTCACAACCACATATCTCGCCCGCACACACCTGGGCCTCACAACCACGTATCCCGCCCGCACACACCTGGGCCTCACAACCACATATCCCACCCGCACACACCTGGGCCTCATCCCGAAGATTCTTGGGAAACATTAGAACCTTCCCGAAGAGTCTTGGGCTAAAGCCACCCCAATCGAAACCTACCCGAAGAGTCTTAGGTGTAAGGTCGCCTCAAGACATCACAGCCTAGGGGAGAAGGAGTAGGAAGGAGCTAGTAACTAAGGGAAAAACGCCCTCTCTCATGAAATGGGAGTGTTCAGCACTAAGTGCTCAACATTGTTGGGGTGCGATAAAACACAAAAGATACAGATATACATATATACCAACCACACAGCCCAACCTATGGCTTCTAAATAGAGAAACTGAGCATGTGCCTCAGCACTGGTACTACGAAGCATGCATACAACAAACAACCCCAACCCCATTTAGGTTTTCAGGTTTCAGCAGAATTAGTTTATTAGTTCCTTAACTACTGGGCAACTATCCACAACCAACCACATCAAACGTTCATAAAAAACGTATCACTGCCATCCACAAATCAAGTTAGGAAAACACAAGCAACACAACCAAACCCTTCTTATCAAACAACCAACCCCATTGATTATTAATTCCGTTTCATTACCACGCCCCACCATTCATTAACTCTTCCTCTTTTATTACTCACAACCCAAAGTCTTTTCACATTCAACCCATCCCTGCAGCCCCTCTGCCAACCACCATAACCCCAACCGCGCCGAAACCCGTACATCATTAACCCTTTAATACCATTTATCACAGGCCCGCTGCCCGTTACCAACACAACATTCACACCAACCCACAACCAAGACAACCCCAGCCCCGCTGCTCACCCAAACCACAACAACCCACAAAACACCCCCATCACATGCCACGTAACCAAGCCAACACCCACATGTTCATTATTCCATTTTGTTCAACCGGGGTGATCACACAAGGGCTCCATATTTTTAAACAGCCAACTTTACGTGATTAACCAAATTCCACATTCCACAAGGTTTCCATCCATAAGAAAATCCAGAAGGAGAGGGCAACATTTAATTGCATAAGCAAAGGCCCCCAACGACCGTGATTTTCAGTAGGTAAAAGCTCATTCAATTCACAACATAATATCACAGGGTATAAAGTAACAGAAATCACAACATCCCATCCCTGTTATATAAGCCATTTATTATCTTTATTTAAAGGTTTAACTGTTTCTCGTGACAACAAGAGGATACCCACCCCGCATGATGCATAAATTAGAGAGATGAAGGTAAGATCCCTACTTCAATAGGTTCTGATCACAGCGCTCCCCCGGATCAACTTTAGAAGAAGTCTATCGGTGTCCGTCACTTCTGTCAGGTCCCAGAAAAACCTCCTTGGGTGGAAGTCGAAAAGTAAAGGCCAAAGGAAAGACAACGGATCCAAGCTCGGAAGTTCCACCTTGTCGTTACTATCCCGTGGCCGCTGACGGATCGTAAATCGGAGATCAGACGAAGAAGTTATGGAAGAAAGAGCCTTCGAGTCTCTTAGGAGAGCTCTGCTCAGAGGAAAGGCGAGGAGAGGATTGAATTGAAAAGAGGGGGGGACCCCTCCTTTTATAGGTGAGAAAAGGAAAAGTACATTGCGTGTACTTTATGGTACACAGCGTGTACTCGGTTATTTTACACGGTCTCCACGCGGCTTCCAACACGGCTCCATGACCGTTGACTGGTAAACACACGGTTTGAGGGTAACACATACGCGGGGAAAGACTACACGGCATGTAGTCTAGACACACGGCATGTATCCATTTATTGCACACGGCAAGGACACGACTCTAACACGGTACACTGTCGTTGACTGGTAACGCGTACGCGGGGAAGAACTACACGACGTCTAGAACTGGACACACGGCGTGTATCCATTTATTGCACACGATAAGGACACGGCTCTGCAACATGGGGTATACCCGGAAAGGGGGTACACAGTGTGTAGTTTTAAAATTCTGGAAAGTGTGGGAAAAGTCCATTTTACCCTCCAGAACACTTCTTGACCTTCTTTTTGACAAAGGAATGGGCCGGAGAGGTCCGGTCCATTACATGATCCTTTAGGAGAATGATCCAAGGGTCCTTTGTGACATGTAAGAGTCAACCCCGCCTCAATCCAAGGCAAGGTGTGACCGCTACCACTCAAAAGGTCTCTCTTTTGTTTAAAATGGACACGATTTTAAGTGAAAACAACAACTGACCTACAGAAATCCAACCAAACGCATTCATATTGTGTTGATACTTTAGGAGAACAATCCATGGGTCCTTTGTGACGTGTACGAGTTATCCCAGCCTCAATCCGAGGTACGGTGTGACCGCTACCACTCAAAGGGTCTCTCTTTTGTTTGAAATGGACACGATTTTAAGTGAAAACAACAACTGACCTACGGAAATCTGAACAAACGCATTATTAATGTGTTGATACATTAGGATAACTATCCAAGGTTCCTTGGTGATGTGTAAGAGCCAACCCCGCCTCAATCCGAGGCACGGTGTGGCCGGTACCACTCAAAGGGTCTCTATTTTGTTTAAAATCGACACGATTTTAAGTGAAAACAACAACTGACCTACGAAAATCTGACCAAACACATTCAAATTGTGTTGATCCTTTAAGAGAACTTTCCAAGGGTACTTTTAGACATGTATGAGTCAACCTCGACTCAATAAGAGGCACGGTGTGGCCGGTACCACTCAAAGGGTCTCTCTTGTTTAAAATGGACACAATTTTAATTGAAAACAACAACTGACCTATGAAAATCCGACCAAACGCATTCAGATTGCCTTGATCCTTTATTATAATGATACAAGGGTCCTTGGTGATGTGTAAAATCCAACCCTTCCTCAATATGAGGCACGGTGTGGCCGGTACCACTCAAAGGGTATCTATTTTGTTTAAAATGGACACGATTTTAAGTGAAAACAACAACTGACCTATGAAAATCCAACCAAATTCATTCTGATTGTGTTGATCCTTTAGTAGAATGATCTAAGGGTCCTTTGTGATGTGTATGAGTCAACTCCACCTCAATTTGAGGCATAGTGTGATCGATATCACTCAAAGGGTCTCTCTTGTTTAAAATGGACATAATTTTAATTGAAAACAACAACTGACCTATGAAAATCTGACCAAACGCATTAGGATTGACTTGATATTTTAAAAGAATGATCCAAGGGTCCTTGGTGACGTGTACGAGTCAACCTCTCCTCAATCTGAGGCACAATGTGGCTGGTACCACTCAAAGGGTCTCCATTTTGTTTAAAATGGACACGATTTTAAGTGAAGACAACAACTGACATGCAGAAATTTGAACAAACGCATTCGGATTGTGTTGATCCTTTAGGAGAACGATCCATAGGTCCTTTGTGATGTGTATGAGTCAAACACGCCTCAATCTGATGCACTTTGTGACCGCTATCACTCAAAGGGTCTCTTTTGTTTAAAATGGACACAATTTTAATTGAAAACAACAACTGACCTAGAAAAATCTGACCAAATGCATTCGGATTGCCTTGATATTTTATAAGAATGATCCAAGGGTCCTTGGTGACGTGTACGAGTCAACCTCACTTTAATCTGAGGCACGGTATGGCCGGTACCACTCAAAGGGTCTCTATTTTGTTTAAAATGGACACGATTTTAAGTGAAAACAACAACTGACATACGGAAATTCAAACAAATGAATTCGGATTGTGTTGATCCTTTAGGACAACAATACACGGGTCCTTTGTGACGTGTATGAGTCAACTCCGCCTCAATCCAAGGTACGGTGTGACTGCTATCACTCAAAGGGTCTCTCTTGTTTAAAATGGACACAATTTTAATTGAAAACAACAACTGACCTACGAAAATCTGACCAAATGCATTCGGATTGCCTTGATCTTTTATAAGAACTATAAAAGGGTACTTGGTGATGTGTACGAGTCAACCCCACCTCAATATAAGGCATGGTGGGGCCGGTACCACTCAAAGGGTCTCTATTTTGTTTAAAATGGACACGATTTTAAGTGAAAACAACAACTAACCTACGGAAATTCGACCAAACGCATTAGGATTGTGTTGATCCTTTAGGAGAACGATCCAAGGGTCCTTTGTGACATTTAAGAGTCAACCCTGCCTCAATCTGAGGCACGGTGTGACCACTACCACTCAAAGGGTCTCTCTTTTGTTTAAAATGGACACGATTTTAAGTGAAAACAACAACTGACCTACGGAAATCCAACCAAACGCATTCGGATTGTGTTTATTTTTTAGGAGAACGATCCACAGGTCCTTGGTGACGTGTAAGAGTCAACCTCACCTCAATAAGAGGCACGGTGTGACCTCTATCACTCAAAGGGTCTCTCTTTTGTTTAAAATGGACACGATTTTAAGTGAAAACAACAACTGACCTACGAAAATCCAACCAAACGCATTCAGATTGCCTTGATCCTTTAGGAGAACGATCCAAGGGTCATTGGTGACGTGTACGAGTCAACCCCACCAACCTCATGGACCTCCCCCACCCCCCCTGGACACCAATCTATCCCCCGGATACCCCCCACCCCTCTGGACACCCCCACCACCTGTAAAGCCCCCCGACACCTTGGACACCATCCCACCCCCCTAGAAAGCCCCCCAGACACCAATCCACCCCATGGACCACCCCCCCCCCAGACACCAATCCACCCCCACTCCTCTGGACACACCCCCACCCCCTGTAAAGCCCCCCCGACACCTTGGACACCAGCCCACCCCCTGGAAATCCCCCCCGGACACCAATCCACCCCCTGGACTGCCCCCCACCCCCCCTGGACACCAATACACCCCCTGGACACCCCCCACCCCTCTGGACACCCCCACCCCCTGTAAAGCCCCCCCAACACCTTGGACACCAGCCCACCCCCTGGAAAGCCCCCCCGGACACCAATCCACCCCCTGGACCGCCCCCACCCCCCTAGACACCAATCCACCATCTGGACACCCCCCCAACCCTCTGGACACCCCCCCACCCCCTGTAAAGCCCCCCTGACACCTTGGACACCAGACCACCCCCCTTGAAATCCCCCCAAACACCCCCTACCCCCCTTAGACAGCCACCCCAAACCATTGAATAACCCCTCCCCCCCCAACCCCCTAAATAATGAATTGAATTTTTTATGTACTTAATTAACCTATGAATTATGTGTTAATGGTGTATGTGTATACTTGTTGTATGGGTATACTTGGTCTAATTAGCTTATGATTTATGATTTAATTTTTTATGGGTATACTTGTTTTAATTATCTTATTGAGATGCTGATTTTTTTTTGCAGGTGTTCGGGTGTGCTGCTGTAGATTTTTTCGTAGTAGTAGAGAGGGCATTTATCAGCGCTAAAAAAGAGCTGATAAAGGATAAGTTTATCAGCGCTAAAGGAGCTCTGATAAAACACTCATTTATCAGCACTCTTTTAGCGCTGATAAAGTTTTGTTTTATTAGCGCTCTTTTAGCGCTGATAAATTCTACCTTTATCAGCGCATGTTTAGCGCTGATAAAGGTTTCATTTATTAGCACTTTTTTAGCGCTGATAAAGTACTCCTTTATCAGCGCTGAGCTTTACAGCACTGTTAAAGCCCATTTTTAGCGCTGTTAATGCCTGTATTTGTAGTATTGTTTTATTACTTCATGATTTATATCTCACAAAAAATAAAAAATGAAAATCTTTTTTTTAATTATTGATCCAATAAATTAATGTTATTTTGTTGAAAAATATTAGAATATTCTATGGAAAATAATTTTTTTTATTCTAGGACGAATATTTATGATAGAAACAATGATGTATTTGGTTTTATGTGATATTCCAAATATTTATGTATAATTCAGTCATGTTTGTGGTAAATTACAAAAAATTTAAAAATGATCCTGAAATCTCATAAATTGTTTGACATTACATATACCTAACAAATAGGACTTATTCACACTAAATTTTATAGTCCAATGATAAAATATTCTAAAAGAGGAGAAATATTTTTCATTAAACTCACTAAACATTTTACCCAAAAGACTATATAATGTTATTTAATCACAAGTTAGAAGTTGTGGTGATGTACACAATTTTTGGAATAAATGTTAAAAAAGATTTGGGACACTTCATCATGAAATTGAGATATGATAATATAAGTAAATACATATCTGAAAATTTTAAAATTTATGTCTCAAAACATATAATTAGTCCTAACAAATAACACCATATACTCCCCAAAATAATTTGGATTCTAAGAAGAAGAATAAATCCAATTTCTCATATGGTATGGATTATGTAATCTAAAAATGAATCAATATATTTTTCTAGAGAAGTTGTGTGTAATAATATACCCAATAATAATTTATCACATTTTTTACATGAGATAAATATTATTCCTTTTTAAATGTGGAATAAGATAATGAAAACTTCAAAATACATAAAAATGTTTAGTAGTTTATGATTTTTAATGTACAAAAATGATAATATTATAATATTTTAAAAAAATATAGAGGAAGGAGTATTTATGGGACACATATTCTATGTATGTGGGTAAAGGTACTTGAACAAGAGGTTTCACATGTTAGTGGAATTTTTTTATTTAAAAATCATTGAATAAAAGTGGAAATTAGGTCTAACTGTTGAATATAATTTTAATACTTCTATAAAAGAGAACACAGGTATGTTAGTCCAATTAGATAAAAATTAAAGTGAAATTTAAAAACATATTATTGATATTTATTCAGAATATACTTGTGATAAAAATTATGCTACTATATGTGAAAAAATTGTTATATTAAATATATTATTGAAATAGATAACATAATTTGTATGAAATAAAAACATATCAATACATGAAGACAATTGAGAATAGAAAAATAAACTACTCTTATCCCATAGGTTTAACTATTGTTTTTATTTCTATAATTTGAACATGATGTGTAGATATAATATATTAATAATGAGGTTGATTATATTGAGAGAAATTCCACCTTGGATCCAGTACCATGTATTAGAAAATTGAATTATATTGGCACCAAGTGGTCCTTTACAAACTAGTAGAATAAGAATTGAGAGGTTAAAATAATCATGTCATGGATGATATTCAAAAGATACCCACAATATAAGCATTTTTTTACAAAACATGGAATGAGATCCATGATTTGAAATAATATGAATATTTTATATTGTTTCTAAATAGAACCAAAATAATTTATATCAAATGTATGTGAAATAAGACTTTCTGTGTAGTTTTCTTGAAGAAGAAGTGTTCATTGAACAACCTAAATGAGTATTTATTGATTTTTAAGGTAGCACAGTGTGTATACTAAAAAGGATTTATATGGTTGTAAATATGATTTCATAGCCGAGTATTAAAAACACAATGTCTATTTTATAATAATTCAGTTCACATAATACTAAATTAATAGTAATTTTTATCAATAATTGGTTTTTATAGTTACATTTATTTTCATTTTCTATTTCAAGGATTTCAATTTTTTTCAATGAAAAATAAAACTAGCCGTAATATTTTTTTTAGATGATGAATGAGAAATTTTAAATTTCCATGTTTAGTGACATGTAATAAATTCTTAATTAATTGTTTAAATAGACAACTATCTCTATATAATTATCTAAATAAAAATATACTTGAAAATTGTTAAGAAATATTGAAATGGATGAGTAAAGAGAGGTTTAGACTCTAATTTCAGTTAGAATAAAATTGTGTAATGATTAAGATGGAATACAGGTTTATTAGAAGGTATTAAAAATATTTATATGAATCCAGGTATATTTTAGAACATCAAGGACATTATTCCATTTTTAGTGACCGTTTGGGAATGATTTTAGATTTACCCATGAGAGTAAAACATGATTTCTTAAAAACATTATGATGTATCTAATGGGAATACTAAACTATGGGTTATTGAAAAAAACAATTCAATTTTGATCTTCATAGGCACCACCAACATAGATTGGGTTGGTGATTGTGATGATTTAAGTTCACATTAGATATAACCATTTTTCTAGGTGAGTATAGTGAGAACTGGAAGAATAACATGAATAATTATCTGACATGTAACATAAATGAAGAAGTAAATTTGGGTTCTATAGAATTATATATATTTTTTTTAGATGCAGTTATAAATAGATTTTTTGAATAATTATATTATAAGGGAAAAGAAAATACATTTTCATAATCTTGGTGAAATATATTTTTTAACAAACATTATATAGCACTCAATATGTCGAATGAAAGCATGGGATATCATTCATTAACGATACCATGGATAATGGAGATATAAATATGTGGAAATGTTAATGATAATTCAAATTACAAATTTCACTATTAATTTTTTTAAGAGATGTGTAAAAAAATTGAGGCTCAATATCTTTGTTCAGTACTCTCCTCTCATTTAAAGAGGTGTTTGAAAACCAAAAAAGGCATTTTGGTAAAATTATAAAAAAGGTTAGAAATTGAGACAAAACACATTATTAATGGTTGATATAATACTTGTCAAAAGAGGGAAATGGTGTTCACTACAATTGAATCATGAGTTGTGGAGAATGATATGCGGTAGAGACTTATATAAGTGAGTAATGGAAATAAGTATTGAATGGGAGTTCATCTATGAGACATTTCCATAATTTGTTTCCTATAATTTAACACCCCAAAAAATATATCGTAAATTAATACTATGATTGATATCAGGTTTAACACACACAGCAAGCTTTGTATGAATTTCGATGTACCATAAAAATGATAGAATGTTGTAAAAATGTCCTTTATGACGTATATAGTAAATTGACAATTGGAATATGAATAATAAAAATTATGACAAGAATTTATATAGGTTTTAAATAATTAAAATGTTTAGATTGATGAAAAAATAAATACTCAATTTCTAGTGAAGTCATTTTTTGAATGAGAAATAAATTTTCTTCACAAATTATTTTTATTTCATTTTTCTGATAAATAATTAAAAAAATTATTCAAATTTAATAACATGGATTTTATAAAAATGAAATAATTTTTTTGAATCTTCATATCAAAACTATTATAGGGTTAAGTTTTCATAATTTTACAAAAGAATTGAATTTTTAGTTAATAGTAAAAATGATGATTTTAGTAAAACATTAATTAGTTTTCCCTTAAATGGACCATTATGAATTTAATTTTATCATAAATTAAACTAATTATATAATTTTTAGAAATAATATATTTATTTACATAGTAATAATCATTTTACATTATTTTTTTGTATGTTCAATTTCTGGCTTAAAGGCATTTGTTTAAAAATTATTTTCATCGTGTATTATGTATTTATTTTAAAATTTATTTATTGAACTTATATAAATTTAATTTTTTAAAATTGATTCCATTTTAAGAAATAGTATGTTAAAATTTTCTAAATAGTTCCCTTTTATTTTTCTTAATTATGATTATATGGTGTAGTAAATATGTGTCACCTTAGTGAGAATAAAATGAATAAAACAAGGCCAAAACAAAGAGATAAGCCCTAGATATATCCCTAAAACTTTTATTTGTGTTATTATATATTTTTTCACCTATAAATATCCAATTATAAGAAATGTAGCAATTTATTTCCAAGTTACTTTGATAATTACATTAATATGATTTTATGTGAAGAATAAAAACAAAATGTCACTCTCATTATTTTAAAATATCTAATATTTTTCCACTTGAAAAAAAAGGTTTTGATCAATTAAATATGTTTATATAAAACATGAATTAATTTATTATTATTTTAATTTTTCTTATTTTTCTGTTATTATATAGATATCATATGTTCTTATGTAACTCTAGCAGAGTGATTGTTTAGGAAATAGAAAAAACAATTTAATGATTTTAAAAAATATTAAAAGTAGTAATTTTTTTAAAATTATTGGGATACACATATTTTTTAGATAAATATATAATTTTTTAATAAGGTTATATGTGAATTCCATTTTTGTCATTATTTCATTAAATTCAAATGATGTGAATAGTCCGAAAAATGATTTAATTGTATATTATGTAAAATAATATTATTTTTATTGATAATGATTTTTAAAATAAAATTGTATTAAAAAAATATAAGTAAATATAGGTGATATTTTAAACCATTATCAACTAGAGGGTTCCCTTTTTATTATACAATAAACTTCTTGATAGGTAGAGTAAAAAAGGTCGATACCACGGTAAACATCAATGGGAATAACTAGGGGATAAAAATAAGAGATAAGGGTGAAAACATCATATAAACATGTGAAAATTTTATTAGATCAAATAATTTTAACTAATCGCTATAATATTATATATATATATATATATAATTTTTTACCAAATTAACCAGAAATTTCATTTGTATTAGTTTAGTACATTATTTAATTCCAAGGGTGACCTTTCCCTCACTTTTGAAGGGGGGCATCTTCTCCTCTCTTCCTCGCATATTTAGATAATTATTATTTTGTAAATCCATGCCCAAGTACCTATATAAAATCCTTACCTAGGCCTTATATTTCTATGTATCACTAGAAGACAAATCCTAGAATGTTTAAAGTTCATTAAAAAAAGCCTATCATATGATATGTTATAAGTCCAAATTTACCTATTTCAAGTTTATTTCATCTTTTATCTACTTCAAATATTCCTTACCCATTCTCAAATGATAAATTATTTTTCTGTAATACACTAAAATTTTATTATGATTATTTTTAAAAACATTTTCATCTGATGTTAGGTCCTATCAGAAATGAAAACAATGCTCATGTGTATGTGTAGTTTCCACCTTTAAGAAACAACGTGCATCGTTTTACATGAAAACCGTATAAGAAATGTTATAATAATAGATTTAATTATTATATATGATATCCATTGAATTAATTATTATTATAGAGGTATAATATATTACTTTCCTTCTTACCCTATCACCCATTACAAAATTATTCCATCGCTCCTGAGTATGCATGGAATACCACCTCCACGAAGCTATGTGATTTGTTTTTCATGTCTACCTTCCATGGGTCATTCTAAAATTTTAGTTTATTTTAACATATTAGATTTATTTAATTATTTGTGTCCTATATATTATGGAATTATGAACCCTTTAAACATGATCAACCAACCAAATAAATTTTCTAATTATGATCTGAATATCCTCAAAACAACTGATGTGGATTTTATCGATTAAGTAATTAAATATTTCATTGAAATAAATGAAATAAATAGTATACTAATAAATTATTAAACCAGAAAAAAGTTCTTGATAACTAAATAGTTAATATATGTTTATTATATAGGATTTATTTTACAAACATATAAAGTTTTGAATCCTGTTATGCGATTTCATAACCAAATTTCTTTTTTTTTATATTGCTTATTCATTTTATTTTTTATGAAAAATTCATGTTTTTAATGACTTTTGGTTATTTTAATTTTTTTGAAAATTTTATTATAATTATTTAAATTTATCATACATAATAACAACATTGGTTAATTGTCTTTTAAATTTTAGATTCTTTGTAAGGGGGTTCTTATCTCAATTCCCTTCAATTGTTTTATAATACATATTCATTGACTTTTTTATGAAATTATTGCGGTTAAATTTATATTTAAATTGTTTTGTGTTGTATTTCCAACTTTTTATGTGAATTTAAATATTTTCATGTAATCAATACATGGATTAATTATCACTTCAAATGTTATAATCTTTTCATGGGTTTTCTATTTAGCAATCCTTTTACAAAAAACACATTTTATATCTGAACCATTATTTAATTATATTGTAATGACCCAAGTATTTTTGTAAATATAACATTTTTACTTTTAAATTAATGTTTTTATAAAAATATTAATTAATTTCTTTTATTTTAGGATAAATATTTATTTTTCAAATAAGATAAATAATATATATATATATACTTTGTAAAAAAAATATCTTTTTGTGTGTATAAATACAAGTAAAATCTAGTAGAAAACATTTATTAAATTAGAATATACGATGAATCAATTAGTTAATATATATATGTTTTACCTTTTATTCAAGATTATTCAATAAATATTTATTTTAAATATATGTAAAAGTATTTTGTGATTAATTAAAAAAAATTAAAAAACATATATATAATAATAATTTATTTAAATACATATATTTGTAATCATAATAAATATTTAATTTAATCAAAATATTTATGCTGATTAAATTTAATAATGTTTTCAAAGTTATATTTTTTTAATTCAAATAAAATATAATTTCATTCTCATAAAATTTAATTTTAAAACAGTAAAATTTATTACTTTAATGAAAATATTATAAAATTTTATACTAAATGTTTTTCTATTATTCAAGAAACAAAATTTCACAGAGAAGTTTATAATTTTTTTGACATTGATAGTATATATTTTGTAATAAAAATTGGATTTTATTAATTAAAAAAATATTATAACAAACATGGAAATACATGATATGTATTTTTGGACATAAAATATTATTTCATAAATAAGTGTTATTGGATGGAGAGTATAATTATTAAAATAATAGTAATATAAATATGTATTATATTATATTTAAATAGACAATCATTAGTATGAATTATTAATATAATAATATATCTGTCGACAAAACTAAAATATAATAGATATAAATATTTACAAAATAAGTTAAAACATATATTATAACGAATTGTGATAATAATAATAATATTATGTAATAATTATTATTATTATAATGGGATGAATGAAAAAAAGGGAATCACATCTTTGGATTCGGGTAATGCCAAACGAAACCCTTCCCCTTGTCTTCATATTCATCCTCTCGAAAACCGTAGGAAAACCTCTTACTCATGGTTGCGCTGGGCACTCGAGACACCTCAATCATGCTGGTCCTCACTCATCAGTCTTTCAGAAAACGTGACTCGAGAGAGGACCTGTGTGGATGAAATCGACAACCCGACTACATTTAGTCGACCTACAACCATCATCAGAGGTCCTTAATTTCATGTACCGTCATTTTTCTGGTGGAAAACTATTTCACAAATCAATTGACTCAATGGTATGTCAAATTTTGATGATACTGATGAACCGACTATGTTTTTAGTTAATTCCAATTTGCGCTTTTAGTTCCTTTTTTTGAATTAGTGTTTTATTTTATTAGGAAGTGGGGTTTTCATGTCGGGATATAATTCACTGTTCAAATGAAGTCTTGCTTATGGTTATCGATGATCTTGGATGTCTGTTTTTTGGTATAAATCAATCTGGCATGAAAACGAGGTCAGGACGAAGGCTTTCCTTCACGGTCTTCTTTTTCTGTAGTAGGTCCTTGCAATGTCATTTTCATCTTTAATAATCCTTGCAGTAAGTCGTTTTTCTGGGAATCCTTGGTTCGAGATGCATTGAAATATAAGGGGATTCTATTAATTTTATAAAAATTGTTGTTTTACTTACAAATTGTTTCCATGTTTATCACCAGTATTTAACTCATCATGTTCAACAATCGATTTTCCCTCTTTCCTGTCACTGTTAAAATCACCTACAAAGTAAGGTAAATTTTAAGTGCTTAAAAAAATTTCCTTGTGAAGTTTCATTGTTGTTGCAACATTGTTTTATCCTCCTATTATTATGGTATTATGATTCTTCTTGTGTGATTATCATGGTAAGGTGAATTTAATTCTAAAACCATTTTGAAGGATTGATTTTTGGAATTTATGTTCTTAATCAATCCATGTGATCACATATTCTAGATCATGTAATGCAATTACTTTTTTCCCCTGATTTCTAATGAATGTTTTTTTGGGGAAATTATGCGTTGTGTAATACGAAAATGATTTGTTCTTGTTTCATTAAAAAATTTCCCAATAGAATTATAGTGTTAGTCTATCCTCCTTTCAATGCTAATTTTATTTCTATTGCAAAGAATTGGAGTCACCTACATAGTAAGTGGATTCCATTTCTTTTATATAACGTTTTTCTTATGATTTAAAAATTGTTTATAAGTTTATCGGTAGTAATTAACTCATCGTGACATGCATCTCTTTTTTTCTTTCAATATTGTGTTGAAAACAACCTAAAATTAAGGGGATGATGTTAGACTATAAAATTGTTCTTTTACATTCAATTTGATTCAAGTTTATCAGAAGAGATTTACCTACCCTGTTATGAGATTCATTTTCCTCTTTTAGGTATTATTGAAATAACCTGAAAAGTAAAAGGAATATTATTTTTATTAAAAGATTACTTCATGTTCATCATATCAGTGGTAAATAGCCCTCTATGTTTTTCAATCCATTCCTTGGTTATGAAGCTCGCATGGTTAGGGATGTTATTTGTTGAAATATGTAAATGTATTATATGAAATGCTTATATTTTAGTCTAATTGGTCTTAGTCTCTTTTGCATAAATTAATACCTGGATCATCAAAACATTTTTTGGATAGTGAGAAGACTGTTTTTTTCATCAGTTTCAATATTTTCCAATAAAGCAGATTTATTGATGTAAAAAAAGTGTTCATTCTGTGAAATATCTGCTCAAACAATTCATGCAATTTATGTGTTTCTAGCCAATTTTCTTTCAGTCGATTACTAATGGTTACTTGAGGGTCGTTTAGATAATTTTTAATATTTCAACAAGAGGAATTATTTTCACAGCCATACTGAAATTTTATAAACATTATATAAATGTGAAATATTTATATTCCAATTTATTTAAATATATCATCAGGGTATTTATAATAGTGTTCTGATTTTTTTTCGAGGTGTAAATATGACCCTTTTATGATATGCCTTAATGCTTCATGTTATGTATTAATTTTTAAAATTGTTTTGGTTCATGATACTTCTTTTTCCTTAAAATTATTTTTGAATAATTAAAGAACATCGGTGGTAATCCTATAAATACGAGCAACATTACTAGATTATCAGAAGTATTGTTTTGATAATAATGTTTTAAATGTATGTATATATATATAATTATGTTTATGTATATATGTTCACACATATATATACCCTATGTGAAAGAGATGTTATCCAACCCTTAAATTAATGTATGGTTTTCAAAAAAATAGAGGTAAAAATATGTTTATACATACTTACATATACATATATTTATATGTATATATATGTGTATATCATTCCACATGAAACAGATTTATTTAAGGCATGTGTATACATATACATTACTTTTGATGTAAATATAAAATATAAATGAATGAATCATTATTTTAAGTATGCAATCATGTTTTATGTATGTAAATAAATGTATATACTTTATGAAAATATGATACATGTATACAGATGAAAGTATAATTATGAAATTTTAACAAGTAACCACTTTTATAGTGGTAAGTATGATCATCAATGTTCTTTACGTGAAATGGTTTTCAAAACTCATGTTCTAAAAGACATACCATAATACGTCCTGCGCAATTAGGGTTACTCACTATAAATCATGTGTGATGATGGTTTATTCATGATAAATCGTGTGCAATGAGGGTTTAATCATGCTAAATCATGTGTAATGAGGGTTTATTCATTCTAAATCATGTGCAATGAGGGTTTACTCATGCTAAATCATGTAAAATGAGGGTTTTACTCATGCTAATTCATGTGCAATGAAGGTTAACTCATGATAAATCATGCGCAATGAAGGTTTACTCATGCTAATCCATGGGCAATGAGCTGTGAATCATGATCCTCCATGTGCTATGATCCTGTGACTCATGCTTATGTCATGTTTCAGGTCTCGGGAGTGAACTGAGTATCTATGTCATGATTCAAGTTGGATTTTAGAATTTATTATGAACTCTTTTAAGTCTTTTAGTGAAATTACTCTTATTTCAAGAAAGTTCAATGAGGATTTTCCAAATGTTATATGTCTATATTGAAATCATTTTTCACTAAAATATTTATTTTTGAACAGTTTACATGTTTCCACAAGCTTGCGTTAACAAATATTATAACATGTTTTACCTTTTATTTGAAAAACTCTAATAGGCTTTCCTTTTTGTCTTAATGACCCTTTATTGAACATTTTTTCGCTCACCCTATGTTTTCAAAATCTCTTTCCATATGGCTTAAGGATGCATAGAAGCGGGATAGTGGTTGAGTTCTTCTAAGTTGTTTATCCCTTGTAAATAATGGATTTATTCTTTATAGGTAGAGAATTTCACCAATGTATCTGGGCTCTATAAAACTCTAAACCTTTGCAATCTCAGATTGTGTAAATAAGTAAATGAATTTTTTAGAAAAAAAATGGACCATGTTTTACAGGTCATCATTGTTGGTATCATAGGGAAGGATTAGATAACTTTAGGGGTCAGGACAGAGAGAAACTCTTTTATCCTTTAGAGGTCATACAACTTTAATTTAAGGGATGATCTTGAGCTCCTAGTTTTCAAAATGATGAATAGTGAAATTCATAATTTTCATAAGTGCAGTGATAGTATTGTGAGGAGGACATGCTTTTAAGGGAGATAGAATGTAACGTCCCGAGTTTTAGTAAATATAACATTTTCACTTTTAAATTAATGTTTTTAGAATAATATTATTTAATTTCATTTATATTAAGATAAATATTTGTTTTTCAAATAAGAGAAATAATATATATATATATATATATATATATATATGGTTCGTAATAAAATAACAGTTTTGTGTATAAATACAAGTAAAAACTTGTATAAAACTTTTATTGAATAAGAATATATGATGAATCAATTAGATAATATATATCGATTTAACCTTTTATGTCACGACCCGCCCTCGGGGCCCGTGCCGTGACTACCCCAAGCCCGCCTTCCATAGGCCAGGGGCTGGCGACTAGCACCAGCGATCCTACGTGGATTAGTGCTACAGGTCTTGTGTGGGCCCGATCCTGTGTGGGTCCGATCCTGTGCGGGTCAGCGCTCAGCGGTTCTGTGTGAGCCAGCGCCTACAGGTCCTGTGTGGGCCCGATCCTGTGTGGGTCATTGCGGGGGTTAGTTACCTATCGATCATTCGTGGGTCTGACGACTTAGATGGATCAGTGATCATCTTTATCGTCATCCGAAGAAGTATACCTGTGTGAGCTGAATCTTCTGTTACTCTCCTTTGTGGATTGTGTTGAGCTATCCTGTGTGGATTTATTGTTTACTCTCCTTGTGGATTGTGTTGTGCTATCCTGTGTGGGTATACATTTTGCTTTCCTGTGTGGACTGGGTTGTGCTTGGGCTCGGACGTTGGAGCCGAACGGGAATTGATGACTTAGGTATATGTATGGGCATATACCTAAGTCGTGTCAGATGTTACTTCGTGATTGTATCTTTCCTTTGTGGATTATCCTTTGTGGATTTCGGGAGACCTTCGGGGGTCTCGGGGTCCCTACTGAGTAGCTTATACTCACCCCTGCACGGGCTATGCCCGCACTACGTTGTGTTGGTTGCAGACGGCGGACAGCGCTGATCGCGGTGGAGGCGTGCGGAGCAGGACGGTACCTGGAGGTGGACCACTGGGCGGGACGTACTCGGAGCGGTCAGGTGGACCCGAGGTGCAGTGGAGGCTATCTGTACCCACCCTTCAGGTGGGACTTCCAGAGGACGGCTCGACGCTGCGGCTTTTCTTTTCAGTTGCTGTTTTTCCTTTCAGTTGTACTTTACAGTTGGACTTGTATTTCCGGCCCCTTTTTACTTTCAGCATAGCTTGTACCGTTTTTACTTAGTGTTTACTTTTCCGTTTGCTTACTCTGTGGTAATTGTTTACTTTTCAAAGGCAATGTCTTCCCTTTTTGTTGGGATTTACGCCTTGGTGCTAGTCGCCAGCCCCTGGCCTATGGAAGACGGGCTTGGGGTAGTCACGGCACGGGCCCCGAGGGCGGGTCGTGACATTTTATTCAAGATTATTCAATAAATATTTATTTAAAATATATGTAAAATTATTTTGTGACTAATTAACCTAAATTAAAAAAATATATAAAATAATAATTTAGGTAAATACATATATTTTTAATCATAATGAATATTTAATTTAATCAAAAGATTTTTTATGATTAAATATAATAATGTTTTTCAATGTTATATTTTTTAATTCAAATAAAATAGAATTACATTCACATAAAATGTAATTTTAAAACATTAAAATTTATTATTTTAATGAAAATCTTATAAAATTTTTATACCAATTTATTTTCTGATATTCCATGAATAAAATTTCACACATGGTTATAATTTTGTCGACATTGATAGTATATATTTTTTAATAAAAAAATGTATTTTATTAATTAAAAATATAATAATGAACATGGAAAATACCTGATATGTATTTTTAAACACATTAAATTATTTCATAAATAAAAGTTATTGGAGGAGAGTATAATTATAACAATAATAGTAATAATAATATGTAATTGATTATATTTAATTAGAATATTATTAGTTTGAAGTATTAATATTCTAATATATGTATGAACAATAATAAAATAAAATATATATAAATATATATACAACAAGTTAAAAAATATATTATAACAAATTGTTATAATAATAATTATTATAACATGACGAATGAAAAAAGGGAATCCCTTTTTTGGATTTAAGAAATGCTGAAAGAAACCCTTCCCCTCATCGTTCATCGTGTGGAAAACCATAGGTCGACTTCCAATTCCTGGTTGCGCCCCGCACTCGCGACACCTCAATCAAAATGGTCCGCACTCACCGTTCTTAACTCGTCGTATTTCAGATATCGTGACTCGAGAGAGGACCCGTGTGGATGATGTCGACACCCTGACTACGTTTGGTCGACCTACAGCACTCACCGGAGGTCCGTGATGCCCTCTATCATCGTTTTTTGTAGTGGAAAGATGTTTGGGGAATCAATTCACTCTATGACATGTCGGATTTTGACGATGCGGACAAACCGACAATGATTTTAATAATTTTCAATTTTCACTTTGGGTTCCTTTGTTCGAATTAGGGTTTGTGGGTTATTTATATTGGGATAGAATCCAACGTTCAAACGGAATCTTTCTTATTGTTATCGATGAACACGGATGTCTGTTTTTGGGTATAAATTGGTATGGCATGAGAAAGCGGTCCATACTAAGGTGTTCCGTCATGGCCCCCTTTCATTGTAGTAGGTCCTTACAGTGTCATTTTCATATTTCAAGATCCTTGCAGTTGGTCATTTTTCTTGGAATCCTTGGTTCGAGCTGCATAAAAATGTAAGTGGAAGCTATTACTTTTATAAAAAAATTTCTCGTAATTACAAATTGTTTCCATGTTTATGACTAGTATTTAACTCATCCTGTTCTGCAACTGATTTCCCCCCTTTCCTGGTAGTGTTGAAATCTCCTGCCAAGTATGGGAAATTTTAAGTGTTGAGAACGGTTTCCTTTTGATGTTTCTTTATTGTTGCAATCTTGTTTTAGCCTCCTATTATTATGGTATTAGAATTTTTCTTGTGTAATTATCATGGTAAGGGGATTTTCTTTCTAAAACCATTATGTAGGATTGCCTTTGGAAATTTAATTTCTTACTCTATCCATGTGTTCACATATTCTACATCATGCACTGCAATCAATTTTTTCCTCTCGTTGCATATGAATGTTTGTTTGGGAAATTCGGTTTTGTGTAATAAGAAAATGATATGTTCTTGTTTCTTTTAAAATTGTTCCCAATGGAATTACTGTGTTAGTCTGTCCTCCTTGCTCTGCTAAATTTTTTTTCTGTTGCAAATCATTGGAGTCATCTTCATAGTAAGTGGATGCCATTTCTTTTATATAATGTTGTTCTTTTGTTTTCAAAATTATTTATATGTTTATCAGTAGTAATTAAATCATCCTCCTGTGCATCTCTTTTTTCATTCATGACAGTGTTGAAAATAACCTTCAACGTAAGGGGATTTTATTAGACTATCAAATTGTTCTTTTAAATTGATATTGATTCAAGTTTATCGGTAAAAATTTACCCACCCTGTCGCGAGATTAATTTCCCTCTTTTAGGCAGTATTGAAATCACCTAAAAAGTAAAATCAATTTTATTTTCATCAAAATGTTCTTGTGTTTTCATCTTATCAGTGGTATCTAACCCTCCATGTTTTTCAATACATTCCATGGTTGTGAAGCCTGCAGGGTCCGAAATGTTATTTGTTGAAATATGTTAAGGTATTATATGAAATACTTGTATTTTATTCCATTAGGTCTTGGTCGTTTTTGCAGAAATTAATACCTGGTTCATCAAAACATTTTTTGGATAGTGAGAAAGACTGTTTCTTTCATCGGGTTTGACCTTTTCCAAAGAAGATTATTTATTGATGTGAAAAAAAGAGTTCATTCTGTAAAAAATATGCTCAAACAATTCAAGCTATTTATGCATTTCTAGCCAATTTTATTTTAGTCGATTACTAATGGTTACTTCATGGCCATTTAGATAATTTTTAATATTTCAGTAAGAGGAATTTTTTTACCGCCTTACTAATTTTTTTGAAACCATATCTAAATGTGATATCTTTATATTCAAATTTACTTATATCTGTCATCATTGTATTTATAACAGTGTTCTGATTGTTTTGGAGGTGGAAATATGACCATTTTATGATCTACCTTAATGTTGCATGTTATGTATAACATATTATTATTGTTTTGGTTTATGAAACTTTTTTTCCTTAATATTATTTTTGAATAATTAATGAACTTCAGTTGGAATCCTATAAATACAAGCGACATTACTAGATTTTCAAAAGTATTATTTCGAAAATAATGTTTTAAATGTGTATATATATATATTTATGTTTGTATATATGTTCATGTATATATATACCATAAGTGAAAGTGAGGTTATCAAACCTGTAAAATTAATGTATTGTTTTCAAAACAAATAGAGGTATAAATATGTGTATTCATACTTACATATACATATATTTATATGTGTATATATGTGTATATCATTCCATGTGAAACAAATTTATTTGTGTCTTGTGTATACATATACATTACTTTTGATGTAAATATACAAATATACATGTATGGATCATTATTTTATGTATGCAATCATGTTTTATGTATGTAAATAAATCAAGGTGCTTTATGAAAAATTGTTGCATACATACAGATTAATGTATAATTATGAAATCATAACAAGTAACCACTTTTATAATGGCATGTATGATCATGATTTTTTGTTACGTGAAATGGTTTTCAAAACACTAGTTTTATAAGATATATCATAACACTTCATGCTCAATTTTGGTTACTCACACTAAATCATGTGCAATGAGGGTTTACTCATCCTAAATCAGTTTTCAATGAGGGTTTGCTCATGCTAAATCATGTGCAATGAGAGTTTACTAATGCTAAATCACGTGCAATGAGGTTTTTACTCATGCTAAATCATGTGCAATAAGAGTTTACTCATGCAAAATCATGTGCAATGAGGGTTTACTCATGCTAATACATTTGCAATTAGCTGTGACTCATGTTTCTCCATGTGCAATGAGCTCGCGACTCATACTTGTGTCATGTTTCATGTCTTGGAAGTGAACCGAGAATCTTTGTCATGATTCAAGTTTTCTTTGAGAATTTATTATGAATGCTTATAAGTCTTTAAGTTAAAGTACTATTATTTCAAGAATGTTCAATGAGGATTTTCTAAATGATGTATGTCTATATTGAAATCCTTTTTCATTGAAATGTTTATTTTTAAAATGTTTACATGTTTCCTCAATCTTACATTAACACACTTTATAACATGTCTTACCTTTTATTTGAAAAACTCTACTAGGTTTTCTTTTTTTCTTAAAGACCACTTTCTGAGCTTTTTGTTGCTCACCCAATGTTTTCAAAATATCTTTCCACATGTTTTAAGGATGAATGAAAGTGGGATAGTGGCCGAGTTCTGTTAAGTAGTTTATCTCTTGTAAATAATGGATTTCTTATTTATAGGAATAGAATTTCTCTAATGTATTTGAGCTCTCTAAAACTCTAAACCTTTGCGATATTAGATTGTGTAAATAATAAATGAATTATTTATAAAAAATGGGACAAGTTTTATAGTTATTCATTTATATGGTATACATACTACCACAAGAATTAATTATTAAATAATAATTAATGAAATTAATGGGATTTAAATATCTTTCTCACAATCATTGTTTTCAATGGATTTTGATTCATTGTAATAATGGCATATGAAGTCTCGTTATATTGTATTTGCAATGGAACAATGTTTTTTATTATTTTAGTGTTATATTTAACCATCATTAATTAACTTATATCTTCATAATATGAAATTGTTCTCAATTTCAAATTTGGAAATAACATTGTTAAAACCCCACATCACAAATTGGCTAAATAAAACTTCCCTTTAATAGTGGGAATGAGAAATTGAAGGTCATCTGGAATAAAACATAACTATAAATAAATGTATAATAATATCGGATGAAAAATAAAATTTTGACATAGAATAAAATCATAAATAATTATGGAGATTGATATAGATCATTTATCACAATAAATTGAATGATCAAGAGAAATTTAATGACAATAAAAACACAAATCTTTATGTAGTTAAAACACTATTGATTCATCAGTTGTGAAGGTAATTCGACTGAATTTTTTTAGGATCCTTTTTCTAGAGTGAGGGATTATTTTGATATGATGAAATAGAACACCATAAAATATACATACATTATATAATTTTATATCATAAAAAAATTCCATCATTTGGTTATGCTTTGATCACATTCCACTTTACCTCTTACTGTTTGTGACAAACAATATGTTTTTTATGCATAAAGAACTAAATTTATATCATAAGATCTATAAAAGAGTAACATTTCATTACACCTATATTTATTAAAACCAAAAAGGATAAAAAACTATGATAATAACCCAAATGAATATGAATATATTAATCTTAAAAGGTTAAAAAATGAAACCAATGGTTTAGCATTGATCTTTTCTTAAATAAATAATTCTATATCCCAAATATCCTCAACATCCTCAACAAGAAAGAAAGTTTAAACATAAAATTTTATCTCATACCCTTCAAATTACATTTCCAAAAACATAATATCATTCCACCCTAATAATCCTTTATGTGAAATTGAATGGTTATATATATCTCAACCTAACAAAATAATTCCCAAAATCCCATCAATCGCCACAAAATCGTTAAAATTAAAAAATAAATGATCATATAATTTTTTTCCTAATTAATCTTATATTTATCCCAAAAAAATTAAGTTAAAAAAGATCATACTAAATGCACATCAGGTAGGCCAAGGGTCAGCACTATGCCCATATCACCCTTGAGTTTTGGATTCACGCCTCGTGACCTTGTCATTTACATTATGATGCCAAATTATTTGAGGGTTTTCCTTTTTCTAATACTATAGAAAACAAAAGTGATAATCATATTCATAAATCACCTATATCCTATAAATTTATAATGAATATGATAAACATATTTAAAAAGGGAATTAATTATCAAATCACTTTTTTAGCCTCTAAGGTTTTCTATCTAGCTCCTCCTTCATTTAAAAAAATTAATTTCAAAATAATTGCACCAACATCAAGAACGTATAAAATATTATTATTTCCTCAATCATTTTCCCATAAAATTTAACTTTACCATTAAATAACCTTAATATGTCATTAATATTTTTGGAGCTAAAATATGTGCCAAAGATGGATCAACGGTGTCCAACACTGTTCAAGATAACATTTGACCCTTACAACGCCAAAAAAAATTACCAAAGGGTCCTCCATCATGAAGCTCCATCACAAAACCTATAACCACCTAGAACGCTGCGAATCCAACTATTGGATGACTACTGAAACCGTTGTGGAGTAGTGATGGAAGCCTTAGTGAGTGTGATGAGCACCGCGACTGCCGCAGAGTAGTGATGGAAGGCTTTGCGGATCTGACAGTGATGCCTTCGATCACAAAGTACCATTTTGATCATGGTGTGCCTTCCATGCATTGTGATACCCGATGATTTTAAATAGGATAGTCACCCCTATCCCAATGAATCGCTACCCTAACCTTTTTCTTTTCTAGATCTCATTTTTAGAAGCTCCCTCTGCTTTGTAAACTAGCCATAAAATGAATCATCCATGGTATTTGAGAATTACAAAACACATTTCCATTCATTACAATATCCCTCCAATTTATGTGGGGACACCCTTTGTGAATTCCTATGACCATCGTGATGGTTGGAGGCCCTTTTCGGTACTCCAGACGTTGCATAGTCTTCTGCCTTCATGAAGCACCCTCAATGAACATATAGACTTCATGCCTTGTCTCGGTTACCATGCTTAATGAGGCTCATCACTTCATGGATGAGCATTTCTCCATAATTCTTGACGTTCCTTTATTTTTGAAGCTACCCCTCTTTATGAAAAACTAGAGCTTTGTGAATCCCCTTTTAGTTGGGCCTTCTGCATCATGAATCTGTCTCTCATGTGGCCCTGTAGGATCCTACTAAGTGATTTAATGGTTCTTTGAGTGGTTCTTCATGTTTTCTCACCCTACCTTATTCTTCTTCACATAATTATGATAATTGATATTACTCATTCTCATATCCATGGTAACATGGCCCCCTCAATTTACCACTCCCCCACATCACTCCCCTCAGGAATTTCTTTTTTTCCTTTCCTTCCCCAATTGTGGGTTTGTATATGTTATATAAGTACAATGGATGAGGAGTGAGTCCTCATCGTCTGAGATGTAGTCTGGTAAACTACTAAGAATCATCATCCCCATCATACTACATTAAACTACGAGTTTTCACATATATGGTAGGCCTTAGTGAACCATAGAGAGGATGGTATCAGGATCCTTTTATTTTCCACCTTTCAGTCTGCCCCCTCTCACTCCCTTTGGGCTCTGTTTCCATTCGTGCCTTGGGAAATCTCTATATAAGCCCTGACACATCATGATAGGGTGTTCCCTCTACATGGATCCATATTATTTTTGTAATCAAGTGATTATAAATGGACTTACCGTATGGGGTAAGTTCCCATATCCATGTCCCTAGGCTGGTAACCATGTATAAGTTGCACACCATCCCTTGTGACGACTCCTTTCTTGACACAATCATCAGGTATTCTATTACCACTTATTTACCACCCCGAGCATGAATCAAGTGATATTATATTAAGCAATGACCATGACATCCCTTTAGGCTACTAACCATGCATAATCCGTAGCATCTCTTTGGGTTTCTAACTATGTGTAACTCACATGACCCCATCGAACTATGTGGACTTTTATTCCCATCCACTGGGATGTGTATGAATCCACTCCAAGGTTCAAGCCCCTCACTCCCCTCAATCCAACTATTCTATGTGTTTCATGTCTATTCACCTTCATCTCGGATGACATTAAACTATATACCCAACATACGGAACTAAGAGGGTTTTAATCCCTTTCAGGTATTTAGGAAGTCTCTATTAGGTTCAACCCCAACTAATCGTATCTTGGGTTCTCCCTCCTAGGGATGAAACCCCCTAATGCAATAATTTCCATATTTGGAAACATCTCCCAAATCAGCCTCCATGAGGTGTTCTGATCCCTTGGGGTAGATAACCATGCATAAACCCCATATTCCATCCATACTCTTCCAACCAAAATTATCCCTCTTTCGATGTGTATCTAACCATGCATAAGCCCTAGCGTGTCTCTAAATTTATATCTTTTATGTAATCCCTGATTCTACAACCCATCCATGAACTACATTGGCATTGATCTCTTTCTAATACGTTGGAAGCCTCATTGAAGGTTCAATCACATCACCCACTTTCCATCATGGTCTCTCTTTCGAGCCTTTCTATATCGAGAATATTAGGCCCCAACCCGGAGGTTCTTCATCCTTCATGACCCTATCCATGTGATCCATTCTCACGATCTGCATCCTCATGAGTCTCATCACCCCACCAAGGTACATGGACTTTGATTCCCAGCCAATGGGATATATAGGAATCATCCTAGGGAATCTACCCCAACATTGTCATCATCACATCAGTACCTCCTCATTAATTCAACCCACTTCAACCAATACTCCATTATTAATCTGGATTCTTATCTCAGTTACAATATCTTGGTGGGATCATGCCATATGTTTAGAAAACTAACCATGCATAAGCCTCTCATTCTATCCATTCTCATCCAACCAAGTGTGTCCCTCTTGTGATGGGAAGCTAATCATACATAAGCCACATCATGTCTCTGGGTCACTATCCTTTGTGTACACCAAAATTATATGCCCCATGCATCTAATGCATATAATTTGATCCCTTTAGGGTATGCATGAAACCTCTTTGGAGGTTAAATCCCATCACCCACATTCCATCTTAGTCACTCTTTGAGCCTATATGTCTTGGGAATATCATACCCCAACCTAGAGTTTCTACTTCTTTCTAGTACCAATCCATGCATTTCATTCTCATGAGACACCTCCTCAGTTCTCTCATCACCCCAAAAAATATGAGGACATTGATTCACAACCATTGGGATATGTAGGAATCATCCCTAAGGTTTAATCCTAGAAATGTCATCTTCACTTCACTTCCACTACATTCATTCCATCAACTTCACCCGATCCTACATTGTCCATCCTGATTCTTAACCGGGCTGCCATATCCTAGGGGGATAATGCTATCCATTTGGGAAACATACAATGTGTATGACTTAAATCACTCCTCATAACTATGTGGGTTCTGATCTCTATCATCTACACATGGTATGTAGGATGCCTCCATGAGGTTAAATCCCATCCAATGGTAATCCTTGGTGTCCCCATTACTGGGACTCACCATTCTTAATCCTCAATTTCTAGCATCCAGTTTAGCCTCCACAGTTTGAATCCTTCCCTTTTTGGGAAACACCATTCTGGGTCTATCCTCTTTGGGTGTTCTTATCCATCCATTAGGGAGAACTTTTAGGTTCTCCTTATAAGGGGTGTACCAATCTAATCCACTCTTATTAGTGTTCTGATTAGTTCAATCCATCACTAAAAAATGATAAAATCATGGAATACCCCATGATAAGAATGGGAAGATGAGGAAAACCAAGGAAGAATACCTCTAGAAAAAGATTCCCCGCATTCGACGTGGGATTCCTTGAGATTTCGCACCCTCGAGAAACCCTATGATAAGGGAAAATTCAGCAGTATCAATGTTCTAGTTTCTAGAAATGCAAGTGATACCATTATTGACTAATCTACAAACTAAAGGTTTCTTCTTTGACTTCACCCTTTATATTTTCCTAATATAATAAGTGTAATTAACTGATGTCGACAAAGAGATGTCACTAGGAGGAGTTTTAGGAACAATTTCATAATCATTAAGAGATACCCAGACTTAGCAAAGAATGTCAAAGCGGAATCCATGGAAGAATAAAATAACATCCAGTAATCCATTTTTGATCAAGTAGAAAAACTCAATGATGAAGTGATAAATTCAACCCACATTTGGAAAGTGGGAATGTGGGGCAGCTTATGTACGTCCCCAAATATGGAACGTGTGCCAGAGGAAAGTGTTGAAAACAAAAATGGTAAACCTGAAGTGAATATTTTCTCCTTCAACTAGGGGGATGAAATAAATAAATTAAAGTAGAAGATATGTGTGTAAAATTATCCAACTATCCGACACCAGGTCCCACAATGAAAGTAGTGGTCGTAGTGTGGAACTCATAAGAATTAGGGGCAGTTAATCATTGGGTATTCTGGTCTAAGACATTGTTAGCCTAGATATCTTTATCCGTCCATGGAAGACTGAACATCTCTAGTGTTGGACTCTTTATGTTTTAATAATGTTTTAATGATAAAAAATCCTATACATTCTATAAATATTGTTAATAATGTTTAATATATCTCAAATCTTGAGTACAGATGGTTAGATTCTTTATGCATTAAATAAACCTATCCATGATATAAATTGGTATAAATTATCTTTGATTATTGTAAAATATATTTAACTTTGGTCTATAATGATATGTTTGATAATTATTAATTCTAATTAACTATGTGAATATTTATACTCATGTCAATATAATAATACTTGGACAAGTTTAAGAAACCATGAGTCTACCACCAGTTCTGGTTTTTGGGAAAAGGAACTAGACAACGTGACCCAGACACTGTGAAACATACACCGCGACCCATACACCATGATCAGACACCGTGACTTAGACATTGTGACTAGACACCATGAATCAAACACTATAACTATGACCAGACACTGTGACCAGACACTGTGACCAGACATCGTGATCCCAACATCACATCTGTGCTACCAGTTCCTAATCTCTATACAACTATTCCATCATAACCGACACACTTAAAGGAAAATAAGGAGACACCTTGTCATGGAGACACCGCATCATGGAGACACCATTTTGTGTAGTCACTGTTTCTATGTGACACTATTCCCAGACAGACTTTGACACCATTCTTTAATTTGTTTTGTCGTTTTTAATTTAATTTCTAACGGTCATATTTGAGTCTTTTAAAAGAACTGATGTAATTATTATTTCATTGTAGACTTGTCACATAACATTACGGGGTACGAGGTGCAGAATACATGCATCCTGTAGGATACAACACATGCACTCTAAGAATAAAAAGCAAAGAGTGGCCCTAAAAACATATACATGGTAGAGGAGTAGAAGTACGAGCATTCTGGAGTAAGGAACTGACAAATGCAACAAGATGAATTTGAAGAACACATGAATCATTCACGAATAAAAAAGATGGGATACCATAGATCAGATACAAGAACATCTTCAAAATAAAAATTTCTTAAAGAACAGGAGCTAGATCTAACTGGAAACCATAGCACCAGACATGTTATACTCTGTTTTTTTCAAGAGGACATGATTCTTACATATGCTTCATCCTAGAAGTCCAGAGCTTCATATAATAATACTCAGAGCACTTATAACCTTTTCTTATCATCTTTTATCTGTTGTGTACTATTTTTATATTTCGATCAGTGTGTGTGTGTGTGTGTTAAAAACACATTGTCTCCTTCACTAAACTGAAGGATACAAGATATCTTTCCCCTCATTTCTTTTTACACTTTTTTACACCCACAGATAAGTATAGAAGAGGTCTTTGTGTGACCTGGTAGTTTTTACCCATGAAAAACTTTCAAAGAGGTTGTGTGACCTGGATAGTCCTATGAAATTTTTTCCCCTGATCCAAGGTGTGAATCAAGTTTATTAATATAAAATTATTGGTGGTAGGTGATCACCAAGTGGAATGGATTAGGTATCTATTTGATACCGAACCACTTTTTTTATATCTGCAGAGTTGTTTAATTTAGTTTTCTTTGTATTAGTAGACAATTCATAAATCATTAGATTTACTTTGATAGTTAATATTGGAAAGATGTTATAATTGTTTTTACCTTATTATAATAGCTTCCAAGGTAATATTAATAAAATATATTAAGATTAATTAGAATTAATCAATCTTCTGAAAAGATATTTAAATAGTCAAACATTTATTACCGTATTACATTGATTAACTAGGCTGTATTTATTTTAATTTGGGAACCTTTTAAAAAAACATTTCAAATAGAAATTTTTATAGATAATCAATTCACCTCCCTCTTGAGTTCTCCACTCTGACCAACATTTGGTATCAAAGGAGTTTGTTATTCCCGTTAAGACTCTATTTTTGAAACTATTCAACTGTGATTTTAGTTATACATTAAAGATCTATAAATTTATGTCAATTCTAAATTTCTATCTCTTTCAAATTATTTCTTTATTATGGATAATAGACTAGAAGGTGTTACAACAAACTAACCACCATTCTTCAATGGAACTAATTATGCCCAATTGAAGATTAAAATGAAAATTCATTTAGAAAGTATGGGTTTTGAAATTTGGTCATCAATTATAGATGAGTATAAGATTCCTGCTACTAATAGAATCACATGGTATGACCCAACCAAGACTGCTTACAATAATAATTACAAAGCCATGAATGCTTTAAATTGATCCTTAGGAGATGAGGAATTTAACAGAATTTTTGCATGTAAAACTACCCATGAAATTTTTGGGTTACTTTTTCTGTTTAAAATGATAAAACATCTAGTATTAAAGAAATGAGACATAATAATTATACTATTAAATATTATAACATTAAAATGAAACCTAATGAACATATTTATGACATGTTTCTCAAGTTCAACGAAATTGTCAACACAATGATTTCTCTTGGAAGATAATTTAATGCAAAAGAACAAATCATGAGGATTCTTAGATGCTTACCTAATATATGGAGAGGAACTGGTGTATCTATTATATAATCATGCGACATCAGCAAGTTACCTATAAAATAACTCATTGGGAAACTAATGTTGTATGAAGAGGAGAAGAAATTTAACAAGGAGGAGGAGGATGAACCCAAAAGAAAATCTATTACATTTAAGACCACCACCTCTAAACACAATGAAAAAGAGAAATTGGAATCCACTGTAGAATGTTCTAGTAGTGAAAAATCATCACCTGACATGGATGAGGAGATGGTTCAATTAGCCTGATGTTTTAACAGATTTTACATGAAGATGAAATTTTTTAGAAAGTCTAATTTCAAATGAAGATGTGATCAAAAAGAAAGTTAGAAGAAAGATTGGAAAAGAAGTGACAAGTCTGATAAGATAGTATGATATGAATGTAAGTGAAAGGGACATGTAAAGGATTAATACCCCAAGATCAAGTATAAATAAAATATGAAGAAAAATATAAAAAGTACAAAAGGCCTTGAATTCATTGTGGAGTGCTTTTGAGGACAGTTCATGTGACTCAAAATTTTCACATGATTAACAGGCTAACAAATCCAATATGTGTTTTATGAAAAATACATCTGAGGTAACACTGGAATCTCTTGTACACAATTTCTATTATTCTATAGATGAATGTGATTATAAGAATATTTCTAATGAATAAATTTATTAGTATTGTACTATGCTTGAAGAGACATGTAATGAACTAAAAGATAAAAACAAGTATTTAAAGAAACAACATTCTCTTACTTGAACAGTTAAATCTGAACTTACTATAGAAAGGGGAAAAATGTTCAATTACTCAAAGAGAACAATGACCTAATGATATCTAAAGAGAAATTGAAAAAGTACCTTGAAATGATTACTAATGGAAAGGATACATTGGTACAAATTCTAGGTAAATATATTTCTCCCTAATATACTACCCGTACTGTCTATCAACATGGTAAAATAAATTTTTGGTGAAATAATTTGGTTTTTAAATCTAGGACACACGTCATTAATCCTAGTTCTAAAAAACATTCATCTAGTTAAAATTATGATGCACTCTTTAATTTCTCAAGATTTTCTGGACCAAATAGAGTTTATTTTTCAATCAATTTACATAATTCTTATAGAAAACCTATGAGGTAGATGTGTGTTCCTAAATCACTATTAAATAATATTACTGGACCCACACAAATATGGGTACCAAAGTCTGTTTTTATTTGACTAATTTGTAGGAATGTTTCATAAAGAGTTCCTATAAAAGCTTATGGTACTTGGATAGTGGGTGTTCAAGATTGTTTCTTCTAAAAATGGGGATGACCTTGCTTGTTTAAGGTTTAAAATTTCCAATCAGTTTCTAACAGGTTTATTCGTAGAACTAGAAACATACAATGATTCTATATCCATTTGGACCTACTTTCCAAAGGTAGGTGACCATTAGTTGTGGAATGATGAGGATTAATAATTTTCATTGGTCGAGAGGATGGGAGGTCAGACTCATCACACCTTTTTAGGGGGAATTATTTCTACTCTGGGTCTCTCTTATAGATTTGAGTTATGTTCATGAATCCTTATTAATTTACCAAGCATGAAAATGAGTTTTTCCTTTAGATCTTTCAATCAATGATTGATATGTAGAAGATTTAGAGAATCTTTTATATGTATTTGAGGTTCTTCATCAATAGAGAATCATCTATATGAATTAGTGGTTATTAGTCAATGGTATCCTTCCATACATTATATAGAATTCCCTTGGACATTATGATGACTATACTAGTTTTAAAGCCACTCAGTGGGGCACTTGATGTTTAATGTCATTCAGAAAGACAAGATTATTTTAGAGTTGGGATCGTACCCGTAGATGGGATACCTACGTATCCTTGTTAGAAAAGAAATCAGAACCCACGTAGTTCGAGTGAAGAAGTATGAGGTTTATGCATGATTAATGGCCCAAAGAGAGATGTCATAATTACTTTTACACTCTAAGCTCACATGAGTCATGCTCGGTGTGAGAAACAAGAGGTATCAGTAAAACCTGATGATTGTGCCATGAAAGATGAAATTATAAGAAAGATATGGGGCTTACGTATGTATGACTGCCCAAATAGATGAAGATCGGGACTTACTTCAGGGAAGAAGCCCAGGAACAGAGTCCATAAAGGTATATGGGATTTATGGAGATTTGGATACTTATCTTAGGACTTACTCCTGAGAAGGATTCCCAAATTATAGGGGACTTATGATTGGGTTTTATTCCTAAGAAGGAAGCCCAAATCAAAAGAAATTAACACTGGGGATTACTCCTAAGAAGGATGCCCATATTAAGGGAATTTGTAATATGGGGCTTACTTCTGAAAAAGAGGCCCAAGTTAAAAGAAATTAAGACTAGGGCTTACTCCTAAGGAGGATGCCCATATTAAGGGAATTTGTAATATGGGGCTTACTCCTGAAAAGGAGGCACAGGTTAAGAGAAATTATGACTGGGTCTTATTCCTGAGAAGGAGGCCCAAGTTAAGAGAAATTATGACTGGGGATTTCTCCTAAAAAGGAGGCCCAGGCTAAGGGGACTTGGAACTTGGGGATTACTCCTAAGTAGGATTCCCAAATTAAAGAACTTGGGGCTTACTCCTAAGGAGGATGCCCAGATTAAAGATCTTCTCATTTTAAAAATGAGGTTGAATGAAGGAGATCTCTATCCTTGGTGGCATAAAGTTATGTTAATCACAAGGTTTTGAGAGATGTTCCATAGAATTCCTTTCAGTTAAGGAATCCAACAAAGGAACCAAGCCATAAATTGCTTGGAAGAGGGTTTTGAAGGCTAAATCTTGAAGAGGAGAGGTGAATTTGAGGAATAGAAGTGAATTGAAACAAGGCACACAAGTATAGGTCTGGCGCGCAGGTCTTGGTCGTGCAAGTATACTTGCGCGACATGAGTTCACTTGGGAGATAGAGAACCTATAGGGTAATACTTGGGTGAGCCTTGGTTCAAGCCCTTAATATTATCCCTAGATGCTCTTAGAAGTGTGGCACACAAGTTTCCATGAGAGGACAAGGCGGCGCGCACGTGTCTTCATTCCCCTTAAGGGATGGACACTTAGGCGCACAAGTATTGATGAGTTCTAATACTTAGGCCTTATTCTTCTTCTTTAGAACTTCCATTCTAGGTAAATAATTACCTAAGAAGTGTTCAGAAGACTTCATACGGAGACTTGGGCGACCAGAGATTGAATCTGAGTTTTGGATTTTTCCTCCCTCAAATGGGGGGCCAACAGGGGGTATTTATAGGCCATCATATTTTCGGAAAAAATTAAGGTTGGGCGCACAAGTGACCTGTGCACCGCATATTTGGCGCGCACATGACTTACGCGCCCAAAGTCTAGCGTGCAAGTAACTTGCGCACCTTAGTCCAAAATGGCTATGGGACTTGACTTTGTCAAATTTTTGACATTTCTTCAAAGGGTGAGCCTATTTTTGATTAAGGTATTTCCCTTTGTCATTCTTTGAGCTCTGTGACAGAATGGAGCCCCAACAAAAGTTCCCCCTCAGAGTTGGATCTGGAAAGAGGAAAGAGGATTTGACTCTGAGGTAAAGAAGAAACAAGAAATCTGGCAGTTTAAAGTCATGCATGTCAGACTATAAAAAGAGGATAATGTTTAAGGTCGAATAGCTTTTACCGAATGGATTAAAATTGACTCAATTCCTTGATAATTTATCTAAAAACATATTACCACATTCAAGTATGGGGGAAAACATGGAAAATATGACTTAAGAAATTTTGAATCTGAGGAATGATATGAAAAAAGGGCTAAAAGGCATTAGAGGAAGTATTTCCTAAGAGTGAAGTTACCACTATTTAACAAACCCGTTAGGGGGTTGAATTATGCAGGGCCACTTAAGGGCATTGGCTGCATAGTCAAATAATAGCATCTTTTGGATGACAGATCCGTTATGTAGACTGCTTATGCAAGGCCACCTAGGGGCACATGCTGCATAGTCAAGAAAAAGAACTCTTAGAAATTTTACTTTTCTATTACTAAAAGCCAGTGAAAGTTTATAGGGATTCAAATTTTCCAAAGCATAGAGTTTGCTGTATGGAGAGAGGTACTTGAATATGGAGAGGATATTTGCAATCAATATTGTCAAAGAATTGGATGAATGTCACTCCTGCGAAAGTCTGACCTAAACATAGGGAAGGGAAATATAAACCATAGAATTAAATACTTTTAAATCATGAAAAATAGTGTGGGAAAAATATGTTAAGGATTTCTATTTTTGCGGATCCTTACATATTGTCGTTAAGAGAAATAAGGATGAAAGAGGTTTTTCTCCCAAGAATGAAGTTACCACTATTTGAAAAACCTTTCAGGGGTTGAATTATGCAGGGCCATTTAAGGGCATTGTCTACATAGTCAAATAATAGTATCTTTTGGATGATAGGTTCGTTATGTAGACTACTGATGCAAGGCCACCTAGGGGCACGTGCTACATAGTCAGGCAAAAGAACTCTTGGGTATCAGACATTTTGTGACCAGAAGTCAAGAAAAGGGATATGGAGATATGAAAGTATTTAAGGTTAGGAGTATGAAACATCAAAATGGGCATTTTCCAATGCATGAAGGAGATACACAGACCCATACTAACCATAATCATGTTGTGGCTGGGTCCTGAATTGAGGTGCTAGACTTCATTACGTATCCCATAAGGATGGGAATCAAGCCATACATAGTTCTTGAAATAAAGTTTAACATCATGTGGGACGAGAGTGTAAGAGATCTTAGTTTAGGGTCATAGAGCTCGAACCATAATGAGGAATACACATATAAACCTGATGTGAATGAAGAACATGGTTTCCATACCACATTCATGTTTTCAAAGGGGGACTTTTCAGCCAAGGGACTGAAATTGGAATTTGGGGTTAGGCCTAAAGACTTTGGGCTGGATTCGAGGGATGCTCGAACATTCCTACGTATCCCATAAGGATGGGAATCAAGCCATACATAGTTCTTGAAATACCCTCTGTACAGATTTGGTTCGTACAAGTGAAGGGTGAAAGGGGACTTTAGTGCAATGATGGTTTGACCCAAGATTAAAAGTTCGGGCATTACCATGTATGCACGTAGTCTTTAAAATATGACATGATTGGAGATCAATGTCATTGATGATTCCCTATTAGGAGAGGGACAATGGGGGACTGTATAGTTTAATGTCATATAGCAAGGACGATGGTGCTGCACATTTTAGTGTCATGTAGCAGGGAAAAAAGGGACGTACACAGTTTAACGTCATGTGGGACGGAGGTGAACCGATGTGAAGAGATTGGTTTTGAGCTTCTTCACGGATCAACATCATATGAGATGGAGGTGAACCAATGTGAATAGATTGGTTTTGGGGGAGACTTCAGGAATCAACATTGTATGAGATGGAGGTGAAACGATGTGAAGATATTGGTTTTGGGCTTGAACCTTAGGAGGTTGCCTACATACCCATCCTAGAAGGCAAGGATCAAAGTCCGCGTAGTTCTATTGAAGAATGAATTGGTGATCGATTTTTACTTGATAATAACAACCTAAAGATGGTGTTGGGACTTATGCATGGTTAGTGGCCCAGAGAAGGTGTTATGGTTGAAGTTTACTCTAAGCTCATGTGATTCATACTCGGTGTGAGAAACAAGAGATATCAACAACCTTAAAGATGCATAGTTTAATGTCATGTAGGACATAGAAGGGACTAGACACAGTTTAATGTCATGTTGGACAATGAAGGGACTGTGCAGTTTAAAGTCTTGTAGTAAGGACTATGGGGACTGTGTAGTTTAAAATCTTGTAGTAAGGACTATGGGGACTGTGCAGTTTAAAGTCTTGCAGTAAGGACTAAAATAGTTTAAGGTCATATGTATGGACCAATGCTGCACAGTTTAACATCATGTAGCTAGGACAACACAGTTTAACATCATGTTGGACGAATGCGTATTTGTGTTACACAAAATACTTCTTCAAAAATCTTGCATTGGTTGGAGTCGTGATGAGTTCTCCATCCATTGAGATTAAAGAATAAGCTCCATTGGAGTAGACCTTATGTATTCAATAAGGTCCTTCCCACTTTCGCTCAAGATTTGGAGGATTCTTCCCTGGTATCATTGGAATTCTGAGGACCAATACCAATTCTCCTTGAATGAATGAACGAAGATGAACTTTTTTGTTGAAATCTCGTGTTATTCGATTTTGATAGACTTCCAAGTGGTGCAAGGTGCACAATCTTTTTTCATCTAATCATTCCAATTCATCCAATCTATTTTTAGATTGTTCATCTGTAGATGACTGATCACAAATGGATACTCTGAGCGAGGTTAATTGAACCTCAATGGTCAATACTACATCCGTTCCATATACCAATGAATGTGGAGTTGACCGCGTAGCAGTGCGGGTGGTGGTCTGATAAGCCCATAAAGCATGAAAAAGTTTATCAGGCCATGATTAATTATCTTTATCCACCATCTTTTCCAATATGTTTGAAAGAGTCTTATTGAAGGCTTCTATTTGGCCATTGGCCGCTGCATGATACAAAGATGAATGGTTGGATTTGATGTTGTATTCTTGATACAACTTCCTTACCTCGAATGAACAGAAGTTGGTGCCATTGCCCGTCAATATGGTATGAGGGACACCAAATCTGGTAATGATGTTAGACTTGATGAATCTAACAATGCTTTTAGAACTAACTTCATTGTGAGGTATTTCCTTTTACCACTTGGAAAAGAAGTCAGTAGCAGTAAGAATATACTTAAACTTCTTGGATGTAGCTGAAGGGTAAGTTCCTACTACATCCATTCCCCATATGGAAAATAGCCATTAGTATTTAGCTGTATGAAGAAACTCTGGGGGTTGATGAATTAAACTGGAATATACTTGATAGGAATGACACTTCTTAGTGAAATCAACACAATCTTGTATCATTAAAGGCCATAAGTATCCAAGCCTTTGAACTTGATCAGATAGTTTATGTCCAGACTGGTGGGCACCACAGACTCCTACATGTATTTATTTCATGAAAACCATTTTCTCTTCACCATCAATACATCTGAAGATAATTCCATCAAAACCTCGCTTGTAGAGATTTTTTTGGTGATCTGGGCTATCATAAAGTGTAAAATTTACCACACGTCGCCGGACTTGTTCTTTCCCAGATCTATCAAGTGGGAGTGTTCCATTTTGAAGGTATTCCCTGATAGGTGTCATCCATCCTATAGTATGACCATATGGTTCATAAATGGGACTAATTTCATTGATTTACTCTGTTCTGATTTGAACATAAGGTGAAACTATACGACGGTGGGCAATGCTGATGATTGTTTCGTCTCGATTTGGATCTGCCAGAGTTGTGGCTTCATTAGCCAGTGCATCAGCTTGATCATTTTATGATCGCGGGACATAAGAAAATGTCGGTTCCGAAGGAAATTCTGCCATTAACTCTATGACGTAATCATACAAAGGGATTAACTCTTCTTTTTTGATGGAATAATCCCCATTGACTTGTTTGATTACCAGGTCTGAATCACATTTAACCTTTAAGTGATTCACCTATGCCTGAAGAACCAACTCCAATCCTATGATGAGAGATTGATATTCTGCTTCATTATCTGTACCGCCTTCCAACAATAAGAAGGAATAGGGTAGCACTTTATTTTTTGGGGAAATAAGTACAATTCCCAACCCAACTTTGTTGAATTTAGGACCTTCCATTTTCTTCCCTGCTGGACTTCTGGAAGCACCATCAAAGTATATTTCCCATGTTTGAGGATTATCTTGAATAGAGAAGACTTTCTCATCTGGAAGTTCAATATCTAAAGATGTATCTTCTACTGAAGGGTGTTCAACAAGGAAATCAGCCAGATCTTGGCCCTTTATTGCCTTTTGAGACACATACTGGATATCAAACTGCTACAAAATAACTGCCCACCTTTCCAGACATCCTGTAAGCATTGGAAAACTAAGGATAAATTTGAGCGGGTTATTGCGAGATACCAATTGGACCTCATGATGTTGTAGGTAGTGTCTCAATTTATGAACTGAAAATATTAATACCAGGAAGCACTTTTCAATACTTGAATATTGTGGTTCTTCCTCAAGCATAGTCCGACTGAGATAATAAAGGTTGTTTTCATTCCCAGCATCATTCTTTTGGGAAAGGAAGGCACTCAATGACCACTCTAAAGCTATCACATAGAGGATAAGTGGTCTTCCTTCAATAGGTGGCATTAATATCGGTGGACTCAAGAGATATTTCTTGAGGATATAAAATGATTCTTGACATTCTTCAGTCCACCAATAGGTGACTCCCTTATTTATTAATTTGGTGAAGGGTAAACATTTGCCTACCAGATTGGAGATGAAACACCGAATATAGGCCAAGTGTCCTTGAAGTCCTCTCAATTCATTCAAATTTCGAGGGGGTGAGATACCAAGGATTGACTTTGTCTTCTCAGGATCAACATCGATACCTTGATGGCGTACAACAAAGATGAGAAATTTTTCTGAAGTTACCCCAGAAGTACATTTCAAGGGGTTCATCTTCAAATTGTGTTGTCAAAGTTTGTGGAATTTGATTTCAAAATCATCCAAATGATTAGAACATTGTCTGGATTTAACCACCAAATCATCCACATAACATTCAAAAAATTTCCCTAAAAAGGGTTTGAAGATACGGTGCATGGCACATTGATATGTTGCACCTGCATTCTTCAGGACAAAGGGCATTACCCGATAGCAAAACACACCTTGAGGGGATCTGAAGGCTATAGATTCTTCATCTTCTGGATCCATTTAGATTTTATTATATCCAGATTATCCATCCATGAAGGAAAGTTCTTCATAGCCATCCGTTGCATTAATTAAGAGTTCTATGATCGGAACTTGAAAATCATCCTTGGGACAATGCCGATTAAGATCCCTGAAATCAATGAAAACTATAATTTGTCCATTATTCTTTTTCACAGGGACAATATTAGCCAACCATTTGGGATATTGAACTTCTCTGACAAAGTTATCTTTGATAATATTATCCACTTCAGCTTCAATTTTGGAAGCATAAGTTGGGTGTGTTCTTCTTGCGGCTTGCTTGAATCCTCGACGTTCTTCTAGAAAACCCAAATGATGAGTAGCAACATCAGGATCAATCCCTGGAATTTATGTATAATTACAAGCAAATATATCTCGATTTTTCTTTAAAAAGGAAATATACATTTCTTGCACTTCAAGAGTCATGGACACACTAATTAAATTGGGGCATGAATCTTCTTTTGTACCCAGATTTATTTCTCTGAGTTCATCCACAGTAGTAGAGATACCCTCTTCAAATGCTCTAGGAGCATCCCTGAGATCTTCCTCTTCTTCTTTGATATGTGTTACTTCTTTTGTTTCTACTTGCATAGTAGATGATGAAGCAGAATTTCCATGATCAGGAAAGAAGTTAAAATTTGAACATCTTGAAGAAGAGACTACCATTTCTGACCCTAATGATGATGAAGGGTCTTTCTGAGGTGATAGAGAGGAGATGATGGATTGAGAATCGGAATTATTATTTTCCTCTAGTATTGCTATAACTTCTTCTGGCCTGGTTGATGAAGTATAGAATTACTGGATTTCAGCAGATGAAACGAAGACATCTCCATTTTAGATTTCATCATTTCTTGGTGAATCAGCAATTTCTACCATGCTGTCTGGCTTAATTTCTATAATTGAAATTATGGAAGTTTCCATAAGAGTGTTTAGATTTCAGTCTATCCTATCAATTTGACTGATAGACAACACATAATCTGTACTCACATGTATGAATTGGTTTACTGGAATCTTTTCCAAACCATATGGAGCATTAATTTTGGTAACCTCCTTTATTTTGGATATCTTCTTTCCCTCCATGTGATATAATTCTGCCTCAATGTATTGTGATTCATATGTTTTTAATGGGGCTTTATCACCATACAATTTCCCAATTTGACCATTGAAATAATATTTGAGACATTGATGGTATGATGAAGGGATCACCGCATGTTTATGTAGCCAAGGTCTTCCAAGAAAAATGTTCAAAGCTGTGTCATGATGAACAACCATGAAATATGAATTGGATATAAGGTCTCCAAACTAAGTTCTGAGTGTAATCTCTCCCAGAGGTTCTTGTTCATTTTTATCATATCCTTGCAACATCAAAGTGGAAGGAGATAAATCAGATTCAGTGAGGCCCAATCAATGAAGTGTACAAATAGGGATGAGGTTGACTCATGAACCATTATCATTGAAATATTGTCGGATGTCTACATCATTGACCTTTCTAGATAAATACAAAGGTCTAATATGTCCATGCACAACATCATCTTAATCTTTATCTATAAAAGATATCACTGCATGGAATTCTACAGGATCATTCTCTATATGGTAGACTTCAGCCACAAAAATTTCAGTTTCGAATTTTTGAGGACTTGACAAAGCCTCAATGAGTGCCTCCCGAAGATCCTTTAATAGATTGAAGGCATCCAAAATTGATAACTTGGCCGGTACTTTGGAAAAATGTTTCAAGACATCATACTTTTGGTCCAAAGGTCTGTGTTTCCCAAAAGGAACATGTGGTTTTGCAGGTTCCTTAGAAGTGTATGCTTTGGAAGTAGATGCATATTGTGTCATGGTAAGAGTTGGAAATACTCTTGGCTTTGGAAGGTTAGACCGACTAGGTCTATTTACTTGCTGAGAGGAAGAAGGTGTAACCTCCAATCAATCCTCCAAAATAATTGTGTCAGGATTGAATCATCCATGTGTGGAAGAACTTTATTGTTCCTTTTGAGCCCACTGAAGGGCTCTGCCACGAGTTTCTGATGCATATATAGTTCTAGCAGGGGTAGGATTAGAATAGTGGCTTATAGAATATCCACGTCTTCTTCTGTATCATAGACCTCTAAAACTCCCTCTAATTTCTCTATTTGATACAGGGAACTCAGGCTCATCAAGATCGAAACTGTGACTGGTATAAGGATCTGTTAAGTAAATCATGTTAATAGAACCAAAGATCATCTCTTCATCTGATGAAGATTCTGCCTGATTAGCCAGTTCAGGCTGTGCTGTTTGGTGGGGTGGTGCCCGTACTTTTAAAGTAGATAGCATAAAATCTTCCATAGTCAAAGACAATTTAGGCTTTGACATGAAATCGTCTTCTTTTGACTATTCTTATTTCTTCGAATTATGCCACCTCTTTGAAGATTTGCCTTCTGATAAAGGGGGTTTTTCTGTGGCATTCATAACAGAAGACACAATTGGTTTCTTCAATTGTGTTTGTAAAATGGCATGAGTTCAGTTGATCGTTTTACTGACCATCCAATCATCATATTTATGCACATTTTTTATTTTGACTTCATGGCACTCTCCTTCTTCATCTGGATCTGTAGTAGTAACACATGCTACCTGGGCTAAAGAATATTTCAATTTTACTTGTCCAGAGTCCACCATCTTGTTTAGAAGGTCTTTGAAGACAAAACACTCTTGAATGGGATGCCCTAACATCTGATGAAATGGGAAATAGTTGGGAAGGTCTTCATATCCTTCCTTGTTCAGCCTTTTGGGCCTTGGCAAATGAACCAAATTATTTTCCAGAGCTGAAATGAAGTAACCAGGAACATGTTCATTTCGGAAAGAATAAACTTTTTTCTTAAAATCTTCAAACTGTTTCCGCCTTTTATCTCTTTGATCATCCTAACGAGACGACCTCTGTTATTGATGCTCAGGAGGTGGAGCCCTTTGATAAGATAAAGGTTTTGAAGTGGAAGTAGGTACATGTGCTTGTTTAAGCGTAACTATAGTAGTCTCTGCTTTCCCCATTCTCTTTCCTGGAACTGATGGAATTACACGAGTTTTAGCCTTAGTCTTTGTAAGAGAGTCTTCAATTTTCTGAGCGATTGAAGTAAGGTCTCGAAACCCTCCTGTGTATTTCACAGGGATCAATGGTGTGTGTAATTCATCACGTAAATTTTCCACACAGATTGGCAACAATTCTTCTTGAGGGAGTGCTAAAATTAAGGAATATGTTAATCCCTTCCATCGAGAAATGAAATCTAAAACTCTTTCATTTTCCCTTCACTTACAATTTGTAAGATAAAAAACTGTTGTCTTTGGAAAAGTTAAGCTGAATTGAAGAAGGAATTTTTGACGGAGATCCTCCCACCCAGTAATTGACCGAGATTGTAAGCTTGTATACCAGACAAAATCAAGTCCTTGTAATGACTGTACAAAACACCTGATCTTAACTAATTCTTGTTGTTGAGGAGTTACCATCACAGGATCACAATGAGAAAAAAAATGTGTTAAGTATTTTTCTGGATCTCCCGAACCATTAAAAATTGGGAATGTGGTACTTGAAAAATTTGATGGGGGAGGAATTGCATCAACCCATTCAGGAGAAGCTCTCTTTTCTGGTTGAATTTGTGAACGTTTTACTTCCATAGCTTCCAACCAAGATTTTAATGACTCAATGGTAGTCATTAATTTTTGAGAAAAATATGGTTGAGCTTGGGCCTGAGCAGATGCAATAACTGGAATTTGGACAGGTGTGGTTACTAGTACTGCAACTGATGGTAGCACTACCGGTCATTGTTGTGCATGACCCATTGGATTAGACATGTGAGGGTGTACTATTAAAGGAGGATATTCTTGACCCATCTCAGTAGCTGCAACAAATTCCCTTGACTGGCTGACTCCAGCATGCTTAGGAGGAAGACTACCTTGAAGTAGTTCTACATTCAACCTCCTTAACTCCTTCATTTATTCTTCCTGCTGTGCAAACCTTTCCTCCAATGAGAGTGATTGGCCTTCTCTAGAGGAAGGGTGGAATATAACCTAACGTTTTTCCTTTCCCATTTTTGGATGCCTTTTGGAGAGGGGGGAGTTGGTTATTTGAAGGAATACCTAGATTCTGGGAAAGCCTTTGATTTCATGTACACACACCTTCTTTATTAATTTCTATGTGTACAGATTATTAAATAGGAACTTTCTCATATGATTCTTCTGAGTGAACCTCATGTTCTGGGGGATCATTGATAACGACATTAATGACATTTATTGATTCATAATGCATTGCATCCCTTCTATCGGCATTTCTGCGATATTTCCTTCTTCCTTGTCCTTTATGAGACATTGCCTTTTATTGAGTTGATCCCTCAGGAACTTCTTGATAAACCATAATTTGGAGGGAATCTCTTGATAATTTGGCTCTGCGTTCCTCTTGTGGATTCTTCCCTAATCGAGAGAAGACTGAATTTCACTGAGGAAGAGATTGAGGATTTGAAAAAGACCCCAGTCCGGTGGACTGAGGTTGTTCCTACTTTCCCTACTCAACTTCTTGAATCCCATCTATTGATCCCAAGGGTTGAGCTAAAAGAGTCCCCAGTCTATAAAGATGAGTTGGTTCTTGAGCTTCTATATATTAGACTTTCTTAAAAGCTCTTTTGATTTTGTAGACTTTAGTCCAGAAATTGGCTGGATGCATCAACCTACATCCACTCAAATAACCTGGATAATATGACCGTTGAATGATTTCTTACACTTCTGTCACCTGATGTTGCGCATGCTCTAAACGAGAAGCCTGTTCGATATTCTCATTTTCCTGATGCAAGATTAATTCGACAACTTTTTCTTTGTATTCCTGACTTTGGGAAGAACTAGTTGAGTCCTGTTCCTGAGCAAGCCTTTGATTACACACAAAACCAATTGGTTGTGTCCAGTCATGGGAAATAACATTGCATGAGACCATTTTTGGCAGGCTTTGTTGACTGGAGAGTACAGTGAAATGCAGTTCTCCATGAACACCCCATCCCCTAATAAGAATACCAGATGGGGTACTGGTAATTAACCGGCACAATCTTTTTAGTGCGCCAAGGCATGAACGCTGAAGGGCTCTCTACTACTTTTCAACCTTTGGATGTTGATAAACTAAGAGAGATTCCAATTCAATTTGGAATTGCGACCCTTCTATTATCTTGACATGATTCTAATATTCATCATAAGATAATATTTTCTTTTTCAAGTGAAAAAGAGTTTTCCACATGTTGAGACGAATATCGTGAATACAATCGTCCATCAACATTTCTGGAATATCATACTGTGAGTCAGCCAAAGGCCAAAACATGACTGGTACTTCACCTTTCACTAGTTGTTTTCTCATATTCAACACTTCCTCCTTATCATTCAATGAAGATTCCTCTACCTGATTAGACCAAAGCTGGTGCTTCTTTATTTCTTCATCAGATTCAACAAGATTGGTAGAGAATTCATTTATCAAACTAGAATATGAATGGCTCAGGGGTGGTTCGAAGAATAAATTACACCCCAGGCTATCTTCTGATTGAGAAAGTATTTCACCTACTAGCGGTAAAGCATCAGACATGACTGGCTTCACATTTTTTAAGTGCCTCAAGATAAGTGGGCTTTCTCGTTACTATATTTTCCTTTGAAGAATTTTATAGAAAATGCAAATTACTACTGCAGAGAGGACTTTTGCAGCTAAATTCATCATCAAGGGGAGGACCACCATGGTGGGTTACATCAAAAGATGAAACCTTTTGCTCCTTGATCTTCTGGCCACACAGAGGGTTATCATGGATCTCATCTAAAGATGATACTTCGAGATCAACCTAATTATCATGAAGAAATCCTTCATGAGGAAGTGTCTGATGAAGACCTTCAGAATTATTGTTCCCACTATTGGGAAATAAGAGAGTAGAATCTTGAGTTGCAATATATAATTGTCTGAGGGCTTCAATAACTCCAGCATCAAGCAAGGCCTTATTGCAGATTGGATATTGATTTCTCGATTGTGCTGAATGTGTCTTTTTATTAAATTCCTTCTTACTCACTTGAGGAACCACTTGTTGATGAAAGTGGTTATTATGGGAAGGTGTATGTGCCTGCTCAGGAGAAATGTTCAGGTTAGGCTGATTATCTCCATTCAAATCAGGTGTATGTGCTCGGATTGATTGTCCGTATGATATGGAGGAGTATGCCTCACAACCCTCCTGGACTGGGACAGAGGTGTGTATCTATTCCGGAGTGACATGTTGATGAGTCACTCCACTAATAGGGATAGATTTATGATTCCTTCCCTATGATGCTGCTGAAGCTGTTATAATATTGTGACAGGCATCCAGAATGTGAGTAGGGATTTTCTTCTGATCTTTCACCATTTTCAGAATGTGCTTGGTGACTTCAGCTACCAGAATGGGAATATACATCCATTCCATGTCTAGAGTAGGTGTATGTGCCTGCTCCTATCCTCCTTTTCTAGTCAATGTATATTGACAGTACTTATGCATAGGGGTAGAGAGTTGAGTCTTCTCCAAATTTGTCATCAGAGCTTTCTGACTGACTTCTCTGGGTGCTACCAAATGAGACTATTGGTTAGCCTCATGAATTGTAGGTGTATGTGCCTACTAATTGTTCCCCACCACATTTGATTGGAGAGTTTTTTTGGTTGCAGTCAGATGAGCCTGCTGACTAGCTGATGAATTATAAATAGGTGTATATGCCTGCCTATAATACTCTGTCAGAATTGCCTAGCAAGATTGGCGTGTTACCGCCAGATGAGTATGCTGGGTAGTAACATTAGGATGGATGGGTGTATATGCCCGCTTGTTGTTTTCCATCAAGTTAGCTTGATGGACTTCTCCAGATGGGGCAGAAGTAAGAACCTTCTCCCTGTTGTTCGAATTTCACCTCTGATGGTTCGTCTTGCATGCTCAGGTCCGAGGAACCATAGATGAATTCCTAGAGGTGATACCATCATCATGTTGAGGGTGCACTACTGCATAGGTCTAATGATGGTTGTTGGTGGGAGTCCTCAGGAAGGACTCCTGCCTTCTTGAAACGAGGCCTTGAGTGACCTCTTCATTCACCTCCCTGTAATATGGGAGGACTACTAGAGAGTTCATCCACCTCTAAGTGATATCATAGTTTTAGAAGAAGCCTGGGGAAGCTTGAAAGGTAGTGAAACTATGTGAAGAGCTATTTATTCTAAGCTAGATGGTGAAAACAAACTATTGTTTATGTTTGTTTAGAATCTGATTAGTGCAAAAAAAGGATATTTTTCTACACTCACATATCATGATGTATTTTAGATACATCTTATGAAGAATGGACACAAGATTAACCTATGAAAGTATGTTATTTTTTATATGTGTGAGTTGATAAAGACAACCTCAAAGTCAAACTCCATGTTCTACTCATGGTAAATATCTTCTATGATTCATGCTAAAGGGTTGGTTGGACCAGATGAAGAAGTCATTAAGGACTATAAATTTTGTATCTCAAAGGTTACAGTGAAAAGAATGAAAATCATTTAGAATCCATGGAGAAAAGAATGGGTAGGGGATAATGAGAGGGTCTATGAAATTTTCAACTCATTTGAGAATTATTCAAGACCTAAGGACATTTATAATCCTTGTCTGGAACAAGATGAGATTGCTAACTATTTAGATGAGGATGAAGAAGAAGAGGTTGTTTTACCTATTAGGGAAATTTCCCAGGATGAGGAAGGCAGTGAACCTGTTCCTCATTCCTTAATTGAGAAAGAAGTATCTATTTCTAATGAAATTGTTGATCTAGAAGAAGAACCCACTTCTAAAGAAGAATATGTTATTATTGAAAGGGAAAATGATGTTCTGGAAGATCATTTAGAAGAATAAATTTCTTTTGAGAATGATGATTCTTTTGAGGAACACTTAAAGGAACAAGTTATTCCTAATATTATCCCATCTACTGTAGAATGAATGGAGAAAACCTTTCATTTGGCTAGAAAATAAATGGGTTAAGCTTTTGGGGATGAAAATTTGGAAATAGATTAATGATCTAAATCATTTAGTCATGTGAGAGATGAACCTGTTGAGGGGGAGCAACACCCCAATATAAAAAGTGTTGATGTGCCTTATCCAGTTGATCAAAGCACTGTGGATACATTGTATAAATTAACTAGCTATTTTGATGTAAATGATTCCCATGAAGCCTCAGTTAAAGGTATAGATCTATCTACTATGTTTCAATTAAAACCGTCATATTCTCTTGATGTTTTATCTACAAAGAATCCTAAGCATGTCTCAGATTCAATTCATGAACCTTCACAAGAACCTTCTACCTTAGTGAGTAAGGATGAAATGAAAGCCTTTGGAGATACATTATTGGCTAGGGTTGAAAAGATAATAAACACTCAACCTACTCCTTTGACAAATCTAAGTGAAATAGATGTTGCCCTGTTGTTATAGAAGATCATTTGGCAGATTCAACCAAAAATGCTTCATAAAATTCCAGAAGTCAGAATTGAGAACAAACAACTAAGTGATAAAGTGAAGTATCTCAAATCTATGGTTGAATATATGCAGTGAGTTTTTATATAAGCACTAAATAATGTTTCTTAACCTTTTGAGGATGTTAGTTGTTAGATTACACAAGAAGTTTCCTCCCTAATTCTACCTAATCTAACTTCCTTAACTTATAAGGTGGCTGAAATAAACAAGAAAATAGTTCAAGAAATGCCTGATCTTGTTGTTGGTATTAACTAGTTGACTTATGAGTATAATGGTTGTCACTAGAAAGTTATGAATCAACTAAAGTCCCTTACTTATATTGTAACTACTTCTAGTACCTATGGACAATCATCTCAACCCACTTTAGAAAGTTATCTTCTCAGAAAAGTGGTTAAGGAAGAACTTCACTCAGTGCACAATGGAATTAAAAAACAGTCTATATCTATTCTTGTTAAGAATTGTGATAAAGTTCCTGATCTGGTAAGAATTAATTATAAGATTTCCAGTGATTCTCAAGAAGAAATTACTAATAAGGTGGATTTCTACTTCAATAGGATTTTCTCTATGAATGATATTAAAATCCATTTCAAGTGTCTTGTAGAGAATCTAAAAATCCCTCATGTCACTCATGATTTTGAAACTCAAGTTCAAAAGCTGAAGGATTTCACTCATTTTTTGGACAAGTTTAGGGAGAAAAAACATGACTTTGAGAATGTGATGTAGTAGGTGGTGAGATTATTTATGATTTCATCAAGCTATTGAGGCCTTATATTCACGTGTAGATCACTCCTATTGTGTCTCCTGCTGCAACACCCTTTCGACTTAGTTTGCCTCTTTCCTCATTCACTACCTTTGCCTCTATTTCTATGTTTGTCTCTCATGCTCTGATTCAAATCAGACCTATTATACATGACCAACAATTTTCCTAGTCTTCCACCAGACCTACCTTGTCCCCCTCTGTTTATGAAGGTATCCCTTTACCTTCTCTGTCAGTTGGTTATATTCCTTCTTCAAATTCTACCTCTACTCATGTGGCTTCTCTTGATGCTACTGCCAAGGGAAGAGAGAAGAATGAGGGTGATGAAGAATAGTGAACACTATCTTTTGTTAGGGTTATTTTTTTTGTTGTTTACTGATTGTAATGACACATCATTCTCCATCTAATTAACTGTGAACTTTTATTTTCTCCTATTTTATTTACTTTTGTACACTTTTTGATAATCCCAAAAGGGGGAGAGACATACACACTAAGGGAGAGACATATTCACTAAGAACGGCTATCTCACTCACATGATTTTGGATCATCCAAATTGGGAGATTGTTGGACTCCTCATGTGCTAATCATGCTTTAATGATCACAAATCCTATAAATTATGTAAATATTGTTAACTATGTTTAATCTATCTCAAATCACATGTACAAATTGTTGGTTTCTTTGTGATTTAAATAAACCTATCCCAGATATTAATTACTATAAATTATGTTATATTATTGTAAACTATAATTAACTTTGGTCTATAATGATTTCTTTTTATTAACGATTAATTATAATTCACTATGTGAATATTACTGCTCATGTCTATATAAAGATATTAGGCTATGTCTGAGAAACCATGATTCTGTCACCGGTTTTGGTTTTCTAGCAAAGGAACTAGAAACCGTGACCCAGACAACGCGAACCAGACACTGTGACCTAGACACTCTGACTAGACACCATGACTCAGACACCGTGACTGAACACTATGACTCATACACTATGGCCATACACTGGGACCAGACATTGTGACCAGCCCCCAAGACTAGACACCTTGACCCCTACACCAGTTTTCATGCGGGAATGGATATTTTTATTGATACTCTCCTATACAGAACAAATGTTAGTTGAGAAACATGGATGACATGAGTAAGATCATAGAACAATGGAATGTCTTATATCATACCTCAAGAGTTTTGGAGAATTCTCCCAGCTCCAAGGCAGTAACCTCACCTTCCTATACATGGATTCCATTGTTGGTAGATTCTACCTAGGACTCCTCTGATCCCTAATGTTGAGGGAAATGCTCTGCCAACTCAAAATAAGACACATGTGGCATAGATTTTATGTTAAGAAGTACATTAACCTGATCTATCCATGGAAATGAGGTTCCCTGGTAGAGCACTAAATCCTCTATCCCATCCACGTATCTCTCCCCCTCTATCATATCCACCAGAAAGATGTCCCAAACATGGAAAATTCATAGAAGTTCTATTATGAACTTATTAAACCAGACCCACATTTTATAAGGACTAAGGACATTCATGCTAATGTCCTAGTTTTCCCAATAATCAATGTGAATAGCATATTTGGACATGTCTATATAACATAGTCATTTCCCAAGAGCTTGGAAAGGTATTTTGTTGTTCCCCCTAGATGGTCTCCCTTCCTCCTGACACTTCCTAGTTATATCCACTGGATCTGCTACTACCGCTCCTATTTCATTTCTAACAGGTGCAGTCGTCATAATTATTAGACCTACAACTACAAATACTCTACCACTACAATGTGCATTAGAACTAGCAACCTGATGTTCTCTTTCAGTTGTTTGACACCGATATCTAGGTTAAGAAGGAACCTCATCATCAACCCATGTAATCTTTGTCACGAACCGTTCCTTGGGGCCCATGCCATGACAACCCGAAGCCCACCTTCCATAGGCCAAGGGCTGGAGACTAGCCCCAGAAAGGCATATCCCTATTAATAGAAATGGATTTCCTTTTAACCTAAACACTCACACAATCCAAGTACACATCATGATACAAGCACAAAGTAAACAATATAGTAAATATAGTGAGTACAGTAAGTAAAGGGACCGGAATACAAGTCCAACTATAAAGTTCATGTAAAATTGAAAACATCTCCTATGAAAACCCACCAAGGATCCTACCTGAAGGGTAGGTACTGCTCTTGAATGGTCTTCTCTGTGGTTCGCCTCGTCTAATGGTCCAACTCCGAGCAATCTCCAGTCCTAGTGCCCTCATCCTCGATCAATGTTGTCCGTCGTCTACAGAAGACACAACATGGTGTGGGCATAGCCTATGCAGGGGTTGGTATAACTATACTCAGTAGGGACCCTGTGACCCTTGAAGGTCTCTTAGAATCCACAGAGGATAATCCCCAAAGAAAGACAACAATTACAAAGCACGAATCAACAATCAACCCTACTTGGGTATATGACCATACATATACCTAAGTTATCAAGTAAACCAACTCATTCAAGAGGAACACATAGCACAAATCTTTAGCCAAAAGCACAACTGTTCCATGAAGGATAGAATACCACATAGGTAGCACCACAAATAATAGTACTGTAAACGTAAAGACTCATCTCACACCGGGTATAAATTAAGAATGGAAGTATAGATGATTAGCTGTATTGAAAGATCATCTTACTTAATCAAGAAGCTCTACTGTTGTCCCATAAAGGATCTAAGATGACCCACACAGGATTTGAAGATGACCCACATAGGATCCGTAAATGCTGACCCACACATGATCCAAATATGACCCACACAAGATCGTTAGAAGCTAACCCACACATGATCTGAAGATGACCCAAACAGGTTCTAAAGATTCTTCAAGTACAACCAACCAAATTGTTCCTGCACTAATCATGCTTGATTCCGGGAGGATATTCTCCTCAATAAATTGTTCAATAATTAAAAATCCATGAAGTCCCATGAATAAGTATCAGGAAGGTCCGTCACGTCATAATAGATCTAACGTGAAAGACAATATGTCAATCGGACGCCCGATCTATAAGTTATTAGCATTTCCATTCCGTGGGCCTAGTTGGATTAGGGTTTGATCCAACCCAGTTGTACGTCAACTTTATCCAAAACAAAATTGGATTATACCAAAATGACCATCTCGATCTAAGGATTCTGTTGCCGCAGACAGTTCATCAAACAGACACCGGGTTCTCACGATATGGAAAAAAGGGTGTATCTGGTTCCAGATGGGCTAGGGTCTAGTCCGACCCGGCCTGGGGCGACCCGACCTAGTTCAAGTCGACCCGACCCTGTCCGGGTCTAGATCATATGGGCTAAACCATAGTGGGATCATCCCTTTGGGCAGAAATCTGGTCCACCCCACTTGGCATGGCCCGCGTCTGGGGTGGCCTGCCATGGCAGGGCCCACCAAAGCTGCCACTCGGGGGATGCGCCCCCTGGTTTTACTGAACGGAAAAGGGGACATTCGGCTCTGTTCAACACGGCTATGCCACATGGAACTTCCTGCTGGCACATAGGACCCACTGGAGTGGGTCGTGCTCGGCATGACGCGACCGGCCGAGGTTCTGGCCAGCTCCCCTTCCAGCGGTTCCCGCATACGCCGTTGTTGCCTCCATGGATGACTGAGTGTTGGGTACCCTCTAGGCACACAACCGCGGCTCGGGAGCTACGACGTCCAACACCGGTGGCATGGACGCGTGCTGCCCCAGCTTCCACGCGGCCGACCGATATGCCGCCCCCCCTCCGCCGTAGTTGACGGGCAGTTTCCTCCTTTGGCGGTGCAGTTGCACCACTGCCACTGTCGTGGCCAACCGGTGTGCTAGTCGCCGCCTATACCCTACTGGTTCTGGTCGGTGGAAGACTTCTGTTGGTCACCGAGTGAGGTCTGGTGGCCCATTCTTCAATATTAAGGAATCGTTATATGTCCCAGGACATTGCCTTTCCATCTATGCCATCAAGGCCGAGTTCTGCTCAACTCGAGGTTTTGTCCATGAAGAATATGTCAAACAATGAAGTAGCGGAGGGATCGGGCCATGTTCATTTGGCCCGCACCCTCTGTGTTAGATCGATATCATGTGGCCCAAGAAGATTGAATCAACGTAAATCAATGATGAATATTCATGAAAACCCCTACCTCAATCATTCATTGGATATGGCATGAGGAAGAAGAATAAGATGTTAAAGGAGACACTGGCATTCATCACTCCCGCAATACGCTTCTGATCCATGATCCAAAGTTGGTTCAACGTTCTTCATCCAGAGATTCGTTCTTTGTTGGAGGATGTTCTTCGTTGTAGGATGTTCTTCCACCAAGAGTTCTCCAGCAAAGCATTTTCCCACAATTCTCAATTCCATGAGAAGTGAGGATCCAACCCCCAAAATCATGTTTAAGAGTTCATTAATTTTTCAATTAATGATGGATCATTAATTGGCGGAGGGTTTCTAAGAGTTACAACACATTAAAAGAGGGGTTTCAAGGTTGGGTGGTCCCCACCACCAAATTCATAAAGTGGTGGAGAGATTTCAAATAAAAATAAAACAGTTGTTTTATTTTTATTCCTCCACAAAAACTGAGATTTCCATCTTCCACCCTCGACCCACTACTGTCGAGGTGAATGCCTCCTTATGTGAAAATTGATGCTATGGCTTCCACGTTGTCCTCAGATTTCAATTACGAGCACTGGTTCAAAAGTTACGAATTACCACTGGCACGTTTACTGAACGTACCATAAAGAAGGTTTGAAAACTCATTCGGGGCACTCTAGGCCTAGAAATCATGTGCCATCAATTTTCAAATACTCGTAATATTTCAATATAATTAAAAAAATATCATTGAAAATTCCAGATCTTTTCATTTTCTGCACTTCAAAGATTTGCGTCCCCGAAATCCACAACACAAACTAGGGAAAAAAGTTGGGCTACTGAGCACAAATATGAGCCTCTTCCTCCCATTTTTTCTCCTAGAGGTTCTCGTGCTGCCAACTTGCACACACTAGAGGTATCGATCAAACATGAAGGACTATCTCCTGTTGATCCTCAATATCTACTAGAACCTCTGATAATGTCTAGATTTCCCTTGTCAATGATGTGCGAAGGATCATGCACGTACCTCCTCAGCTGGGATACATGGAAAATGTCATGCTCCCAGTGCAAATGGTGGGGAAGTTCTAGGAGGTATGCCACATCACCAACTCTGTTGAGGACCTGAAAGGGTCCTATAAACCTCAGAGATAACTTACCTCCCTATCCAAATCTCTGCAAACATCATCGAGGTGAGACCCATAGAAAGACATGGCCACCATCCTTGAACTCCAGAGAAATTTATCTCCTATTAGAATACGTCTTATGCTGGCTCTGTGCAGTCTTCATCTACTCCTAAAAGATCTACACCTTCTCCGTGGTTTCCTATACCATCTCTGGTCTCATTAGTGCTGACTCCCCAGGGTCATTCCAACACAGAGGTGATCTGCAAGGTCGACCGTACAATGCCTCAAATGGTGCCATGCCAATAGTGGAGTGATAGCTATTGTAGTATGCGAACTCCACCAAGGTCATGTGATCCTCCCAACTACGACCGAAATCAAGGACGCATGCACGCAACATGTCCTCGAGGGTTTGAATGGTCTACTCTATCTGACTATCCGTCTGAGGATGAATGTAATGCCCCGACCCCAGTTACCCAGAGTCAGTGCATTATTACGTAACATTGGCATGATCACAAAAGATCAAGTCTCGAAAGACCGATTAGTTTAGTAGCCTTGGAAATACTAGATACCTCTATAAATGTTATATTACATCATAAATTGAAAAACTACAATAACATAGTATCCATAGTCCACACTCATATCCCCTTCAGACTATCCCTACAGGTCAGTCATAAAATATTTCTTCACATCCTGAGAAAAATAAAATATAGAAAGGGGTGAGCTCAGATTCTCAGTAAGGATAACAATATAGCAGAAACTTTATAAATAAAAATAAACATTTAAGTCAATTTATAACTAAAACAAAATCCTTTTAAACTCGAACTTCAACATAATATGGAAAAAGTAAAATGAAATAATTCCATTTACTTATTCACATGGATATTCTACTAGTCAAATAATCACATGTAATATCAATAACCACTTTCATAATGATGGAATGCATAATTCCAGACTATCATAACCACATAGTCAAGGCCTTGTGCCAAGAATACAAATAAGATTTTGCTAAGGCCTTGTGCCAAGACACTAGTTTTTCCCATGAGACCTACCGATGCATAAAGGATCTATAGCAGGCTCCACGCATCACTTATTAAGTCCAATGCATTCCTCATATGAATAGGTTTAAACATATCATAAACCATAACATAATCATATCACATAAAACATACATAAAGGAAACATAACATTTCCACATTTCAATCACAAGATATCAATACAACACATTGATATAATAAAAACACTTTCAAAACCATTTTCAATACCAAAATAAAAGAAAATTAAAACTTGGTATTTATTTTTCATTTAAAAAAAGTTATGGCTTGTAGAGGAAGCCGAAACTCAAATAATGGTCACGGCGGCGAAGAAGTAGTTGTCGCCACATACGTACGACAAAAAAACATCCCTTTTTTTCATTTAGTAAAATGATTCATATAAAAAAGATTCCTTTTGAATGAACATAAAAGTCAAAGGGGTTTATACACCGTATAAAAGAAAGTCTTGTATTAAAACAAAATATTCCTCAATGAAAGAAGATTGAGATGAAGTCCCTTACCTCGTGTTCGACTTGACTCGATCGTTTATTAATCTCCTAAATAATAATCTAGAGTTAATCTATAATTTATTAAGAACATTTTTCAAGTTCAATATTCCTTTTATATCACTTATTACCATGTTATGAACATTATGTAGTCATTTTAGTTAATAATAGTTGTTTTGTCGATCTTGGGTACTTGAGTCGACAATAAACTTCTTATAATTACAATTTGGTCATGTGGTAGAATATAAATTATATCCAGAATTATATTCATGATGTAGATATCTTATATATCATATATATTCAGTATATACATGCATTTATAATATTACGTAATATTTATAGGTAAGAAATGAAATGCACCATTCATGGAGACGGTAATCCGTACGTACGCATGGACACTAATTTCATTTCTATTTCGTATTTAATGGAATGAAATAATAATGATATAAAGCTATATTATAATTAAAATATAATAACATATATAATATCATTAACTCCATCCTTTATACGTCCCACATATGGCATTAACGATTCAAATCACTTTGAGGGGGCAGTAGTCCGCACTTCCAAAAATGAAATTATCGCGTTTACCCATAATGGAAATCATAAAGGTATTCCATAAATGAAAAATACAGAAGCATAAAGAAAACATAAAAATAATATATATCATATATAGAAATAGTTTCATCATAATGGCCACCATGTTAGGTGTTAAAAGAATATTGAACAATCATCATTTCGTGAGGCAGTAATTTGCCACCCACAGAAACAATATGTTCTTTAACCATTAGACGAAGGTGTGTGTAAGTGTAAATCAAATAATTCTCATAAAAACATCCTAGTATATTGAAGATACTGGTTTTGTTACAAAAGAAAGAAATAAAAAGAGTTTAAGGGGTTGGAGAAGAAAAATAAAACAAAAGAACATAAGAGAAGACATTACCTTAAAATCGGGTAACTCTTTTTGATTTGAGACAAAGGCTTCCTTGGGAAGAATTCTGCCCAAAGTGAGGATTCCAGGAGTAAGATAGGGATTTTGAGAGAGAATTTGGGCAGATGTTGGCCGAGCCAAATGGATTTGAAGGTGTGAACAAGGTGGTATAGGTGGGGCCCTTTTATAAGAGGAGACGAGGGGCTCTTTTGGAAAGATTGAAATGTTACTTTATTATGAAATTATTTTCGGATTTTAAAGGTCCCACTATGATATATTTAGAGGATAAGGTGATAAGGGTTCTAAATCCACCCATACAATAGGTTTTAGACAAGTTTAAGCCTTAGATTTTACCTTATCATTTCATTTTATTTAAATTGTTCATTAATGAGGCAATCACTGCATCATGATGATGTCATAAATAAATTTATTTATTTAAGGTCTAAAAATTATAAAAAAACTACCATGATGTAGTAAATCTTTTTATCTTTACAACGAATATTTATAGTCTAAATGTTAACTTATATAACCCCATGTAATAATTGTTTTAGTAAAATAACACTTGTTTGTGACAATTTTATTTTTACTTTAAATAAAAAGTTGTTAATGTCATTTTCTTACCCAAGTGGCTCCATGGGGTCCCCAAGTTGACCCATAGATTTTCTTGTTTGGCCACGACTCATCCAATAAGAGTAGGATATGTTTCAATATATTTTTATATTCTTATAATATCATTTTACCTTAAATTACCCTAATTACCTCTAATCGCAGTTAATAAAACTCAAAAGTTACTATTCACCAAAAATTATTTTTATCCCATTTAACCACATTTTACTTAATAATGACAACCATGTATGTCAGATTTTTGAAATTAAATTCATAGAAGTGGTAAAGTTTCATTTAAACGAAAAATCAGTTTTTTTAACTACCACTTAGTGGTTTCACTATTCATCAAAAATTGAAGTTTTTCAGAACAGTACCAAAAATTCACCCTAAGCTATAATTAATATTACGAATTCAAAAATGATGCCTATTTTAAAAAATTCAAAACATATAAGTTTCATTAATTAATTTTATAATTAATTCCTACTGTCAAAACAAATAGCGTGTTTTTAAGAAACAATATCAATCAAAAGATTGACAATTGTTTATGTCCAATTTCAAAGTGAAATTAATTATAATGACCACCATTGGATAAAATGGTAAAATTATATTCTAATTATACTTTAAAACCACTCAATAGTATAATTTATCACTACAAATTATTTTGATTAAAAAATTTGTTTTTAATTATTTTTTTACTATTTATCGAAAAATCTCAGAAAAATACCAAAATTTTAACATAGGATAATTTAAATATTAAGAATCCAAAAATTAAGTCTATTTTGAAATATAAAATTTATATAATTTCAAAAAGTGGGTATTACTATTCATAACAGCTACTTTGATTGGTCGCGGTGTGTTAGAATCTCAAACTTGCGTACAATGCAAGCTATTGCATTATTGAAAGAGAAGCGTACCGTGGAAGCTTGGGGTGTTACATTCTCCCATACTTCAATAAATTATGTCCTCACAATTTGAAATTGTTAATCAAAAATAAAAGGTTGAATGTAGAAAATACCTTTGTGGAAAACCCACATCAGAAATAAGGTTATTAAAATTTAGCCTTAATAAGAGGGATAGGGAAATGAAAAAGTTCCCACCAAATTATGATCTCAATTAGGAGAACATTGGTGAAAATTAGAGAAAAATAATTGGAGGAAAAACATTAATATTTATAGGGTGTGATTGAGGTCATCAATCAAAAACAAGTGTAAAATTGAGGGCCTCAAAGCCTTCAACCTATGGTGATTTAAAATTTCATCAGTTCAACAAAACATAAGATATTAGAATAATTTTTTTAAATATCTCTTTCCTAAAGTTTATGAATTAATTTATTCATAGAATAAGAGAGAGTTATATATATATATATATACTTGACAAGTAGAGTTTCAACCTTCAACTAATTTCTACCACAAACTCATCTTTCACTCAAAAATATAATAGAACTCAAAAATATTATATTTATCCTAATCGTACAAGGTTCTAAATATTAACACATACCATTTAGATTAGGAAATATATTTTTTAATAAACAAGGACTTCTTATAGGCTAGTGGTAGGTAATAAAGGCCCGTCGTTCTATGGTTGTGGGTTCGATTCCTGCAGCTTTGTCCGACATGATGGGTTATCCAACGACCTGCAGGTTGTCCTTTTCCTAAAACTATAGTATTATAATATTCCAAAAATAATCTTCAGAAATGTTTTAACCTTAAACAATAATATCCAAATTTCAACTTAATCCATTCCAACCTTTATAGTTATCCATAATACCTCTGTCCAGACTTTATCTAAAAGGTCTCTAAATTCCAAAATCAATTGTAACATCAGATTACCCAAATAAAGTAAAGTTTCTCTTATTGTCACATACTAAAAATATAATTACATTCATCATATTAAAACCTTAATGAAAACAAAAAGTACTGCAGTATAATCCTTATATATATTTTACATTATTCTTATAACCATACTATAGTTCTTGAGTCTAAAAACACAAATACAATAATTATTCCACTTCAACTGTAGTAAAAATATAAGATTGGCCTTGATCCCTTGGCCTTTTTTGAGGTTAGTTTCCCTGACGCTTAGGACATTCATTTGCATAATGCCCCATTTCCCTACAATTGTAACATTCAACATTGATAACCTCTTTCTTTCCCTTGCAATCACGAGCCTGATGAACTTTTTCTCCACATTTATAACAAACTCCCATTCCTTTTAGGCAAGTACCGGGGTGATTATTCCCACAATTATCGCATAATGGAAAATACTTCTTTCCTTTTTTCCATTTATATGTCTCTTGTTCCACCATTCTATTCTTCTCTTGCTTTACTTTGTTGTCATAAGACTTAGAGAATTCCTTTTCTGTCTTGATAGCACACAAGACTATATCTTCGTACGTTGAGAAAGATTGTGATACTAATGCTCGACGGAGAAATGGTTTTAACCCATCAAAGAAACGATCAATCTTACTTCTTGGGTTACATATATAATCTAAAACATACCTCGCTAACCATGTAAAGTTGGACTCATACTTTGCTACATTCTCATCCTCCTTTTGCCTTAGACTCAGAAATTTCCTTTCCATATCTGCTCGATGGTCACGAGGAAAGTAATTTTCTAAGAAAAGCTCTTTGAACTCACTCCATCCATATTTTATACTTCATCTTCTTCCTTTGTGTTTTGAATCAATGACCACCATTGATCATCATCTCCAGTGAGGTGGTAAACTGCCATGGTAACCTTTTCCCTTTCACTACTCCCCAAGACATGGAATATTTTCTTTAAGGAATTTATCCATTGCTCAGCTACTAATGGATTTGTACTCCCATTGAATGTTGGTGGTTTTTTCCTCATGAAGAGGTCTAAAATTGATCCTCCATATTGCGGATCAGGGTGCTCCATATGAGTAAGGTTATTATTCATAACCTGAGTGAGTTGTCCCAGTATGGTGATAAACTGATCAGTAACAGTGGTATCACCAGCTCCATTATAATTATATTGATTATGTGGGAAATCCCTACATGGAGTGCGTGCATTGATACAGTTTCCATTCCTTCCACTCGGCAACATTTCTAAACAATGTTATAAACTAGATTAGTTTATGAATCAAAATACATAATTCCAAACTTGTAACATACTTAACATAAATTAAATAATTTTATGGATATAATCCATAATCATAAAAAGGTTTTCTTTTAGGAGGTATATACTCATTAATACTTCATAATGGTTTGTAAATAAAGTGAGAATTATCCTAAGCATATCCCTCGGGAGTGTCGTAACCAAAAGTGCAGCAAGACCCCTTGTTGTGCACCAGTTCCCGTTCGAGTCTAGCTCAAAGCGGTGTTTTCAGGTTTTACCCCTTGGTACATTTGTGCCAGAGCTGGCTCTACCTGCTCGTATCCAGACAGGGATGTATTTATCATAAAACTCACAAAATCTCTATAATACCAAAATTCTAGGAATTTCTTCTATACTAATCCTCAAAGTCTATCTTAGGGATATGTGCTCTAATCAGATTTTATCTAAATCAAGCTTCCAAGGTTATTACTAAACTGCCTCTGATACCAACTGTAACGCCCCGAACCCAGTTACCCAGGCTTGGTGCATTATTACATAACATTGGCATGATCACAAAAGATCAAGTCTCTAAATTCCGATTAGTTTAGTAGCCTTGGAAACACTAGATGGATCCATAAATGTTACATTACATCATAAAGTGAAAAAATACAATAACATAGTCTCCATAGTCCACACTCATATCCCCTTTAGACTATCCCTGCAGGTCAGCCATAAAATATTTCTTCACATCCTGGGAAAAATAAAACATAGAAAGGGGTGAGCTCAGATGCTCAATAAGGATAAAAATATAGAGGAAACTTTCAAAAATAAACATAAACATTTAAGGCAATGTAAAAATAAAACAAAATCCTTTTAAACTTGAACTTTAGCATAATATGGAAAAAGTAAAATGAAATAATTCCATTTACTTATTCACATGGATATTCTACTAGTAAAATAATCACATGCAATATCAATAACCACTTTCATAATGATGAAATGCATAATTCCAGACTATCATAACCACATAGTCAAGACCTTGTGCCAAGACTACAAATAAGATTTTTCCAAGGCCTTATGCCAAGACACTAGTTTGTCTCATGAGACCTACCGATGCATCGAGGAGCTATAGCGGGATCCACCCATCACTTATTAAGTCCAATTCATTCCTCATATTAACATGTTTAAACATATCATAAACCATAACATAATTGTATCACATAAAACATGCATAAAGGAAACATAAAATTTCTACATTTCAATCACAAGATATCAATAAAACACATTGATATAATAAAAACACTATCAAAATGATTTTCAATACCAAAAAAAAGAAAATTAAAACATGGTATTTATTTTTCATTTAAAAAAAGTTATGGCCTGTAGAGGAAGCTGAAACTCAAATAATGGTCACGGCGGCGGAGAAGTCATTGTCACCGCATACGTACAACAAAAAAAAACATTACTTTTTGTCTTTTAGTAAAATGCTTCATATAAAAAGATTACTTTTGAATAAATTTAAAAGTAAAAGTGGTTTATACACCATATAAAATAAATTCTTGTATTAAAACAAAATATGCCTCAATGAAAGAAGATTGAGACGAAGCCCCTTACCCCGTGTCCGACTTGACTCGATCGTTCTTTAATCTCCTGAATAATAAACTAGAGTTAATATCTACTTTCTTAAGAACCATTTCAAGTTAAATATTCCTTTTACATCACTTATTACCATGTTATGTACATTATGTAGTCATTTAAGTTAATAACAGTTGTTTTGTCGATCTTTGGTACTTGAGTCGACAATCAACTTCTTATAATTAAAAGTTGGTCATGTGGTAGAATATAGATTATATACAGAATTATATTAATGATGTAGATATCATATATATCATATATATTTAGTAGATACATGAATTTATAATATTACATAACATTTAGAGGTAAGAAATGAAATGCACCGTTCATGGAGACGGTAAGCCGTACGTACGCATGAACGCTACTTTAATTTCTATTTCGTATTTAATGGAATGAAATCATAATGATATAAAGGTATATTATAATTTCAGTATAATGTCATATATAATATCATTAACTCCATCCTTTATACATCCCACATATGGCATTAACGATTCAAATCACTTTGAGGGGGCGATAGTCCGCACTTCATAAAATGAAATTATCGCGTTTACCCATAATGGAAATCATAAAGGTATGCCATAAATGAAAAATAAAGAAGAATAAAGAAAACATAAACATAATATATATCGTATATATAAATATTGTAATCATAATGTCCCCCATGAGAGGTGTTAAAAAAATATTGAACAATCATCGTTTCGTGAGGCAGTAATTCGCCACCAACAGAAACAATATGTTCTTTGACCATTAGATGAAGGTGTGTGTAAGTGTAAATCAAATAAATATCATAAAAACATACCATTATATTTAAGATACTGGTTTTGTTACAAAATAAAGGAATAAAAATAGTTTAAGGTGTTGGAGAAGCAAAATAAAACAAAAGAACATAAGAGAAGACATTACCTTAAAATCAGGTAACTCTTTTTGATTTGAGACAAAGGCTTCCTTGGGAAGACTTATGCCCAAAGTGATGCTTCTAGTAGTAAGAGAGGGAAGTTTAGAGAGTAGTTTTGTAGAGTTTGGACGATCCAAATGGCTTTGAAGGTGTGAATAAGGTGGTAGAGGTGGGAGCCTTTTATAAGAGGAGAGGAGGGGCTCTATTGGAAAGATTGAAATGTTACTTTATTATGAAATGATTTTCGGATTTTAAAGGTCCCAAAATGATATATTTTGAGGATAAGGTGATAAGGGCTTTAAAACCACCCATAAAATAGGTTTTAGACAAGTGTAAGTCTTATATTTTACCTTATCATTTCATTTTATTTAAATTGTTCATTAATTAGGTAATCACTATATCATCATCGTGTCATAAATAAATTTATTTATTTAATGTCTAAAAAATATAAAAAAATTACAATGATATAGGAAATTATTTTATATTTCCAATTAATATTTATAGTCGAAAAGTTAACTTATATAACCCCATGTAATAATTGTTTTAGTAAAACAACACATGTTTGTGACAATTTTATTTTTACTTTAATAAAAAGTTATTAATGTCATTTTCTTACCCAAGTGGCTCCATGGGGTCCCCAAGTTGAACCATGGATTGTATTGGTTGGACATGAATCATCCAATAAGAGTATGACATGTGTTAATATATTTTTATATTCTTATAATATCATATTTACCTTAAATTACCCTAATTACCTCTAATCGCGGTTAATAAAACTCAAAAGTTACAATTCAACAAAAATTATTTTCATAACATTGAACAAAATTTTACATAATAATGACAACAACGTATGTTGGATTTTTTAAATTCAATTCATAGAAGCAGAAAAGTTTCATTTAAATGAAAAATCAGTTTTTTTAACTACCACTTAGTGGTTTCACTATTCATCAAAAATTGAAGTTTTTAAGAACAGTACCAAAAATTCACCCTAAGATATAATTGATATTCTGAATTAAAAAATGATGTCTATTTTAAAAAATTCCAAACATATAAGTTTCATTAATTAATTTTAAAATTAATTCCCACTGTCAAAACAAATAGTGTTTTTAAGAAACAATATCAATCAAAAGATTGACAATTGTTTATGTCGAATTTCAAAGTGAAATTAATTATAATGAACACCATTGGATAAAATGGTAAAATTATATTCTAATTATACTTTAAAACCACTCAATAGTATAATTTATCACTATAAATTATTTTGATTAAAAAAGTTGTTTTTAAGTATTTTTTTACTATTCATCGAAAATTGGAAGTTCTCAGAAAAATACCAAAATTTCAACATAGGCTAATTTCGATATTCTGAATCCAAAAATGAAGTCCATTTTGAAATATAAAATTTATATAATTTCAAAAAGTGGGTATTACTATTCATAACAGCTACTTTGATTGGTCACGGTGTGTTAGAATCTCGAACTTGTGTACAATGCAAGCTATTGCATTATTAAAAGAGAAGCATACTGTGGAAGCTTGGAGTATTACAATGAAAGACAGTTCTCAATCTAAGCAGAGTCCCAAATACCTCCTGCAACCCCTTCCACACCTGGGAAGTAAAATGTGCATCTTGATCGGGGAAAATTGTCGAGGGAACTCCATGAAGCCGTACAATATCCTGTACATAGAGGCATCCCAAGATCTCTAGTGATCCCTACCCTCAGATAGGTAGGAAGTGGGCCGACGTGGTGAGTTGGTCAATGATCACCCAGATGGAATCATGTCCTTTGGACATGCGTGGAAGTCCTATCACAAAGTCCATGGAAATTTCATCCAACTTCCACTCTGGAACCTCAAGTGGTTGAGCTAAACCTGTTGGAAACTAATTCCCTGCCTTCACTTGCGGACAAGTGAGGCACCGTGAGACAAACACTGCCACTGCTTTCTATATTCCCAACCACTAGTGCTGATGTCGGATGTACTGGTACATCTTTGCCACTCTTGGATGTACTGCTTGAGGGGATGTGTGGAACTCCCTCAACACTTCCTCTCATAGAGCCACCAATTCCATAGTACGTCCTTCGAAGAGGATGACATGATCCCCAACTTCAAAAAATTCATCAGGTGCATGTCCTGTGGATATCTGAGCACGTTGAGACTCACAGTCAGTGTCCTCATGCTGTGACTCCCTGACTCGCTGAGGGAGTGGGGGAGTGGCTATCATAGACTGAAGATAAGCTGCACTATCTCAATCCATTTAGGATATTCGCAAAGTGACTAGAAGTTCTATCTCCTCACTCAACAACTGTATACCAGATCTCCTGTTGAGTGAATCTGCTACTATGTTCCCTTCCTATGAGTATATACAATCTCTAAGTCATAGTCCTGGGGGAAGTCAAGCCAACGCTGCTGTCTCAGGTATAGGTCCTTTTGAGAGAAGATATACGAGAGAATCTTGTGATCAGATTAGATTGTAAAACATTCTCCCATAATGTCATGTCGCCACATCTTCAAGGTGAAGACCAATGCTACTAAATCCAAGTCATGGGTTGTGTTGTTCTACTCATGTTGTCTCAGCTGTCGAGAACCATACGTGATCACTGCTCAATCCTTCATCAGGACACATCTGAGCTCGGTCCATGACGTGTTGCAGTAGACTACATATCCAATGCCCTTCTCCAGTAGCCTCATGGAGGGGGCACTTGTCAGTCTCTACCCTATCTCATGGAAACTCCACTAGAATCTCTCAGACCACACATATGGTTTCCCCATCTTTGTCAATGCTGATAAGGGTTCCGTAACTCTAGAAAAGTTAGGCACAAACCTTTGGTAGTAACCAGCCAGACCCAAGAAACTCCGCACCTCTATCACACTTCTGGTTGTCTCCCAAGAAAACACAACCTCAACCATCTCTTGATACACCGCAACTCAAGCCTCTAAGATGATGTGTCCCAATAAGTGAACCTATTGGATCCAGAACTAGAACTTCGAGATCTTACCATAAAGCTGCTGCTATCAGTGTTTGTCGAGAACTATCTGTAGATGATTGGCATTATTTTCTTCTGTAACTGAGTACAACAGGATTTCACTGATGAAGACTACCACAAATTGATCAAGGTATGGCTAGAAGATCCTGTTCATGAGTCCCATGATCACTTCTAGATCGTTGTTCATTCCTAATGGTATAACCAAGAACTCATAATGGCCATACCGACGTCTGCAGGCCGTCTTCTACACATCCTCATCTTGTACCCTGAGCCAATGATAACATGATCTGATGTCTATCTTCGAAAACCACCGAGCTCCCTTCATCTAATAAAAGAGATTTTCAATCCTTGGAAGTGGGAATTTGTTCTTCACAGTCACCTGTTTTAGGCGCCGATAGTCCACACAGAGTCTCAGACTCCCATTTTCCTTCTTGGTGAACAAAATCGGGACTACCCATGGAGAAACAATGGGCATAACGACCCCTTTCCTCTAAAAGTCATCCAATTGTACTCACATCTCATGAATCTCTACGGGATCCATCCGATTTGCTTGCGTAGATATTAGTTTCTTCCTAGGGTACATGTTGATATTAAAGTCCACCTCTTTGCATGGAGGTAGTCCCATAACATCATTAGTAAGGAAATCAGAATACTGGTCCACCACTAATGGATAGATCATAATCTGAACATAAAATACTATGAGGGTAAGGCTAGACAACTAATGAGTAATCAGCTGCACCCTCCTATGGGTAAGTCCATCCTGTGCTGTAAAGGTTTTTTTCTCACTGGTGAAGGAAAAACTTTTCTTATCTGTGTGGACACACCGCACTTTGCACCTAATACAGTCAATCTGAGCATGGAATGTGGATAACCAGCCCATACCAAATATGACATTTTAAGTCCTTTACATTGCTACTATGAGATCCTAGCTGAAGGTATCACCTCCTAAAGTAAGCTCACACTGCTGGCACCAGTGTGTAATAATCGAATCTACTCCCGTAAGAGTCTCTAAAAGTAAGGATAGAGCCAATGGCTCCACCAGAATATCCGAGCTCCGAATGAGGGACATTGAAATAAAATAGTGACTGACACCTATGTCTATATGTACAGAAGCTAGGATAAAGTAGACACAGATCGTACCTCTAATCGTCTTTGGAGCACCGTTGTCATAGGCCTCAGCTGCCTGAAGCTAATCTCGTCCTTGTCCACATGCTCCCTGTGGTTGGGGTAGACCACCTGGAGGTGGCGGTGGTAGAACCTCGAATCGCTGCCCACTGCTTGTTGCATGGACAACTCCTTTACCATGTCTGCTCTATCTCGAGAGGCCCGTACAACCGACCCTGTATCTTGCAGTCATCAACCTGTAAGTCTGGTCCTCTTATAACTCTGCATCATTTGTCTACTACCAGCTGTAAATGACTCTGCTATGTGACGTCTGGTGGTGGGTCTCCCTACCGGTGACTACTCAGTAAGGAATATCTCCACCAAGAGTACTCTCACTAACACCCCAACCTACGTCAGGATGCTGAGAGATACCATCGAAGATCTAATCTCCCATCTGATCCCCTGTTCAAAAGTTTGTGCCCTGAAGAAAGGGTCCTGCACCATGTCAATGGAGTAGCACAAGAGGTCGGTGAACCTCATTAAATACTGAGCCACGATCATGCTGCCCTACTGCAAGTGGAGAAGCTCTTATATATGCACTGAGTGTAAGGTCGTTGGGAAGAAATCTGCCCTAAAAAGGCTCTCAAAGTCCACCCATATGAGAGTAACCTCTTCGTAAACCTGAAGCATCAATCTCCACCATCCCCCTGCTGCGGCTTAAAGAAGACTGGCTACAAGGATGACCATCAAATTAGCTGGTGTCCCTACCAGTCTATAAACTCTGACCACGGCCTCCAGCTAGTCCTCAGCCACCTGTGGATCCTTCTCGTCCAAAAAACTTGGTGGCCTCTAGTGATGGAACTTGTGCAACGCACTCAATCAGCATGCACCCTCTACTGCTGGGGCTTGTGGAATCTATTTCCCAATGGTTAGTGGAGTTACTAGTACACCACCCGATGGTACAACTTCCAAAAGGGGGCCCTGCACCGAATCCTCATCACTCGGTGGGCTGTAATAGCATACTCTACCGAGAACCCTGGCTGTCTGTCTGCGTGGAGGCATCCTAAAAAGAAACAGGTGTGCCATGGTCAATATGTTATAACTAGTGAGCTAACTCAAAGTGACTGCAATGAAATCTTTTCAAAAACACACACACAAAATGTTTTTTCATGCAATGAGTCAGAAATCAGAAGTCAGGGTCCTTGTATATGGATACGTCATCCGCCACACCAACACTGGATTCCCCAAACCGAAAACCACACTCATTACACTTAACACTATTACTGAATCAAAATTTCAAAGTCCAAGTTCTCCAGTATAACCGACACATTTTATACCAATTTGTCATGACCAGTTCCCCGAGGCCCATGCCGTGACTACCCAAAGCCCGCCATCCATAGGCCACGTGCTGGCGACTGGCACCGGAAAGGTATATTGCTAAAACTGAGAAGGAATTTCTTTTTAACCTGAAAAATCACACAATCCAAGCACACAATAAGATACCAGCACAAAGTAAACTATATAGTAAGTATGGTGAGTATAGTAAGTAAAGGGATGAAATACAATCCCAAAAGGAGTGTACAATAATAACAGAAAATAACTCTTGTGAACACCCACCAAGGATCCTACCTGAAGGGTAGGTACAGATCTCAAACGGTCATCTCTATGGTTCATCTCATCTAATGATCCACCTCTGAGCAGCCTCCAATCATGGAACCCTCAGCATCAATCAATGATGTCTGTCATCTCCACAAGACACCACTAGGTGAAGGCCTAGCTCGTCCAAGGGTGAGTATAACAATACTCAGTAGGGACCCCGAGACCCCCGAAGGTCTCTCAGAATCCATAGAGGATAATCCACAATGAAATACCACAATTACAAATCAAGAAGAAACAATCAATTCTACTTAGGTACATGCCTATACATATACCAAAGTTATCAAGTAACCTAAATAATTCAAGAGAAACACATAGCCCAACACTTTGTCCAAAAGAACAACTGTTCTACAAAGGAATGAATACCATGTAGGTAGCACCACAGAGAATAGTACCACAAAGGTATAGACTCAACTCACACCAGGTATAACTTATGTACATAAGTATAGATGATTACTTGTATTTTTAGATAATCTTACTTCACCGAGAAGCTCTACTGTTGACCCACACAGGATCGATGATGAGCCACATAAGATCTGAAGATGACCCACACAAGATCCTTAGTTTCTAACCCACACAGGATCCGATGAGGACCCACACAAGATATATAGATGCTGACCCACACAGGATTCGATGATGACCCACATAGGATCTGAAGATTCTTCCAGTACAGCCAGGCATAGGGTTCCCTCCCTAAGCATGCTTGATTGGGGGAGGATCCACTCCTCATGTCATTGGTAGATACTTCAACAACCATGAAGTCCCATGAATGAGTATCATGAAGGTCCATCAAGTCATAAGGGACCCAACGTGACAGACGACGTGTCAATCAGACTCCCATTTTGTATGTCATTAGTGTTTCTGTTCCGAGGGCCCAATTTGATTCAGGTTCGATCCAACCTAGTGGTATTCCAACTATATCAAAAACTCAAGTGGAGTATACAAAAAGTACTGTCTTGATCCAAGTATTTTGGAACCACTGATGGTTTGTCAAACGGACGTCCAGTTCTCAAGATATAGAAAAAAGGTGTATCTGGGTCCAGATGGGCTTGGGTCCGGTCCGTCCAGACCCAGTCAGGGTCCAGCCTAGATGGGCAGGACCGCAGTGGGCCCAGCCTGCTAGGCTGTGGTCCAACCCTGCCCGCTGGTCGTGAACCACTGGGTACGGCCCGTTGGGTGCGGCCCACAGTCAGGGTAGACCACCATGGTGGGGCCCACCCTAGCTGCCTTGAGGGGGAGGAACCCTTTTTGATTCCCTAATGGTATGAGGGTCGTTTGGTTATGGCCAACCTGGCGGTGCCACGTGGCGCCGCCTGGTGGCACGGGGGACCCGCCAGAGAGGGTCCTGCTCGGCGTGACGTGGATGACCAGGGTTCTGGCCAGCTCTCCTTCCAGTAGTGCCGACATGCACCATTGTTGCCTTCGTGGATGTCCAGGTGCCAACCGCCCTCCTAGCATGAAGCCACGGCTCGGCTGCCATGACCTCCAACACTGGTGGCACGGACGCACGCCACCCCGGCTTCCACACGGCCGGCCTGCGTGCCGACCGCCCACCCTCCTCTACCATAGACAATGGTCTGAGGCCTCCGTCAGCGGCATGGTTGCCTCACCACCACCATCACAACCAACCGGTGTGCCGGTCAGCGCCTGTACCCAGCCAGTACCGGTCGACGGCAGACTTCCATGTGTCACCGGGTGAGCTCCGGTGGCCCGTTCTTCCATCCGAAGGAATCGTTGTGTGTGCCGAGATGTTGCCTTTACATCTATCCCATAAAGGCCGAGTTCTGCTCAACAAGAGGATTTTCCCGTGAAGAACACGTCAAACAAAGATGTAGCAGAGGGATCAGGCTGTGTTCGTTTGTCCTGCACCCTTCACGTTAGACCGATAGCATGCGACTCAAGATGATTGAATCAATGTAAATCGACGATGAATATTAAAGAACAAAACCTTCCTCAATCATTCATTGTATATGGCATGAGGAATAAGATGAAGATTATGAAGAAGACTTCGGCGTTAGTAGCTCCTACAATACGCTTCCTATCCATGCTCCAACGTTGGTTCTACATTCTTGATTTGGGGATTCGTTCTTCATTGGAGGTGGTTCTTCATTGGAGGATGTTCTTCCACCAAGAGTTCTCCAGCAAAAGAGTTTTACAAAAATTATCAATTCAAGGAGAAGTGAGGATCCAATCCCCCAAATTAATTTTAAGAGTTCATTAATTGTTTAATTAATGATGGATCATTAATTGGGGGAGGGTTTCCAATAGTTACATCACATTAAAAGAGGGGGTTCGAGGTCGGGTGGTCCCCACCACCAAATTCAAAAAGTGGTGGTGATATTTCAAATAAAAACAAAACTATAGTTTTATTATCATTCCACCATAAAAACTGAGACTTCCATCTTCCACCCTCGACCCACTACGATCAAGGTGGAGGCCTTCTTAAGAAAAAATCGGCGTTGTGAGTTCAACGGTGTCCTCAGATTTCAATTCCGAGAACCGGTTAAAAAGTTAGAAATTACCACCATAACTTTTTTCTGAAAGTACCTTAAAGAATGTTCAGAAATTCATTTGGGGCTCTCCGGCCTCAAAATCAAGTGAAGTTAATTTTCTAAGACTCTTAATATTTCCATATAATTTAAAAAATTACATGAAAAATTCTGAGTCTTTACAGCCTGTTACTTTAGCATATCTTCCAATTTGGCTATCTACAAGATTTTGGCATACTTAACAACTAGACCATAAATAGTTGTAGGTGGAGGTAGCTCATTCTATATTTTTATGTCTTACTTTGTGAAAATGATTTAGATCTTCCTCATTACTCATCGGTGACCTTGTGGAATACCCCCAAGTAAACATTCGGGGTTTCCCTCTACAGGAATTAGAATTTCCCCAAAAAATGATGTGGGGTATATGGATCATAGATAGGCTTGATATCTACCCATTCCACTTGAACACTACCTTATAAGGCCATGAGATATGGTCAATTCTCCTTGGTTCCACTTCCACCATCAGTTAGTACTCCAGTTGGGAGCGTGATCAACTGAAAATTGAATTTTTCTTCCCTACCGACATTTTCCAACACTGCTAGTGAATTCATTTTGATAGGGAAACATCCCATTGCATTTAGAATGGTTGATCAAATGCATGAAACAGGTGGGGAACTTGGGTTTGGATATTTGTACACCTTCATGTGGGTTTCTATCCAGCCATAATGAAAATGGAATGGCCCACATACGTGTTGTGGATTCATGCCTTACTAATGTGCTAAATCACATTGTACATCTTTTCCAACAATATAACCTAAAGGTTGATGTGACTTCCCATCGCTAGTATGGGAACCATAATTAATGTTCTTCAATTCTCACCCATGTGCAGTTTCATTACCAATATCATCCATCCACAAATGATTGTGGAGACAAACTCATCCAACATAAGTATCAGTTGATGCTCGGTGTTAACAATGTAACCCCATATTTTCCATTAGATTTATTCTAGGATTCGCTAGTAAGAACAGTCACTACCTTGCCGAGCTCCCCTTGGTAAGGTAGGGGGCCTTGTTGGTAGTTTCATGGGGCCTCTTCACCCTCAGTATGTTTCCTTGGGGTAAACTTCAAGACATATATGCACCACTACTTTGTGTGGACATCCCTCACAGACTATTTATCTTCACTCAGTACAAATTCCATCAGCATCTTTGCCGGCCATGGAATCTGATCTTGATCCTCCCTTGTATTTTATGTGGGGTTGAACTATTCATACATTGCTTCCAGAATTGGAATCCATGAAATATGGTGGAGTTCCTAGAGGCTGATGTAGACCTCCCTATTGTGGAAATGGAAAGTGTTGGTCACCGATGACCACCTAATTAGCAGTTCTAGAATTATGTGTTTTGGTAGGTAGATGAGGAATTGAGAAGCCCACACAACCTCAAACAGACCTATCGAACACAAAACTACTTCAAATACATTGTATTACACTCACATAAATTAGGCTTAGTCCCATTCATCTATCAAATTTCCACTCTGGTGTAGGTCCCAATTATCGGTCCACCCATTCCCCAGGTTCCTTATGCCCTACAAGAGAATGTTGTGGTATTGTAGTGAAGATGCTTCAGGTTTCAATGTTTTCCCACCAATATCATTGATATGATTGTAAAGGTATTTGGTGGTGATAGGTGTATTGTCCTTCCAGGCATGATTTTTAGTAGCTCTGAACAACTAATATTGACAAAACATGCCCCCGAACTTGTAATCCAGTTAATCCCTAATCATTTTGGGGGAAAAATGTCAGCCAACATACCTAATCCATACAATGTAAATCCCCTATAGAGAGGATATTCCATGTCCCCTTCCATCAACATCTCCACCAAGGACTCATGGTCAAGATGACTCAACACACATTCCCTGAGAAAGGGATTGTTTGTTATGTCCACCTTTTCAAGTATCATCAGCAAGGACATCCTGACCAGATTCTTGATTGGAATTTGTTTTGAGTCTTTTGAATTTATTATATTCTATCCACAAAAACCATTCGTGAAGCTCGATCTCTAATCACACAATCATGGAGATTTGAAGGAATCATCATGATTCATAGAGTAATGAGGGATCATGGTGCATTGATTATCTAAGTAGAGTTCGTGGAGAACCAATCCAAGGAACCTAGTTTTCAAAGAGAATTAGTGGGTTGTGTTGGAGATTCATGATTTGAAAGATCCAGAACAGTTTCTTGGATAAAGGATGCAGGAAAAAGAGGGAGCTTACACTGAAGTTATAGGTAGTAGCTCCATGGGATTCATAGATCTGTCATCCATAGTGAGCTTCGTGGTTATCTCCCCACACGCTCCGTGCATCCAAGTCATGATATGAATATGAAAATTGTTGTTTTATGGATATCTACCATCAAATACCTATCATCCTTTATCCATGGGCTCCCATTCTGAGATGTATTTTTTTGGCATAGATATCCATGCCTAATATGGATAAAGGGAGTCCAACACCATATAGAATAACATTTGACCCTCATAAGGAAAAAAATCACTAAAGTGGGTTTCATTGTGATTCTACATCAGAAATCACCTTACCACCATGAAAAGAGTGAAGATGACTATCCAACAACCACAACGACCACTGAAAATTAGTGATGGAAGGCACTATGAGTGAGAAGAGCACCGCGACTGATATAGAGTAGTGACATAAGGCACTGTGAGTCCAATAACACCACCTCAGATTATGAAGCGCTATTTTGTTTCCATTGTTCCTTCAAAAAATCATGATACCCAGTTCCTATATATAGGTGTGTCTCCCCCCCAAGGCTCTCCACCCCATCCTTTCACCTTCTAATCTGTCATTTTATAAAGCTCCCTCTACTCCGCGAACTAGCCAGAAAATGAATCACACATGGTATTTGAGCATTATGATCCACTATTCCCTTCATTCCAATCTCCCTCATCTTTATATTTGATTACCTTCATGAATCCCTATGGCCATCACCATGGTAGGAGTCCATTTTGGGTACTTAAGACATTGCGAAGGATTCATCCGTAAAGAAGCACCCTCTAACCACATGAAGACTCCATTCCTCATCTTAGTCATCAAGCTTCACAAAGATCCCCCCTTTTGGATCTCATTTTCACTATGATTCATGAATTTAATTTCTTTGAAATGATCCCACTCTTTGTAAATCACTAGAGATTCACGAAGCCCCATTTTGTAGGGCCTTCTTCTTCGTCAATCCCTCTCCCATGTGGCCCTACAGGATCATACGAAGTGATTTAATAGTTCCATGAGTGGTGTATCATGTTGTTTCACCCTACTATATGATTCTTCCCATAAGTACACTGTCAAAATTTTCTCCTTCCCATAGCCATGCTAACATGGGCCCCTCAATTGAACACTCCTCCACCTCACTCCCATTAAGAATTTCTTGGGCCTCCCCTTCCCCATTTTTGGGTTGGTACAAGTTATGTATATACTAGGGTTGGGGAGTGAGTTCTCATCGTATGAGATGCTGGAAGTTAAACAACTAAGAACCTTCATCCCCAACATATGAGGTTAATCTATGTGTTTCCACATGTGTGTCAGGCCTGGGTCTACCAGAAAGAGGATGGGATCAGGGCCCATTTTCTTCCCACCTTTCATTCTACCCCCTCTCCATCCCTTTGGGCTCTATCACCATGTTCTCCTTGGGAAATCTTCATATAAACCCTGACACACCTTGATAGGCTATACACTATACATGGAGCCATATCCTCCTTAGACATTGGCACATTCTCTTTAGGATTACCTCATGGGGTAAGTCCTAATAACCATCTCCATGGGATGATAACCATGCATAATCCCAACATCATGCCTCGTGGCCACACCTTTTGCGACATGATCTCTAGGCATTCTGTTACCTGTTGTTTCTCACAACAAGCATGACTCATGTGGTCTAATAAAAAGTAGCTAATATGAAATCTCTTTGGGCCACAATCCATGCATAATCCATGGATTCTTTTGGGCTACTAACCATGTGTAAGTCCCATGCCCTCACCAAAACTACATGTAATTTTATTCCTAACCACTGGGATATGTTGGAAGCCTCTCTGAGGTTTAGACCACTTATTCCTGATAATAAAAATATTTTGTTCTTATCATGTCATTTCACCTTTGTCCCACATGACATTAAACTATATCCCAACTATATATATCTATGTAGGTTTTGATCCATTTCAGGTATATATGAAGCCTTTATGAGGTTCAATCCCAATCAATTGTAATAATAGTGCCCCCTCCTAGGGATGTACCCTCATGATGTGATATATTCAATTTTTAGGATGCATCTCCTGGATCCACTTCCCTGAGTTATTCTGATCACTATGGGAAGCTAACCATGCATAATCCCCACAGTCCATCCTTACTCTTTCTTCCACTATTTTCACTCTTGCAATGGGAAGCTAAACATTCATAAGACTCGGCGTGTCTCTAGGTTGTTTTCCTTTGGATACACCCTGATTCTATTCTTCATTCAAGAAATATGTGGGATTATTCCCTTTTGGGTATATAGGATGCCTCATTGAGGCTTCAATACCATCACTCACATTCCATCCTATTATCTATTTTGATCCTTTGTGCCTCGGGAAGATCATGCCCTTACTTAGTGGTTCATCTTCATTTGGGTCCTTATCCATGCAATCTATTCTCATGAGCTTCCAGCTCAGGCGTGTCATCGCCCCACCGAACTATGTGGACTTTTCTTCCCTACCACTCGTATATGTAGGAAGCCTCCCTAAGGATAAAGTCCAGTACCATCATCTTCATGTTGGTTCTACCTCATTAATTACACCCACTTAATTCAATACTCTATCATCCATCCTAGTTCTTATTCCAGATTCCATATCCATGTGGGATCCTTCCATCCATTCTAGTAGCTAACCATTCACAAGACCCACACTCCATCTATTCTCCTCCAACCAAGAGTGTCTCTATTTTGATGGGTAGCTAACCATCCATAAGCCCCATCATGTCATTGGGTCATTTTCCATTTTATATACCCATATTCTATTCCCCACCCATGATCTATGGGGAATTTGGTCCCTTTTAGGTACATAACAAGGCCCTTTTATAGTTCAATCTCATCACAAACATTCCATCCTGTCCTCTCTTTCATGACTTTGTTAATCAGTAAGATCATGGGCCAACATGGAGGTTCTACTTCCTTCGTGTCCCTCTCAATGCATTCTATTCTCATGAGCCACCTCCTCCGGTGTCTAAACACCATACTGAACTATGTGGGTTTTGATTCCCTTACCCCATGATATGTAGGAAGCCTACATGACGATGAAGCACATTACCATTATATTCAAGTTAGTTCTGCTATATTAATTCCACCCACTTCACCGAATCCTTCACCCTCCATCATTATATTTATCATGACTGCAATATCCTGGAAGGATCATGCCATCCATTCAGACAACTAACAATGTATAATCCCCAAATCACCCCTCCAAACTAAATGGATTTTGAACCTTGTCATCTACACAAGGTATGTGGGATGCCTCCATGAGGTTCAATTGCATCCACTGATAAACCTTGGAGCACCATTTTCTAGGACTCGACTTCCCTGATCCTCCCTTTGTGGCATTCATATCGGCCTCTGTGGTGTGAAAACATCCCATTTTTGGACATGCTGTTTTGGGTATTCCCTCATTGGGCGTTCTAATCAATCCATTCTGTAAACCTTCTAGGTTCTCTCTCCAAGGGATGTATCCATATGATCCACTCTCCTCAGTGTTATGATCTATCTGATCCATCTCCACAATACATTAAAATTGTGGAATACCCTGTATTAAACAAGGGAAGCCATGGAAAACCATGGAGGCATTCCTCTGGCATTAGATTCCATGCACTCAATGTGGGATGCCCCAGGATTCCACACCTTCATGATGCCCTCTAATAAGGGATAATTTGGGTGTACTAATGTTCTAGAATCCATACATACCAGCAATGCCCAACGTTACTACTTCTCTGAACAAAGGTTTCTTCTCCGACTTAACCCTTTGGAATGTCCTAATGGAAACAATGTAATTAATCAATGTCCACAAAGAGATGTCACTAGGAGGATTTTCACTAATAATGAATTAATATTTAATGGAGACCCAAATAGGAAATAATTCTGATGAGGAATCCATGAAAGGAGAAACATACATCTTATCATCCTATTTTTATTAAAGAGAAAACCTCTTTAAAGAATCGATGAGTGTTGGCTGCCTTTGGAAAGTTAGAATACAAGGCAATAGAGGTGCATACCCAAATACAATGCATGCCCCAACTGAAATATTTGGAAAAAATACCATTAAACATATTCTTGTATATCATTAAAGAAAAACTATAGCATAATGATCCTTATATGTTTCAAGATTCTTATAACCATAATACCATTAATATAAATACTTCAATAGCATGATTCTAAAATTACCACAATTTCACACTTCAATCATTCCACTTAAATTATTTTCATAAAATAGGACTATAAGAATTCATCATTGGATAATGGAATTTCATCAGATAATTTCCATGTTCCCAATATCTATGAAATTGAACCGTTAGTGGTTTCTAAGGTTAAACACTATTTCCTTCTATCCTGTTAAATAAACTCTTTATTTTTTTATTCATCAAGTTGAATATTTTTTACCTCCTTTATGACTCATAATGTATAATCCATTTTCTTTAGTTCTTTTTTCATGGTAAATGTTCCCCCATTTTTCATATATAAAAAAATATTTTTCTTTTAATTATGATCTATAACACATAAACATCCATGATATTCTTTCCTTATCTTCTTTGATGTGTTTTCTAATTAAACCATGTTCTAGTTAATAATAAAAACCGGAGATAACTCATTTGGCATGATCAAAATATGTAAAACATAAATTACCATTAGATTAGGAATATCATTATTTAATTTATTACATTTCCCATAAAATTGGTTATTGGAATTATTTCTTCTATTTCTTACCGTTAACAAAAAATATTAACTATAACAATATTATAATTCAATAACATTAAAAATAGAAAATATAAAAACATGAAGGATAAGTATATTCTAACATAAGATTCTATAGGTTTCCATATATGTTATCCATGGAAATGTTTTTCATTTGGTATTATAACTTATTTTTTTCAAGTCCTTCAGATGGGTTTATATTGTGTTTTTTGAATTTCCAAAACATATCCCATGGGATTATCAAACCATACATACAACAATTCCCATTGTTGTGTGCCAGGTAATGATCGATTCAAGAACAGTTCACCCTTTTTAGAGATATTAACATGGGGATAAAATGTTCTAGATCCACATCCACATCTAGTATCTAGACATGGATATGATTTCTTATAAACCACTCTCTAGATACTTTACCAAAATACCAGGTTTTTTTCTATATATTGTTTTATCCTTATACTTTTCCCTAGGTTTTTCACTAAATTTCTCTTATCCTAGTTTTCAATGTTTAACAAACACATTCCTCTGATACCAACTATAATTACCAAATCCTTTAACACATATTATTAAATTTTTTATTTGAACCAAAAAATCAAATAATTACAACCCCAAATACCATGAGGCCTTATTTATTTGGAATACTAAATTTTTGAAACATCAATGGGAAACAAAAAACATGAAAACCTAAATTTATTCACTATAATGACCACCTATTTCCATTTTATCTCCTTAAACATCATAGGATAACCACGATAATACATAAAATAAAGAGATAACTAAATGGACCAGTAAGGAAGTAGACATGAAAAGGAAACATAACTTTTTAGTTAAAAGTATAACATGATATCATAAAGGAGATAACTCAAGAGTAATCACATTATAGAAAAAGATAAATAACATGGAAAACTAAGTTCATGGGATCATAGGAAATTTAGAATCAACATATAACATGATATAACCACGAGTCATGGATAACTACCTAAAAAATATCACATGGTGTACAAAGTACCATAATCGATTAGGTTTAATCCTGAATACCATAAATAACATATCATGAGTCTATGTATTTACCTAATTAATTAGAGAACTATCTAGGCGAACCAATTATAGAATTTTCACAATTCATGTGTAACATATAGAAGAAATAAATCATAATTAATAAAATAATAATTACCCATGGAAATAAAATGGGTTTCTTAATGTTTCCTTATATCATAATCAAAGAAAATTTCATAATAATGAAATTTGATAAATGAAAATAAAGATTGATTACCCCATAAAATTAAGATAGAATAATCTAGGTATATATGTGATGGAAATTTATATATAATTTATAAAAATTCTATAACATTAAAGATAGTTATGTTGAGTTATAGGATGAATGGTTTTCACCCAAAGGAAAGGGTGGTGTAGAGAGATCTCCTAGCTTGTGCATGGTTCATCACATCATTACTTATTTTATTCAATAATAAAATTATTAATTTTATTTAAATTATCGAGAACCATTTTACTATTTATTTTTTCATTTATTATATTTATTATCTTGTTATATTCAATTACATATTCATTCATGTTCATGTTGGATGATTTTACAACATTCAGCTCATATGTTCAAAATCACTTTGGTAAGTTAACTAAGTTCAAAAATATTATTATATAATAATATATATAAAATAATCATGGAATATTTTTCATTTTTATGCATCAATTATACACTTAAAAACAATCATGAATGATAGTTATGAAAAATTAACTACATTAAAATCATTGAGATGGTAGGTCATGTATACATATGAGTAACATTTTTATTTTTGAATGATAAAAATAGAGATAAAGAAAGTGTTATTTCATATTTCAATAATTATAATTATAAAATAAATACAATATAATTTTGTTAAATTTACTCACATATACTATTCTTACTATTTATGAATAAAAATGAAGCACATCACCTCGGGAATCCATAGTCCACCATAAACATGAATGACATTATTATATTTAAATAGATGTTAAGGTAAGAAGTTAGACAACATATTAATTTTCCACAATGATTAAAATTTCAGGAATAAATTTTATAAACATTAAATCCTTCACAATGAAATTATTTTAGAGATGATGATTTAAAAATAATTACTTTGGTTCATGAGTGGGTTATCCACTGTACAAACAAACGATTGTTTTGTTTCCAATTTGATGGAATTTGAGATGGGTATATGGTATTACATTAATATAATAAAGTATATTTATATATTAAATTATATTTTTATTATATAATAATTATTTAATAATATTTTAAGGGTTAGGAATAATAAATAAAACAAATATTCCTGGTTAAGAATGATACCTCTTCATTGGAACACCACTTTTGGATTAAACCTAAATTATCACTATATTGGATTTATGATCAAGAAACTGAATATAAAAATTTGATATGTATGAAATAAGTGGATTTACATATGTATTTTAAGAACAAAAATGATTTTCATTTCTTATGAGAAGACAAGAGTGGGTTCCCTTTTAAAGTTGAGGAGGAGTGAATTTTTTGTAAATACTTTAATATAATAAAAATGGGAATACACTCTAAAGAAAAGTACCTCAAAAATTTATAAATAATGGATTTAATTGGTTAAATGGTTATTAAAACCCTGAATAATTTAAAAAATAACATTTTATAAATATGTTATTCAATTTACCTTTTCAGTTTAACCCCTTGGTAAAACGGTTTTATCATTAACCATGGTAACAACTTGTAAATGATTGTACTTTTCATTGTGAAAAAAATTGATTTTAACATATTAAGTAAAATTAGTAATTAATATTATAAATATGGAATCCAATTTATATCATTCAATTCATATAAGTGGAATAATTTAATTTATAATTAATCTCATACAACCTGTTAAAAAATAGATTTTCAATAAATGCATTTGAGAAGAATAAGATAATCTTACATTATCTATATAATTGGTGATAATAATTATATAGATTTAAATTAAAATAATTAGATATATAATCTAAATTTTTTATTTAAATATTTTCTTAATATGGGTTATTTTAATTATTTAAAATGGATTGACATTATGCACATAAAAACAACTTGTTGAAAGCTGCATTTTTAAGCATACAAATAATCTGTTACTGAAATACTGAAAATAAAAAAATTAAAATGATATTAATTATATAATTATAATTATAATGTTCCATATGTAACTTTATTAAAAAATAAAAAAATATTCTGGATTTTAAATTACTTTATTTAATGAAAAATGTGATAGTATATGAAAAATCGATAATTTTCACCGTTTACTGAAAAATATATATATTCATAAAAATAAAAAAATTTCATAGTAAATTAATATTGATATGATGATTTCAAAAATTATTTTACTTTTATAAAATAAAATTTATAAATGTTTCAAAAACTAGTTAAAAAATTTTATCACCAAAATTAGTAAAAATTAATTTTGAAGGAAACATATTTATGAAGTATAAAATTACATTTAAAAAATTTGAGTACTTATTAGTAAAAAGTAATCAATAAATTTATATTTTACAAGTAAATTAAAATTATCTTTCATAAAATTTTCATTCCTATTCATAAATCCAATTTGAACGGCTAATTTAAATTAATCATGTATAAATAATAATATTTTAAAAATATATCTTCGTTCATCTAATTTCAGTGTTGCATGCTGTATAATAAATTAAACATAGTGTTCAATTAAAATCTCATGATTCAACATCATCCTAAGAATTATACCTTTATATATTCCTTATGCATGTCCTATATCTTAAATTCTATTCAAAATGATATCCTTTCATGGCTTAAGGTGTATGCCAAAAGATGTTTCTCAACAAAAAGGTATTACTCTTATCCTATCACAATAAATTTTATATCTATGTATACCTATTATAAATATATATAATCCAATATAAAATAATGAATTTAGTGTATTAGATATGATTAATTGTCATTATGATTATGTAACCACCATTAATCACCTCTATTCCATCCTAAGGGAAAAGGAAACATCACTCCTTCGACGTGTGGACTACCACATCCATGAAGTGATGCATATACTTTTTCATCACCATTTCACATTGATAGTTATTATAATGTATTTATTGTACATATAATACAATTATGATGTTATTATATTTCATTAATTTTTTATTTTAAATTAATTTTATTTCATTCAATCTATAAAAAAATGAAAACCATATTTGCGTGTACATACATACCACCGTCTCCATGAAGTGATGAAATTAATTTCTCATAACCACATTATAGGAACTATTTTAAAATTGAATATAATGATTAAATATGATACTCATGACCTGATTAAAATTTTATAGATTATGTAACCTTGTTCAGTGTAAATGAACATGGACTTATTAACCAAAACCTGCATGAATTACAAAGCAATTATCACTAGTGAAAATAATTTTAATAATGAATTATTATTAAACATGTGATAATATGTTATAAGTAAATAATATATGGAATTATATATAATTATATGTTGTATAATTAATTTATATTTAATATATATTTATTATACAAGAGTATCAAAAACATAAGAAGTAAGAAGATAATTGAGATAAGGGACTTGTGTTTCAATATAACTTTTTCCGAATTGCTTATGCATGAATTTAAATTTCTAAAATTATATGATACTTAACTAATAAACAACACTAATTTTTCTTATTCGTTGGATATTTTTGTAAATTTGTTGTTTCATTACCATTTTTATCTCTTCATCTCACAAAATGATTAAAAAATGTTATTAATAATGGCCTGTCTTATTTTACTGTAATTGGTAAAAAAAATTCTTTTCCATATCCATGTTTTTCCAAAAATTGGTTAAAAGAATATTTTATATATTATTTAATTATTTTTAAATCCATTTTTCCATGGTTTTCATTTTAATATTTTTTAAAAAGAATATTCATTTCATTTTCCTAAAAAGGTACATTTCACCGAAGGTTTGAATAGAATTGTTATTTTAAAAACTATGAAAAGCATGGAATTTACCTCATTATGAACTCTAAATTATTTGAATCATATGTTAATGTTTTTCATGGTTATTTTGAAATAAATTATTATCATTAATTACATTTAAATATTTTAATTTTTAATAATTGATTTCATCTTTAGAAGGGTATTTTCTTTAAAAAATATTCTATTGATCTTTTAAAGGTATTTTTCATCTACGATAACATCAATTGATTTTAATTATGTTTTTAGGGACATGATCAATAATAAAATCTTTATTATTTCTCATTATGTTTTATGATTATGATGGTGATATTTTTTTCAAAACCCATTTATTTTTCATGGTTTATGATACAATGATATGAGTAATTTTTTAGGATCTTCTTGAATTCATATAAATGTATTGTGATTATTTTATGGTTTGTTCAGTTATATACCTCTATTGAATTGGGTAAATTGTTATTTATATCTTATGATATGATGATGATAATCATGGATAAGAATGTGAAAAATCATTTTTCACATTTTGAGTCATGGGTACGATTTATTCTTTTTATGCTCATAATATTATGTGGTGATATTATTTAAAATAACTTTGTTCAAAAGATTAATATTTCATATGCTTATGATGACACATTCTTAGGTCATAAATCATGAATGAGGATTACAACTTTAACAAAAATATTTATCATTATTCTTTGTATATATTGATTATATTATTTTTGATATATGATTTTACAGGTACACATATTTTTCATTAAGAACGTGAACTTTAATATGTTATCATTTCCTTGTGGTCATATTATGATATTATGATTTATATATCCTTTTTTTACAATTAATGGTTATCTAGACTCAAAAATTCATACGTTTTCATCCCATATATTTAATTTATGGTTTTAATTATCACATGTCTAGATGTGAACTAGTACAAAAATATATTTGGGAGAAGATGAAGTTCTTTCAACAAATAAGATGATTATGTATCTAGTCTCCAATGATAATATTAGATTATGGTATTTAGGTATGTATTATTGTTAAATGTATTGAATATTCATATAAAATGATGTAATATTTATTTATATTATTCAGGGGTGGTTATATAATCATCCATTGAACCAACACAAAACTAATAAAATAATATTTATTTCATGATGGATTGAAAATAAATAAATGAAATTGGATTTCTACTTAAATAATAAAATATCAAGTAATAATAATTATAACATCCCATATTTAAAAAATTAAGATTTTTCTTAAATAAAACAACTATTTATATTACTGGAATAGACTCATTATTAAAATTTTATAGACAATCATTTAGTAGAAAAAAACAAAGAAACTGGAAAACAATTTCATAAGTTGTAAACTATTCATATCGATGAAAAATATATATAACATCATTATATAATCATAGGTTTTTACGGGATAAAACTCAAAATGAGATAGTATAGTATTTTATAAAGAAAATATATATTCATATCCTCAAAAACCATATCAATTTACCCTACCCAACATTTGGTATTTACCATCATATCCTAGCCGAGGTGAAATGTTCCACGAGTGATAATATCTCTCCACCCCAACCACAATCGAAACAATAATTATAAACTAATGTGAATGTAAATTTAGTTTTCTCACCTATACATAAATTTGGTTTCCTGATATTTAAATGTTGGAGAGTATTTTGTTGCAATAAATATACAATGTAGTTATATCAAAAAATATACCATTTATATCACCACCACCTCATAAAACTATCCATAAGAACTTCCCCATTTTCAATTCATAATTAAAAAAATTCAACTTTTGTATATAAGGGAACATATCCCATTGTATTAAAGGAAAATGTAATGTTTCATCACTTATATAGGTCCATGTGCTATGGGTTTCCATTTATAAATGAATCATTAAATTCCTCAATCGGGCCTTGGGATCCTCCATTTATTTAAATTCATTGTAAATAACTTTAGAAAACCACGAATAAATATCACCTCATAGTTAATTAAATAGATATAAGATTACAAATACTTCATTCAATATCCAAACACAACGTGACATAGTAAAAAACTATTTTTTTACAACATTTTGGTAAGAAATATCATATAAAATTATAATAAAAAGTACACAAGATACAACAAGTAATTTTCATTTCATAAATAAGTGCATAAAACATTAAAATATTTCTAAAATAAAACATTGTGAATGAAAAATTTTCACCATTTTTTAAATAAAATATAGGGAATTATTTTGATATATATCTAAAAAATATAATAATAAAAAATAAAATTCATTTAAATTTTACAAAGAGATCATAAGAAATATTATATTTAATATTAAAGTTAAATTAATGGGACAAAAACCTCAAATCCCATCATTTTAATGACCATGGTATAAATCCATGAAAATTAATTCTAATAATATATAATAAACAAAGAGGGATAAAAAGACCTAAAGTAGCAAAACCGCCAACCAATATTTTCCCTAGACAAAACCCCAAGGCTCTATGGACATTATAGGTTATTAAAGGGAGTTTAAAGGATAAAATTATGGGGGAAATAGGACAATATGTGTTTGTATTGAATAAATAAACTTAAAACATGAATAAAAAATGTCTGATTACATGAATATTTGGAGAAAAAATTAGAGTGTTTTTATGAGTTGTGGGTGTTGAATAAGTTGGAGAAGAGCCACTAAAAGTGTTAAATTATATCAGGGGGAAAATTTTTAAAGAACATTTTAAAAATTGGGAAGATAAAATTCATGAGATGATGTACTTTAACTAGGTGAAGGGTATATCCCTATATATTATCACATATAGAATTTAATTGATATGTTGAATGGTATCTACCAAGATAATTTCACATGTTGAATTAGAATTCAGGGGGTAAAAAGCTATAGTTTTATACCTACAACTTCTTCGGCCGTCCTAAAAAACTCAAAAAATACTCTAAAATAGAATGAAACTCCAAAAAAAATAATAATTAAATAACTAAACATATAATTGGAAGGATGGTGTAATTTTTTTTATTTTAGTGGATCATATAGTAATAGGTTTTAGTTGTTAATTTTTATGTGAAATAAATTGAAAAATTAGGTCTCCACTTATTCATCCTCCATTCATAGTGGGGTAACATTTTCTTGAAAACATCAATTAAAAATATAATTCATGGTTCCATAAAATGAAGAAAACATATATATAAAACTAAGAAAACACACAAATAATAATATAAATGTAAGCACTCAAACTTGATGAGATGTTTCAATTTTTACATGTTATCAATATTCTGGTGACTATCATAGCTCCTCCTCCACAAAAACATGGTCTAATGTGTTTAATTTTTTAATCCAATGTCTATCATTTTAATTATATGATTCATTGGTTCAATTGAAATAATATTTAAGGGTAAATTATTTACCTTAATAATGATGATCTACCTTATGATGAAACATTCACTCACTACCATGTTGTTTTTTACATCTTCACTATGTTCATGTAATTCCATGAAACTATTTTATTCATCCAAACATATAAATATTATACTTTAAGCCTATAAAATAAAAACATAAACCGAATATAAAATTCTACTAAAAATATAAATTATGTGGTATTTTTAATTTCCATACAAAGGATGAATATATTCATTTGACTCAATTATATGACATATTTAAAATTTCTTGAAACTCTATCATTAATCCCAAAATATATATCCTGTCTACGAATGAAAAATTGATACATTTTAGAGGATAATAATTTTTAATGTTTTTTATTTTCTTAAATAATATTAATTAATTTTAAAATTAATTCACATTATATGTGTTTATATTTATTTCCCACAAACCATAATTTAATATTGAAATCGGCTACTATAAAAATACATCTGTTAAATTTTTCATTTAGTGGTGATGAATATTTTTCTCAAACATCAAGAGGACTCAAGTTTTTGTATAAAAATAAAAGTTTCATTAATATAATGACTCATTTACATGAACATATCTTATAGTTAAACTTGTAAGCATGGATCTATTTATAAGGACTTTTGGGACCTGTGTTTCTATTCCAATGTTAGATAATTTTTATTGTTTTCGACTATAAGGATTCAACCATATCCCTTGTTATAATTGATAAATTAAAAATATAAGATATCTATTTAATAAATAATATAATATGGATTGATATGTGATGGGGGAATAATGAATTTCAATAATATGATATATATTAAAAAGTCATGAATCATAGGAGAATCCTTTAAGATTCCATTATGTTTTCCAAAACCAAAGTCTCTCAAATTGATCATCAATAAAGTTTATATAATTTTATGGATAATATGATGATGACCTAATCATGATCACATTAATGATTGTATAAATTATAAAAATTATGAAAATAATGGGGATATTTATGGAAATTATTACATGGAATATTATATGATTTTATTATTCAAATGTTTTATGGTACATCTTCCTAAATATGTTTTTATAATATTGAAATACTTTACCAATTTTTTGAGTGTTGGATATATCATATAAAAGTAGTCTCAATAGATATTTTTAATAGGTTTTGGGTTGTATTATTAAATAGGGGATTTTAATAAAATAATAATGTTTTTTTACTGCACCGACTTTTGGGTGTTGGGGATAATTATTCCTCCTTATGTCTTGGAGCATCTTGCCTAATTCCAATGTGAATACAATCATGAATCAAACCATACAATAAGAGTAAAACTCTTACTCCATCCATGCTGAGGGTTTTTCATTTGTAGTTAATATTAGAGTACCAATGAGATTTAACATACACCATGGATATACATCTTCTTTTAGATTCACTACTGTGGTCATAGAACATATGATTCTTGTGAGAATGTAATAAATTTTAAGGTATGACAATGAAAAAGTAAATGTGATTGATTAATTTTATTTTATATTATTTCGTATCTTGGGATTTTCAATGGATTCCCAAGAACTACACAGGATTTTTTTAATAGTTTTTCCCAACACACATAGTGTTGGTGGATCACGTGATAGATTACCAGAAGAAATAATTACATTTACTCATATAAATTTTTGTGTGCGATTAATATAGGAATTATAAAGAGGAACATATATTGATTCCCTTTATAATTATTATATGATATTATGGTTTGTTCTAGAATTCATATACAATATGTTAGACATAAAAACTATTTTTTATATGATGGTGGAAGATGTACATTGTGTCCCTTAAAATAATATTGGTGTGAGTGTGATGTATAATTTAATATAATTTTCTTACTATTATTAAGAGTGTGACTTATAGGGGATGTGAATGATTAAAAACATTTATCATATGATTTGTCAAACAAATTTTTATAAGATGTCATTGTTAACCCATGTAGAATATAGTTGTGTTGATAGAATTAAATGATGCCATAAGGTCTTACACTATTTCATTTATATACATAAACAAAATTTCATGTCTAATTGAACACGTTTAGGGATAACCTAATATTTATATAGATATAAACTCCACTAATTTTTCATAATAATTATAAGTAAAATACATGGACCTTAAATGGTTTTGGATTGATGAATAAGATTAAATATGGGAAATTAGTGTTTATTTGGTATTTTATATACCTTAAAAGTATGAAATTTTTTGTTTGATATTGAACTTTTATAATATACCATTTGTTTTTTTGGATTTACTCATCCAAAAAATATTTTATTATGGAATTTATCTAAAATATATTGTATACAATATTATTCATTCACTGATTTTATATGTTTCATGTTTATGTCTATTTATATTAGATCATACTATCATCCTCTATTAATATATTGAAGGACCTCAGAACACACTGAGAGGGGAGGGGTGAATCAGGGTGTCATGTTTTTTTAACGTTGTTGATCCTATCCCCAAATTGGTAGGGTATTGTTAAATATGTCAAAAAAAATGAATACAGGGAGATGAAATAACACTTCTACTTGGTTCACCGCAAAGGGCTACGTCCAAGGAGCATACACTGACAGTTTTTAGTCGTACCTAAATCCACTAATCTTTACTAGTTTTAGGATTAATATATTTTCTCACAGACACTCAGTACTAGGCACATTGCCTTTATAGAGGTTTAGGGATAGCTCACTGCGTCCCTCGAATCATTTCCTTCGACTCCGCCGAGCTCACTGCCTTGAGAGAAGTCAAACTTTGTTTATCAACATGATGGCTGCTTCAATTGATTTGCATTGAAGTATTTGTCGATGTGCACCACAAGAGACTGCTTGCATCGAAGTCCTGAATTGATGCACTTGAAACCACTGGACCACTGAACTAGATATTTTGAACAAGTAATTAGCCGATATTGACAGTTGCATGAAACACCTACCCTATACATGCAAGATTAGACATTTTCATGAAAGATTTTCTTTTGACGTGGAAAAACATTCATACAACATCACCCATTATGCAAAACTATATCTTTTTCCATGAAGATTAAATATTTTTCGTGAAATAGTAATTTTTCCATGAAACTCTAGCTTTCCCACAAAAAAGTAATTTTCCACACAACTCTATCTTTTCCATGAAACTCTAGGTTTTCCGCGCAACTCTAGGTTTTCTTCACAACTCCGTTTTTGAACAAATTTTACACACATTAGAAATCAGATGTTATCTAATTCTTTAGTTCTATCGAATGAGGGGGGTCACCTCTTATTTATGGGCGTTGTTGACCCCATGTGAAAAATCCACCGTGGCACACAATACCTTTCATTCATCATGAAATACTTTTCATGTAGGAACTGTTTTATGTGCACATCTCCAGGTTTATCATGCAACCCATTCCTTTTCCATTTTTCGATGTTCTGATCCCAAAACATGCTTTTCAAGCAAACCAAACTGTATGATCCCCTGTTGTCCTCTTGAACTGTATGATCCCTTTCCTAGAAAAAATTCTTAACTTCCAATGTATATTGAAAAAAAACCCAAACCAAACCCCGTTTCTTGAATAGAACAGTCATGGTCCCAACAATCTACCCCTTTGGTTTTTTTTCAATCTCTAGATAAATTCAATAGAGCACCATCCACTATTAAAAACAAAAACGCAAGATTCAACTCATCCAACACTCTATGTCTACATGAGCAATGATCATTATAAAAAACAAGAGGGGAATCTTGAACTGGGTTCCCGTGATTTGGAATTCTCAACAATACCCATGAAATCCTCGTACTATGTCACATAAGCATTACATGTCCATCACAAATCCTAAATTTATTCCTTCTACCCCATTGACAATAAACACAAAGATTGGTATTTGTTCATTGTACAAATCCCAACACTCCTGGATAATATCTCCCCCATAAACCTACATCACATCCATAAACAAATTAAAAATAGTTACTATAATTAGGGAGAGGGGTATTTCCTAACCTCCTTATACACTGGGATGTGGTTGAACCCCGAGGTTCAACCGATGTTTCTCAAACAAAACCAGTTACTGTGGCTTGGTCAGGATATTTGTCACTTGCTCATCCATTCCCACATGATCCATTTTAATCATGCCTTTTTCTAGTTTCTCCATTATAATGTGATATATGATTTCAATATGTTTTGTGTGACAATGCTAAACATGATTCATTATATGATCAACTGAGATATTTTTATAATAGTAATCCACCATTGGTTGTTTCACCTCATCTCCAATATATGTTCATTGTTACTTCATACATAGTAGTTGAGTGCATGCCTCTATTGTGAGATATACTTAGCTTCATCCATACTAAGAGAAGTACTTTTTTGTTTATTTCTCAACCTGCCAACACATTTCTTCCCAATATAGAATTCTCCACCACTGGTGGACTTTCTGTCCACTACATCTCTAGCCCAGTTAGAATCATAAAATGATGATAATTCACTATCTCTTCCTACAACAAATTATAATACATAATTATGAGTACTTGAATGTACTAAATGATTCTTTTTACTGATTTCATATGTTCATCCTTCAGATTACTCTAAAATAGGGCCACTAAGAATGTTCCAATGATAATATCAGGTCATGTTATTGTTAGGTATAGTAAGCATCCAATAATCCTCCTGTACATAGTGGGATCTACAGAGGTCCCATCCTCTTGCTTTCCATGTTTTGTTCCAACCACAATCAGAGTTGACATTGGTTTGGAGTCATTCATATTAAATCTATTCTGCAACTCTCTTGCATACTTTTCCTGATAAATGAATGTATAATCCTTATATTGAGTCACATTCAGTCCTAAGAAAATATGTGAGCTACCCAATCATAGAAATTTCAAATTCTGATTTCATGTGAGTGGCAAATTCATCCACTAATTTCTTCCTGCTTCCACCAAATATAATTTCATCAACGTAATCTAGAACCATGAATTGATCTTTTGGAAAATTATTCACATATATATTGTGATCTACTCCTCCTATTTTGAATTCCAGCTTCTTGAGATAATAATATAGCTGGTAATACCTTGATCGTTGTGCGTTCTTCAAACCAAAGGGATTATTCTTGAGTTTACAAACCATTGTTTCATCAGTACTAAGAAGAAAATCCACTGGTTTTTTGATGTAGACATCTTCTTCGAGAACACCATTCAAGAATACTGTCTTGACATCCATTTGATATACATTATATTCTATTTGGATTTCCATGGAATGAAAAAGCCTGATTGAATCTAGTATCACCACCGGGGAAAAGGTTTGTTCAACATCAACACCTTATATTTGTGAGCATCCTTTACATACCTGGCATGCCTTGTTTCTGAAAACACTTCCATGCTCCTCAAAATTGTTCTTGAAAATTAACTTTGTACCAATCACATTGTGACCTTTGAGTCTCTTGACTAGATCCCATGTTTGATTCTTATCAATATGATCTAACTCTTCATTCATGGAATTCACACATGATTCATCCTTTGCAACTTCTTCAAATGAGGATGGTTCCAAAACTGACAGAAATGTTGATTTTGTGTTGTTCCTCGTTATATGTGTTTGTGTGGATGTAGTCCAATCCCCAATAATGTTGGATTGATCAATTTCTTCTCTTCGATTTCTCTTTCAAGATTCAACTGCATTCCCTCCTGCCAGGGTTTCCTCTTCAAATTCTTCTTCTGAGTCAACATCATAATGTGACTCCTGAGTTTTTTTACTCCATACTCTATTTATGTATTTTCATTTACCCCTCGTTCATTTTCTTCCTCATTTACTATCACATCTGCATATGAAATCCTTTAAGCATTTGTGGTTTTCTATTCAATGATCTTAACATAAATTCTTTCCCAAATCCTTCCAATATTCTTGTTGAAAAACTTATAGGATTTTTTGTTCATTAAGTATCCAATTAAAATTCATTGATCTACATTTTTACTATACTTCCCTTGATTTACTTCTTTGTTTATGATGAAGTATTAAAATCCAAAAACACGAAAGTACTTCAAAGAGTGATTCCTTCCATGCCATAATTCATATGGTGTCTTAATCTCACCCATATGAATCCCTGTTTGATTTTGAATATACATAGCTACTTGAATGTCCTCTTTCTAGTAATGTCATGGAATACGACTCTCAATCAGCATAGTTCTTTCCATGTTGTTCACCTATTTATTCCTACGCTCAAAAACTCCATTTTTCTATGGAGTTATTATAGTATCTAACTTATGTTGTATCCCGTGCTTCTACAGGTAATTTTAAAATTCAATGGACGTGTATTCCCCACCATTGTTAGATCATAACACTTCAATTGTTCGTCCAGTATCATTCTTAGCGATTCACTGATATGTTTTCATGCAGTCAATCACTAGTAGTTACCTTTATATGAAAATTACACATGAAATTCTATTGTAGTCATCTATGAAAAGGAAGAAGTACATTTGTCCTTGAGTTCCGAAACATTTATTAGCCCAAATACATTTGTATGAATAAGATCTAGAAGATGAGATGCCCTTTTCTTCTTTAGAGAATATGAACTGCAAACCAGCTTCCCCTGAATCCAGGCATCATTAGACTTTTCATGTTCATGCTTCAGGTTATGAATTTCTATGATAATATTTAGTTATGATATTTTTTCCACGTCTTGATGATTTATGTTCCCCAATCTCTGATGCCATAGGTTATTTTATTTTTCAATAGTCATGTAAAAAATGTTTTCTTTACTGTAAACCTGATATAGTTTTCCTCCTGTTCTGCATCCCTTCATAACAGAATTTTTTGTCATTCCATTTATAGTGTAGACTTTCTGATTAAAAGTAACTATAAGTCCCAAGTCACAGAGTTGACTCACACTGAGGAGATTATGACGTAGGCCATCTACATAAAGGACTTAATTTTTCTTTAGATCTCTATTAGCTAGTTCTGTACTTCCACTGCCGTTGATTTTATGAGATCCATCATTACCCAATAGTACTATTCCATCAACACTTCTTTTAAAATCCGTTAACAGTCTTGCATTACCTATCATATGAGACAAACAACCACTATCTAAAATCTAGGTGTTGTTGTTTTTTGTAGCTTTTAGGTCCACCTCTACAAGGTTGGATTTCTTAATTTTCTTCTTTTCATTCCATTCGACATTGGATTGAGTGTAGAACAATGATGAACTTTCCATTATCTATTCTGTGTACATTGGTTATTCATAGTAGAAATATTCTTCCAGAGGAGAAAACATGTTTGTAAGAGCAACACTGTCTTCCTGAAGAGATTTGGATTGTCTCAGACTCTGGTATGAGGTGTCCATGTCCCTACTCTGCCTATAATCAACGACCTTATGACCAATGTTAGAACAGTGAAAACAATATCCATAGAAAATGTTTCTTTTAAAAGAATTAGGAAATGAATATGTTATTCTTTGTTGAACTCCAATATATTCTCCATTCATATATATTCTTTCCTCTTCACAACAAGACATGGTATGGCCCAGATATCCACATTACTGACACTTCATTAGAGGAAATGTCTTCTCACATCTATTTATCCTCATTCCTTCTTCTACGGGATAATAGTTTGAGTGACCCTGATTCTTGGAGGCTCAAGGATAATATTCTTTTCTTCTTTCAGATTGAATTGGAGGACTATTTTTCATCACTTCAAGTGACTTTTCTCCATGACCCACATTTTTATTGTCTTTATTTTGGTCCCCTTTGTTTGAAGCATTTGATGATTAAGACTCACAACTGATTCATCTATTTCCCATGGAAGAGAGTCTTTGATCACTCAAAAATATTTTTAACTCCATTTGAGCCACATTTTTTATCTCAAATAGCTCATCATCTAAAAACCTTCGAAACTATATTTTCTTCCATGATTCTTTTTAATTCAATTCATTCTCAAATTTACTCCTATGTGTAACAACTTCCTCCTCAAGACCCTCAGTAGTCTTGGAATTTTCTTCCAGACTAGAGGTAAGTTCATTGATGACCTTTTCCTACTCTTAAATTCTAATATTCAGATCCACTACATCGTCATTTATTTCAAGGATTTTAGACTGTAATTTAACAAAGTCTTCCAGTCATTCAATTTTAGCTTCCTGATGATCAACATATTCCGTTGATTCATCTAAAATTGATTTCCATTTATATAATATCTTTAAGTGGAAACTTGGGATTGGAACTAGTTTTAAATTGATTAACACCACCTTTATATTATTATTTTTCATTAGTGGAAATCATGGAAGCATGGTTTTCCAGTTTTAAATTCTGGTTCTTCTTCTTTACAGAATTCAATATCACCATCTTACTCTTCACAGAAAAAACTCTTCTTCAGTACTCACTTTCTAGATTTGAAGTCTCACTTTTTGAAAAACCATTTATATGGTCTTCTCAATGTTTTCAGAATCATCATCTTCATCATCGATCTTTCTTAAGCAATGAGAGGCAGTGTGCCCAAATTTTCTTCATCAAAAGCAAGATAGAGGCAACTTCCCTTTGAATTTCCCTTTTTTCCTTATGGAACTTCTTGACAATGAGAGAAAGAATTTCTTTTTCCTCATCATCTTCCCCACTACTATCTTTTAAAAATTTCAGTTTATCCATGTATTTGAATGCCATTTCCTTACTTACTCGATTCGTAGCATCTTATGGGTTGACTCTCATTTTATATGCCACTAGACTGCTCAGTAGATCATCCATAGAAAGTTTGGAAATATCTTTTTCCTCACGGGATAACACCTTATCATTGTATAAGGGTGGAATTATTCTAAATATTTTATTCACAATTTCAACCTCTTTGATTTCTTCTCCTAGAAACCTAACTGCTCCAACCACTTCAGTAATTAGATTGAATAAGGTGTATGCATTCTCATCAAGATGTATCCTGAGATCATCAAACCCATTGTTCAAGACTTGATGTTTTTCATCTTTCACTTTTCTATCTCCTTCATAAATATTTTAATGTTTATCCCATATGTACTTTGTTGAGGTGGAACTCATCACCTTTAGATAGATCTAAACAGAAAGGGATGTGGTTAGTGCATTATATTTTTAGCATCTGCCTCAAGAATTTTCTTATCTACATCAGTCATAGCCAGCCTTATTGGATCAGTGACATGTATACCTTTCCTAGTGGAAAGTAGGACTTCCATGCCAAGGGATATTAAATGAAATCTCATTATGTTCTTAAAAATCTAAAAATTACTTCCATCAAAGTGGGGGACTACCCAAACACTGGCTGCATTCTCTATGACAGTATAAGACAGATCAAACACCAGAAACCTCACTATGATACCACTTGAAGGACCCCGGAACACCCTGAGAGGGGAGGGGTGAATCAAGGTATCATATTTTTAATTTTAATGTTGTGGATCTTGTTCCCATGTTTTAAGGTACTTGTTAAATCTGTCAAATAAATGAAAGCATGGAGATGACAAAACACTATTACTTGGTTCACTGCAATGGGTTACGTCCTAGGACCATATGATGACAGTGTGCCGGTCATACCTAAATACACCAATCTTTAATAGTTTGTTGATTACATGATTAGGTCATAGAAACTCTATCCTAGGAACACTGCCTTAAAAAAGGTTTAAAGATAGTTCACTGCATCCCTCAGATTATTTCCTTCGACTCCCCCTAGATCACTACCTTGAAAGAAGTCAAACTCAGTCTATCGACTTGATGGTCATTTCAATAGATTTGCGTTGAACACTTTGTTTATGTGCATCATGAGACACTACTTACATCGATGTCTTGAATTGATGCACTTGAAAGAACTAAACCACTAAATCAGATATTTAGAACATGTAATCTTCTGATACTAACAATTGCATGTAACACCTACCCTGTGCGTGCAAGATCAGACTTTTGCGCGTGAGATTTGATTTTCATGCTGAAAAACATTCTCACAACTTCATCATTTATGAGAAACTGTAAATTTTTTTGTGAAACATTAATATTTTCCATGAAATAGTAATTTTTCCATGAAAATATTTATTTTATGTGTAATAGTAATATTCCCTGCAACTCTAGCTTTTCTACGCTACAGTAATTTTTCCGTACAAATCCCTTTTTACATAACATTTACGCACATCAGAACTGTGATCTTCTCTAAGTCTTCAATTCTATTGAATGAGGGGGTCACCTCTTATTAATGGGAATTTCTAAGCCCCATAAACTAAACCCACTATGGCACACAAAACCTCTTATTCTATGCACAATACTTTTCGCACATGAACTGTTTTCTACGCACATCACCAGGTTTATTGCTCAGCCCATGCCTTTGTAATTTTTTAATGTTCTGATCCCGAAACATGCTTTGTGTGAAATTTTCCAATCACCTAGAATAGTGTGCACAAATTCCTTTGTGAAAAACATATTACTCCATTATCTGATTTTCTGGGCCAAAAATTTGGTAAACACTAGGGAATGACTCCACCTTCAATACTGTTGTCCGCTTGAACTGTATGATCCCTTTCTGGGAAAACATTCTGAACTTCCAATGAGGATTGACAACAAACATAAACCAAAACCCATTTCATGCATAGAACGGTCTCGATTCCATCATTTATATGGTATTTCCTAATATTATTATGACTTGTAACCTAATAACTTGTTTTTTTCTCCATGGAATATTGGAATCAGGCTTATATATTCACTAATGGAATCATAAAAGACTCACATGGGGTCCCAATAGTACCAAATAATGAAAACATTTCTCATATTTTATATAAATTTCACAATTTTATTACTCTTATATATTCTCAACATATCAATGAATATATTTTATATGTCACATCTCATGGTTACTAAATTTGGGTGTTAAATAATCTCCTACTAACTTCATAATAAAATACCATATTCCATCAATCACTTTTATTTAATGATGATTTATATTCAAATAATTAATATATTACCACTAATACTCCATATATACATCAATATATATATATATATATTTTAAAATTTTTCTCTCTAGTACACATATCAGTCCCAGGTTTCCTTCAATATATGATTATCATTATTCTAATATTTTTAACCTTTCTAATGTTATTTTTCTCTGTATGATTTTCATTAGAGAATAAATAGTCATAAATTTATATCATATAGTTTTTTAATTAATTTAGTTATTTTATTACATATATGATTCTTAATATATACTATTATAATATTTTATTTCAGAATATTACATTGTAATATACTATAACAAAAATGATTTTTATTTCATTTAGATCCATATTTCATTTGAAAATTCATTTTATTATGAAACCCAATGATGATATAGAATTAACATTGTATAAAACCATTTGGTTTTATAAAATCCCCCATTATAATTTTTTATATTTGAAATTCAATTTCTTATATAGTAATAATAAAGGGTAATTTTGTTCAATTATATATTTGGGATCAGATAAAACATACCCATATATATGATTTCTACTTTGTATATTTAAATATTGATTGATATTAATTTTATTTCATTGTATCTCTAGTGAAATTTAATTTCTACTTATTCTTCATATATCAAAGCATGTTATAGTAATATAATATTGGAATTATATTTATTTTATGGGTTTCGTATTTACATTGAAGGTATACATTTAATAATTTTTTTTAAATGTGAGAGGATTTTTTTTCATATTTTAAATAACATGGTGAATTTATAATGAGATAAATAATATCCATGAAAAAATTATTTTAGAATTAAAATTTTTCCCAAAATATCTTGACCCAATTCCCTAGGGATTTTCTATGGAATGCATTTTATCCATATCTATATCACATCACAGATTATTTTAATATTTATTATATAAATATTATGATTCTTAAATATATTGATATATAGTAATTATTTTCTTTTTCATTTTTTGATTATGTTATAGTCTGAACATCATTTTATGTCCATCTATATCATATCATCTTAGAGTAATCAATAAATTAATAGGTAATTCCCCAAATTGTTCAATTTTTAGGTTTTAATGGAACCACTTTTTATTTGAGGAAAAAACCAACTGAAGAAATTGATCCCTACCCAATTGGAAATCCATTATAAAATAGTTAGTAATATATTCAATTATCTAAAAGTATTTTTGAATTATCCGTTAGTTTGATAATGATTTGGTGTTCTAATTCCTAGTTATGTATTTAATTTATTTTGATTAATTCTAAAAAAAATTTCAGCAAACCATGGATCTTGGTGAAATATTATTTAAATTTGTAGTCCCTAAAGTATCATCTATGTTTTTAAGCCATTAATTTGTATTAAAAAAAGAGGGATGATGGAAACAGTTAAAATATTAATGGGATTTCAGGAATTGGATCTCAAGGTAAGAAAAGTTCATAATTCTTCTACCGTATTGTGGAAAACAAGATATACTTTTCAAAAGATGGGTAGGATCACTACAGTTTCATTTACACATGAGTATATATCCCATCTTGTTTCCCTCATAATAAATGTGAAAAATCTCAACAACCCACCAAATCTACCCCTTGTATTCTGTTATGTGGTAGAATATGGATTAGGGAGTGTGTAACACCAAGATATTTTAATATATGTTACCTTTAAATAATTCTATGTCTTTGATATTTTTCTCTACACGCAACACTGAACATAAATGAAACCATGACATATTTATATAAAATTTAAATATTTTATAATTATTATTAAAGCCAAGAAATTTAATTTATATAAATGTTTATGATTAATCTATTTGTAAAATATTTATGGAAATTATGTAAATGTTACTTTTTATATTAATGAAATTTAGGTGGTATATCTAAAATGAATAGTAAAATCATTTTATGTGATGATTTTTTTCTAGAAATATAATGTTATGTGCTATAATTTATTATCAGTAGAAAAATAGGATTAGTTAATCGTAATATATATGTATATGAATAATATGTTAACACTATTTGTTATACAATATAAAATTATAAGAACAATATAATTTTTTTTTTCTAAAGAGTCACTTTCCTTATAAAAAATAATTTATCAATATATATAAAAAAAACAAAAATCTATAAATTTTATAATTTGAATTTTAAAAAATGAAAATTAATTTTGGGATCATCATATAAATATATTCTTATAATGTTTTTTTTTGTATTTTTCCAATAATATTATTTTTATGGTGAATTGTGCAATATACCAATTTTTTTAAGTATCATGATTTCATAACATAATTAATATATTTGTTTTTCATAGAAATTTGATAAAATATTTTCTAATAAAAATATTTATTACATGATTTAAATTGTAAATATAATAATATTGATTCTTTTTTATAAACTTATATCAAATATTTTAGAACATGAGTACTATTATTCTCAAGAATGTTTTTAATATAGAATTTATTTATTATATTAAAGTTAATTATTATCAAAAATATATATTTAATTAAATAATAATAATTTAAAAATAATTATTATTAGGACAAAATAATATAATAATGATCATTTAATTTTTTTCATAAATAATATATTACTTATATGAAAACTATTTTATAAGGTATATTAAATTATGGTTATAAGGATTTAGCCAAGTGAAAAAGGAAAAAGCATGTTTAAATGTATTTTATAATATATATTTGAGTAATTTATAGATATTATATCTTTTTCACTCTATTATTTATTACTATTTTTAACTTTCATTTAGTGTGACTTCGAATTATTATAAAGATATTAGTATTTACAAACATGTTATCCTTTCTCAATTATAAAAGGGGAATCTCACCACCCTTTCAGTAAAACAACTAAAATTATGTCTCTTATTGAAAAATATAAATGTTCTATATCCCCTTAAATCCACTACCTTCTACGTGAGATTCTTCTCCAAAGAGAATAGCCTAAGACCTCATTTTTCAATGAATTATCCAATGAAAAATAAATTTTCTTAAAATGAGTAATCACATTTCAATAAAATATTTATTTTCAATATTAAATTTAAAATTATAATGATCAAATAACTGTATTATGATATTATGATTTTAAATATACCTATATTTTTTTTATGAAAATGTATTGGCTATTGTCCACCTTTGTTGTTTTCCCTTAAAGAAAAAAATGACATTAATTTATGTGTATAGATTACCTCATCCATGAAGATTCATGTTTTATTTTCTTTATCAAAAATAAATGGAGGTTATTAATTCTTAATATATTAATGCATTATTAATTTTATATCATATTATTTATTCTTAAATGATAAAACAACTTATTCAATTCTTACGTTCAATGGAAAATGAAATCTTTGGCAATGAATTTGTGTGAACAACCTCCTACATAGAATCATTAATTTCAATTTTCTATCTAAAAATAAAAACACGGTTGGCCTTGAGAATTTTTCAATGAATAAATATTATTTTTATGATATCATTATTTTTTGGTTATGAAAAATTGGATAACTAATTAATGATACGATCAACAAATGATTAATATTATTTCAATCATTTTAAATAAGTGAACTAAGAGAAAAAACCATTTCTTCGTGTTATGTAATATTTTCATATCAATTAAATAAAATTATACTAAATTAATGTTATCATATATAAAAATATTAATTACTAAATAAGATAATCCTGATTCTAGTGAAATTATTTTATAACTAAACCACCATATAATCATCCATTAATTTTGGTATATTCATGTTTGGGTCTATTTAACTACGTACATGTACAGTGCTATGAATTTACAGAATGGATTACTATTGGAAATTAATTACTAATATAAAATTATAAAAATATTAAAAAAATTATTTTTTGTTATATAATGATAAAATTATTAAAAACCTCATTAATTTATAAATAATCTTTTGTTCACTATGAATCCATGAAACAAGATCAATATTGGTTTTCTCTTCCAGAATTTTAACTATAGATAGCATGAAATATGTTTATGAATTTATAATTATCTAAAATATATATTTTTCTACTTTAAATAATATCAAAATGATTATATTTTTTGAAATAATGAAAACCGACAATGTTTTTATGTAACCAGTTCAAAAATATCAATATTACTTACACCTGATATAAAAAATTGGTAATATCTAAATTGAATAATTTAAGAAAATTTTTATAAGTGATATTATTAAATGTAAAATATATGAATAAGGTTATATATTGATTTATTATTATTATTATATATATATATATATATCTATAAATGAGGTTAGAGTGTGTTCAAGAATTCCCAGATAAAAGGTATGTGGTTATTTTTCCCAAATATCAATTTATTAAAGCATGCTTATAATATGCAACAAGTTTTATATTATATGATTTACTTAAAAAACCTTTAATATTTTATATCATGATTCTATAATTAATCATGGTATTTAATGTTACATTTTAAATTATATGCTTCAAGTGTTTTTTGATTCGAATTTTTCTAAATCGATAATGGGTTTCTTGGTCTCAATTCAAAATCATTGAGATAAAAGACATTTTTTGCACTATATTTTGTTTTTATGTTGTATTTATATTCCCCTGATGTGATTTTATCGTAATTTTTATATTTCATGTTACTTATTATACAAATTGTGTCTCCCTATTCAAGTGGTTGTTGACTCAGTAGTTTCCACAATAGTATGTATTTTTTTGTAACTCAACTTTCATTTATTGAGTAATGATTATTCTATTTAACTTATTTGATAAACAATGGTTATATTATACCCAATTATTGTACTATGGGGCCTCCTATCATTTTTTTCATTGGATATAAATTCTTAATAGGTAATCTCATTGGAAATTATTTCTCACCCCTTGGGATATATTTACCATATAGGATATTAGTAATTAAAATATCCTTTCTTTAGTTGTAATCATTTATCATAAACATTAGTCATTCAAGATTGGGGTATTACGCCATAATTTTTATACTAATTTTTATATTCCTCTTTCAAAAAATAATTTAATAGATTAAATAAGGTTCTATTACTCTTTTTACAATGATAGTTTTCAACAATGTAATTTTTAAATATTAGAAAGATTCATTTCTTTTAATTATCAAATTTTTTATCTTTGGATCTATATTTCCTATAGAAAATCTCATGTAATTATCATGGGAATGTTATTGGTGATTATTTTTAAGATTAAAAGTTTCAAAAATCATTCACTTAACCATTTAAAAAGATAGTTTTTAATGATATATTATATATATATATACATATATTAAATCAACATTAATTTTTTTTGCTAAAATATAATCATGGTATTTAACTATATTTTACTATTCATATTAAAAAGTACTTCCATGTGTGGGATTTATGATACATGTTTTAACCTGTGATAAATAAATATATTTATAATTTGGGGGATTAAAAACATGTTGTCAAATAATTTGACTATTGATCCCTTCTTTTGTGAAATTGTTCAAGGAGATATTCTTCAATGATGGTTTTAATATATTTTAATATCCTTCTATATTTCCATTGACACAAATTATATGTGTTCATTTTGAACCATCAACCCTCTTTCCCTGGATTGATTATGAAATTTATATTTCATTCAGAATATTGATCTATAACTACCTTTTTCTTGCCTAACCATCCACTGTGAAAAGGAATATATTTTCCTCTAATTCCTATACATTGTGAATACCTTATATTAAATTCCTTTGATTAACGGGTGTTACCCAACATTACATAAATTTATTTATTAGTGATATTTTATACTAAAATGTATAACCATTTCTCTAAAGGGTACTTTTTTAAGGCATTATTACATAGAATGTTGTTCCATTTATTGATTGGTGACCTAATGAAAATCTATGTATTTGTTTTCTAATGCAAGATTTTTGTTAATTTGTCATGAAAATTGAAAATGTTTTATTTAAAAATCCATTTTTATTCATCAGATGAGTTATGATCATGCTATCATATTTAGTTGCAGGTGGATAATTGTGGGATTTTGTTTTTTTATTCAAATACATTTATTTATTATCCAAGATGATGATGTATTATTTACTCATTATATCATTCGATTAATGCTTTGGACATTAACATTTAACTAAGTGCTCAACATTATATATCCCCTTCACGAATCAATAGGTCTTATAAGACAAACATGTGTGGGTGTTTAGTGTATGCATGACCAATTTAGCAAGATATATTTATTGTGTTCCTAATGAAATAATGAATTCCTAGCTATAGCCATGACTATAATATTGATTTCTTGGATGAGATCTTGATGGTAATATCATGATTTCCAAAATTATGCATTCCATGACCATGAATTCCGTTAATTTTATCCATATTATTTATTTATGTATATGTTTATAAATAGATATATTATTCTATATAATTAATTTTATTATTGAATTATTTTTTATTTTTATAAAATCTGTAAAAATTATTCATATTTAATGATTAGTTATTATCTTTGTTTTTCATAAAATTTATTTACTATTAGTAAGAATTTGAGCACACCAAGTCATATGTTTCCATTTACCTAGGTTAGAATGAAATGTATTACACATTATATGACTAAAAATATATCCTATGTATGTAATTTTAAATATATGTCAAACAAATATTACATATTAAGTAGTTTCTTATATATTTGATTGAAAAATTCCATTACATAAGAAATACACAATCTTTAGTAGTTTATGATTTTTCCTATTTCTATAAATCACTAAACATAAAGGGTATTTGGACTTTATGTAATACAATATATTCTTCAAGTCATGTAAATATGAGATTGGTATTTCAAATAATCTATAGTGGGTATCGAAGCTATTATATAATTAATGTGTTTATGTCATCAAACTTAGGTGTGTAGGTCCGAGGTTCCAAGGTTGGTAACAAAGTAGGTCTTAGATAATTTTTTAGATTCTGATTTATGTTGTGGATAATTTAAGAGCTGATATGTTTTGGTTGATCAAAGTTTTAAATGTATAAATAACCCTTTTTGATATAAAATGGTTGAATGGTAAGGTAATATGGAATATTTTATTTACATATTATAATAAAACATATTTAATTAATATACTAGGAATTATTATAAGTGTATGAATAAATCATGTAGTATTTTTATCCCCTTGAATACATAGTTTTACTATAAATTACATTCTCTTTTGAACACTTGAATGTGATTTTAATATGGTATAAATTAATTTAGTAGCAGTTACAATAAAATAGTTAGATTGCATTTCAAATTGTTCTTCACTCTGGTACATTGTGTTTGTATGTAAGACTCAAATTAGTCTAGACACTCACATGGGATATTCCTTATATGACCACATTCTCTTTATATACCATTATGATTGATTGATTTTCTTTTATCATCATGGAATTAGGTTATGGAGTATGAGAAAATCCCAAAAACAACTATAACTTTAGATGAACCTAGAATGATATAGGATAATCTATGGATAATAAATGATAAAATATATGTGATATAAGATGGACTAGAAGTAATATAGGATAACATGATGGTGTTATAGTGGGTGATATGATGAGGTTAAATTTTCATCATTCTCCTATGATTTTAATTATTAATCACTTATGTAAACACCTTTTGGATTTAGATAGATGAATCAAGGTTAATAATTGGTGGAAGGGAATGTATGGACTATAATAATTATCACCCAACAAAAGTGAAAGATAAACTGTGAAATTAAGTGATTATAAAAAATAGCCTATCGTGAAATTTGATTACCCTTATAAATAAAGTTAAAATCCTAAACACATAAAGTTGATAATGAAGGAATCTCATTGACATTTAAAGGATGAAGATGACGAAGGAAAGAAGATTAAAATTTATTTTTTTTCAATATTGTAGAAGGAATAATGAGTGAAATTTTCTTAAAATGATTGATAAATTCCCTAAGTGTAGATATAAAGGCTTTCAGACATTTTGATGTAAGGGTAACAGATATGTTTTCAAAATTATTTTCATTAATTGAATGAGGGTTAGGTGTTATTTGACTCAATACCCCTATCTAAAAGAAAACATGGGAAATAATTATCAAATACCCCAAAATAAGTAAATTCCAATGAAACTAATAATAATGTAGTATATATTGAGTTTTCCAAATATATTTTTAATGTATTATGTCATCAAATTTGGTACCCACTATTTGATATTGAGTTAAAAATAAAATTACTTATGGTATTATAATTATTCATTCTTTTTTGGGTTTTTTGGGAAGTAATTATTTATAGACCAAGAACTTCTTCCAAACTAGAATTCAAACTGAAATTATTAATAGTTTAGTTCCCTTAATATTGAGAATATAATAGTGTTTCATATAGATAAATCTCACTCAATGTCAAAAAATGATCCCATTTTCATTTATTAGTGTATAATTAATAATGAGTTCCCATTAGAAGTTACATTGATATTATGAGAAAAATTATGAGAGTGAAACTAAATTATGTTTGGATAATATAACACTATGATATTTTATTATCTTTAAAATCATAATATTTTTCATGGTTTTTCCCATATGAAACACTAAACTATAATAAAATCCATAAATATTTAGATAAAATATTATTATTATTTTATGAAATTTTAAAAAGTTTCCTTGAATTTGATGGAATGAATAAAGGTAATATATTTATCTAATATTTATATAAGAAAAATTAATTTTCTTTTTAATATGAATTAATTATAATATTTATTACTAATATTACTAATAAAATAAATTTAAGCTTGAAATTTCATTTTTCAAAATAAAAAGTATTTTATGCATTATGAATTTTTTTCATTAGAATATTTTGATTTATTTATAGTAATATATATTCATATAAATAGTTGGTTAATAATAATTTTTAAAAAATATGAATCATGACGTTGATAGATTTTTTTCTAATGATTCAGTTGTTTATAAAATAGTTTTTCATTAAAATATTAAATAAAAGTTAAATTTAAATAATCTTTAATTTTAATATCATAAAATGAAAATTAATTTTGGATTCATAATAAAATTATAATATTAAGAAATTTTTTTATGTTGTTATAAAAATAATAATTACAATATTAGTGGTGCAATATACTGTTTTTACCAATATATTTATTTAATGAAAATATTATTATGTAAGTAAGTCAAAGAAATTTATGATAAATTTTTCTACAAAAAAATTATTCTATATATGAAATATAAATCAAAAAATATTTATTCATATTTGAAAACCTATATTTGATATTTTAGATGTTGAGTAATATTTTTCTCAAGAAATTGTTTATTACACATTATGAATTTATTATTTTAAAATAAATTTTATAATGTTTCAAAATTTAATGATATAAATTTGATTTAAAATTAGGAATGATAATGGTCAAATTATATAACATGGAATATTTTAGTCATATTCATGAATCATAAATTACATAGGTAATAACTAGTTATCATAGTAGAAGAAATTTAGTGTTTGAAGGGTTTTAACATGTAAAAAATATGAAATATTAGTAACACAATTTGTTATAATGGCTGTATGAGGATATTAATGAACTTATATTTTCCTCACTACATTATTTCTCAATTTTGGATCTACATTTAATGACAGTCACTTCTCATTATGAAGGAGTTATGGGCATTTCAAATAACTATCCCTTGTCACATAAAAAGGGGCCTCTCACCACCCATTAAATACCTCACCTAAAATTAAATTTATTATTTAATACCTACCATTTAACCTTATCCTAATAACATCTTACACCTCCTTGAGATTTTAGTCAAATGAGATTATACTAATACCTCCTTTTCTATATATTTCTCTACGGTAAACTCAAATTTATCAAGGTGAGTAATCATTTTTCATTCACATATATAATTTTATAGTAATATTAAAATTATAAATTTTAAATCCCAATATAATAATATATATTGGATATAAAATAAATTTTATTAATCTATGTTAAAATATATTGATCATATTTACCCTTTTTTCTTAAGGATAACAAAAAAATACATTTGTGAATGTGTTTATATTACTACATCCATGAAAAATCATGTTTTATTTTAATCTACCATAGTACACAAATGATAATAATATTAAATTATATAAATAATTATAATATTTATAAAAATAATATTATTGAAAAATTATAAAAATATTATTTATTTATTTGGTTATATGAAGTATGAAATCACCAACCGTGGCTGCGAGTTGAACAACCCCTTTATGGAATGATATATTCTCATATTTATTTTGTTCATAGTCTTATATGATGGGTCATGAGAATTGGTTTGATAAATAAATATTTTTTTTATAATGTAATTGAGGTTCATGTATGAATATTTTAATAATAAATTAATGATATCATCAAAAAATTATCATTATTAGTCAATCATTTAAAAAAAGTGTACTAAGGGGAAAAAATTTATTCATATTATGTGATAATTTTATATAAATTATATATTATAATAATTATTTAAAATTTAGATATATTATAATAATAAAAAATTAATAACATCTTTATGAAAATGGAATAAATATATTACATTTAATCCACCACAAAATCATCCATTAAATAATATATGTTCATGTTTGGGTATGTGTACCTTTATAATTTGACAATGTGATAAATTTATATCATAGATGGTTGTGGTAAATTATTTACAATGACAATATAATATAAATATGTTATAAATTATAACTTCATATAATGGAAATTTTTTTATAAAACACATTAATTCATAAAACACCTTTCATTTATTATTAATCAATGAAACATGATAAATGAGGATTTCATCTTCATGGATTGTACTAAAAAAAATACCATGGAATGAAAATATATCATTATAACTATAATTTAAAATATATTATGGTACATTTAATCATAACAATAAGATGAATATTTTAATGATAATTAATACCAACATAATTTTTATAAATCTAGTTCAAAACAATCCAGATTCCATACACTTGGTGTTAAAAATTAGTAATATCTAACAAAAACTTATATGATGAATAATAATTAATGAATATTATAAAATTAATATATATATGATTGAATTTATGAAATAATTTTCTATTAAGGATATGTTTCTTATACAATATGTTAATTTATGTTTATGTAAGCCACGATAAAAGGTAACAAGCTATTTGTTTATAATTTGAATTATGTTAGACTTTTTTTGTTTATGCACCATGGTTTCTAATGTATGGTGAAATTACATAACTTATAATATTTTATATCATTATTATATGTATATTCATGGTATTTAATATTCCATTTCAAATTCTATGCTTCAAGGTGGTTTGATTCATATGTTTCAAATGACTTATGGGTTTTCTTGGTCTCATTTTTGAGTCATTAAGACATAAAAAATTTCAATAGTCATGATTTATTTATATGGTTTATTTAGTTCTTAGGGTTATATTTGTATGAATTTTTTTTATTTAATGGGACTTATTATCCAAATAATGTTACATTATTCAACTATATATTGATTCATTTATTTTCCCGGTAGTTAGGATTTTTGGTAACTAAACTTTTTTTAATTGAGTTATAATAATTGTCTTCAATTTATTATATATATTTATGGTACATTTTAAATTATATATTATTATGTGGTACTATATAATTGTTTCTTGGGGATATAAAAATCTAGAACATAATCCAATTAATAAAAAATTATCACTAGTTGGGATTTGTTTCCTATAAAGGATATTGGTAACTCAAATCGCTTTTGTTGAGTTATATTATTTTTCATTAAAATTGATATTTAATTCATAAAATCATCCACCATAATAGTTTTTTAAATTTAATTTTATATTCTTCAATGATAAAATATTTTTTTATAAAAAATAGGTTTTTATTACTCTTTTTGCAATGTGGGTTTTCAAAAAAGGTATTTTCAATGTATTAAAAAGGCTTATTTCCATTTCGTATAAAATGTTTTTTCACTGTATCAAAATTTATATAGTAATGATTATTTCATTACCATAATTCATAATTTATTATTCTTTTTTGAAATTAAATTTTTTCAAAATCATTCACTTTTCCTTTTCAAAAGTTACACTTGAAACTGACATAAAAGTTTTTTATTTTAAATAATTTTTAAATTTTTTCCTCTAAAATTTATTTTAAGATTTCAAAACTATTTTTTTAATATTAAAATTGATTTACTATCATGGAATTTCTATTATAATATTTATACATTAATAATTGTTTATATTTCAAATTATTGATATTATACTTGTATCAGTCCTATTTGAGGTACATCGTCATTTCGTGTATTTTATTTTTTTCTTAGAGTCAAGGGATAATTAGATAGAAGTATTTATAGAAGTTGTGGTGAGAGGATCATGAAATATAGAAATAGTAAATGAAATAATAAATATTCAAATTTTTAATGGTGTCATCATGATGTGAATCATCCCCGGTAACATTCCATGAATTCATTTAGAGCATTAATTTTTTTATCGGGTGAATGGACTAGGTAGTTAAAAATGTTCAATGAATTCATGATGTGAATTGGGTTTTATAGAAAATTAAATCATGAAGGTTTGTTTATTATTGTATGTGTCATATCAAGTAACTCACCTCACGGATTAGTCTATATCCATCCATTTAGAATATTCACCGATAGTAATTTCTCATTCGGTTTCTTATTTTTACCTCATAACTTATATGGATACCCTAGGAAATTTCTAATGATATTGTATGACCGGAATATTATTACAATGAATTTTTTATTATTCAATTATGGAAATCATAAATAAATATCTCTATCAACCTTATTATATTGTATCTCTTCATCCTACCTTTAATAAAAACATAATATATTTTTAATACATATAAGTATGGGTTTTATTTTTTTTGATGAGATCTTCATATATTTTTTAGAGGAATAAAAGGAATATGTTTAATCTATATAATCATCTTAGATCTCTTATGTCAAACAAACATGAGGTTGGTATCTTCTCTCTCAATATAATCTTCCAGAACATGATGGATTGATTTTTAATAATGTATTCTTATGTTATGTTTTGAATTCTCTAGAGAAAAATTAAAGCAAAATACATATTTTTATTTGATTTGAAAAGGGTTAATTTTGAAAAATGGAAAAAGTTTGTTTTTTAAATAAGATAGTTGGGAATTATATCTTCAATATTTATTTAATTACTAGTTTGATATGATTATGTTTGTGTGATTTCATGTTTATATATAAGGGATAAAATATGGGTGTGAATGCACCCCCTTAAAAATGGGAATGAAAATGGTGTGAAAGTACCCCCATCAAAATGGTTCACCAAGTGATGAATTTGTGAAATGATGACACACATTAGACATGACAATAATATAGAGGAATAGTGGTAGTTTTTTTCATTTGTTAGAGTTTTAAACTATATTCAGGGTTTTTCATGAAAGTATTAAAACCCCACTGCTATAGATTTCAACATCATCTAACTTTATTTAGTTTTTCCCATTTATCAGTGGTTTGTAATACGGGTCATGAAATTCTTTTTAGTAGTGGTTGTGCACTTTCTAGCAGTTTTTTCCTCTCAAAAACTTCCAAATAGTAAGCGTCCTTATAAACCATAGCTAAATTTAATAATATATAATGGAAATTTAAAAAATATTTCAATTTTGTTTTGAAATATATAGTCATGGTTTATACCACAATTTTTTTGAACATATATAGTTTTAGTTTAAACCACCTCTATATAGTCGTGTTAAGAAAATAAATCTATAGATATGACAACCCCATAAAATCAAATAAGGAAAAATATTTATTTATAAACATGATCAAAATGATAAAATCATCATACGGTCTATCCACCCATTAGTGTTCTATCGATATCAACATAAATTGTTTTATATATAAGAGAAATGAAACAATGATTTTCATAATCTATACATATCTATCTTGTAAAAATTTAAATATCAAGAGACATGTATGATATGTATATAAAGATGAGAAAAAAAATAAATGAATGAAATTATTTCAATATTAATTCTTTCATTTAAATGATAACCTATTTGAAAAATATACGAGAAAACTAGACCATAAAAAAGGAAAAAACACTGAAAAGTATCCAATGTCTCAAACTAGTGAAATAAATGAAAAAGTTAAAAATATAATATTAAAAGATAAAAGTAACATAGTTTTTAAAAAAATGATAATGAATAAATATCAATGATAATGGAACATAAATTATCAAATTAAGATTTTATTGAATATAATGAAAATCATGGTCATGTAATATTACAATGAAAATAAAGTTACAATTGAAATAATCAACCCTAAACAATAATGAATACTTGTTAAATTTAATATATCATAGGTAATTACATAGTTTATAGTTATGAAAGCCTATATATACTCATATACAAGTATCTTATGACATATTGATGATGTTCATAACAAATAACATCCTAAATTTCTCAAACGTATCCTCACTGGGAAGCACTCCCCATAGCCTGAGCTTCCTATTCACAATAGTATACTAGTCAAAGTCTTATCATGATAACCATAAAAATTATTTCTTAATATCCCACCTATATACCCAATTTTTCTATGAAAATATCTAATGTAAGTGAGAAAAAATATTTTAAGTCATATCATAATACCAATAAATCATAATAAATAATATTCAGTAACCCACCTCTAATCACCCTTTGATAATAATCCCCATTAAATTTCACATAATCATCAAACTATAATCAATTTAATTTAAAAATATTAACAAATCATATAAGAATAATACAATGTGGGTCAAACCATGACTGCAACCTATAATTTGAAATTCTATGATATAAGGTGTTTAATAAGACTTTATATTTAACCATCATTTTGGAAAATCATTAAACCTTAATAGAAAGAAAATTTGAAACAAAAAATTCAATTTAAATATCATTTAAGTCAAATAAAATAATTAAAATTGATTCAACATGCCCAATATTTCTTATATCAGTACATGACATCCTAAAAAAGACCAAATGACATGGAAAAATCAATGTTTTTATAATACATGAGCTTAACAAATAAATAAATAAAGGCATAATAAAAATGAAATTCCATTCAGAAATTACATTATATAATTTAAATCCCCTAAAATATACAAAATTTATTATTTAGAATCATTTATAAGTCAAATAGAATATTGAAACAATTAATTGATTAATAATTCTTAAAAGGGGGCCTCTTGGGAATTTTTTCAAACATAGAGGTTATAAAAAAAATTTCTACATGTTTAAAACATATAAAACAATAAGAAATCCATTTATTTTAATACAAGAAAATATAAACACTTTTTAAAACTAAATAAATTCATATACATTAGAATATATAAGTTGATATTGAATAAATGACGAGTTTTAGAAAACTACAATATCCATGGAATGTCAAATAAATAGAGTAGTATAAAAAACCTTACCTCACTGGGATGAAATCAACCTAACCTTGACGAGGAACACTATATTAGTTCAAGAAAAGGGATTTATCAACCCGAAACATAAAAAATTTCATGATTTAATGAATCAATGATATGTGTTAGACCACCATGGTAATTAGGTGTTGATAAAGTAGAAGAAATAATGAAGAAAAGATGAGAAGTAAAATAAAGATAAAAATAATTAAATATTAGTTAAAACACCAAATCACCTAATATAATTTAATCCCTCATCATCACCTGACAAACTAAGATTAACATCATCTCTGTCAATATATCGACTCCTTATTTCCGAAACCTGTATGAAATTTTTATTGAAAATTAAACAGTGTTCTAAATTTAAATTTAAAGTTAAAACAGATATTTTTTATAATTAATGATTATGATGTTATGTGATTTAACTAATCACTAAAACTATTTATTGATTCAATATCAATGGGGAAACATCTAGTATCCTAATAAAATAAAATAATTGTCACTGTAGAGAAATGAACTTCGCATCCTACATACGTATATGATCCCCCAGTTGTTGGATTGTGCTCCCCTATTCTTGAATTTTGATTCGTATTTCCATAAAATACCTCTACGAATATTGGGTTATTGAGTAACTACAACCATGAGTTGAGGTATCTACATTCCCTGATAACCTACCAAAGGCCTCCGATGTTACTGGTTCAGATCTCATCCTATGCATGAGAGCATGATTCTCTTTCCTAAGGACTTGACCAACTAGATCATCCTGAGGGATCAAGAAGGAATGTGTAGAACCGGAATCCCACAATTCTATTATTTCTACATATAAATATATTATTATTCATATTTAAATAAATTAATGTTAACAAAGGGACAAATTTAAATATGTTATTGTAATGAAAAATGAATTTATACCCTCAACATCTTTGGAAGGATCATTCATGTATCTCCCATCAGATTTTGTATGAACGTCCTACCAAAGATCCATTCAGGAGACTTGGTACCCTAAAAACTTTTAAAAAATTAAACTAGGATAAATAAACAAATTAATATATGATATAGATAATGTAATATTATAAATAAATAAACTAATAAAAATATTTCCATAGTTTATTTAGTTCATGAAAAACTATTTTAACTGATAATGTGGGGGATGATTTGTTTTTCTAGACTTGACACATTTTTTTTCATGTAACATCTTAAAATAAATAACATGTAATTTAATATTAATATATGAAATTTTATCTCCTTGTTAAATTCTTGTATATATGTGAAATGAAATTAATATAATAACATAATTTTCAATCCCATGTTCTTCTAATGGAGTTGGTTTTGAATAAACACCTTCCACTACTCTCTAGTTGTGCCTTCTGGTAACTTATCACAATACTATTGAGTAATGAGTGATGTATCATTGAATTCCTACCAAAATTTTACTTTAAAAGGTTTCCATTTCTTATCAAAAATTTTCAATGTCTAATTTCATGTGATAATATACTCATTGGTAATCTGGAATAAAATATATAGTAAGAGATTCATTTTTTAAATATACTAATTTAATTAACCAATGGAATTTTTTGAGCCATAGTGTATTAAAATTACCTTTATTTGGGAATCAGGTACTTCATTATTCTATGATTTGGTTATATTCCTCCAATCAGAATATATAATGAAAAAAGTAACCAGATCATCTACAAAATGTCCTAGAATCTAGCCAAATAATCCTGCAACATATTCTATGGTGACCATATAATGATCAAATGGGACAAATATCTTCAATCCTTTTAGATTCCATGCATCTGAACTTTTAATAATTACCTTAGTTGTTACATTTTTTTCAAATTTTATGAGATAATAGTTATTAGAATAAAAATTTAAAATAACTTTATTCACATTAAAATTCATACCTATAAAAATAATCCTATAATATCCTCATGATGAAACCATATTAACTACATGTTTCTTCTCTATAGTGTCACCACATTCTTAATTTATTGAATCATGAGAAAATTTAATAAATGATGACGGGGTGGAGAAAGGGGGTCTGCTAGATAATTGTGGTAGGGAGACATAAGGTGTTCCAAATGCTAATAGGGGCTAACATATGGTGTCTTAGATTTTATTTGGAGGGAGGCTGATAGATCATTTATTGTTTTTGTGGTTGATGGAATGTCAACTAAGAGTCGATTGGGATTTGTAAAATGCTTATTCCTTGGCATTCCTATCAATTACATAAATAAAAATAACTTCAAAACATATATATCAAAAATTTCAAGTATAATTTTTTTTTAAAAATGATAACATGTGAACACAACTGAAAAAAATTTACATAGGGATGATAATTAAAGATTACACATTCACACAAATATGAAACATTCCTTTTCAAAATTAAACAACTCATTCAAAAAAGACTATTTAAATATAATAATAGATCCACATAATAAATAATATTTAATTTTAAAAAAATTACTAATTTATTCAAAATCAACAATATAAACAATTTCTAATATCTATATATTACAATGTGATTACACTTCATTATAGAAAATTAAAACACATAATGAATATTATATAGTTAAATTAATTAATAATTTATTCAAAATAAAAAATTTAAACAATTAGTAATTTATTCGAGGGCGAGGGATCAAGATTAGAGGCTAGATGACAATGGTTTATAAACAAGGGCTCGAGTGCTCACCAAATATCATCTTCTATTTATACCTAAAAAATAAAAAATCCAGTAATAAAAAATATTTGAATAATATATAAGGGATCACTATACACTAAAATAAGTAAGGGGAGAAAATGACTTATAGACTCAACATAAAGTATTAATGAAACCCAATTGTTGAAAAAAAGTACCATGTATAAGGTCGATCCAATATGGCCTTCACATGAGGAGATGAGTGTGTGGGATAAGTTCTAATGGATAAAAATGGCTAATATTTAGTGTTTTGTCTTAGAAAAAATGGTAGATAGGGGAAAGGGGAGTGGCTATGAGGACAGGGGGAGGGGAGTAGGTGGATCAATTGATGGATTTTGGTGGGGCAGTGACAAGTAAGGGAGGTCTATCAACAAATCCATGATTAGTGAGGGAAGGGGCGATGAAATATCAGGATGGGTATTTGATGGCTCATAGGAGAATGAGAGTGTATATTTTAGAAAGGTGAAATATTGAGTGATGGTGAGGGGGAGAGTGGAGCATCGGTGGTGGAAAGGAGAAATAGTGAGAGTAAGTGATAAACAATTGGAAATCAGAGTGATGGTGAGGGTGGAAATGCAGTGAAGACAAAGGATCTAGGGACTGGTGGCTCATAGGGAGAGGGTGGTGCTCTGGGAAAAGTGATTTTTTTTAAATGATAATCATTTAGTAGAAATTTCATTCTACTTTTTAGGAGTTTTTTCTTAAACCGTCTCTAATAAACCACCTCTATACTATGACTTTTATGTAGTGAGAATGTGTAAGGAGATCCATGGTTTCCCTAGATGTGTTTTTTTTGTGGGTGTGTACTTGGAATTATTTTGTGATGTAACAAGTGATGGTTTTAAAATAATTCTTTAATGTCATCCCTAGAACATGTTTATAGATTGTATCAACTGTATATCAACTTCCAAAACAATTTTATATAAAATGTTAGAATGTGTTATTATCCTATTAGTGTGTGTTGGGAATTATCTTGTGAATATATAATGAGTGTTATTATCACCCCTACTAAGCCACATTAGTTCATTTTCAAATGTCATCAATAGATATATATGGAAGGGATAGCTTATGTACTTATCTAGTGTTATTCATTGATATTTTGATTATGTTTATAAGTGTTGTTGATGTGGAGTGTCCACACTTTAGTATACTTTTGTTCCACCTAGCATCATGAGTAATAATATCTTGGACTCTTATTATAGAGGCCTTATATTTATTTAATCTATATCAAACTTATGGTTATTGGATTTTTTTTTGAGTTTTATGGTTTAGTTTCTCATAAATAATATTTATTATCTCATTTTTTATATCTTTAAAAATAGTTAGTAAGGTTTTTAGGGAACATAATCCAGCAAAATTCTCTTTGGACCTTGGAACATATTTATATAATTTTTTGGCTTGGGTTATTACCTATGGTTAGTAACACCTTTGGTTCCTCTCAAGCCAATGATTTATAGAGGCAATTTAAAAATGGTATCAACCATGTTTAGTCCTTATGTAGGGTGGGTAGTAAGGATATATGAATTTTAGGAAATAATTTATATAATATAAAAATATTTTTATAACCTTTTTATGTTAATCTTAAACTTACTAGGGTTTTCTGTGTGCAAAAATGTTCTAAGGCACTTCTTAGATAATTTTCAACACATCATCTTTAGTATAGTCGATGACTTGTCATACAAAATTTTTGAGACTTCTCACTTATACTGTATTATTAATTAGTTATTTAATGAATTTTAAAAAATTAAAAAATTTTATAAAAATAGTTAGTTTTTGAAATGAACATCTATAATTATGTTTAATTATGGTAATTTATAGTTTTCAATACACAGTTTTTAGTTAGTGATGAATAAATTTTTTCATGATCTATTTATTGAAAATGGAATAAGGCTAGAGAAGTTGGGGATACATGGTCTCACATAATCCAAAATTTAATAAATAACATGTATATATTCTTGTTAAATCTTCTCATGTTAATGATATAGGATAAAAAAATTATGAACCAAGGAATGTGGATTATTTTTTGTAGTTTTAGAAACATAATCCACCAATTTTTGAGGGTATTTTTAACTTGAAAAATAAAATGTGCGGTTTAACCAAATATATAAAATCCATGATTTTCTTATTACATCAAAATAGTTAAAGTTAAATCTATCAACTTATATGTCGGATGATATTTCACACCAATGTGGTATCATGTTGTGTACGCTACATCTAAATAATGAACTATGTGTGAATGCATTGACGAATTGTTTAATAAACAATTTTATCCCAACAATTTCATAATATAAATAACTATATACTTTTTAACCATATTCAAAGAAAATCTACATATGAAAAAGTAAATAGGTTTCTTTATGAACTTCATTTGTTTTTCTCTATAATTTTCTAGTAATTCTTCATTAAAGGAATGTATCTTTGAGTCGGTATTTCATCTAAATATTTGATCCATGATAATTTGAAAATGTAATTAGTATTATATATAAATCATTAAAGGGTAAATAGTGGTAAAAATATATCTTTTTATGCATCATGTTTTAGGTAGTATGTTTATTTCATGATAATAGTTTAGAACTATTATTTTGGAAACAAGTGAAAGAAGAACACCTATTTTGAAGAAGATGGCACACCAAAAACTCATAATTGGGAATAATTTAACATTAATAAAATATCTAGAAATAAATAACGTCTTTTCTAAAGTGGTTCACTTATAATAAAGAAAAATAAATTCACTATGCGACCAAGTAATTTTCTGCACTATGAAAAAAAAGGTCATATTAATATAATTTGTATTAGAAATTATAAATCACCATGTGCTATAAGATCGACATAGAATAATGTCTCTAATGGTGGGATGGAATAGTCCCATACAACTAGTTTTCATCCACATATATGGGTGAACTAGGAAACTCCTAAGAAAACGTTTATTGTCCAGTCAAAACCTCTTCAAGGAAGAAACAATTATCCTATTTGATCTGATCAACAACTTTATTCAAAAGATTATGATTTCATGAGAAAAAAACTGGATCCCTCTATAGTGTGAGGTTATATTTTCCAAAAATCAAATCTTATGAAAAAAAATTGGTACTAGAAAATAAAATTATTTCTTGGATTCTCATGTAGTTAAAATATTGGGACTATAAATGGAAACAACTACCTATAACATGAGTATCAATACACCACTTTGAAAATTAGAGTGTAGAGGATTCAAATTACAAGCATGATCTATTACAATTGATGCTATAAATTTTATCTAAGATTTGAGATGTATGGTTTCTATTTAATAATTGGTTTGTGTTTAATGGTGCAATTTAATTTAATATCATGATTTTTTATAAAGAAACATTATTTTAGATAGCGTACATGATACGCCACCTCAATCATAAGAAAACAACTGAATATTATTATTTAAGTGTTACCATTATAACCTAGCCATTAGAATGGTGGTAATTAATAGTATTAACTGAATTTTAAAATATTTTTACACACATGTATATAGTTATTTGACCAATTAATTATAAATTAATGCAAAACACTTTTTTAAATTAAAGAAAATGATTTTTTAAAAAACCATTTAAATAAAAATAAGTGTGTTTATAAAATAATAAAACAACTCTTTTTATATTATATTAATAATATATATATATATATATGTAATTAATATAATTCTTAGGATTCTTCTTATATGTTTTCATGACATGATATAAGAAAAAATCAAATTTTTTAGATAAAAGATATATTTTTCTATAGGTCATATTTGTTGCCTTTTGATGGAATGTTTGTTCTAAATCTAATTTTGAACACCTTTGTTAATTTTATTTTAAATAATAAACTGCTTATTTAATATATGAGTAACAAAATTTATATTAGGTTACCTTTTTATTTTTTTTGATAGGTTTTATTTTGTTATGAATAGTGAAAAAAACTACATTTTAATTAAACCCATCTTTTTCATAAAATTTATTAATTTTGATAAAGTATATAATTGATTTGTTCTAAAGTATAAATAAATCATGTTTTTATAATTTAATAAAATTTATGTCATTGGAATCTATTTCACATTGAAATTTCATATAACAACTTTTTCATCATTTGAACCTTTTTACTTTAAAAACCAGTATTCTCAATCTATAAACACGACTAATATTAAATTAAATTTATAAACATTGGTGTTTCGAATTTTAAAAAATGGATTCAATATTCGATATCATAATTTCAAAATTTAGTAAATATTTCAATTTCATTTGTGGAAAATATGAATATTATCTTTAGTAATTATATTAATTACCATGGTTAAGGGTAAATATGGTAATTAAGGGTAAAAATAATATTATAAAATATTATAAAATTACCCTAAAACATGTCCAAATTTCATTGGATGAGTTTTTATTGACCAAAAGGATCCTTGGGACATTTTTTAACTCTTGGAGCCACTTATATGACATTAATAAATTTATAGTATTTTTCTCAAAGGAAAGACAATTTTGTTACACTCTTGTTATTATCAAGTAACATATTTTTAATATGTGGATATATAAGTGATATTTTATAATATAAATATTATTTAGATATATAATATTTTTACCTATATCATGGTTTATTATATATAATTTTTATAAACAAATAATTAAATTATACGGTGCCACATTCAGGATGGAGTAATTGCTTCATTAATAGAAACATTTGATAAATGATATTTAAAATATTATAAGGAATATAATTTGATATAATTTATGTAATATACTAATTTTATTTATTCGTTTCAACTGATATGGATGTTTTAATATTGTTTTCTTAAAGATATAATGTTCTGGTGATATTTTTTTTAAAATCAAATAATGATTAGAGTGAAAATCAACATTCATGATATTCTAAAATAAATAATATTTTATTAAATAACATAAAATTCTTAAAAAAAATAAAAATCATTCAAAAAATTGGTATAATTCCTAAAAAATTCATAAATGAATCATTTATTGGTTTATTGTCAAGTTATATTAATTATATTAACCCTCATAGTCTTAATTATATAACAATATAGTAAGAGTTAAGGAGTAAAATATGGGTTAAAATAAAATTATAATGATTTAAAAAATAATAAAAACATATATAATTTTTATTTTAGGATTATTTTCAGACCTATAATAATCATATTTTCTAAATAATTAATTTTTTAGTTATTTTCAACTAAAAATTAATTTATATTCATTTAATACTGTGAGGAATTCCAAGATAGTCTCTCCCATCTCTAATAAAAGGGAACTAATTCTTATCAGTTCTTCACACATCAAACTATTTTTGGTTAGGCCAATATTTTCCCAAATCCCATAGTAAAATATATAATCACATTCTAGTGGATAGAATTTTGGCATAACACCCTCCTTATAGGTGATAAGCTATCAATCATAGGAGATTGTTTGAAGAAGATGTCTCATTTTTAATTAAGTGTATTTATTTTATTTCTTCTATAAGTACGTTGAATTATTTTCCTAAAATTATGGATAAATAAATTCAGTATCCTCAATATTATAAGATTTTATTATTTTTATATCATCACCAAAATACATTTCTACGTTCATCAAATGGGGAAAAAATAATCATTTGTGCATACGGGTGAGCTATCACCTCCACAAACTGATATAATTCATTTTCGAATACCATCTCTCAAGACTCATTATAATTATTAGAAGAATATGTATATAGGATATTAATTTAATATTTTACATTATAATATAATAATATATCATTTATTTTCTTGACTTCTAGGAACATAAAAATGAAAATGTCATTCGTGCGTACGTGTGAACTATCACCTCAACGAAGTGATGTGATTCATTTTTAAACACTACGTCACATGAATAGTATATATAGGTATATTTAAATTATTAATATGATATTAATTATATTATTATAATTTTTAATGATAAAATAACACATAACTTCATTCTATAGTTATCATTGAAAAATTAAAACGTTACTCATGTGTATGTACGACTAACAGTCTCCGAGAATATAATGTTGTTAATTTTTATAATCATACATGAATCGTTTGATTTAAATGTATAATTTATGTATAATTATGATAAAAAATTCATTTGTATTTTTCTAGAAATGATGGACTAATTACCACTTTTACTATATACATCGTATCAAGACATTTTAGACTCAATTACCGAATATCAACAAAACATCTAACATGAATTTAATAATTAAAAAATATTTTAAACATGATAATAAGTGATATAAAAGGAATTATAAACTTGAAATAGGTTCTCAAGAAAGTAAATAATTATATTATGTTTATTATTAAAGATTATAATTAATATACGTGATGAATGGTACTCAAGGTAATTAATTTCATCTCAATCTTCATTTATTGACGCATTACATGATGATATGAACCATTATTCTTTAATAAGGTGTATATATAGCCTATTTGACATTTAATATCCACATATTATACATACTCATGTTATTTGTTTTTTTCTTAATTTTCACTTTCATGTGTATTATTAAATTAAATATTTAAATTCTTATGGGATGCTTTGAATGATTAAAGATTTAATTGAAAAAACTTTTTATCCAGGTCTATATTCTAGAAATTATTTCATGTATTTATTATATGGATATAAAATAATTTAAAAAAATATATAAAAATATTTAATTTCATTCAAATTTTTTCAAAAAGGAATATTATAAGGTTTTTTATATCGAACGTTTGACTTTATTAACAAAATGACAAAATAAATGTTTTTTTTAACGTATATGGTGATAAAAAACATCTCCACTACTATGACCAATATTTTGTATTTGGATTTCCCTACAAGACATCATGGTTTTATAATAAAAATAACCCCCAATATCTATTTTCTAGCTATTTTGTTATTGAAAATTGGTATTGATAAAGAATTTATTATTTCAATATGTAGAAATGTATTCTTATGACAACTAATGAAATTTTAGGATTGAAATATTTAAAATTACATTATTTTATATAATAAGATTATAAAATGGTACTTGGAAATTTGATGTGTGGTTACATGATTAACAAAGGATATGTTTTTTTGATAAACCATGGATGAGAGGTTACTTTATAACCTCTAATGCATTGGGTATGGAAGTTAGTCATATGACTATTCCATTTGTAATAGTGAAATGTATGGAAGTTGACGATATGGTTATTCAATTTAATTAAAATTATGTCCCATGTTACTTTTTTTTATATATGCTTGATAGGGGTGCTATCGTAATATTATTATTTTAAATGTTTGGGAAATGAGATTACATTTAAAGGAATGCATTTATTACTTCTTAATGGGGAATGTATTACATTATGATGCAATATTTATGGGATTTTATGATTTCACATGACTAACAATTTTACTTATTTTGATATCAAATTATAATATTTTAATTATCATATCACATTTTTTATGTTGTGTATACAAATTAATATGATTAGGGATTTGTAGATGAAATGTGAAATTTCATAAAGAGTTTTCATACAAGTGACAATTCATTATTTTAAATGGTTTAGATTATAGAAAAAATGGATACTATTTAGAAATAACCACTTATTATTTTATTGGTTTTGTTATGTATGAATTATGGAATAATTTTTTAAAACTCAAAACTTATAAAGATTGTTAATTTGAATGAAATTAAATTGTAGATTAAGACTCGAGATTATTTAATGTTAATGGTTGGGGTCATATAGTTGGTATCAAAGTAAATGTTTAGGTAACTTTAGGGATTATGAATTTTGGTTAAACATTGGTTAGTTTCTATGTATATTATTTTATTTAAATCCCTTTTCTATAACTTTTTTAGATCAAGGAATGTGTCAATACCAACATATTATCGTTGGATTGAGAATAAAATTAATCATTACAATGCCTTAAGAGACATCCCTAAGACACCAAAGAATATGAATAATTATTGAAGGATTTAAAATGTAAGTGGGGGACTAAATAAACCACTAACAAAAAAATCATAAATAAACAACTATTATAGGATTCATGATAAAAAATAAAACTCAAATTTCATATTTATAACAAAACCACCCAAAAATATGCTACAACTGAAGACAACGAAACTATTCAAGTAAATATTGGAAGATAACTACAAGATATCCAAGATGACCATATGAATCCATTCCCCACAAGATACATGCTTCAAAATCACTAAACAAACCATGTATCATGAGGTGGTGGTAAATATTTGTGACACTTTATCGTTTCCCAAGTCTCGGTGGATAGCATCTGCAAAAGCACAAAAGTGCTATGTAGGGGTGTGTATAAAAACTTAGTAGGCATTATCCAATGATATCCCAACTCATGCCACTAGGATAAAAGAGTTAGTAACATTTATATCAAATAGTTTATATAAAACAATTTTCCAAAATTGATTATAACTAAATGTAAACAGACTTAAAAACCATTTATAACAAAAACGGAAACATGTGTTACATTAACTAATTTTTTCAAGAATTATTAATTCTATAAAAAAAACAAACCATGCTTTCATGGAATTTTTAAATTTAATTTTTCCATAGGCATTCCATTCCAGTTATTCACACATCCAGCTATGAATTCTTCATTATGATAGTTCCATACTCTTGAGAAGTCTCCCATCAATTTACCATGTCGTCACATGATAATTATACCCCACATTCCCTTACACCTTTGGCTCCCAGAACATGATCATATTCCAATCAGTACTCATAAAAGTGATCTACACACACCACTAATATGCCAAACCCATTTCAAATAACCATTTCAAACCATTTCAATAATACCCTTCTTTTATTGAAACTCATTTAAACAATACAATTCCATAAACCAATTTAATATCTATAAAATAAATCCTTTTATTGAAAAACCATTCATCAAATCCATTTACCATCATTCCAAAAAATAGCATTTTTAAATCTTGATCCTAAAATCAAAAATCAAACACTTTAATTAAAAGCACCAATTTTATTGAGTTTCCACAACTATCACCAACAAAGGATTTATAGAAATTATTAAGAATCCAATTAAAAATCAAATCCACACACAATAATAAATTTAAAACAATTATATTTAGTTCTACTTAGAGGAGTTGAGAGTGAAGCCACGTACCTCAACTTTATTGATGAAAACCGAAAACAGATGAAGAATGCTCAAGAAAACTGTGGTGATTCTCCACAAAACCTCCTTAGATCTCTTCTCCTATCAACTGTAAGACCAAATCTCATCATATTTAGAATTCCCAATATTAGATCCAACCATAACTGGTGTATATTTAAGAAACTGATAATAGAGTAGAAGTAGATATATGTAGATAAAATAAATGAATTAAGAATGATGAAGAACAATCACATACCTCAAGAATCCAGCTTCAAATAACCATTGGATGACATCATATTGACTCTAAATCAAATGAAAGAGGTTATACAACATTCAAGGAAGATATATCCTATTTTTGGGCCATTTAGGAGAAAAAGAGAGCAGTTTACAGACAGAAACATGTGAGATCCACTTTTTTTGCATCTCATATTAACCATGCGCACAATTAGTTTGAACAGTTACACAAACCGTGTGTTAACTATGCATTATATATTGTCTTATAGAAACCATTCCATAACCTCCCTTCACTTTCTACATAACCATGTGGACCTCGTGATGAATCTATTACCTCAAATATTCCATTGTACACTGTTTCATCTAGGATATCTGCACGATTTAGACAAAGCATGAATGAACCATGTGCAACCACTATTTCCCTAAAAACATATTGAAATTTCACAAATATTACATATACTTCACCATTACACTTTATAAATATAAAAATAATGAGGTATGGGTTATATACCGGAAATCTGGGGTACAAAATTCTCCCCACCAATGGTATTTATATCCTTGGTTAGTAGAAAACCATCACATCCCTGAATGGGTTCTGTCAATTTCTTATTTATTTACTTCTCACTTTCTCAAGTCTCTTATTGAACTTGAACTTGTTTCCATAAAACCTTCACTAAATTGATGCATTCTTCATGCAAGAAATTCTCTTTCCTTTTCACAATCTGCACTAGGATATGTAAAAACAAAGCATCTAGATTGAGGTCAATGTGATGCCATCTAATCACATGGTCAGTATGAGGTTGACACTTTTTCAATTATGATACGTCAAACACACAATGCACCAAAATAAACTATGGTGGAAATTCCAACTGATATTCCACCTCTCCAACCCATTATTGTATCTCAAAAGGGCCAATAAATCAAGGGGAAAACATTCCCTTCTTCCCAAAACATCATTGTCCAAAACCTAGAGAGATCCTCAATAACACATGATCACTCACCATGAAGAAAAATGGTCTTTGGTGATGATCTTCATAAGATTCATGATGGCTTTGGGCCGTCTCTATCCTTTTTCTGATAAACTAAATCTTATAAGTTGTTTCCTGGACAAGGATTGGACCAACTAGTGAACTCTCACTTGTTTTCACCCATCACAGTGGAGAACGAAAAGTACACTAATACAATGATTTTAAAGGAGCCATATATATCGAGGCCTAATAGATATTATTATAAGAGAACTCCACTAAGGAATATTCTCTTACCATGTGCCACCAAAATCCATTACATAATCCCACAACATGTCTACCAATTTCTGTATCATCATTTTGGATTTCCCATCCATTTGAACATGATACATAGTTCTCAATGTCAACTGATTCCCAAGGAAATTATGTATGGATTTCCAAAAACGAGATGTGAAACTCGAATCTCTATCTGAGACTATCAAAACTGGTACACCATGTCTCTTCAACACCTATTAGAAATAGGTTTTGGACAGATCCTCTATGGTATGATTTTTACAAATAGGAATGAAATGGGCTAAATTGGTGAGTCAGTCAACTATTACCCATATGGAATCGTGTTTCTAGACTATACATGGATGGCTTATAACAAAATCCATCGTTATCTGATCCAATTTTCACACTGGGATTGGTAAATATTGTAACATACATGTTGGTCACTGATTCTCTACCTGAACATGCTGAAAAGTTAAGAAATTTGAAATGTAAACAGCCACATTTTGGTTCATGCCACCCCACCAAAAATATGCCTTCAATTTCTTATACATCATCTATATACCCAAATGTACAACCCATGTAGAATGGTGGTATAGATGAAGAAGTTTTTCTTAACAATCCATAGATACAACAATCCAATCATTGAACCACAAAAATGAATTACCTTAAACTACAAAACCCTTAATTGTCTCCCCACCATTGAGTTTAGAACTCATAACCAATAATTATTCATCACACTATTGTGCATGTTTGGCGATCATTACCAAATCAGGTACATCAGAAACTGAAAATTAAATTGCAAAATCAAATTTATCTTCACATTACACATGCATGTCGGCTAGGACCAACATCAACTTCAACTCATCTGAAGCTTCTTTCTCCATCTACACATATGACTATATGCTCTATTAATCATCTAGTGAGTTAAATTTTCCCGATTTATACCTCATGTTAATGTCCAATATATAATGATACTCCCCCAATCACCTTTGCCTCATATTCAAATCTAGTTGTGAGAAAATGTGTTTCAAGACTTATGATTTGTAAACACATTAAATTTCTCATAAAAAAGATAATGAATCCAAGTCATCAAGGCATGTACAACTGCAGCTAACTACAAATAATGTGTTCGGAAATTCTTATCTAGAACTATCAAAAACATTAAACCATAAGTAACCACATGGTCTAATTTCGTGATAACACACCCCAAACCAGTTCTTGAAGCATCACAAAACACCACATACCTTGGTCTTGATTCTAGAAAAATCAAGATATGTTATTATATAAGGTGAACCTTGAGCTCTTGAAAAGAATTCTGGAATTCCTCAGTCCATTAGAATGGAAAATTCTTCTACTTTAATGTTGTAATTGGTGTGTCTGTTCATGATAAGTCATTCACAAAGTGTCATAAATAACCAGCAAGACTAAGAAATCATTGTATTTGAAATACATTATTTGTAAGTTTCCATGAGATATAAACTTATATCTTTTTAGATCGATTAAAAATCCATTTTCATAAATAACATTTCATAGAAAGAATAACTCTTGTATCCAAAATTCTCACATTGATAGTTTGGCATACAGATGATGGTCCCTTAAGATATCCAACACTATCTACAAGTGTTTCTTATGCTGAAAATGTTTCATTGAATAGACCAATATTTCATCCAAAAACACCACAAAAAATAATCTAGATATATCATAAATATTGGATTCATCAATTTCATAAATACCACTAGTTCATTCATATGACCGAAAGGCATGACTAAATAATCATAATTTCCATATATTCTTCTGAAATATTTCTTCGGAATATCCTCCTTCCGTACAAACAATTGATGTTATCATAATTGTAATTCAATTTTATAGAACCATTGATCTCCCTTAAATTTATCAAATAGATCATTAATTCATGGAATTAGATATCTTTTCTTTATTGTTTCATATTTAAGCTTATGATAATCAAAAAACAAACAAATAATTCCATCTTATTTCTTTATGAATAAGACCGGTGCTGGCCACACTGACATTATTGTCCTAATGAAACCTTTTCCTTCCCACTCCAAAAATTTTACATTCAATTCCTTATATTCTAGTTGTGTCATCCTATAATATAGAATTCCAACAGGACTAGTCCCCAGAAGAAGATAAATCTTAATATCCACATCCTTTATAAGTGGAACCCCCAAGAAGTTCTTTGGAAATACATCTTGAAATTTATCCATGAATGGTGGAAAATTGGTATATACAATCTCTTCCATCGATGCTAATTAAATCACTGAAAAATGGTATGATATAATTTCAATCACTGGTTCCAACATGCTTATTTCACCTTTCCTGATAACCCTCTCTCATCTAAAGAGATTATCAGCACATTTCTTAGTTTTGAAAGTAACCATTATTCTATAATAGTCAATGTGTGACTTGAACAATTTTAACCAATACATACCCAAGATTAAATCATAAACATCTATCTATAACACTGATATGTCCCATTTCAGCTTATCTCTATTAATAATTATAGAACAAGCTATGCACTAGAAGTCTTTACATTCTCTTTCCCTAATAGGTGCATGAAGGTTTAACACATAGGGAATAATCTATAGTTTTAAACATAGCAAATCAAAATAATGAGAATCAATGAAGGAATATGATGCACTGGTATCAAATAAAACATGCATAAGGGTAGAATTCAAGAGAATTATACCTCTCACCAAAGATGGTCTAGTCTAATCATCAACAATCATATACTCAACTATGTATAATTTCTTTTTCATTGAACTCTTCTATTTGTTCCCTTGTCTATATTTACCTTGATAAGGAGTCCTGTTGTTACTTTAATCACAATGGCTAAATTTTCTCTATTGAAAAGACTGATTCTACTATCCTCATTTGATTGAAATGTACGATGCCCATGACACCTAATATGTGTCTCGATCACCTAATCTAGGAGCACCATGACAATAGTTCTTATGGCATACCATCTTGTTGAAATTTCAGCATTCTCATGGTCGTGATGTACACTCTCAGTCATGTGGTCAAAGGATCAACATTAGAAGCATCCAGCCTGGTACTTTGGTTGTGGAGGAAGATTCACTGATCTAGCCATCTGATTCTGCATCCCACTCCCACCTTGGAAATAGGTGTCCCACTTTAATTGCTCCCATCATTAGAGTTCCCACCATTTCTTATTGGTATCATCACACTTCCTCCTCCCATAGATCCTAAGATATCATGTTCTTCCACTTTCTCTCTGTTCACTATCTCTATATAATCAAAAACAAATATAATTGTAATCTTTGAGATAATCTCCTGTCTCTACCCTGATTTCATAATTAATACCTTCAAGGATTCACTCACTGCAACTTCTGGTGAAAATCACATAAAATGAATGAATTTAGCCACATATTCTGTGACAAAGAGATTTTTCTTTCTTTAGGATGAATTAGTCCATCGTTCTCTGGTTCCTGAAGGTGTAAGGATTGAATTTTTTGTTAAACAATTATTCAAAATCCCCCCATGTAAGGCCTTGATCCAGTTAAACTTGAACTACAAGATCCCACCACTAATGTGCAATATCCTCGTGCATATAAGTTTCCATATTGACTTTCATCTTTGAGGGCGTGATGATGAAATCGATGATACAATTCATCCTCTTCCACCACACCTCAATCTTTTTGGCATCAAAAGCACATGGGAAGATAGGTGAATTATTTTTCATGAACTGGATGGAATCTCCCACATGCCTTGGATTATCCCTCCACTTCCTCATATCCACAACATCAAATTCTTGAACGATTCTCTAAAACAGATCTCAGTTTAGCTGTGGCTCTAATGAAACCACATTCTCTATAGAGTTTTCTAGGGCTGTTTATACAATGCCTATGAGGTGCAATTTTATAAAAAACAAAACTCTGTAAGTCTTACTCTCTAGAAACTGATGTCTTAACATTTCAAATTATATCACATAAATTATCACAACATTTTTACCCACAATCAACCATTTTTATTTTGTACATCTTTCTTTTTAAAGATCCAACCATTTTCAAAATACATCAACCATACCCTTTTCATATTATTTCATTTGAAAACAATCTCTTGATTTTCAAAAGAATCACTTTTTCACAAAACATAAATCATTAATCTAAATGAATTATGAAATCCATGTGGGATTTCATTACTCTATAATGCATGTCATGATCTTCTCATTTTCTAAAACCATGACAATGAGATTTCCATAATTTTTTAAGTGTCTTCAAAATTGTTATGTACCCAACTCATTTATAACTTGAAGTTATTCTTAAAAAGGTTAGATACATCTTTTTAAGATCTAAATTTCAATTTTTTAAAATACTACTCCATTCTAAGATCACAACTCAAGGAATATTCAATAATGAATTTCCACTCCAAAACCATGAGAACTAGTGACTACTAGTTCCGTAAGGACCGAACAAGCCAATAACATTATCTCAAAAAAATTAGATCAAACAAAATGATACCATTTGCGGTGACCCACTTTTTATCATTGGCTTTAAAATATGATGAATCATTACAAGGACTTAAGTGATATACCCAAGATTTCAAAGGATGTAAATAAATACCAAATCTTTTAAAATTAAATTGGGAAACTATTTACCCTTTATAAAATAAACCACTAGCCATACAACCATAACCTAGAATCTACTATATAATTCATGAGAAAAACAAGACAACTCAGCCATTATCATTATAATAAAACCTCAATAATGTATGCTATAGAGGAAGAAAAAGAAACTATAAATTTAAACAATTAAATATAACTTCAAGAACACCAATATGACCAAAATAATTCATTATCCACATGTTCCATGCTCTTGCATCACTAAAAATTCCATGTATCATGAGGTGGTTCCAGTGAAGCATGGTACTTAACCTTTTCCCAAGTCCTAGAAGATAGCATATGCCAAAGCACAAAAATTAACAAGTAGGGGTCAGAATAAAAACTCAGTAGGCTTTACCAAATGACTTCCCAACTCATGCCACTAGGATAAATGTGTTAACATCATTTATATAAAACATATTATATAAAAAAATTTCCCAAAAAAATTTAATACTATATATAAACAAGAATAAAAACCATTTATAACAAAAAAGTAAATAAATTATACGTTAACCCATTTTCCATCAAGTCTTAATTTCTGAAAAAACCAAACCATGGTTTAAAAACATTTTTCAATGTCATTTTGGAATAGCAATTCCATTCCATTTATTCTCACATCCAGCTATGCATGCTTCGTTATGATATTTCTGTACTCATGAGTGGTCTCTCTTTGATCCACCATGACATCCCATGATAATTATACCTAATGTTCTGTTACACATTTTCCACTGATCACAAGGCTATATTCCAACCAAGCCTCAAAAATTCAATCTATAGAAACCACTACAATTCCAAAACCATTTCAAATAACCATTTCAATAAAACTATTCTTTTATTTAAAACCTAATAAAAAGGAAAATTCCAAATGATTATTACATTTTAAAAAATCCAAAATTTTATTGAAAAAACTTTCATAAAATCCATTAACTATCATTCCATAAAATTTAATTTTAAAATATACATTTTAAAATCAATAATTAAACACATTTATATAAAGCACAAATTTTCTAGATTTTACACATACAAAAAAAGAGGGTTTCTAGAAATAATTAAGAATAAAATTCACAATAAATTCCATAAAAATCAATCAATTTAAAACCTTCCAATTAAATTATACTAATATGAGTTGATATTTAATCCACATACCTCAATTATTTTGATGAAAAACGAAAAAGGATGAAGAATACTTAAGAAAACCAGTTCGATTCTCCACGAAACTTCCTTAGATATATTATACTATCAACTACAAGAATATATCTCAATATATTTGGAATTAACTACCTTAGATCTACCCATTGAAGTAGTAGATCTATAAAACCGATAATAGAGGAGAATTAGATTTAAGTAGATCTATGAAACCAATCAAAAACGATAAAGAATAATCGCATAAGAATTCATCTTTGAATCTACATGGGAAGCCTTTAAATTGACTTCAAATTGATTTGGAGAGGTTACAAAACCTTAAAGTAAGAGAAATACCATGTTAGGGCTGTATAAGAAAAAAAACCCGTGGTTTAGATGCCAACATGTGTGATATACACTTTTTTAGGATCTTACTTTAATCTAGTGCACTATTAGTTTGCATAATTACACAAAATATGTGCTAAATTTGTGTTAGATTTTTTACTTATAAAAACCCTTGAATGAACTCCTAATATTGTCTCTCAAACTATTCAGACACCGTGCTGATGCTACATCCTCAAAACTGCTACTATGCATGGTTTCTTCTAGGATATCTTCATGGTTTTGACAAACCGTTCAGAGCTCATGCACATCCTCTTTTCCTCCAAAAACATTTTGAAAGTTCAAAAACCTCTATAATACTTCACCATTACACTTTCTTGAAAAACAATTAAACAAGTAGGGATTACATTTTAGAAACGGGGTGTACTATATAATGTTAGTTACAAATGGAAGGATGAGGATCTCAAACAGAATCCCAATCTCTTACTAATGACTTCCTTCTAATAATTATTGTAATGTCATTTCTATAAGAATCTGAGACATTTTAAAACCTAAAATTCTATTTCAAATTGTTGAAAGAGACAACAAACACAAAATTTATACCTTGATACAAATGTTATTTATGGGTTGTTTTTAATCAAATCCAATTTTCCCAATATTCCCTTATTTTAAAAAATTTAAACATTATCAATGAATTTGTAGATATTTTACTTTATCAAAATATATCATAGAATATTATGATTTTTAATGCTACCAAATAAATAGAACCTTTATCAGCCTTTTTATATTTGTATTTAACATATTGTCTTTGGGTACATACTTAAAATATTTTAAAAGGACCCCTAATTAAATTTTTTAAATAAAAACTTGTCCAAATGTTTTTTAAAAATTATATTTTATTAGATGTTTTGTAATTATATGTTATATAAAATGATTTTCCAAAAAATATTCTCTAAAATCACTCATACGAACAAATTTTTACAAAGGGTATTTAGAAAAAGGAATAAATAGACTTTGAAGAATCTATAAATCATTTTTTCAATGACTGAACCATCTATCGGCGTGAACAAAATGATAATGATGTGAGGTGCACACCTAGATCAAGTTATGATGTTCATTATTCTTAGAATTGTTTTATTAAATCATAGGGATATGAAATCACTAATTTCAAGACTAAAAAGACTTCTTGAATTATGAATTTGAGGAAATTATGTGCTGGGATACAAATGAGATGTATAAGATATCCATTTATGTTAAAACATTAAATTATAATATGAAACTCATCATTCCATCTAAGTATATTTACTTATGTTCTTAATCCAAGTAGTAAAATAATTCATCTACTATATGAATAGAATCTTGAAATAAAAAACTTTATCCTTTTACTTTTCATATTAAAAAATCAATGATATTTTAACCCATCATAGTTTTAGGATTTTTGACAGTTAAATTTCTCATGACCATGACCACTATCACTCTACATTATAACATGATAGATTGTTTTCTCTTCTATTTCCATGTTATCCTACATGAAACCCTAGTATGTTTTTACAACTAGAAAGGGGATCTTTCCCCAAGAATATATCTCCATGGTTTAGAAAAACCATGGGGATATCTCTTTTTTTATTATCTATTCCCATGATTTTAATAACACTGTGGGAAACTTATACCCAATTCCCCAAATACCATCGTGCTCCTCCTCCCTCTTCCATCCCACTCCTCAAATCTTCCATCACACTCCTCATAACCCTCGCTTCCATCAGCCTCTTATTTTTCCTCACTTCCTCGACTTCTGGACCTCTCCTCCACTCCCCGATGACCGCCTACCGGCCATCCAACCTCCACCGCTCAACCCTCTCCTCCCCTCACCGACCTCTGCCTCTCAGCCATCCGACCACTGAGTCTCGGCCATCTCCTCCCCTCCCCGACCTCCCCCTCCACTCCCCACCTCCCTCCTGACCTTCGCCTTTTCCTCAATGTCCCATCCTCTGCCTCCTTGACCCTAGCTCCAGTGACGTCCCCCCTCTCTGCTCCCTCTCCCCCTGGCCTTGGCCTTCTCCTCAACTTCCCCCTGCTCCAGAAACGTCCCATACCGGCCTCCACCTCCTTGCCCCTAACTACGACATCTTGGTATGAAATTTTTTCTCCTTGTTTTTATAATGGTTGTGATCTCTTCCATTGAGTTTTTTTTTGAGATATCATCTCTTAAACTTATCATGATTTCAATATAAAGCTTATGACAGACTTCAACATATGTGTTTGATCAACAAGTGAACCTAGAGTGAGGTTTGGACTAAAAAGGTGATGCTTGGGAGCATTAGGTCCCAATATTTTTCTATTATATGAGTGGATTAAGAGGAATTTGTGGTTGTTTGGTCACATATCTTTCATGCTTTTCAGCATCTATATTATTTTTTAATGTGTTGGAATCTGGTGATTCATGCATTGAAACATATTCCTTTTGATTTTTTTATTTTGATCCCTAGAATTCAGATCTATTCCAAGAATTTCGGAGTTCTTAAGCATTTTGGTGATACATTCAGGGTGTCATTATAGGATTATTAGTTGGAAATGAAAAGAAAGCAACCCATTCAGTCTAGATTATGTATTTAATCAATACTATATCAAACTATCCTAGATTACATTTAGTTTAGTTTTGATTATGGTACTAGTCTTATCCCTAATATTGTTTATGAAGGTAATACTATGTATTTTCATCACATTTACCTTTTGGAGAATCACATGAATTGATGTCTCAAAATTCATATAGTGGTTTGATATATACTTCCTTTCCATTTTTCGATGAATGTTGATGGTCCTATAGAGTTTATTATTAATTCAATGCTTGAATTAGAATTATCTACAACTGTTCTGGAGCTAAGGATGGAGGCTCTTCCAAAACTTCGTGAGCTGGGTGGTGGATTTGGCAGGAGAGAATGGGGTGGAAAGGAGCCCCCTCGAATCTGTTTATTTGTGTTGTAGTGAATTCACCAACTAATTATGGTGTAGTGACTCTGGGATTCTCATTTGTGATGGAGGCTCTATTGATCCTCCTTGAGATATATTGTAGGAGTTAATATAGAAAAGAAATTTGATATTTTTTATGAATCCAATGATGGCATGGAGTAATGTAAGATCCTTTAGGAAATCCAAGGTTAAATTTTTCCTCACTCCGGGGGAAGAATCGTTTGGTAGTAGTTCTCCCTCATGGGGTGGGGTGATGGGAGAGATAATCTCACTAGACTCCTCTGTAAAGAGTTTTTACTAGAATTAATGATACCAATATTTTTAGTGGGAGGGGGTCTACACATAATTCAAAAAATAGGGTAGTAATTTGTTCAAAGGTTTCTAGAATTACTGTTATAGAGTGACCCATCTCTTTATAGGAATCTATTCTAACAGACTCTAAGATAGGGGTAGTTATGCATGTAGTGGAAACCAGTAGGGAGGTGTATTGATCTATGTTTTCATCAAATTATACATAGATGAATTTTATATTTTAAAAAAGTATTAAGATGTTATTAGGGGTAAAAAGGTAATTTTGATATAGTATGCAACTTCAATTTTTTTTTGAAGGTTTATTTGGTTCCATATTGTGATGTTTACCCCAAGTTTGTTTTTTCATATCGTCAAGGATCTTCAAAAATAATATAAAAATATACTATATTATTTTTAGTCCATGCATTATATATTTTTTGAAGTTTATTATATATCTTAAATAGAGTCTCATATTAAGAAACCAAGATAGAGATTGAATTTGAAATGTGAATTTTACCATATTCATGTCTTAAGATTCATTTTAATTGGGACTCTTGGGTGTTTTTCGTCATGATATGATTAATTAAATAATTTAATTAATTGTTTATTATACTGAGAAACCCATGAATTTAATTATTTAATCCATATTATGAAATCTACCTATGGTTAGTTGTTCTATGACCACATGAACCTTAGAGGGAGAAGAAGGAGAAGATGGAGCGAGGGATTGGTGGTGGTGAAAAATTAGGGAAGAAATATCAATTTTTTAGTGATGTCGATAAAAAGTACCTTGGATGTGAAGTAGAATCAAATCAACATCATTTTAACATCATGGTAGGGAATTTATATATATGGATTTATCCCCATTTTTTCTTGATTTGAACATGGGATAATTTTTGTTAAATTGAATCAATATTCAGGTAGCAGAAGGCCTTTTAAACTTATGATATTTTTTTTTAAAATTATGATATTGGGATTACTAATATTGGGACTAGAAATTACTTATTTATTTATTTATTGTATGAAAATGTATATGATTCCTGATTATACAAGATCATCATTTCCATTCTTGTGGTTTCTTCTATTTCTCCCACCATTCTTTACATGTTCATCACTAATTTTAGATTTTAGTTGACGATTCAACTAATATCATAGATTGATTTTATTGGACAATTAAAATAGGTTCCATATATTTACATTGTGTGTTATCCATGTAGGATTATAGCGTGAGGATGGGTTATAGGATAAGATAAAATGGGATACATGAGTCTAGATTTGGGGTTTCTCCATGAATAACAATATGGACATCGACAAGATTGTGATACGAATCATCAATCCAGGTACTAAAGGATAGTAACAGCTTTACATAGGTGGAATTATCATGTTTATCATGGAAAAAGGAAATTCAAGTTATATATGATAAAAAATAAGAGGAAGAAAAAAATGAATCGAGGACTAGATTAATTTGTAGATTGTAGAACCCAACTACATGGCGTATAGTTTGAAAGAACACACATAAGGTACTTTGGTAGGTACAATAGCTAGGGATTCTAGGATATGTTAAATACCACACATTGTGTGGTTAAATCGTACAACATGTTACCCTTATCTATATATTTTTTTGTATAAGGAATATACTCCCAGGAAGCCCGAGTAGCCTCACAAACCATGAGGTTTAATACCACATTCCATTTTTCCTTCATAGAACATGTCCTGTGAAGATGGAGAACCTGCCAACTATCCCTATGGATTATACACACCATGTTCACCTACCCACACATATTATAGTCATATTTCTACTTCCTCTTTTTGGGTTTTGTACATGGGATATCAATTTCCTAAGGGATATATGATGTTTACCTTGGGAACACATCACATACCAATACCAAGACTATTTGGTGACCTAGAATCTTGATTCAGGATTATATTTTTACATATAAACAGTACCTTAAAAGTGACCTTACACATTGGACATGATGGTGGAGATACTTCTGAAGATAGATATGTGGCATGTTCTAAATCTAGCATGATCGATCATATCAACAATATAGTAAACAATCTTATCTATTAATAATTCTTGGTAAATAGAATCCCTCATTTATGATAAATTTACATCAGGGAATAATTTTAACTCACCATTCATAGGAATGGTTAGAAATTTACCCCATGGGTTTGGGGCATACGATCCTCTACCTATAGATCAGATAGGGTTGGTATTCCCCCCTCCATTATAGGTGTGATATCCTCAATATATGTATTTTTTATAACCCTTGTTTGAAGTAGAAATGTAATTTGAATAAAAAACAATCAAATGATAAAAAATGTATAAATAAGGGAAGAAGTTATGGAGGTGTAAGGTTTATTATATTTTCCAAAACCTATAGTAATAATATCAATGGGAACATTTACTAGCATTAAGGGGATGGGGAAATAATCCCTTGAACCTAGACACCCTATTCTTAGTGATGTTCTAAAGGAAGATTTAGTGGCCTAAGAAGATCAAATCCAAAATGAGAATGAAGGGAGAATATATAGGTAGGATAATATATAAGTTTACCTAACTTCAATTTTTGAAGACAATAACATACAAAGAACTTAAAAACTAGAAATATTCTCTAAGGGAAAGAATTCTAATACAGTAAACACATTTAAGGGTTTTTAGTTGGACCGTAAATGAAAAGAAAGAATTGATCCAAAATATAATTTGGATCTTATTATATACTCTAAGGAATAGATAGAGACATCAACCATAAATCCTTCACCAGATTATATTGATTGAATATAAAATCAAATGATAGAATTTGATACATATGAGGAATAAAAATAGTCGATTAAGAAACAATATCAATTTTTTTCCTTGAGTATTTGATAAAGGGAATATTAATATAGAAGATTTTATCAAGACCTAGGAAAAAATGGTCTATTTATTTGAGGAACTCATTAAAGATAATCCAAAAAATTTGTTAAGTTATATTACATATAGATTATATAGGGTGAAAAAATCCAATATCTTATTTTATTTAGACAGGTCTAATGATGCCCTATATAATTTAATTTCATGTATGGATTTATCTTTTTATGTGGGTTAACACAAATAACCATAAATTTGGTCTTCTTAAAAAAAATATATATTTAAATGATGGTTGAATGAAGGGGAATAATACGAGAAAATAAATATAAGATAATTAAGAAATTATTTGATTAATAATGTTCTGTTTTATGAAATTATTATAAAAATGTAAATTTGAGATTTCAAAGAAGTTTATAAACTATTATTTTTTAGGATGTTCATTATTTATTAAACTATTTTATTTGATTTAACATGTTAATATTTGAAAATAATAAATGGTTAAATATTAACTATATTAAAAATATGACAAAGGAAATATGATTTTGAATTATGACATGTTAATTATTTGAGTTACTTGAAAAAAGTTACGTGAAGGATAAATATAGCATTCTCTCTTAATAAAACTCAAAGGTGCGCCTTTCCATTCTTCCTAATCCATTCTTCTAGTCTAAACTCAAGGAACCACCCTTGACATTTATAAGAATGGTAGTATTATAACCCATAGATTATGATGGAGGTATTCCAACCAAATAGATCAAGTCTAATATAGTTAACTCATCATTCAAAATAAAATCAGAATATTCCATAATAATCCAATACAGTAATCGATGAAATTTGATACAGAAGACATTACCTAAATCCCAAGTGAGATTCCCCTGGTTATTTCACTTCAATTTCCCTCATTTTCATTTCTTATGAGAACACTAATCACGGTGTGTGTAAAATTTAGTGTTAGATACTAATCTAATAACGTGTATTTTATTTTTCAATTGATTTTAAATTCATTTATTTTTCTAAAATTACATTTTCCTTTTTAAGATTCTTGTTGTGACCTCTTCCACTTTGTATGTAGTAGGTGTTTATAGGTAATTATTTTATTAAAAAAATTCATGAAGTGATTTAGTTATTAAATTCATCTTCTAGTATATTTATACCAATATTTGATACCCATGATTGTTTTATATAAATTATCTAAATGATTTTCATTAATTCTTGGAGATGAAGTGGTTTTCGTTAATTTTTTCCTCTTTGAGTTAAAATTTTACCCATGTAAAATATTGAATTACTTGAATATGGGGATCGTTTAAAATATTTTTGATGATGGATGAATGTTTTTATCTCTCCCTTGTTTTTAAATGAAATAACCCCTGTTTAAGGGTGTGTTTTAATGTTAAAAGTTGATTTTTTTTATATTACACCTAAGGGAGGACAAAATTTTTTATCTCTCCATTAGTTCAACTATAATGACACATACCACTCTATAGTAGACATGAAACCTTTATTTTCCCATTATGGTTTACCTTTTTGATCATCCCTTTATAAGATAGAGGTAAGAATTTTTTCTTTGATACTGAAATGGTTGATATTGGTTATAAAAATAAAGGCACTTTAAATACAAATGGAAATTATCTATTAAGTTTTAATATACTAATAGTTTTATTTTCTATAGTAAATATACCTTTTTTAATTATGGTTTACATTATTGATTAGATGATAGTATCAGGCCACATGATCATTTAAGTCGGGTATTTGGTGAGGAGACCCCAGGGAGAGTACGATGTCGACCCAGGAAAAACTTCATCCCCTCTAAGTATTGGTCGTCATCATGCTACCCTCAAGCATCCCAGACCTCCGAGCTAGAAATTGCGTGTGCTGAAGCAGCTGAGGCAAAGAAAATAGTTTTAGATGAGTGTGAGAGAAGTAAGATGATGACTGAACATTTCATGAAAGCTATGATAGTTTTGAGTCAGTATATTCCATCAGAGGCTGTTTCTACTTTTGAATAATATATGGCATCAGTATGCTCTTTAAATGATGCATCAGGTGATGCCAATGAGGTTCTTCGTGTCAATGAAGGCGGTGGAGATAGAGCTGTTGGTGGTGAGGATATTGTTGATGCTACTATTGGTGATGAGTATGTTGCTGATACTGCTATTGGTGATGAGACTACTGATGATGTTGTTGATGATGGTGATGATGCTGATAATGATGGGCATGGGCATGGGGATGGTGATGTTGGTGATGGAGGGGATATTAATCCCCTCTATTTTTGACTTAGTAGGGAGACTTATGTATGTACTTTAAGAACTTGAATTGAATTTTTTATGGATGTGAATGGTTAATTTGTTTTCTTCTAAAAAGTTCTGCATAAATTTGCACATGAATTTACATAAAGTTAACATTATAATCCTTATTCATGCATATGGGTATGCGGCACCCTTACTACCACATAATACTTAGCTCAAAATGATATCCAATATAGTGACATTGGATTCCATTTATTATCTCTTTATTTTTCATAAATTATTGAATTGAAAAGTATAAATTAATGTAGGTAAAAAAGGAATATATTCATCAGTTGTTATTTCTAAAATTTTCATTTTGTGAAATCTGAATTTATTCTATTGATTGAACTGGTTGGGTTTTTTGAGATCCCAAGTCCCTAAATTATATGGTACATACTAGAGAATTTTTTGGGTTATAGGTAGATTTATAAGAAGGGTTCATGGGGGGGGGGCTGGGTGTAGGGGATATAATGATCATAATGGAACCTTATGTAATGAAATTACATGTAAAGAAATTGAATTGAATGCTCAATTATATGGTAGTTTCATGATGAAAAGTATTGGCCTTACCCGATCATTATATAAATTTTATCATAAAGTAAAATTTATAACATTTTATATGATTCCATTATTATCATTCCAAGATGACTTTATTTTCTCCACCTTTCCAATACAAGCCTATGATAAATAATAATAAAATTAGGCTAGATCATTTCATTCTTGCATGTACTCTTACATTTTTTACTCTCCATTGGGGTTTTCTTTGTTTATAATGTTACACAAGATATTGTTTAAAAATAATTCAAGATTAGATATAATACCACACTTTGTGTAAAACATGTAACATGTTATAAGCTCACGTATACAGTGATAATCATGTGTTTCTTTTTTTATAATTTAAGAAAAAAATGCAATGTTTTTTCAGGATGTTTGAAATATTATGATAGTTCATTTGATCTTGTCTATTCCCTAAAGCATGATGTTCGTGATGGAAAACTGAGCTTTAGAGGAAAAAAATTATGAAAGGTAATTCTTTTTATAAAGCTATAGTTTCTTTTTTTCATTTTTGTGTTTTTTGGCTACACAACTCAGTGTTCATGGAAATGTTATAAGCTCATGTATGACTGGATCTTTGAATGTGTTTGGTTTCATGATGTTATTTGCAGTTAGGTTGCAGGTATGGGATTCCATGCATCTTGTCTTGTCAGAAGGTATGTTTCACTATGGTGTGTTTTTTACATGTGTCTTCAAAGAATTAGCATGGCTATTTTTTGTCTATGATTTTATTTAGTATGCTATATGTGTATATTGTTAAAAATACAATGAATATTACATTAAAACTACTCATAACACAATAAAAGAAACACCTTTAAATTAGTATTCAAATGAATGTGTATGCATAACGAACTATAAAACAAGTTTAAACTATGGAAATGAATTATGAATACAGTTTAAACACCTTTCAATTTGTATTATTATCATATTAATTTTATTTTGTACATGTGCAGGGAAACAAGAAAACAAGGGTGTGATGATATCAAAATATATGACTATGCCATGCAAGATTTTCTTAAAAAAAGGGAAAGATGACCATTTTTTGGTATTTAAACTTATGAGAGCTAAATATTTGGTAGTTATTAGTCCTATATTATTTAATATTCTAATTTCTATAACAAAAAACATCTAATAATGTTCCCAATCCTATTATGCAAGTTCTGTTATTTTTAGCAGTAGCATTAAACGCAAGGAAATTGATGATCAATCCCAATATTCCAATATTTAGAACCATTAAAAATAGGTTCAAATGCATATTTAAATTATTATCACTATAATAAGAATATAACTTGTTAAGTACCATTGCTTATATTATCACAACTTTTACGGTAACCTTTCTATTAGGAGTGCTTACACTAGCAGCCCAAATTAACAACAATGTTTTCATTGGAAATTTTTACATATTTACACATTTGTCTTCATTAGTAGCAACATTAGACTATCATTTCTTATAGGAGTAGTATTCATAGAAGTAATGTTTATACTAACATCATTACATTAGCGGTGATTACACTATTAGTTCTTATACTAGAAATGATTACACTTGAACTGTTCATAACAACATTACCTGTTCAAAAACCTTTTCATAATGCATATGGGAAACATGGGAATAATATTACTGAAGCTCTGTCTTCAATGACATGAGAAACCCACTCATTGGTGCTGGGGAAGAGGACAAGGGTGTGTGCTGGGGAGGGTGGGGGGGGGGGGGTGGTTCTAGGGAAGAGGGTAGGGGTGTGTGCTGTGGGAAGAGGGGGAAGGGGGGTGTGCTGGGTGAGGGGGGGGGGGTTACAAGTATTCAAGGGGGGATGGTGCTGGGGAAGAGGGCAGGGGGGGTGCTAGGGAAGAGGGTAGGGGTGTGTGCATGGGGGGGGGGTGTAGGGGGAGGGGGGCTGTTCAAGAGTGTGTAGGGGGTAGTCCAAGAGAGTGCAGGGAGGGGGCGGGGTGCAGGGGGAGGGGGGCTGTCTAGGAGGGGGTGTCAAGGTGGGGTGTTTGTGCAAGGGGGTTCTGTCCAGAGGGGAGAGTGGGGGTGTGAAAAGAGAGAGGGGATGTGTTGGGGGGTCTGTCCAGGGGGAAGGGGGGTGTGCTGGGTGAGGGGGGGGGGGTTATAAGTATTCAGGGGGATGGTACTAGGGAAGAGGGAAGAGGGTAGGGGGTGTGCAAGGGGAGAGGGGGTGTGATGGGTGGGGGGGGGGGGTTCTGTCCAGGGGGAGGACCCATGAGGCGTTGAAACTTGAGACAAACTGATTATATACCATTAATATGAAGATTGATTCTTAATTAATAGGACTCTACTATTTGACACTATCATTTTGAAATTAGACCCATTTCTCCCTTGCTTGCAGGAACATGATTGGACCCATGAGGCATTGTGGTTCTTATATGTTGGGTGGTGGCTTGTTTAATCACAATTGATAGGTATGTTGTAGTTGAGTCTTTATTTTATTTTCTTTATCACATCATCAACTTAGTCCTTTTACCGCTTTCTACAGATGGAGGGTACTTATATTCTACGAAGGGAGACAGAAGGGAACTGGAGGATGCTACATGGTTTTCTTTGCCATGGAGGGAGATCGGGGTATTTGAGGGATTGATAATGTGTTTCATTTTTGTCTTCTTTTACTGTGTTGCTTCTGTTTATTTTCTATTCCTTTCGAATGGATGTCCGACATACGGATGGGTCATGCTGAAATGTTATTTTTTTTCTGCTGCTATTTTAATTAATTGTTTGTGGGGGGAATCATCCCTGAGTGGTGATTCCTTGATGCCCGAACACTTGTTCTCACCCGTGGGAATATCCCATCCACCATAGTTCATCCTAGTATTCCTATATCAGAGTCTATTTCTAGACCATGGGAAGGCCTATGAAACAAGGATAATTAAAGAGGGATTGAGAATGTCTAGAAATGAATTGTGAATTCCCATGAATAAGGATCAAGGACATTGAAATTTATAATGATCAGATATGGGAGATTAGGCAATATATTTTGATTCTGAAAATTCTATGGGTATAAAAGGTGGTGAAATGATAATGCATCGGGATTAATAAATGGAAATTCACATTCATAACCAATTTGATAATATAATATCAGATCATGATCTACTGTACATTGTTGGAGTTGAATATTAGACTCTATCCCAATACAACTATAGAAATAACTTGGTGCCAAAAATAATTTATCATACACTAGTTAGTTTGGTTTGAAATTCCCAATAAAACCATCATTGACCTCATGGAAGGGCTCAGGACTTGTTAGTAGATTCCAACTGAGGGAAAGACCATTATTCCCTTATCACACACCTTGAGTGGAGTTCCACACAACACTAAATACAACAATATATCTAAAATAAATACTTGATATTTTCTGAAGCTACCTTTATTCTATAATACAATGTTAGGAATAGGGTGAATCTCCCCACTGGTTCTTCTATGAAGATTTCGTTCATTCTTAGAGCCAACCCACACAATTTTGTTTTTCTAGGGAATTCCACTCATTTGGAAAAGGACCGATAAATGCCTCATGATAATTGCGTTTTTTGGATTGACTTGTCAATCTCTACAGGAAAATACTAAATGTACCTTGTAAAACATTCAACATTAAAACATATTGTGCCCAGAAGAATAGTGATGATCAGCTCTATGATAGTATTCCATGAGTCTTGTGATCAATGTTGAGACTGACTATTCACAATTTCTACCAGCGTGGAAATGGACGGAATGTTACCCCACCTCCTCTCGCTCCCTTTGCTCCTAGACAAAAGATGCTGCCCTGTGAATGTCGCTGGACCGGGCCAACATGCCGCGGTTATGCCGCGGTCAAGCCGTGGTCACGTTGCGGTCACGCCATGGTAATGCCGTGATTTGACCCTACTCTAGGAAGAAACCCTGTGGCGGTTCTCAATCCTATTAGAATTTGATGTATGATACCTATATAAAGTTTTAAATACATTACCCACCCATAGTTTATGGTTAGGGAGGCCCTCAAGTAGAAAATCTCTAGATTGAGTCTCTCATGAAAATATTTAGTCCCCTGTAGACAACATTGGCGATGAGGGTGATTCTTGCTACTTGTATTCTACAAGGACCATCTAAGTGCTTGAGGGACATCATAGTAAATGTTGGACAATAAGAAGACTTAAGAATTATTTTATAATGATATTTGTATTTGGAAAAGTGTCCTTCAGAGTTTGATGTTTTTATGATCCCGATGATCTGATGAGTGTTTTGACCATTGTAGAGAAAATGCTACTAAATTATCTTTTTTTATGTGTGAGAATAGTAAACAACACACACCTCATATAGTGTAGTTGGATATTTCTACAGCAATGGGGAATCTGATGGATGATCAGCTCTATGATGGTATTCCATGAGTCTTGTGATCAATGTTGAGTATGACTAATCACAATTTCTGACAGCATGGTGACAACCAGAATGTTGTTCCACCTCCTCCTGCTCCCTTCTCTCCTAGACAGAAGATTCTACCCCATGAATGTTGCTAGACTGGGCCAACTGACCGTGTTCATGCCGCAGTCAGGCCGTGATCACACTGTGGTCACTCCACGGTCACGCCGCAGTCACGCCACAGTCACACTGCGGTCACGCCACGGTCACACTGCGGTAAAAATGTGATTTGGCCCTGCTCCAGGATGACACCTCGCGGCGGTTCACAGTTCTGTTATAATTCATTGTATGATACCTAGATAGAGTTTTAGATACATTACCCACCCATAGTTAATGGAGATGGAGGCCCTCATGTAGAAAATCTCTTGATTGAGCCTCTCATGAAAATATGTAGTCACCTATAGACAACATTGGAGAGGAGGGTGAAGCTTGATACTTGTATTATACAAGGACCATCTAAGTGCTCGAGGGACATCATAGTAAATTTTGGACTAAAAGAAGACTTGGGAATAATTTTATAATTATATTGGTATTTGGAAAAAGTGTCTTTCAGAGTTTGATATTTTTATGATCTAGATTATCGGATGACTGCTTTGACCCTTGTAGAGAAAATTCTTCTACATTATCTTTTTTTTATATGAGAACAGTAAAAAACACACACCTCATATAGTGTAGTTGGAGATTAATACAAAAATGGGAAATCTGATGGATGATCAGCTCTATGATAGTATTCCATGAGTCTTGTGATCAATTTTGAGACTGAATAATCACAATTTCTGCCGGCAGGATGATGACCAGAATGTTGTCTCGCCTCCCCCCACTCCCTTCACTCCTAGCCAGAAGATGTTGTCCCGTGGATGTCACTTGACTTGGCCAACACGGCGTAGTTACACCACGGCCACACCGGGGTCATGCCGCGGTCACGCCATGTTCACTCCGTGACCACCTGCAATCCATCCCACACCAGCCTCCACACCATCCCCCACCCCCAGCCTCATGAAAAACACTCATGATATCCCTCTACCACTTGAAAAACAGCCCCAACCACCAGTTCCAGCCCACACCATCCCCCTGCTACCCTCTTCTTCCTGCCTTCCAGCCCACACCAACCACTCCATCTCACACCAGCCAGTGCACCAACCCCCATACTTCTACATTCTAGCCCGCACCAACCCCCTAAAACCTACAAAACAACCACATACCACTTGTTCCAACCTGCACAAGACCCTTCCACCTGCATTCAACCCGCACCAGCCTTTTCAGCACAAACCATCCATAGAAACCAACCATAATAGAAAAAAACCCTAGACCCTACACATCACCACCCCACACCCAGCTCCACAATAAACCATCACCCCATACACCAGAAAACCACTAACAATACATATAGCCAAAACAACCATCCTACAAAACTAGTACTCCAGCCCCCATCCAAACTACACCTCCAGCATAGAAAAAATAGCATGCCACCCCCAGGGGAAGCCAGTGAAGGACCTTTCCAAAAAAAAATTCCTAAGGGTGGATTCAATGTATTTGACCACTCTCTTGAGTAAAATTAAGTGATAACACCAATAATCATGCATACTATAAAGAACATATTGAACAAGCTATAACCACCTAGCATAAGAGAGATAGTTATTAGTCCAAACATTAAATCTTATAAATATTTTCTCTTCCAATACCACAAAATCAGAAGCTCTAAGCTTAGAAGTGATGAGGGGAACTCCTAGATAACAAAGATGAAGATACCCATTCTTAACCCCCATAAAAGCCTCAATATAATCACAAAAATCAGGAGAGATACCAAACGCAAACATTAGGGACTTTAAAAGATTAATATTCAATCCTAACATGGAATAAAAAATATCCAAAGCATGCTGATGAAGGCATTTTTCACTGGAGTACCATGGTTATCCTTTTTCTCTAGGGATATTACGTATCATTCATTGTGAGGGGGTTTATAATAAAATAAAAAGTTGTATTACTAACTTCCAGATCCACTTTTTATCCTTAGGTAGAAGAATTACGTTGGGGAATTTCATCCTTATCTCCATTACGATTCATGTGTCATTAGTCTTAATGGATTTGAAAGAGGTGTTGGGGAATATTGAAAATATAATTACTTCATTCATATTGTATTCTCATGGGGAGGGAATATTTTCCTAGGGATGTGTGGATGAGGATGTCCATACTAGTGTTATATGGTGGTATCAACTTATGCAGTGTTGAGGCATCAATGTACATTCTGCAAGTTAAGTTTGTTGGAGAGGTTTTTGAAGGTCGTTCTCTATGGGGAAATTTCATATTTGTCAATGTATTGATCTCACCTTGAGGATCATGGGGGAAAGTCTCATGGATGTGGAAGGAGTTGCATGGGAACATTATGGTTCTCAAGAAGCAACCTCGGTGGATTTTGGAATGAGGAAACATAAACATCTGGTTTGACAACTAGGCAGGATCCCCTCTTGGATTTCTAGGCTGTCCGACTCCCAACATTTTTTTCCAAGGAAAGTTGTTACCCCTATTTTACATAGGTTGTTCTTAACCACCATCAATGTGAATGTTTTGATAACATTATTATATCTTCTTAAATGGAATGTTTATTCTCCACAAAGTCTCTAATGTGGGATTTCCTTGCCAAGATTTATAGGTCTGTACATAAGATTCCAAATGGTATCAATAGTGGTGAAAATCTATACTGGTGTAAAGAAATCCTGATTAAATGTAACTTAATGATTTGGTGGATCATTAACCATTTTATTTATATGAATGAAACTATTAGGAGTTGGGGGGAGGGTGTAGGTGGGGTGTCTAAGAGGGGCTATCCAGGGGGTGTCTAAGGGCTGTCCGGGGGGGGGGGGGGGTCGGAGGGTCTGTAGGGTAGGGGGAAGGGTGCAGGTGGGGTTTCTAGGGGGTGTTCGGGGTAGGGGGGGGGGGGTGCCAGGGGGTCTACAGGGTAGTGGGAGGGTTCTTGTGGGGTGTTTAGGAGGGGGTGTATAGGGTCTATCAGGGGGGGTGGTGTCTAGGGGGGGGGGGGGCTGTTTAGGATGGGTGTCTAGGGGGGAGGGGTGTCTAGTGGGGGTGAAAGGGGTCTATCCATGGGGTGCAAGGGGCCGTCTAGGGGGACATGGGGGTGTTCAACGGGGCAATACAGGGGGTCATGGGGGTGCGGGGGGGGGGGGGGGGGTGTTAATACCTTCTGAGCATTTACAAAACAAAACAAAACTCCACTTTATTTTATCAAATTACTTTGAGATATAAAGCTTTAAAGCAAAGTTCCCATGTTTATCCTTACGTTTCATGATGTTAACACATTTAGAGGCAGTTCTGAATACTTTTACCAGGGGTAAATCCAAACTGATTTGAGGAGATAAACCCATGAGAAATGGGACCTAACATCATAACAATAATTTTTCTAATGATTTTTGGAAAGGAATTCCCAATTAAAATAGGTCTGAAATCCTTAACATCCACATCATTTTCCTTTTATGGAATTAGGTCAATAAAATTGGAGTTTATTCCATAGGGCATTGAGGCATGGTTAAAGAACTCCCTCGTAGCATTAAGGAGCTCATCACGAACTATGGCCCAGTAGAACATAAATGATTTATTTTTGAACCCATGAGGACCAGCCACACTCTCATGATTTAGAGAAAAAAGGGCACTCTTAAGCTCCTTCTCATCAAGGGATGAAATAAGGGAGATTGTTAGATTGGTGTAGCCCGATCTGGTTGACCACACTCTAGTGCTAGAAGGCTGTATCTTTTGCATCCTTTATCAGACTTTTTTTGGCTTCAATAAGAGAAAAAAGATTTTGATGATTTTTCATTAAAAATTTATTTAGGACTTTTCTGATAAGAAATTTTTTCTTCTTTGAACACTTTGGCCAGCTCTTCTTATGTTTTAACTGGCGAAAACAATGCATTTTGGTTCCATTGTTTTTTCATTCTGGTTTTCATTGTTTCACAGTGGTTTCACAGGGGGTGGGGGATTGGTGTAGGGAGGGGGGGGGGGGGTGGGTGTAGGGGCAGATGGGGGGCTGGGTGAAGGAGGTATTGGGGGTGCAGGAGGGTGTCTAGGGGGGCAGTGTGGGTGCAGGTGGGGGGGGGGGGGTCGATAGTGGGGGTGTAGTGGGTGGGGGGGGGGAGGGGGACCTTGGTGTAGGGGGTAGTGAGGGGCTGGGGGTTGGGTGTAGGGAAGGATTGGGGGGCTGGGTGCAAGTGGTACTGGGGGTACAGGGGGGGTGTCTAGGAGGGGGGGGGGGAGTGGGGGTATAGGTGGTGGTGTGTGTGTGTGTGGGACGGGGGGTGGACAGTGGGGGTGCAGGTGTGGGGGGGGGGGAGGGGTACATGAGAGCAGGGGTAGGGGGGGGGGGTGGACAATGGGGGTGTAGGTGGGGGGGGGGACACCTGGGTGTAAGGAGTAGTGGGGTGGGGGGGGTTGGGTGTAGGGCTGGGTGCAGGTGGTACTGGGGGTGTAGGGGGGGTGTCCAGGAGGGGGGGGGGGTGCAGTGGGGGTGCTGGTGGGGGGGGGGGGTGGATAGTGGGGGTGCAGGTGTGGGGGAGGTGGACTTGGGTTCAGGGGGTAGTGGGGGGATAGGTGCAGGGCTGGGAGCAGGTGGTGCTGGGGGTGCAGGGGGGTCTAAGAGGGGGGGTGGGGGCAGTGGGTGTGCAGGTGGGGGGGGGGGCATGGACAGTGGAGGTGTAGGTGAGGAGGGGGGGGGGGACCTGGGTGTAGGGGGTAGTGGGGGCGATGGGTGTAGGGAGTTAGTAGGGGTGCAGGTGGGGGGGGGGGGTGGATAGTGGGGGTGTAGTGGTGGGGGGGGGGACCTGGTGCAGGGGGAAGTGAGGGGGCTGGGTGCGGGGGGGGGGGGCAGTGGGGGTGCAGGTGGGGGGGGGGGGGGGGTTAGAAAGTGGGGGTGTAGGTGGGGGTGGGGGGGGGGGGGGTTGGGTGCCGAGGGGAGATAGGGGATGGGTGCAGGTGGAACTGGGGGTGAAGGGGGGTTGGTGTCAAGGGGGGGAGGGGGTTCTGGGTGCAGGTGGTGCTAGGGGTGCATGGGGGTAGTGGGGGTGCAGGGGGTGTCCAGGGGTGTCAAGGGGGTAGGGGTGTGCAAGGGGGTTCTATCCAGAGGGGAGAGTGGGGGTGTGCATTAGGGGAGGGGATGTGCTGGGGGGGTCTATCACAGGGGGAAGGGAGGGGATGTAGGGGGCTTGTCCAGTGGGGTAGCTGATATTTCTGGGAAAAGAATATATACCCATGTTTTGAGAACTGTGGGTAAATATGCGGCTACAGAACCCTCTATACCCACGGTTTTTAAACTGTGGGTAAATATGCTACTGTAGAACCATCTATACCTAGAGTTTACTTAACCATAGGCATCTAATTTCTACTGTGAAAATGTATACCCATGGTTCTCTAAACTGTGGGCATAGATCTATACCCATGATTCTGGTGAACCATGGGTAAGTTGAAATTTCAGTGGGATATACCCACGGTTTCTGTAAAACTATGGTTATAGGGAAATACTGATGCCTCGAAATCCCACAGTTCATCAAACCGTGGGTATAGCCTATACCCACTATTTAATGTGCTATACCCATGGTTTGAAATTGTGGGTATAGGGAACTATTCCAGTAGAGTTTATCCCAGGTGACCAACATACTTCCCATTCTTTCAATTAATGTGGATGTTTATTTATCCTTTTTCAGAAGTGAATTCTAAATATAAGAAATTTTGAATAGAATAACACTAGTTAAAAAGAATAAGTTAAAATTTCAAGGAAACAATTTACTAAAGGGTGGAGAATGTTACATTAGAGTTTTTAAAAGGGAACACTATTTTTGATAGTATGCGTGATACACCACATCGAGATTAAGCGAACAACTAAATATTATTATTTAAGTGTTTCCATTATATCCTTTCCATTAGAATGGTGGGATAGAATAATATTAAATGAATTATAAATTCTCATTTACACACACACACACATAATTCTTTCATTTATTAATTTTAAATTAATTTAAAACCCATTTTAAAATAAATTTATTTTTTTATAAAAAACTATTTCAATGAAATTAAGTGTGTTTTTATAAGTATAAAAAAAATCTTATTGGATAATATTTATGAATATATATATATATATAATATAATCTATTTAATTTTTATAATTATTCTTATATTAATCATAAAAATGATTTAAGAACAAATCCAATTTTATGAATAAAAGAAGTATTTTTCTAAAAAGGTATATTTTACTATATTTTATTAAACACTTGTTCCAAATCATGTTTTTGAAAATTTTAAATATTTTTTATTAAATAAAATAATTTTTTGAATTGATAATATAAAAATTTACATTGGTATGTTTTTTTGTTATTTTTCTAATATGATTAATTTTTTTATTAATAGACAAAGAGTACTAAATTTTAATTGGAAACTACTTTTGCATAAAATATATTTTTAGTGTTAAATTATATATATAAATTATTTTGATTTATAATTAAATAAAATTTTCATCATTTAATCCAATTAAGGATTTTGGAATAAACATCCAAGTGAAATTGAATTTAAAAACATTTTTAACTATAGATCGTTTTTACCTTAAAAACATGTTTTCTCGATATGCCAATGGGAATAATTTTAAATTTATTTTAGAAACTTTTATGTTTTTAATTTTGAAAAATGGATTCAATATTTGGAATAATATGGTCCAATGTTTATATATATATACCATTAATTTTTAGAAAATTTGATTAGTAACTTTAGTAATTATTTTTATCCCCACAGTTATGTGTAAATTGGGCAATTAAGGGTAAAAAATAATATTCTTAAATGTCAAATAATTACCATAAAACATGTCCAAATTTTATTGGATGAGATTATTTTTACCAAAATCTTCCTTGGACCCATTTGTTTGTGCTTTTGGAACAATTTGGATGACTTTAATACAATTATAGTATTTTACTCAAACAAAAGTCAATTTTTCCACACTATTATTTTTTCAAAGTAACATATTTTTAATATGTGATTATAGAAGGGATATGAAAAACAATAAAAAACAAATTAGGCATATAAAAGTTTTACCTAAATCATGTAAATTTATTTATATTTTTAGGAAAAAATAATAAAATTAAATGGAAACACAATGAGGATGTAGTAATTGATTCATTAATAGAAAAATCATATAAATGATATTAAAAATATTAAAATGAATATAATAAGATATAATTGATGCATTATATAATTTTAATGGATGAAATTGAAATTTTTGGGATGATTAAATATTTTTTTGAAGATATCATGTGGTTATGATATTTTGAAAATATCATAAATTCAATAGTGTGAAAATTGACATTAATGACATTTTGAAATAAATAATATTTTATTAAAAGAAATAAAAATAAAAAATATCTAAACATAATCCAAATAAATATTACAAGTCCAAAATTTTTATAAATAATCAATTATATTTATTTTTACATGTTATAGTAATTATATAAACCCTCAAAGTGTAAATTAAATGACAACACAGTAAGAGTTAAAAGGAAAAATAAAGGATAAAACAAAAAGATAAGGATTAAAAAAATAATTAAAACCTATAAAATTTTCATTTTATGAATTTATTTTTACCCATAATCATCCTATATTCTAAATAATTCAATTTGGATCTAATTGGAATAGAAAATTAATTTATATGCATTTAATAATTTGAAGAATTCCCAGACTACCCCCTTCTATAATAAAAGGTCACTACTTTTTATCAGTTATTCAAACATGAAATCCTTTTTTGACCTACCATGATATACCTTAATACATTCATATAATATATTCCCACATTATATTGGACTTTTTAGGTAGAAAAGCTTCTTTATGGGTGAAATGGTGTTAATAAAAGGAGATTGTCTGAAGAAGAGGTATCATTTTTAATTAAGTGTTTCCATTTTATTTCTTCTTCCACTACCTTAAAATATGCTTCAACCATGATTGAATTATAAATCCAGTATATATAATATAAATAAATTTTATAATGTGAATATCATCACCTATATCCATCTCCACTTCCATCAAATGGTAATAGAATTAATTGTTTGTACGTTTATGTGAACTATCATCTCCAGGAACCGATATAATCTTTTTTCATTTACATCTCTCAAGACAGGTAATAATGATGTAAGTAATGTTTATATATTATATTAATGAGATATTTATCATTATAATATAATAATATATCATTTACATTATTACCTTCCATGTACATAACACTGATTACTTCGTTCATGTGTACATGTGGACTATCACCTCCACGAAGTGATGTGATTAATTTTTAATCACCACCTAAAAATAATACTATTAATAGGTATATTTAGTGGATTAAAATTATTAAAATTGTATTTTTATCATTACAGAGTGCTAAAATTATATATTCCTTCTTTCCATAATGATCATTGAAAAATGGAAATGTTACTCATGCGTACGTACACCATACTATCGCCATGATTATAATATTGTTCATTTTTCATAACCATACATGAATGGTTTGATTTAAAGGTATAATTTATGTACAAGGAGGATAAAAATTTCATGAATACTATTTTTGATATTATTAACTAATTACCACAATGACCATAGACAACATGTTAAGATATTTTGGACTCATGTACCGAATATCGACAAAACATATCACATGAACATAAAAAATTAAATAATACTTGTAAAATGAGAATAAGTGGTATAAAAGGAATAATATAGTTGAAATAGGTTATTATGAAATAAAATAATTTACATAATTTTATTATCCAAGAATATAATGAACATAAGTGATGATTCAGACTCATGGTAATGGATTTCGTCTCAATTTTCTTTCATCGAGACATTACATGATGATATGCACCTTTATTATTTTATAAGATGTATATATAGAATATTTTATGATTCATATATATATATATATTTAATATATCCTCATATAATTTAATGTTTTTTATATGTTCCTCTTTCATTTAGATTATGATTTAAATGTTCAAAGTCATATGAGATTCTTTGAATGAACAAATAATTAATTTTCAAATCTTTTTCTGCATGTCAATATTCATGAATTTATATTACATATTTATTTTATGGATAAAAAATTATTTTAGAATCAATTTTATCAATATTTTTAATTTCATTCAATTCCTTTCAATAACAAATCATTTTAATTTTTCGGTATGGAACTTTTAGCGTTATTTACAAAAAGACAAAAGGAATGTTTTTTAATGTATATCGTGACAACAACTTCTCCACTACGAGGAAAATTATTTTATATTTGGATTCCTATAAAAGTTATCAGGTTTTTATAAGACAAATATACCCATATTTCTCTTTTACTAGGTATTTTGATATCGGAAATGGGTTTTCAAAATGGATTGATTATTCCAATATGTTGAAATATTTTCTTGTGACTTTGAATAAAATTTTACGAGTGACATGTTGAAAATTGAATTATTTTATGTATTAAGTTTATATAATGGTATATGGGAATTTTATGGGTGGATATTTGATAAACTAAAGGAATTTGGTTCTATGATAAACCAAGGATGGGTTTTCACATTATAACCTCCATTACATTAGGTATAGAAGTCTTTCGTATGACTATAGAGTTTATAAGAATGACATGTATGGAGGTTGACTGCATGGTTATTTCATTTTTGTATAATTATGACCCATGTTAATTGTATGTGTTATCTATTCTATATATAATTTTTGTGGTAATAATTTGATTTCAAAAAGGGTATGAAATGGGATTACATTTAAAGGAAAGTATTTACAACATCATAAGGGTAAAAATATTAAATTATGATAAATTATTCATGGGTTTTTATGTTTTCTCAAGACTAAAATATTTTCTTCATTTTATATCACATAATGAATTTTTTTTCTCATCCCTAGTTTTTTAATGTTGTTCATAGGAATTATTATGTGAAAGGATTTGGAGATTTCATATTAAATTTTGTGAAGATTTTTCATAAAATTGATAATTACTTATTTTAAATGTGCTAAATTATAGTGAAAATGGATACTATTAGGAAGTGAAAATTTTTTATTTTTGTTGTTTTGTAATGTATGAGTTATGGACTACTTCTCAAAAAATTTAATCCTATAAAGATCCTCAATGTCAAATAAAGTAAATTCTTGAGTAAAACTCAAGATTATTTAATGTTTAAGGTCAGGGAATTGTATTTAAAGCACTTATTAACCACTATGAACAGATGGTAATGGTTATATCCATAGATATAAAATAAACTATATAAGTTTATGACCTTTTGTAATAATAGATAGAACAATCTCTAGCCATTTATAGGAAATGACCTTAGAAGCTATTTATGAAGCCTGAAATGGGACTCTTCCCTCTATATTAGATCAATTCCCAAATGTGTTTATGTATGATTCATCTCGGTTACCACCCAAATGATAAATAAAATGTTCTATCAATATACTATTCGGAAAAATCCCTATTTCACTACAATCATTCATAAGGTCTTAGACAAAGTTATAAGAGTTAATGTTCCAATCTAATGAGTTAGATAGTAATTATTTTATCAGACATATTATATCATCATTTGTAGAACCCATTTTATTTTTCAAGAAATAATGGAATTATATCGCATTATATGTTAATTATCATAAGTTTAATCATGTTATTATATGAAATTAGTATAATTTTCCTCTAATTGATGATATTTATTATCAATAAATGGGATAAAGGTGGTTCTATAAGGTTAAAATATTCTATGGATATAATCCACATAGAATTATATTACATGATATTCTAATGATAGTTTATTGAGTAGATATTACCATTATAAACATGTTTCCATGACCTTTGTTCTAATAAATGAACCTATAGTCTTGATTTCCTTGATGAACCATGACATACATAGGTAACTTGATTTTTTTTCATGGTATTTTTAAAATATTTTCATTTACTCTCAAAGTAGGTATGACTACGAGGAACCATGTGGAATATCACTATGTACATTATGGGATCATCATTTTTATGATAAGTGTTCCATGCGTAACTTATTCATCTAATAAGTCTATTTCCTCGAACATTTCATTTATAAAAATGCATATTAGTTTTTCTTTGAAAGATAGAATAAATTATATACTTGTAGCAACCAAATAATGTTTTTTAGGTACAAATTTTTCATGGATTGGAAGGCTATTATAGTCTCTTTATTTAGGATTTATCTAGGTTTGTTTCTATAATGAATACTTTGAAAATAAATGAATTCCATTATCATGGTTATATGAATTTTATTAATTATTTCAATAGATTGAGTATCATCTCATACTTCCACCCATCCTCATCTTTCCTGAACTAGGTAATGGATATGTGGTATATTTTTATTCATATGTATTTGGTCTTGGATTTTTTTGATGAAGGGATATCATGATGTCAAATATAGTTAAATGTAGTTGAAAATCCTTGAGAAAAACTATACTACACCTAAACTATAATTTGATTTAATTGTCCAATATTTACAAGTATGGATTCATTACCCTTTTAGAGAAAATATCATACTTTTCATTTACCATAAGAGTTGGAAATACTTCATTTCTTAGTGAGAATATAAATATAGTCAATAGATATGGATGAATTACCTCCATATGTTTGAAGTTGTATTAGAATAAAAACCATGTAAATTGATTTTTTTGTAGATGTGTTTAGTGAGAAATTTATATTGAATTGGCCGGAGAAGCTCATTACCAGTGGAAGATGATGAGAAAGATTGCTAACATTCATATGGATTTCACCAACTATGACATGATTTTAATTTTTCATAGTTAATCTCATTTCTAATATTTTGGATTTTGTGAAAGGGGATTTGATAGATGATCTATATTTTATCAAAATTAAGAAAAATCAAAATTTTGGGCTGTCTTCTAATGCCTATAAAGTGGATAAAAAATCTTTTTTAAATATTCAGAAAATAGATTGATATTTCATATCCTTTTACAGTACAAAATCTTTCCAAATTTATCCATTCATAATGGTATATTAATCTGATTTTCATGAAAATATTAAATGTGATGAAAACTCATTTCCTATGGTTAGGTATGAAATGAGATATTATATATATTTTTTATGACATTCATGACATGTCAATAAGAAAAATATGATCATCATGAATGGATAGAATGAAAATGTTTATTCAAATACCTATATGGATTTGAGGCTATATTTCAATGAATATTTTCATAGGTATATTGAAAAAATATAGAAACATGATGATATATGGGTGATTGTGGATTTAATACCTATGTTTAAATAGTTTCCCTTAGGTAAAGAGGCTAAAATTATAGAGGACCTAGCAGATTTGTATATTTGGAAAGTGGTGAAGATACATAAGGTACCAATTTTTACTATATCTGATAGATATCCATATTTCACTTCTTTATTTTGGTGTTCATTTGAATAGTCTCTTAGGAGTCGACTAAATATTTGTATGGAATACTATACATATATAGATGCATAGCCGAAAAGAACAATTTAGATATTAGAAGATATATTAGATATTATGTCATGTAATTTGGCAGCTTGGGGTAATATCATATGCCTTTGGTGAAGTTATGATTTAATAACATCTATCACGAGTGTATAAAAATGTCCATTTTTGGGGATTTATAGGGTATTCCATTCCATTCATTACTATTTTGAAAATAGATCAGACAATCATCATAGATTGGACTGAGAATTGTCCATGAGAGTATGGAGAAAATTCATATGATCCACAAGTGGATCAAAATATATCAATGCCAATAGAAATTGTATGAATAAAATGTTTACTAACCACTATATTATTATGTGAGTGTTCACTTCTTCATGAAAGTGTCTTCAACACATATTCATCAATGATTAGGGAAATAAAGGAATTCAACAACATGGTATGTGGGACCATTCGGGGTTGTTGAAATAATTCCCACTATTTCATATCAGTTAGCCTTACCACCAATATTTTTTGTAGTGTCAGATATCTTACATGTTTCTCAAAAAAGAAGTTCCTACCATATCCCAATCACATGATTATAATGGATCATGTTACTCATGATCCTGATGTGACTTTTATCCATCAACCAATTCAAATTCTAGAAAAACGGGATAAAACCAGGGGAGGGGGATCTATTTTCTTTGGTGATAGTTTAATGGAAACATGGTTGAGTTTGAGTTGAAACATAGGATTAGGTAAATTTATTCTTGGATTATTGGATATATTTTTTCAATAGAGTATAAATATTTGGCTTATTGAGTATGTAAATCCCCATTTGTGGGGATAATATAGCACCCCCCAGTTTGGTTCTCACTATTTTTTATGTTTTTAAATTTATTCTTGGAGTAATGTGATAAATATATAGAAGTTTACAAAGCTATCGAGGGGATAAAAACCTAGAATATGGTTGTTTAAAATTCCATAGTAAATATTCATGATGTGCATGTTTGTTTCACAATGTGAATCAGCCTTGGAAACATTCAATTAATTATTTCATATCAGGAATGTTTTTATCAGGTTTATGGATGAGGCAGTTCACAATATGAAATGAGTTCAAAGAAAGAATAGGTTTTTCTGGAAATTTAAATTGAGGTGATTGGTTTTATATCATAAGTGAACTCTAAAGGTATTCCTTATGTGAATTCCCAATTTTTATCATGAATTTTCAAGGTTTTATCTTTTTTAGTCTGAACAGATGTTGTATTTTCTCATTCATTTCCATATTTTCCCAACATGACTTTTAGGAATACCATACAAACATTCTATCAATCTAATACATTTGGACTCTTATTCCAGTTAATCATTGGGCATTCAATTATGGAAATCAATGGTTAGTATGATACTATTCCCTCTATTATTGTATTGATTTGATTTTCCTTGAAAGGAACTATAATATCAGTGTGTAATACCTTGATATATGGCTTGGGATTTGTGTTAATGAGATATTCATGGGTTTTGATAGATGAAAAGGAGGAGTTTTAATTTATAATTTTTTTATATATATTTTTTTCCCAAAAAAACTTGAGGTATGTGGAATCACTCACATTCTATAGTTCTAGATCTTTATAGATTGTGTTTTCTATATTTTTTCATATTATTTTTTCAGAATTATATTGAAAAAATTCATTTGGAAAATCCATATTTTGATTTGATATCAGAAGGTTGTTTTTTCGAATATGGGTATGTAATTATTTTATAATGAAGTGGGATGTCAATTATGATTTCAAATATTTATATAATTGGATGTTTGGAATGATTTTTTAGTGTTATTTCATGTTCCTGTGAATAGTATGGGAAAAGGGAGTGATATTATGATTATAAAAATGAAATGGATATAAAAATGAATATAACTCTATAAATATGGATCATGGAAAGATAAATTTGTGAAATGATGCCTCACCACTCATGAGTATAGGGAGGTCGATGGTTTCACACATTGTGTGTGTGTGTGTAATTGGAATTATTATTCCAAGTAACAATTAATGATTTTAAAATATTTATTTTACATTTCCCATTGAACTTGTTTACATCATATGTCACCAATTTATATGAATCCCAAACTATTTTATACAAAATTATGATGTATTGGTATTTTACTTGTGGCATGTGCGGGGATGTCTCAGATGATTATATACTGTGTGTTGTGTTCGACCCCTATATGGTCTCCTTAGTGTGTTTAAAGATTTCATCTATTGAGATACTAGGAATATGAAGGTTATTTAATTCTCTACTGGAGTTCCTTCATGTTGTGATTATGTTAATTAGATATGGTTCTTTGGGGTGACTATGTGTTGATCTACTGTGGCTCTACCTAGGTGCCTGAGTATCAAGTCATAGAGTCATATTCTTTTAGATTTTTATTTTCATATTTATTGTTACACTAATATAGTATTATGGGTATATTCAATGAGTTGTATAGTTTATTTTCTCAAACATCATATAGATCGTCATTTTTTGGGTCTGTACTAATAGGATATATGTATCTTCAAAAAAATAAACCCCCAAAATTCTCTTAATCCCTTGAAATTTATTTCCTTCTTTTGGTGTTTTAGGGATTACACTTAAAGATTGTATCACCTATACCTCATCCCAAACCAATGAGCTGGGTTGGTATTATACAGTACTTATAGTATCAAAAATTTTAATCATTGATATCTTTATTTGTGATATCACTTAAAACATATTTTGGAAGGTTATTTTTCATCTACGACATTATCAATCTTTGATTCAATTGATATAATGGGAATATTGTCTTTTACAACAATTTTTATTCTTTCTCTAGATGGATTATGAAATGTTCATTTTTATCTAATAAAGTATTCACTATTACCTTTTTCTTTCCTTTCCATCCACCATGAATAATCATAACTTTTAATTTAATTAAATATCACTATGAATATATTTCTTCCATTTCATTGATAAATGGGTTTTTACCAAGATTACATACATTAATTGATAGAGGAAATTATTGACTTAATCATACACACCTTTATCTATAAGAATTTAGTTTTAGGTAATATCTTATATAAAATTGTTCTATTAATTGGTTTTGTGGCATAATAGAAATAAAAATATTTTTTATTGTAATTTAGAGGTTATTAATTACCCAGGATTTTTAACTTTGTATATTTTTAGCAATCCACATTTTTTCTTTAGATATATTATGATATTTTTATCAATTTCTTGAATTGGGGAAAGGTATTTATGTTTTTATATTTTTATTACAGTATGGGTGATTATTCACTAATCCAATTATTTAAAATTTTGAAATTTACTTATATAACAATGAAATTGTACATAAACATATGAAATGTGGTTTTAAACATTATGTATCCCCTTGATTAATTTATAGGTCTCTTGAGACAAACATGTTTTTTTATTTTGTATATGTATTCAAAATTCATCATGATCTATTGATAGTGATCTTGATAACATGTCTACTATCATGGATATGAAATGGATGGGAAAAAATGATGTCTTGGTATAGTCATTGAAAATGAGATCAAGATGTCTAACATTATGTATTCCATTGTGAAAATTAGATATTTCTATCCATGTGATCTATTTATTTTAATTTTTATCATTGGATATATTATTCTACTTATGTCAGTTTATGTTGGAATTAATTTTTATTTTTTATTCCTAAAATAATATATTCCTATATTATCCTCACATATTATTTTTGATTCAAATTATTTATATTTACCCTTGCAGAGCGTTATATCCCACCATGAGTTATGTTTTCATTTGACCAGGTTATGAGGAAAACTAATAAAAATGATATATCTAATAGAATTGTTTATAAGGATAACTTGTCTAATATTTTTCTGAATTATTATGAATAAATTAGTCTATTATATAGTTGAATGAATATTATGTTTGGTTGAGAAATAAATAATATTTACTTTCTATTGTTTTTAATAATTATCTAAATCCCTAAAAAAAATGGTCTTGGTAATATATTTAATGTAACACTTTCTATATGTCAAATAATAATGGGATGATTTTTTTGTTAATCTATAGTTTTCATTGAATATAGTGTGTAATGAATGTGTTTATTGGACATATATTGGGAGTGTGGGTATGATGTTCAAAATAGTGGGGTTGAATAATTAATAGATGTTTTCAATCAATGTTAAATCATATTCTATACCTGAAAATAAAGGAGGATCCAAAGGGGGAGGATCGAGGTCCAATGAGTGGTGGAATTTTCTCTTCTTGTGGATCTAGTGTTTCCCCTCAGCATCGATTCCGAGGGAGAGGCTAGAACGCATTATTTAGTGTTGAGATGGAGAGTATCTGGCATCACCTCCTCTCCATTCTATTTTTGTTTTTTTATTTCTCACAATAGTTGGTGTTCTGTGATTTCACAATGATTTTGGATGGTTTGATGGTAGTTTTGCTGCATTGTCATCATCGGTGTGAACATGCAACACTTTGGTTTCCCTATATTCCCCTTCTTGTGGTTTACATGTTTCGGCATTCAGTGAGGGTTTTTCTGTGGTGAAGATCTTCCTAGTATCATGCTCAAAGCAGTGCTTTTGGCTCATATCGACTCATATCCCCTTGACGGTGATGCTCCCTCATTGTTGTTTTTGGGTCTTCCAGTCCTGGTAGGTGTTGCATTATCTTCATGCACCTTGGAGTTTCTACCTCTTCCAGATTCCTCTGTGGCTATGATATTGGAGGGTTATATTACAGTGGGGATTTCTTCTAGTGATTGTTTTGGGAACAAGATTGTATGAAAAGGAAGGCTAGGAGTGAAATCTTTATGCGGTATTGAAGTAGGATATGAGTTTTTGGCTATGAAGGTTTTCATCAATTATGGTTTTCTTTTGTGTAATTGTGATGAAATATTTTGACTATGTGGAAAGGTTTTTGTGGTGGTGATTTCTTTGTGGCCCCTATGATCCCTGATTGAAGGGATTATGAAACTAGTTTATATATAAGGGGATGCTTCAGATGAGATTTAGGACATGAATTTTCCACCCCACCTTTTCTATATAGATTTGGATGTTTGAGAGGGTATAGAAATTTCCATCGATACCAGACCCATGAATCAATAGATGGGACAACTAGCTGATTTGTGATGGGAAGGTGTATTTTGGTCTTAATTATATTGATGTTGTAGAGGTTATTTCCATTGTAGACATGCACATTGTTCCCTAAGGCATTAAACTTGTTGGATGTTTGGGAACATTAGTTTTATTTATGTATTTGATGTCATTTTGGGTCCCCCCTTAGCCATTAAAAGGGAGTTTATGTTTATAAAATTAATAATTTTCAGTCATAATCTATACATGGAAGATATATGTAAGACCAGATATATAAATGGAACCATTTAGGAAAAGATCATTCTTTAACAACAAGGGAATTACTTTCTCCATTGTAGGAACTAAAATAAAATAGAAAAAAATATATATAACCATATGAATTTGTCCACCATCATGAATGATACTATTAGAACATGTGACATCATTAATGGGTTTAAAAGTTTTTATAGAGGGTTCCACATTACCCAATTACCAGACCCATTACCCACTATTCATGGGTATTTATGCTCATACTTTTGGAGGATTTTACAAGGAGTGTGGTATATAATATTCCCTAAATATTGATTTCCCAAATCTTTAGTCATAGTTAATAATTTTTCATTCAACATATTTACATTAGCGATGATTTGTGAGTGTTTAAATTCATTTCACCGAACCAATAAAACCCAAAATCAAATGATAATGGGCATAGTGTGAGCGTGATATTTAAATGAGGAATAATACTCTTTAAGAAAATTGATTTCTAAGGAAACATAAAATTATTCTTATTCATTCCCCTCTGATGAATATATGATCATCAAACTATGTTTTATAGAAATTTCATTAGATACATTTGGTTATGAGATTGAGTGAGAAATTATTCTAAATATTAATGAGGTATAACTAATTTAAAAATTGATCAACCATAACCCAAATATAGAAAATTAAATTTGAGACAATTAGTAGACATATTATGATTCCATGAATACATTATTACATTTCAATATGTGAGTAGGTAATTTATATATCATCACACTATAATTTTTCATTTTTCATTAACATAATACTACATCAAAAAAATATGTCATATTCATATTATCTATCCTTTTGTTTTATAACCATAATTTCTCTTAATTATCTACGTACAATTTTTTATCACATTAAAATAGATAATGATGTGATATGTGCTTTATCCAACAGATTCTAATTTTAAATTTTCAATCCTATGAAACATATATTGTGGGTTTTTTATTCTTATCATATCCAAATTGTTGGATTTGTTGAATGTGTTTTTTGGAGGTGAAAATAGACGATTATTTTATCGACAATAGATTTATAATGTTTATGTTTATGAATTATTAGGCAAGGAATATTGAGTATGATTTTTTTGACAGTAACATGGTCTTGTTTTATAATAGATAAGGATGTTCTGCATTGAAGAATGAGTATACAAGAATTAGATTCCAATCAAGAAGAAAACATGCATACACTATATAATGAATGAATATAAACACCTTAATATTACCAAATATCAAGGATCATTGTATTTGAATTGTAAAATTTGGAATTTTTAATGGAGTTGAAGATATTTTTTATAATCCATAATATATTTTTATTATATTTTGTTGAAACAAAAAATATCATGCCATGAAATTTCCATTCATGATGTGAATATTATAATCATGGATGACAAAATACAAACATTGTATATTATAAGGTTAAGCCATGGAACATTATAAAAATTGGTCACGAATCAAATACATAATCTCTTTACTTGAAATTAATTCAAATAACATGAAAGATATCATCAAAATTCTATTAAAAGTGATAAATATATACATTTTTCACTAAATGATATGTAATATGGTTATGGTATTGTTTATAATGTTTTATTTTCTAAATATAGATAATATTTTTTCACACTATGACATAATAGGCTATATCATGAATGATGATTGAGTGTTTATAATGGTATAATATTTATAAGTATTGTTTCACAATATAGTATCCATGATTTAAATTTAGGGATATGAATTTTAGAGGTACAAGGTAAATCTAGACCTACACACTAGAATGATAGATGTGACACATCATACCAAGTGGAGTATGAGGTTATATCATCAAGGATTCCATTATGTTGGGATGTGTTAGTTTAATCAAGAATATTTATATGTATTTCTACATTACACTAAATGAATTTAAAATTAGATATTATGAGATTTTTTTTGATACAAAGGATCTAATTATTGAGTAGACATGCTACTAAAAAGGAGGATCGCATATTATGAGTTTTCTTACGATTGAGGTTATCATGCAATGCATAGTATTGTTGCATCATGGAGAATAATTTCTCCAAAAATCACGATGATTCATTCAAACATATAAATAAGGAATGTTGGATAATAGTTTTGGTAGTTTTAGTAATTTTAAATTCATTTATATCCTTACATAAAATCATAGGGTACACTTGGAAGTATCATTGTTGAATAGTTAAGGGGGTATTTATCTCAACCATATAAATAAGGGTAGGTTTCACGAGTTTTCAAAATACTATAGTTATTAGGTTGGAAAAAATGAATCTTAATATATATATTTCATTTATGAATTTAATCGTAGAAGTTGAAAAAATATCCTATAGAATACAATTGAATCATAGGTTATGGTTTGTGATATTATTATCCACGAACAATGAAAATGAGGTCACTACTATATCTAGTTAGAACTAAATTCCATAAGAAAATAATACTATAGAATTATAATTATCTATATTAAAAAAAGTTTATTCTTGGGATTCAATAAGGTAAAATAATTAAACCATTTCAAGAGGATTTGATCTCATTATGCCTTGAATAAATAAGATCATAACAACTTGGACTATAATAGTGAATCTATTTAGAAGATGATGGTTCGATGTGACTCTGTGAAAAAAGTAAAACTAGAAGGGACACAAAAATCTATAAACTATTGAACAATGCACCTATGTCTATAAAGAATTCATTTTTTTTAAATTTGTTCATGTTAAGGTAAAAAATATGAATTTTCAATTTACTAATAGAAAACCTTTCCAAAAGAAGGTATTAATATAATAAGTGAGTAATAGTGGATTTCCTGGTACAATACCCAAAATCCATAAGCCTGATACTAGGGTTTTCCATTAATAGTGAATGATATAAAACTGGGGTGTGTGCATAAATTACATTTTTGATTTTATATATCATTTAGTGTGAAAAGGATTTGTGTGAACATGAGGTTTAATTTTATCCTTATTATATAAAAAAGATCAATAACCATGGAATTTCTTACTAAATTAATGTTTTAATTGGTATTCACAATGTATCCACCCCCCTCAGGGTTCTTTAGGTCAACATGGTACAAAAAATATGAATTAGAGACTAAATAATTATACATTAAAACCAATGTATATATTTTTTGGATATTTTGTTCACAAGGATATTTCAATTAGACTATATTTTTCCATCGATTAAATTATAATGATTTGAAAAAATAAATGATTTCAATTGAATATGATTGTAGAAAGGAGGTCTTGTCATATAGTTTTGGTGATTTTGATTTGAATTATCCTTGTGAGATGGTTGGTGATTCATAAATATAGAGCATCCTCATTAGATATTAAACCATTTATTTTTATATGAAAAATGCAAATTATTTTAATTAATTTGAGATGTGGAATAAAATGATAATCAATTATCGGAATAAAAAAATGTGTATGAGTTGGAAGAATCATCCATGAAAATTGGTGTTTTATCATTATATAAAATATAAAGATAAAGAAATTATATGATAATATGACTTTAGAAATTAATGAAAACCCCAATGTGTAAGTAGGAATGATATCAAGGTTAAATGTAACATTGACATTGTTTTGGATTACATTTTTACACCTATAAATTTAAACACCTCCTCAAGGAATAGAGGAAGTGTAAAATAAATTGATTATATGGAAATGAAATATTTTTATAACTTTGGTTAAATTTATTATTATAATTTATATATAATATAATCCATGAATTTTATGGTTCATTAACATGAAATCAATCATAAAGTGAAACCTATAATAAATAAATATCAATTCATTGTGAGCAAAAGGTTAATGGGTTTTAAAGTAGATTTAAATATATATATATATTGAAAATTGGTGAAAATATGATGGCATAATATTATGTAATTGATGAAATTTTATGTGGTATAGAAATTATAAAGACTATACACACTCATATAAAAGATAGAATTATCCCTCCCAAGATGCAAAATGAAGAGAAGTAAAATTTGGAATTTTATCTAGCTGAGGGGTGAATGTTAATGTAGTGTATCTAAAGGCGAATGAATATAAGATCAAAGAGATTTAAATTAATATCGAATCGCCCAAGGGAAAGGGTATGATATAAATTTTTTATAAGGTACACTTGACATGTGATAAAAAGGAATTTCAAATATGGAAGTAGGGGGGATAAAAATAATGTTCTCAAAACATCTGAATGAAAATAATCTTAATGGTACCAATCCACAATGTGATACTTATATAGAAGAATTAGACACACCATGTTTTTGTATCTAGATGTAAAGGGGATGAATAGACGATAAAATACGGGTACATCTTCATCTTAACCTATAAGTGGAAAAGTGGTATGAATTTTAAAGGAAAGTTTTATTTTTTTTACACATGAAATTTAAAAATGTATTTTCATAGGAACAACAAAAAGATTTTATATGAAAATAACCTATTCATATAATGCACACGAATATGATTTACACTCAAATAAAATCTACTATTATTGAAAGAGATTTATTTTTTTGGATGAAAAACATGGAGCTCAATGAGGGATGTATGATTCACCTGTTAATATACCCTTAAAAATCACTCTTGAGGTGAATGAATGAAATTATGTGAGGGGAAGATTAAATATGGCCTTGTTTTAGGGATGATGGAAGGAATAATCAATAAACACCCACCATAGACATACAAGTCTAGAGTGAATATTTTTATCTATAGAAGCGTATATACACAAGTAATGCCTCATTTGTTTCAATAATTACTCCACTAAGTAAGAGATTAATATTGGTGGAAGATCCATCCAAAATTATAGGAATCAAAATAAAATATACATAAAAATTTATTCGTGAAATGAAAATTGTAAAAGTGGGATTAATCTCAATATAGTTTGTATTTCCCAGATGAGGAAGATAAAAAAACATCATGAGAATCTTGAGTTAAATCATCACCTATTATATTGTAAAAATAAACAAAATCAAATCATCTGAGAATTTGGGTAGCATTGGGTGGGTTTTTTATGACCAAGAATGATCCTAAACATGAGCATATTAAAGATAAACTTTTTATTATGAAATTAAATACTAAAAATATATAGTTTTTATAATGTTTAATAATGGGATAGATATGATAGATGTGATATATGAAGGAAAAGGGGATGAATTCACATATAAAATGTTATTTTTCTAAAAAAAATTCTAGAATTTGAGTACTAAGTATTTATGTAATTAATTTCAATTAGTCTTGAAAATATTACAATTTTTTTTAAAATGACTAAAATTAAGAGAAATTTGATAGTTTTATTGTATAATTAAAGTACTCTAGTTAATAAAAATAGAGATCTATACCTTAATGGGTTTCAATTAGGAATTTTGAAGCCCCATTTTTAAAGACACTATTGAATATCATTAATTAGTAATTTCCATTTCTCATATGGTATCTAAACACATCAACAAGGTGAAGTAGAATAATATATGGGTTCGTTTCCTTTTTATTTTTGTATAAAATGGTGGTATTATTTGAAAAAAAATTAGACAATAAGATTCTAAAAGAAGACAATAGAATTAAAAAAAAGTGACCACCCAATCTAAAGAGTATTTCAGGATATGGTGTCGAGGGATGATTAAATTTGGGGGGAGATAGTGATTTATACTCGATGTGACAAACGGGTCCCGGTGACAACACATACACCCCGCCTTAACAAGGCCGTCGGGTCCTGGCCTTCCAAGTACCCCCAGTTGCCCTGCAGACACGTGGGGCCCACCCTAGGGTCCACCCACATGCCTGAACGGGTCATCTGACTAATGACAGTCTCCACAGGCCAACACTTGTCTTTTCCAGTGTGCTTTGTCCTCACTCACACACACCCTGAGAAACTTCCCAGAAGGTCACCCATCCTGATCACTACTCCATGCCAAGCACGCTTAACTGTGTAGTTCTAATCAGACAGACTCCCAAAAAGGAAGTTGCACCTTGTTGACATGAGTCATATCATTTAGTCATTTAACCCTTTATCATTTGGAGATGTTACACTCTATGCTCGTTTATAAATATTAAAAAATAGATAATCACAATAATTAATTTTAGATAATTCATATAACATGGAATCACATGTTTTTATTATATGATTGGTATTAATTAGTTATATATATTATATTTCCCTCATACATTTTATTTATTGATAATTTATTGGTATTTTTTGTTAGTTTGATAATGATTACATTATGTTTTGTTTATAATAAGATAGGTTAATGTTTTTAATAACTAATAAAAATATTATTGGCATGGATGTTGCTGAGATTTTTGACATAGATATTTGATTCTAACACTATGTTAGGACTAAAAAATTATAATGTACTTTTTCATAACTCAAATAACATAGAGTAAATTAAATCTCTAAAAAAATATCTGTTGAAAATTCTTATCAATGAGAAAGTGGAACAACGATGTAAAAGTGGTAAATATGAAATTAATCTTTTGGAAAAGTTGTTAAATGATTTAATGAATGATCTATATTTATTTGACAATTAGATGAAAAAATATTAATATCATGAGTACAAATAGTTTTGTAAAATAGGGTTATGTATAATTTCATATTACTGGGGGAGAATAATCCCACCTTATGTAGAGTTTATATGTATTTATGAATTTTATTTTCCAATAAATACTCTTGTGGATGTCATTGTGAAACTGGTGAAAATAGATTATTGATAATGGAAAAGATAAAGTTGGTAGGGATAAACCTATGAAGATAAATAATATTTGTGTTATGGATATTAATAAAATTATAGAAAACCCAAAAGTGGGATAGAATATATTGGAGTAACCATTGTATTTTTTTTAAAAATGGGGATCAATCATCCAGTATTATAATTATAGATATAGATGGATTAAATATAGTGTTTTATAAAAATATGAAGTGGAAAATTATTGCAACAATATAGATTGAATAATTTATATTAACTGTTGGAGTTTTTAAAATCCAAGGATGAATTGGTAACTATCTTATGATGTTGTGTTACAGTGAATGAGTTTTCAGGGAAGATTTTTTTTGGATAATAGCTAGGTCTTGGTTGATAAGAGATTAATATGTTAAGTGTTAAATAATGTGTGTGAATTAATGATTATGTATTTAATTATAGTTCATGAATTAACTAGTAAAATAATGAAATTATAATCTTAATATTCTAAACATAAAGGGTTATAGAATAATAATTATTGGAATTGAAATGAGAACACCAAATATTCTATTTGGGTTTAATGAATTTTCTAGGAGGTGAGACATCTATTGATAATTTTGTTGCTATAAATAGAATGATCATTACATGAAACTAAGAGTCACGTAGTTATAATATTATTTGGAGTAAAAAAAATCAAAATACTATATTAAATATAAAATTCATTGGACATTAAATGATTGTGTTGTACCATGAAACATAAGTCCAAAACATGAAATATTTTTAGATGGGTTATTAGCCAATATCAAAAGTGTGATGGAAACTACATCATAATAACTAGAACAATGATTGATACCGAATATGGTTATGTATTTGTGTCTTTTTTTATTCTCAAAATATGGATATTTTTGTTTCATTTCATGATATAATAATTCCTTCTGGAAAGGAGATCAGATTAATCATATTTTTTTTAGAATTACATGTTTTGTAATAAATTAATAGTCATGTGATGAAACTCGAGTGTTGAATTTTATAGGGTTTGGAATATTTGGTATGTGGATTCCCTCAATTATGTTTTTTTCATATCCTATAAAGAGTAATAGGAGGTAAAATTATGAAAATATACATTGTTGAATTCTAGAATTTTTTAATAAAGATGATTTGAATGTATATGCATCATGATACTGGATGAATTTACAATATAATATTTTCTTATTTGGGAGGATTAAATGGATATTAATTTAGTCTTATCACTATAACATGAAATAGGATGTCACTGCATGATTTGGTTTATGTCTAAAGTTATCACACTATGAAGAATTTTTTCATGTCCTAATAATGAATTTTATGTGATATCAATAAGCTTAGATATTAAATTTATATAAAAAGTAGGGATTTTAATTTCACATGTTGAATTAGTTTTGAATGAATGTTTATGGCTTCACTAACATGTTTCGAAAACCTATTAGTATGTATGTATAATTTATATGTGATATTAAATATTATTTATTCGATTAATGGGTGGTTTCATGAGTTATCATGATATCGTTTGTTATATATTAATGAAATATGCATTTAATAAGTGAATATTTTATATAAAAAATATCATATGAATAAGAAGTGTGGTACTATAAAATTTAGTTTTTAAATGTTTCGTTGTTTCCCTTTTAAGAGTCATGTTTGAATAAAAAGGATATCACTTCTACATCAAGATAGAAAAGAATTAAACAAGACAATTCTTATACCTATTTACCTTCATCTGGAAGAAGAAGAAGAAGTTGTTGATTTGATACATGAATAAAAATGAATCAACACTTCTTTGGATGAGTTGATATCATGAAGTAATAAATAAAGGATAACACAATAAAATTTACAATAATATATAATACATTAGGTGAATGAACATTCATAATGTTTCATTTATCTATGATGATCTATAAGATACCCTCATTCATATAAACTGTTGATGTAGACCTATAAGTCTGTAAACTATCCATATCTTTTATATGTGTATTCTGTGGATAAAAAAGAACATGTATCATGCTTGGATCAATGTTGTTTCCTTCCAAAATATTATATCCTAACAAACAATTATTTTTAATTTCCTGGTACATAGGTGTAATTCTATGTTTATGCTCCTTTGAAAACTCCATTAAGTTGAAGAATAAAATATACATATTTTCACATACATTAAATTATGTTTTTTATCATTTGGTTTGAATTTAAATAGAGTTAATAAGATATTTCATGTGTTAAAATAATAATAGGAATGGATTTTTAATTTATTAATTACTAACTAAGAGAAATTACTGAAGTAGTAGTCCCCAAGAATCATCCACTATCAGGATGCTTATGTTCAATTTGGTCACTAATATTATAGATTTTTTAAATTTGAAACCCATAAAATTATTCATTGATAATAATATTTTTAAATATTTTATCTTTCATTTAGGAATGAATGGACTTAAACCATTCTGTTATAAAATAAATTCTGACAATTTATATATTTAAATAGATTGTGTGTAGATTAATCATCATCATTTATAATGTAGTATAATACAATATTCTAAGATCATCAACCACTCTAAATGCAGTTATAGGATAATAATGTATGATGTGGTAAAAATCTATGATTCCATTAACAATCATGATTAGTAAATTTACAACTCAATTTTGTAAATATATATAATAATTTACTATAATAATTATTTACTTTTTTAATGACCCGGACCCGACTAGCCACCCGAACAGTGCCGAACAGGTCGGGTGTCACTACCTTAGGTGCACCTCCCCTGAACGCCAAAGGCTGCCGACTAGCAGTGAGAGTCTTTTAGGTATAGTGGGGAGGCTATACCCTCTCGGAGGATCATAGTAAGGGTACTGGTCTGAGGATAACAGTAAAGATGCAGTGGAAAGAAAGACTCAGCAGACTCGAACCAGACCCGCAGAGAGAAATCATAATCAATATAGATAAATAGCGGAAGCAGTAAATATAACAACAACAGTGGAAATAAACACAATAGCATACTGATAACATGCAACTACTACTGAATAGTAAAACATGAATCCAAAGCAGGTCATAAACAACTAAATATAAAAAGGGCGCAAATGGCTAACCAACAGTGGCTACAACTAGTAAGCATGTCGATACAGAAAAGAAAAACAAGACTTGGTAAACCCCAGCTAGGCATGACCTCAAGGTCCATACCATCTCCATGCAACAACTAACGTAGCCCAGCTCCTGAGTTTGGCCTCTTTCCTGTACGTAAATCCCTATAGTCTGCACGCATCCCGAAGGGCCCGTGCAGGGTGTGAGACAAATCTCAGTAGGATACCACCCAACGGTGCATACCAAATATATGTGTTTAAGCAGTTATGCATTTCTCAGAAAAGAAGTAAGTAGTACAATTCAAAAATAAACACAAAATCCACTGGTGCTCAACAGCCCCCATGGAGTGTCACCTGCTTCGGCCAATGCCAGAATCTTTGTCTGGTAACCCAGCACCATGTGCCACCTGATACCGCGTGTCTCAAGTACCAACATCCTGAAGGCATGCCCAAGAATAGTAACCCGGAACCATGTGCCTCCTGACACCATGTGTTTCAAGTACCGACATCCTGAAGGCATGCCCATCCCCTGAAGGCTCCTCACCTCCCACGTGGCTTTCCACGGCAAACGCCCCCAACCAAAATACCTAACCGCATCTACAGGGGCCTCTACCCACATGAGTGGTCAAAACCACCTCATCACGGAGTATCTCTATGTGCACACTACTCAAATTCCCGGGTGATTGGTGATCACCAAAATAATACCTAAGCCACCAACACATCTGACACCTCGTGTCCCTACGACCATGTCGCTCAAGTCTGATGGCCTCGCCATCCAAGTAACCTGGGCCATGCCCAACCTGACAGTCATACTGCCTCAAGCCGACTTCCATGATGCCTAATCCCATGGTCAAACCACCCAAAGTAACCCAGGAAAAGCCCCAACCAGTGATCAGCATCACTCAAGCATAACCGGGCTAAGCCCAACACAACCCAAAAAGGGTCCAACAGATGAAATTCAGCAATTTCATATATAACATATTCAAACAGAAAACATAAACAAGCAAAAAAAACTTAATAGTTGAATTTAACTATGCAAGGTGTTGTCCCATACTAGCACTGAGGTCTTAAATGCCTCTAACAATTATAACAGTCTTTAATAAATTAAAATAAACAGTTTAACACATTAATATTTGAATTAAAACCATTTTGGCGTTCTCCGGCCAAAATGCCCCATTGATCCACGACCCCTCACCCGGTCCACTCGCGCAAACTGGTAACAGGGCATACCCAAAGGCATCCCATAGGTCTAATAAACAATTCTATATGAAATAGCAGATAAAACAGGTCCCGTTCAAAATACCCAAAAACGCGCTGAAGCCCGCGTCACCCAAAAAACTACAAAAACACAAAATGAGGTATGCACCACCTACCTGATAATCATATGACACTACTCCTCCGGTAACAACTTCCAATTTGGTCTAAAACTCAGTAAATATACAAAAGATTCAAAACTTCTCAAACCCCTATAACTCATTCTAGAATAAAAATCAAACAAAACGGCAAAAGAGGAATCAAGGACTTACTGAGGGGTTCCAACTCATCAATTGGAGTTCGAATCGGACTTCAGACAAACGATCAGGAGAAGGAAAGAGACTCAGACGACTTGGTTTGCGAAACCTGCTTGAAAATTGAGGGTTTGCCCCAATACGAGGCTACTGCCCGCTTTAGCGAAAAAAAAGAAAGTACACAACATGTACTTCATGACTACACGCCGTGTATATATCATTTAACTATTCATTTATAGGCTGGGATTCCTCCGACCTTCCGACATGAGTACACGACGTGTACCTATTGGTACACAACCTGTACTTGGTTCCTCTTCTCTCCCTAGATGACTTATCCACAAGCCATGTATATCCCTCATACACATCTAGACTACACAGCATGTCCAAGGGGAACACAGCATGTACCTTATCCTACCCAGCCAACTGGCTTACACGCTATGTATGACCTCTACACGGTCGGGTGTACACGGAATGTTTAAAACTACACGCCGTGTAGTAATGAAATTCTACACTGTCCTCACATGGCATGTACGTGGCGAGCACACGGACAACATTCGCTTAACATATACCCGACGTGTACTTAAAAGTACACGGCGTGTAGTTTGGAAATTTCTATAAACTTCCAGTTTCCTCTAGTTTCCTCAGAAACCAGTAAAAAATTCAAATAGGGTTGGGATTTTGAACCGTTCTAAAAACCCAGATTCTTACAATCTCCCCACTATAGCATAGCTCATCCCGGAGCTATCAAACGAAACTTGGAGATGAAACCAAACATACCACTCTGTTCAAGGTAACCTAAACTTCCCGGTTTCAAAGTTCCAGTGAAATTCCTCTAGGGGATCCCTACCTTAGGAATCACCTAACCCGGTCTCAACTCAACAAAACTCAAATAAAACAATGTTTACTAACCTATTTTCCAGACGCATAGTCCTTTTATGACGCATCATCACCCCTGAACCCCATTGGTGCTCCAGTGTCACTTCCGGCACCCAACGTATCCCGCACCGCATCAGTGTCTGCCTCCACGAGGTCCTGGTGCCTAGCACCTCTAGTAACCCGCATCCTCGATGCCCCGATTCTAAGAATCTCATACATATATATATATATAGAATATACCACGCACCCTATTTGGTTCCAAACCCACTCACTAGCATCTAGTCAGTCCACATAGATCCTGTGCACCATGTTCACTCAAAACAGTTATGCCTCTATTAGTCATGCCAAAAAGGAAACATGGAGATCATGGCCACACCACGGTGTACCTCTGACTGTCATCAGCTCACCAGCCTGTTCAGCCTCTGGAAGCTCCACGGCATGCACCTGGACTAAAACATGGCTGCCTAATGCCTGACCTACCTGTGATGCTGCACTAGTCACTGACCACTAACCCCTAAACTGGGTCCCACCATCTCTGTCATGACCTCCGCACACAGTTGAACCTCGACTACACTCTCTGGGTACCGAACTTGAACCAACTCTAGATGCTACAGTCTGTCCTGGCCCCTGCCTGTCGGCTATCTGAGAAGGCTGCCTGAAAAACCTCTCCAGATGCCCGTCCTATCTACATGCTCAGAAATCATTCGAAGGCCTATCACACTGCGCCCAAACATGTCCTGGCTGTCCACACTGGAAGCAAATCACTGAAGAACTCCCATGAGGTGGTCTAGCTGAATCCCTGGCCTGACTGCCCTGCTGAAACTCATCCCTTCCTCTCTTCCTACTATCCGAGCCATCACCTATAGCTATCGCTCTGACTAAGCGAGACTTTTCTCTCTCGTTGCCCTTGTCTATGAGCGCCTGATTCACTGCCTCATAGAAAGAGCCCAGTCTGAAGATGTTCACCTGGACCAAAATGGCGTGTCATAAGCCATCCTTGAGGTGCATCACCCTAGCTGCGTCATCACACACCATACCAGGTGCAAACCGATACAACTCTGTGAAAGTAACTGTGTATTCCATGACAGACATATCTCCATGATAAACACTCAAGAACTCCCGAGCTCTCTCTTCCCTCAGTGTCTTTGGGTAGAAGTTCTCAAAGAACCTGTCCTTGATGTCCTTCCAAGCCAGTCCTTCGTGCCTATGAGCCTGAACCTATACATCCCACCAACGCTTCGCCTGTCCTCTCAGCATGTACATTTTCAACTTGACCCTCCACACTAGAGGTGTCTCGAGCTGCTCGAAGATCATCTGCATGCTTTCTATCTAGGTCTCTGCCGCCTGTAGACCACCCTCACCCTGAAAAAGCGGCGGGTGCTGCGATTGGAACTCCTGTGTCAGATATGCCATAGAAGGCTCTATAACCTTCACACCTCTATAAATCCCCTGCAAGACGCATACCAGGATCGCTTGGATTTGCTCATCGATCCATGACCCGAACGATGCCAAACTCGGCTGCTGTTTTGCCTGCACTGGATCCTGAACCTGATCCTGTGGCACTGTATCATCTCCTGCCTGACGCTCCATTGAGTCGTGAAGAAGTAACCCACTGAATACCATACATGGTCAGACAACCCATATATATATATATCTATAAAAATATATTCTACGCAGATAAGGAAAGTAGTAAAAGGCAGTGCATAACAACTACCCTTACTCCCCCCCTCACCGTAACCCACGCCCCATGGCATCCCGACCTCATGGGCTTCTTACCCGCCCTCAACAGAGCCAAGTATCAAAAGTACCTCGAACCATGCCCATCCCAACAACTCACGTTGCCTCAATCTGATGACCGAGTCGCCCAATCCTGACAGTTACACTGCCTCAACCATAGTACCTGCCTCCTCTCATAAGAGTCAGACCCAATTATCTTGTAACATGAAATTCTACAAAAATATACAGCAGAGCATACACATTTTCACAACTAGCAATTCTATCATTGTAACGACCCGAAATTTTGAATAAATCTTGTTTCCTAATTTCATGTGTTATTTTTTATACTCAAAAAAAAAAATGTTTTATTTGATAAACATGATTATAAATAAAATGAGACCATTGGTTTTTGAGTGTTATATGACCATCGGTCAATATGACCACCGTGAACAAAATGTTTTGATTATTGTCTCTAAATTTAAGTAATCTTGGTTAATTATTATAGAAAGAAGATTTGATGGCCTCACCTAGTAGCCTTGGGCCGATCGAAGCCCATCTAACAGATATTGGGAAGGAGGTAGCACCATTGGGCTTTGCTCTGGACCAAATCCAAGCCGAACTTCATCATGTGAAGCTAGAACGGAATCGCCTTCGCGAGAAGTTCAAACTGATAGAAATTACTACTCGGGCAATGTTGACTGAGCCGCCCCAAAATTCTATCACCCTAGCACACCTTACTCTTAGGTCCTATGCTGGTATTATAAGGGGTTATGTAACGAGACCGTAATTGCCTTGTGTAATCCTTTTTTTTTAAATAAAAATTTGGATTTCTTCTTATGATGATGTTTATGAATTTTCAAATGACCGGATAAATATTGTATGCATATTTTTGATGAATTTTAGAAAAAGGATATTTTAAAAATGGTTGTGTAAACCTTAAATAATTAAAAATGTGTAATGATTTTCGAAAAATGGTCTTCTACAATTATGTTCAGTACGAAATTTAGAGTCTAATAAGATCATCTTGATTTTTGATGAATAGTAAATTATGAATAGTGATTTTATGATTAGGATTAGTAATATTACCAAATGGATTAGTAATCTCACTTAAAGAAAGTTTTAAAATAATCTAGGCACCTTGATTAAGTAATGTGATTCAATAAAATAGTTAAATAACGGTTTCATTAATTATTATTCAAGTATTAGTTTTTTTCGGGTGAATAGTGTTTTTTAATTAAAAATTTAATTAAAAATAATTAGAAAATTATTTTTATAAAAATGACTTTATTTTTGAACTCAGAGCATCGATATTATGTTATGGTAATTTTTGGGGTTTTTTCTGAAAAAATGAATTTTCGATGAATAGTGTTTTTATTTAAAAATTAAATTAAAAAAATTTAGAAAATTATTTTTATAAAATGGAGTTCATATTTGTAATCAGAGCGTTGATATTTGGTTAAGGTGAAATTTTGTGATTATTCTGAGAAAGTTGAATTTTTGATGAATAGTGAAAATACAGTTTTTAAGTTACGGGTGTTTAATGACATCATTAAATGATGTATTAAGTTTGTAATCAATATGTTCGAATTATGAATAGTGAGATAAGGTATGAGGTGTCCCAAGTGGCCAATACCATGGGCAAATACCATGGGCAAGCCCATGGTTTTGCCAAAACCACTAATGAGGTGTCCCTTTGCCATTAATGCCTTGTCCCCTCACTTTCCCTATAAATACCAAGACATCCTCTCATCCATTCGACTCCCCACTCTTCCCCAACGAAGTTCTGGTCTCATTACCTCCCAAGGAGTCCTCCCAAGGTGCCCCCAAGCCCTAAAGGTCCCAACCTTTTAGGTTTAAGAGTTACATTTTAAGGTAAGGGATCCGACCCCTCTCTTTCTTTTCAAGTGATCTCTTTTATGTCATTCCTTTTATGCCCCATGTTCTTATTTTGGAGGATGTTCTTTTATACTCCTCTTACTGCCCTTTTTATGTTCATATGATGAAAGACCCCCTCTTACTCTCATCATTTCGTTTTAAGAAAGTTTAAGTGGCGCCGTTAGGCTGCCGAATTTTCAAGGGATTCATTCACCTCTCTCTTTTTCAAAGTTCTACTTTCATGTCAAGTCTTTCAAGTTCATTTTTATTATGTTGGGGTATGATATCTATATTTATCATACTGGTCTTTTATGATCACATGATGAGAGACCCCATTTTATCTCTTCAATTCAGTATTTTGATGTCTTAAGTGGCGCCGTTAGGCTGCCGAATTTTTAAGTGGTTCTTCACCCTTCTCGTTTTGAAGTTCTACTTTCATGTCAATTCTTTCAAGTTCCTTTCTATTATGTTGGGGTATGATCTCTATATCTATCATACTGGAATCTTATGTTCATATGATGAGAGACCCTATTTGACCTTGTCAATTCAATTTTGTTGAAGTTTAAGTGATGCCGTTAGGCTGCCGAATTTTCACAAGAGAAATCTTGTTTTGTTTTCTTCCTTTCATGTTCTTCATTTCATATGGTATATTTTCAAATTTCATTACCATGTTCATAAATCCCTTATATTTTGTCCCTCTACTATATGATGGGTCATTTATGAATGTTTGACCCATGTCCCCTCTTTTCACAATGTTTTCTAAAACCTTGTAACATAGCCGTTATGCTGCAGAATTTTCCCCTCAAAATGCCTCTCTCTTTTCTCAAAAATTATTTTATGTTATAAAGTGAATACTCAAAGCTCTTATTTCTACAAGGGTATTCACATATATATCAAAATGATCCATTTTAAATTCTGGTATTTACATACATGAGACCCGCTTCCCTTTCCGTGGGTTTAAAGTGCCGTAAAGATCATGTCATTAAAGCAGTTTTTAAAATGTTATGATTATGAAATGAAACCCATTTATTTTAAGCTATATGGGTTATTTATGAAATGTTTGATGATGATATATGTGGCTCACATGATAATAAAGGCAAATTTAAGGGTGCGCCCTGATAGCGCTCCAATGCATTGGGTAAAGACTTAATCTCTAGAGATGACCATTTTAACGACGCCTTGGTGAATAACCTTGGTAATTTTTAACGACACCTTGGGGATGGACCTTGGTGAAACGAAACGATTGCCAATATTAAATGTTGCAGCCACATCTTCAAGTTATGAAAATGTTTTATTTTTATGATATGCCTCATGATTTCATTTTCATGCCTTAAAGTTCTTTTCATGACTTTATTGATGTATCCCAAGTTCATATGTAAAATGTTTCACTTGTTTCCCTTGCTGGGCCTTCTGCTCACCCTTTCTTTTGATGTATGTCCCCAGGTTATGAGATTCAGTAATGAGCCTAGGGTGAACATGAGGAGAAGCCTTTCAAGTGTTTAAGAAGAATTCATTATGTTGTTTTCACGTTTTAAGTTCCTGGTTTCCAAGACACTAAACCTTAAAGATCCTCGGTTTTGTAAAATGTAATTAAAGTTTATGTGATAAAAAGGTGGGATGCTATAGTTGGTATCAAAGGATGGTTTAGTTATTTGTGGAAATTAGGATATGAAAACTCTAGGAGGAACCCTATATAAAAGTTTAATATAGGAAATCTTCCTGGTATTTTGGTGAGTATTGAGTAAGGGGTTGCCAAGCAAATACATCCCTGTCTGGATACGAGCAGGTAGAGGTGGCTCTGGCACAGATGTACATAGGGGTAAAACCCGAAAACACCGCTTTGAGCTAGACTCGAACGGGAACTGGTACACGACAACGGGCCTTGCTGCACTCTTGGTTACGACACTCCCGGGGGATATGCTTTGGTAAATTCATAAGCTTGGTATGAACCATTATTAAAGGAAGAAAGATAAAATAAAATAAAGATTCAAATAAGAATATATGATCATGGATAACCTAGATGGGAACCTAGGGGATCACAAGTTAGGGTATACTTTTCTTCTACAAGTTATCCTTATATGCTTTAAGTTCCTTTTCATGATTATTGGTTAAGTATTTAAGCCTCTAATTATACTTTATCTTCTTAGTTAATGGTGGGAAATGGAAGAACGTGTCCCAACAACCAATGTGATAGGAAATGCGACAATTTCCGTATTAATATGTCAGAGATGATTAGGGGATTAAAAGATGATTATTATTTTGGAAGGCGTTCACTATTTTGGGGACCCTATATGATCGAGGTAAATAAATTACTATAGTATTTTCATTGAGGAGTAAGGTTGACTTATATTTTGAAGAATTGATGAATTTAAGGTGGAGTTATAGTAATTTAGGTTACTTTTGGGAATGATTAACCTATCTTGGGTAAAATATGTTTAGGTTAGCTACTTTTGTTATAAGATGTTAGGAGTGGTTGATGTTGTCTAGAGATGAACAATGAAGTTGTTTTGGAAGACTATGTTATCAAATCCTTCTTGTATTTGGGTTTCAATCTTAGTTTGGTTTATTTTGAGGAATTTTAAGGACCGTTATTTATGGAGTGGTCTATGATGAACGTTGGGTAGTACCATGGAACTTTGAAGATTTAAAAGTAGGTTCTATTCCTATGGGATTCTTTCTTTTTGAAGAGTTGTTTTACCTTAACCTTTCTGTTTTTGGGATAATGTTTAAAGATAGAAGAAATAGATAGTTAATCTTTTGTAGATTATGTGATTCTATAGAAGATGATTCTTGTGCTTTTATGAGACCAAGTGTTTTTGAATTCTCATCATTTGGCGAAAAGATTAGTGTTGGTAGGGACTTGTTAAAGGATGAAACTCTACTTGAAGGTAGGTATATTTTCTTATGTTTTTGTTCTATGTAGTAAATGAAATCCTCAAAATTATGAAAAGAAACGTAAAACAAAAATGTTGTTGGTTTACGTTTCCTACTAGGTAATCAAAGACCGTTTACAAACATCATAAGTTTGGGATTTTCTCATGGTTAACTTTCTCCTAATCATGTTCTCTATCACTCTCTCTCAGAACTGACCCTTTGTTTTTTCCTCCATGTCCATGTTTTCCTACATGGAACCCGAGTGTGGGTTAACTCGGGTGGCCTTTGTACTTCCTTTTCTTTCTTTTAAAGTAATGGTGTTACTGACTCTTTTTCCGATGTGGGACTTTCAATGAAATTTCAAAACCCAATTTAAAAAAATTGCGAGGACGCAATTTCTTAAGGGGGGAAGATTGTAACGACCCGAAATTTTGAATAAATCTTGTTTCCTAATTTCATGTGTTATTTTTTATACTAAAAAAAAATGTTTTATTTGATAAACATGATTATAAATAAAATGAGACCATTGGTTTTTGAGTGTTATATGACCATCGGTCAATATGACCACCGTGAACAAAATGTTTTGATTATTGTCTCTAAATTTAAGTAATCTTGGTTAATTATTATAGAAAGAAGATTTGATGGCCTCACCTAGTAGCCTTGGGCCGATCGAAGCCCATCTAACAGATATTGGGAAGGAGGTAGCACCATTGGGCTTTGCTCTGGACCAAATCCAAGCCGAACTTCATCATGTGAAGCTAGAACGGAATCGCCTTCGCGAGAAGTTCAAACTGATAGAAATTACTACTCGGGCAATGTTGACTGAGCCGCCCCAAAATTCTATCACCCTAGCACACCTTACTCTTAGGTCCTATGCTGGTATTATAAGGGGTTATGTAACGAGACCGTAATTGCCTTGTGTAATCCTTTTTTTTAAATAAAAATTTGGATTTCTTCTTATGATGATGTTTATGAATTTTCAAATGACCGGATAAATATTGTATGCATATTTTTGATGAATTTTAGAAAAAGGATATTTTAAAAATGGTTGTGTAAACCTTAAATAATTAAAAATGTGTAATGATTTTCGAAAAATGGTCTTCTACAATTATGTTCAGTACGAAATTTAGAGTCTAATAAGATCAACTTGATTTTTGATGAATAGTAAATTATGAATAGTGATTTTATGATTAGGATTAGTAATATTACCAAATGGATTAGTAATCTCACTTAAAGAAAGTTTTAAAATAATCTAGGCACCTTGATTAAGTAATGTGATTCAATAAAATAGTTAAATAACGGTTTCATTAATTATTATTCAAGTATTAGTTTTTTTCGGGTGAATAGTGTTTTTTAATTAAAAATTTAATTAAAAATAATTAGAAAATTATTTTTATAAAAATGACTTTATTTTTGAACTCAGAGCATCGATATTATGTTATGGTAATTTTTGGGGTTTTTTCTGAAAAAATGAATTTTCGATGAATAGTGTTTTTATTTAAAAATTAAATTAAAAATATTTATAAAATTATTTTTATAAAATGGAGTTCATATTTTTAATCAGAGCATTGATATTTGGTTAAGGTGAAATTTTGGGATTATTCTGAGAAAGTTGAATTTTTGATGAATAGTGAAAATACAGTTTTTAAGTTACGGGTGTTTAATGACATCATTAAATGATGTATTAAGTTTGTAATCAATATGTTCGAATTATGAATAGTGAGATAAGGTATGAGGTGTCCCAAGTGGCCAATACCATGGGCAAATACCATGGGCAAGCCCATGGTTTTGCCAAAACCACTAATGAGGTGTCCCTTTGCCATTAATGCCTTGTCCCCTCACTTTCCCTATAAATACCAAGCCATCCTCTCATCCATTCGACTCCCCACTCTTCCCCAACGAAGTTCTGGTCTCATTACCTCCCAAGGAGTCCTCCCAAGGTGCCCCCAAGCCCTCAAGGTCCCAACCTTTGAGGTTTAAGAGTTACATTTTAAGGTAAGGGATCCGACCCCTCTCTTTCTTTTCAAGTGATCTCTTTTATGTCATTCCTTTTATGCCCCATGTTCTTATTTTGGAGGATGTTCTTTTATACTCCTCTTACTGCCCTTTTTATGTTCATATGATGAAAGACCCCCTCTTACTCTCATCATTTCGTTTTAAGAAAGTTTAAGTGGCGCCGTTAGGCTGCCGAATTTTCAAGGGATTCATTCACCTCTCTCTTTTTCAAAGTTCTACTTTCATGTCAAGTCTTTCAAGTTCATTTTTATTATGTTGGGGTATGATCTCTATATTTATCATACTGGTCTTTTATGATCACATGATGAGAGACCCCATTTGATCTCTTCAATTCAGTATTTTGATGTCTTAAGTGGCGCCGTTAGGCTGCCGAATTTTTAAGTGGTTCTTCACCCTTCTCGTTTTGAAGTTCTACTTTCATGTCAATTCTTTCAAGTTCCTTTCTATTATGTTGGGGTATGATCTCTATATATATCATACTGGAATCTTATGTTCATATGATGAGAGACCCTATTTGACCTTGTCAATTCAATTTTGTTGAAGTTTAAGTGATGCCGTTAGGCTGCCGAATTTTCACAAGAGAAATCTTGTTTTGTTTTCTTCCTTTCATGTTCTTCATTTCATATGGTATATTTTCAAATTTCATTACCATGTTCATAAATCCCTTATATTTTGTCCCTCTACTGTATGATGGGTCATTTATGAATGTTTGACCCATGTCCCCTCTTTTCTCAATGTTTTCTAAAACCTTGTAACATAGCCGTTATGCTGCAGAATTTTCCCCTCAAAATGCCTCTCTCTTTTCTCAAAAATTATTTTATGTTATAAAGTGAATACTCAAAGCTCTTATTTCTACAAGGGTATTCACATATATATCAAAATGATCCATTTTAAATTCTGGTATTTACATACATGAGACCCGCTTCCCTTTCCGTGGGTTTAAAGTGCCGTAAAGATCATGTCATTAAAGCAGTTTTTAAAATGTTATGATTATGAAATGAAACCCATTTATTTTATGCTATATGGGTTATTTATGAAATGTTTGATGATGATATATGTGGCTTACATGATAATAAAGGCAAATTTAAGGGTGCGCCCTGATAGCGCTCCAATGCATTGGGTAAAGACTTAATCTCTAGAGATGACCATTTTAACGACGCCTTGGTGAATAACCTTGGTAATTTTTAACGACACCTTGGGGATGGACCTTGGTGAAACGAAACGATTGCCAATATTAAATGTTGCAGCCACATCTTCAAGTTATGAAAAAGTTTTATTTTTATGATATGCCTCATGATTTCATTTTCAGGCCTTAAAGTTCTTTTCATGACTTTATTGATGTATCCCAAGTTCATATGTAAAATGTTTCACTTGTTTCCCTTGCTGGGCCTTCTGCTCACCCTTTCTTTTGATGTATGTCCCCAGGTTATGAGATTCAGTAATGAGCCTAGGGTGAACATGAGGAGAAGCCTTTCAAGTGTTTAAGAAGAATTCTTTATGTTGTTTTCATGTTTTAAGTTCCTGGTTTCCAAGACACTAAACCTTAAAGATCCTCGGTTTTGTAAAATGTAATTAAAGTTTATGTGATAAAAAGGTGGGATGCTATAGTTGGTATCAAAGGATGGTTTAGTTATTTGTGGAAATTAGGATATGAAAACTCTAGGAGGAACCCTATAGAAAAGTTTAATATAGGAAATCTTCCTGGTATTTTGGTGAGTATTGAGTAAGGGGTTGCCAAGAAAATACATCCCTGTCTGGATACGAGCAGGTAGAGGTGGCTCTGGCACAGATGTACATAGGGGTAAAACCCGAAAACACCGCTTTGAGCTAGACTCGAACGGGAACTGGTACACGACAACGGGCCTTGCTGCACTCTTGGTTACGACACTCCCGGGGGATATGCTTTGGTAAATTCATAAGCTTGGTATGAACCATTATTAAAGGAATAAAGATAAAATAAAATAAAGATTCAAATAAGAATATATGATCATGGATAACCTAGATGGGAACCTAGGGGATCACAAGTTAGGGTATACTTTTCCTCTACAAGTTATCCTTATATGCTTTAAGTTCCTTTTCATGATTATTGGTTAAGTATTTAAGCCTCTAATTATACTTTATCTTCTTAGTTAATGGTGGGAAATGGAAGAACGTGTCCCAACAACCAATGTGGTAGGAAATGCGACAATTTCCGTATTAATATGTCAGAGATGATTAGGGGATTAAAAGATGATTATTATTTTGGAAGGCGTTCACTATTTTGGGGACCCTATATGATCGAGGTAAATAGATTACTATAGTATTTTCATTGAGGAGTAAGGTTGACTTATATTTTGAAGAATTGATGAATTTAAGGTGGAGTTATAGTAATTTAGGTTACTTTTGGGAATGATTAACCTATCTTGGGTAAAATATGTTTAGGTTAGCTACTTTTGTTATAAGATGTTAGGAGTGGTTGATGTTGTCTGGAGATGAACAATGAAGTTGTTTTGGAAGACTATGTTATCAAATCCTTCTTGTATTTGGGTTTCAATCTTAGTTTGGTTTATTTTGAGGAATTTTAAGGACCGTTATTTATGGAGTGGTCTATGATGAACGTTGGGTAGTACCATGGAACTTTGAAGATTTAAAAGTAGGTTCTATTCCTATGGGATTCTTTCTTTTTGAAGAGTTGTTTTACCTTAACCTTTCTGTTTTTGGGATAATGTTTAAAGATAGAAGAAATAGATAGTTAATCTTTTGTAGATTATGTGATTCTATAGAAGATGATTCTTGTGCTTTTATGAGACCAAGTGTTTTTGAATTCTCATCATTTGGCGAAAAGATTAGTGTTGGTAGGGACTTGTTAAAGGATGAAACTCTACTTGAAGGTAGGTATATTTTCTTATGTTTTTGTTCTATGTAGTAAATGAAATCCTCAAAATTATGAAAAGAAACGTAAAACAAAAATGTTGTTGGTTTACGTTTCCTACTAGGTAATCAAAGACCGTTTACACACATCATAAGTTTGGGATTTTCTCATGGTTAACTTTCTCCTAATCATGTTCTCTATCACTATCTCTCAGAACTGACCCTTTGTTTTTTACTCCATGTCCATGTTTTCCTACATGGAACCCGAGTGTGGGTTAACTCGGGTGGCCTTTGTACTTCCTTTTCTTTCTTTTAAAGTAATGGTATTACTGACTCTTTTTCCGATGTGGGACTTTCAATGAAATTTCAAAACCCAATTTAAAAAAATTGCGAGGACGCAATTTCTTAAGGGGGGAAGATTGTAACGACCCGAAATTTTGAATAAATCTTGTTTCCTAATTTCATGTGTTATTTTTTATACTAAAAAAAATGTTTTATTTGATAAACATGATTATAAATAAAATGAGACCATTGGTTTTTGAGTGTTATATGACCATCGGTCAATATGACCACCGTGAACAAAATGTTTTGATTATTGTCTCTAAATTTAAGTAATCTTGGTTAATTATTATAGAAAGAAGATTTTATGGCCTCACCTAGTAGCCTTGGGCCGATCGAAGCCCATCTAACAGATATTGGGAAGGAGGTAGCACCATTGGGCTTTGCTCTGGACCAAATCCAAGCCGAACTTCATCATGTGAAGCTAGAACGGAATCGCCTTCGCGAGAAGTTCAAACTGATAGAAATTACTACTCGGGCAATGTTGACTGAGCCGCCCCAAAATTCTATCACCCTAGCACACCTTACTCTTAGGTCCTATGCTGGTATTATAAGGGGTTATGTAACGAGACCGTAATTGCCTTGTGTAATCCTTTTTTTTTAAATAAAAATTTGGATTTCTTCTTATGATGATGTTTATGAATTTTCAAATGACCGGATAAATATTGTATGCATATTTTTGATGAATTTTAGAAAAAGGATATTTTAAAAATGGTTGTGTAAACCTTAAATAATTAAAAATGTGTAATGATTTTCGAAAAATGGTCTTCTACAATTATGTTCAGTACGAAATTTAGAGTCTAATAAGATCAACTTGATTTTTGATGAATAATAAATTATGAATAGTGATTTTATGATTAGGATTAGTAATATTACCAAATGTATTAGTAATCTCACTTAAAGAAAGTTTTAAAATAATCTAGGCACCTTGATTAAGTAATGTGATTCAATAAAATAGTTAAATAACGGTTTCATTAATTATTATTCAAGTATTAGTTTTTTTCGGGTGAATAGTGTTTTTTAATTAAAAATTTAATTAAAAATAATTAGAAAATTATTTTTATAAAAATGACTTTATTTTTGAACTCAGAGCATCGATATTATGTTATGGTAATTTTTGGGGTTTTTTCTGAAAAAATGAATTTTCAATGAATAGTGTTTTTATTTAAAAATTAAATTAAAAATATTTAGAAAATTATTTTTATAAAATGGAGTTCATATTTGTAATCAGAGCGTTGATATTTGGTTAAGGTGAAATTTTGGGATTATTCTGAGAAAGTTGAATTTTTGATGAATAGTGAAAATACAGTTTTTAAGTTACGGGTGTTTAATGACATCATTAAATGATGTATTAAGTTTGTAATCAATATGTTCGAATTATGAATAGTGAGATAAGGTATGAGGTGTCCCAAGTGGCCAATACCATGGGCAAATACCATGGGCAAGCCCATGGTTTTGCCAAAACCACTAATGAGGTGTCCCTTTGCCATTAATGCCTTGTCCCCTCACTTTCCCTATAAATACCAAGCCATCCTCTCATACATTCGACTCCCCACTCTTCCCCAACGAAGTTCTGGTCTCATTACCTCCCAAGGAGTCCTCCCAAGGTGCCCCCAAGCCCTCAAGGTCCCAACCTTTGAGGTTTAAGAGTTACATTTTAAGGTAAGGGATCCGACCCCTCTCTTTCTTTTCAAGTGATCTCTTTTATGTCATTCCTTTTATGCCCCATGTTCTTATTTTGGAGGATGTTATTTTATACTCATCTTACTGCCCTTTTTATGTTCATATGATGAAAGACCCCCTCTTACTCTCATCATTTCGTTTTAAGAAAGTTTAAGTGGCGCCGTTAGGCTGTCGAATTTTCAAGGGATTCATTCACCTCTCTCTTTTTCAAAGTTCTACTTTCATGTCAAGTCTTTCAAGTTCATTTTTATTATGTTGGGGTATGATCTCTATATTTATCATACTGGTATTTTATGATCACATGATGAGAGACCCCATTTTATCTCTTCAATTCAGTATTTTGATGTCTTAAGTGGCGCCGTTAGGCTGCCGAATTTTTAAGTGGTTCTTCACCCTTCTCGTTTTGAAGTTCTACTTTCATGTCAATTATTTCAAGTTCCTTTCTATTATGTTGGGATATGATCTCTATATCTATCATACTGGAATCTTATGTTCATATGATGAGAGACCCTATTTGACCTTGTCAATTCAATTTTTTTGAAGTTTAAGTGATGCCGTTAGGCTGCCGAATTTTCACAAGAGAAATCTTGTTTTGTTTTCTTCCTTTCATGTTCTTCATTTCATATGGTATATTTTCAAATTTCATTACCATGTTCATAAATCCCTTATATTTTGTCCCTCTACTGTATGATGGGTCATTTATGAATGTTTGACCCATGTCCCCTCTTTTCTCAATGTTTTCTAAAACCTTATAACATAGCCGTTATGCTGCAGAATTTTCCCCTCAAAATGCCTCTCTCTTTTCTCAAAAATTATTTTATGTTATAAAGTGAATACTCAAAGCTCTTATTTCTACAAGGGTATTAACATATATATCAAAATGATCCATTTTAAATTCTGGTATTTATATACATGAGACCCGCTTCCCTTTTCGTGGGTTTAAAGTGCCGTAAAGATCATGTCATTAAAGCAGTTTTTAAAATGTTATGATTATGAAATGAAACCCATTTATTTTATGCTATATGGGTTATTTATGAAATGTTTGATGATGATATATGTGTCTCACATGATAATAAAGGCAAATTTAAGGGTGCGCCCTGATAGCACTCCAATGCATTGGGTAAAGCCTTAATCTCTAGAGATGACCATTTTAACGACGCCTTGGTGAATAACCTTGGTAATTTTTAACGACACCTTGGGGATGGACCTTGGTGAAACGAAACGATTGCCAATATTAAATGTTGCAGCCACATCTTCAAGTTATGAAAAAGTTTTATTTTTATGATATGCCTCATGATTTCATTTTCATGCCTTAAAGTTCTTTTCATGACTTTATTGATGTATCCCAAGTTCATATGTAAAATGTTTCACTTGTTTCCCTTGCTGGGCCTTCTGCTCACCCTTTCTTTTGATGTATGTCCCCAGGTTATGAGATTCAGTAATGAGCCTAGGGTGAACATGAGGAGAATCCTTTCAAGTGTTTAAGAAGAATTCTTTATGTTGTTTTCATGTTTTAAGTTCCTGGTTTCCAAGACACTAAACCTTAAAGATCCTCGGTTTTGTAAAATGTAATTAAAGTTTATGTGATAAAAAGGTGGGATGCTATAATCATGAATTTCACCAATTCACAGTTCAATGTAGATAAATAATGGCAATTTATTTTTTATTCACTTGGCATTATCACTTCACAAAGCATACATGAAATTATGAAATTGAAATACCCTAAAATGTGCCTATCAAAAGCCAAGAAAACAAGCCTCGCCATACTGGGCCAAGGTCTAATTCTCCCTTACCGCATCGGGTCAAGGGTCACATATCACAATCAACAACATCACACATCAAGTGAGCCACCGAGGTGGAAATCATATAAACCATAATCTGAGAAAAGACAAAACAACAATTTCCACCCAAGGTAACTTGGTCCATCCCTCGTACTTGGGGCTGCAGGCACCCAAGCACAAGCTAGAAACCGAGTTCCAGTAACAACCTATCTCCAATCTACCATATCCCAAATAGTAAAACTAGCAGAAAGAAAAGAGAATTCTCAATATCATTAGTATCCAGCAAAACACTGCTACTAAATCCATGTCAAGAACTCCTTTGATACCACTTTGTAACGACCCGGACCCAGCCAGCCACCCGAACAGTGCCGAATGGGTCGGGTGTCACTACCTTAGGTGCACCTCCCGTGAACAATAAAGGCTTCCTACTAGAAACGAGGGTCTGTTAGGTATAGTGGGGAGGCTATACCCTCTCGGAGGATCATAGTAAGGGTACTGGTCCGAGGATAACAGTAAAGATGCAGCGGAAAGAAAGACTCAGCAGGCTTGAACCAGACCCGTAGATCAAAAGAAAAATCAATATAGATAAACAGTAGAAGCATTAAATATAACAACATCAGTTGAAATAATCACAACAACATGCTGGTAACATGCAACTACTAATGAATAGTAAAACATGCATCCAAAGCAGGTCATACACAACTGAATATAAAAAGGGCGCCAATGGCTAACCAACAGTGGCTACAACCAGTAAGAATGCCGATACAGAAAAGAAAAACAAAAAAAGGTAAACCCTAGCTAGGAATGAACTCAAGGTCCACACCATCTCCATGCAATAACTAATGCAGCCCAGCTTTTGAAGATGGCCTCTTTCCTGCATGTAAATCCATAAAGTCTGCACGCGTCCCAAAGGGCCCATGCAGGGTGTGAGACAAATCTTAGTAGGATACCACCAAACGGTGCATAACAAATATATGTGTTTAAGCAGTTATGCATTTATTAGAAAAGAAGTAAATAGTACAATGCACAAATAAACACAAATTCCACTGGTTCTCAAAAGCCACCATGGAGTGTCACCTGCTTCGGCCAACGCTGGAATATCTGTCGTGTAACCCAGCACCATGTGCCACCTGACACCGCGTGTCTCAAGTACCAACGTCCCAAAGGCATGCCCAAGAATATTAACCCGACACCATGTGCCTCCTGACACCTTGTGTCTCAAGTACCGACGTCCCGAAGGCACGCCCATCCCCTGAAGGCTCTTCACCTCCCACGTGACTTTCTACGACAAGCTCCCCCAACCATAATACCTAACTGCATCTACGAGGGCCTCTACGCACACGAGTGGTCAAAACCACTTCATCACAGAGTATCTCTATGTGCACAATACTCAAAGTCCCGAGTGAGCGGTAATCACCAAAATAATACCTAATCCACCAACACATCTAACACCTCGTGTCTCTACGACCATGTCGCTCATGTCCGACGACCTCACCATCCAAGTAACCCGGGCCATGCCCAACCTGACAGTCGTACTGCCTCAAGCTGACGTCCATGACACCCAATCCTGTGGTCAAAACCACCCAAAGTAGCCTGGGAAAAGCCCCAACTAGTGATCAACATCACTCAAGCGTAACCGGGACAAGACCAACACAACCCAAAAAGGGTCCAGCAGATGTAATTCAGCAATTGCATATATAACATATTCAAACAGAGAACATAAACAGAAAAAACAAACTAAATAGTTGAATTTCACTATGCAAGGTGTTGTCCCATACCAGCACTGAGGTCTTAAATGCCTCTAACAATTATAACAGACTTTAATAAATTAAACTAAACAGTTTAACACATTAATATTTCAATTAAAAGCATTTTGGCATTCCCCAACCAAAATTCCCCAATGAGCCACGTCCCCTCACCCATCCAGCTCACGCAAACAGGTAACATGGCATACCCAAAGGCATTCCATAGGTCTAATAAAAAATTCAATATGAAATAGCAGATACAACGGGTCCCGATCAAAATACCTGAAAATGCGCCGAAGGTCGCATCACCCAAACAACCACGAAAACAGAAAATGAGGTATGCACCACCTACATGAGACTCGTACGATGCTACTCCTTTGGTAACAACTACCAATTTGGTCTAAAATGCGGTACATCTACAAAAGATTCAAAACTGCTAAAACCCCTATAAATTGTTCTAGAACTAAAATAAAATAAAGGCTAAATAGGAATCGAGGCCTTACCGAGGGGGTTCCAAAACATCAGTCGGAGTTTGAATCAGACTTCATACAGATGATCAGGAGAAGTAAAGAGATCCAGATGGATTTTTTCGCAAAACTAGCTTCAAAATTGAGGGTATGCCTCAATATGAGGATAAAACCCATTTTAGCGAAAAAAAGAAAGTACACGACATGTACTTCATGACTATACTCCGTGTATATATAATTTAACTGTTCATTTGGTGGCTGGGATTCCACCGAGCTGTCGACATGAGTACACAACGTGTACCTATGGGTACACATCGTGTACTTGTTTTCTCATCTCTCCCTTGCCGACTTATCCACACGTCATGCATATCCCTCATAAACGGCTAGACTACATGGAGTGTCCAAGGGGAACACGTCCTGCACCTAGTCCTACCCAGCCAATAGGATTACATGCCATTTATGGCCTCTACACGGTAGGGAGTACATGGAATGTTTAAAACTACACGCTGTGTAGTAAGGAAATTCTATACGGTCCTCACAAGGCATGTACTTCGCGAGCACACAGCCGACACTCGCTTAAAATATACACGGAGTGTACTTAAAAGTACATGGCATGTAGTCTGGAAATTTCCATAATCTTCTCGTTTCCTCCAGTTTCCTCAGAAACCAGTCAAAAATTCCAACAGGTTTGGGATTTTGACTAGTTCTAAAAACCCGAGTTCTTTCAATTTATCACACGTTTTAATTGAATATCATATATAAATACATACAAAAAATTAATGAGGTAACTTATTTAAATGTTATTTATCATATTCATGATCACCGGTAGAGAATTAATTTCACTAAATTCAATCCATATAAGGTCATAGTGTATATATATTTTGTTAATGTAAATAATTGGTCTATCCACAATCTTCACCATCAATTGATGATATCCTTGTGAAATATTATCCTTTAAGTATTCAAACCAATGTAATAGATAGAATAGTCCATCACTCTATGATTTAAGACACCTATCCATTATCATGAAATTTTTAAGACCATGATAATCAACACCTAGAAATGTACATTGTAACACATTGAGTTTTTTAAAATGATTGTTTTTAATGATGGACTATGGGACACAAAACACTATGTTTTATTAAGACTTAAGATACATTTAATTTTATCATTTAAACAAGAAATTTATATCCTAGACATTAAATTTTGTGTTATTAATAGGAATGAACACTTTTTTAAGATAAATTATTTATTATAAAGATAATATATTGATAAATATGTACTTAATTTTTGGTAGTTTTTATCGACTTCAAAAATCCTTTTTGCCCTATAAAATGATTATTATTTCATTGTGCCAAATAATAAGAATATTACTTTTTTAAATTTAAAGAATGTTTAATTGAAATAATTAACCTATTTTTTGGAATAATGATTTCAAAATAACCTTAGGATTTTTTTGGGTTTTTCTAAAAATTTTATATTTTTAATGAATTGTGAAGAATATTAGTTTTTAATGAAATCAACCTTTTCATTTAAATCATGTACCAAGATATATATATATTTTAAATTCCTTAAAAGAATAAATAATAAAATTATGTTATAATTAACCTAATTTATGTTAGTTTAGTCAATTTCAAGTATAATTGTGATATAAGTTTTTTTGAAATTATAAAAACACTATCTTTGAAAAAATGTTTTTCCTCATATCTAAGGTTTAATTTTGAATTAAATTCTACGACATATAAGAATTGAAATTGAAAAAATATATTTCATATTTTTAATCAGAATAATGAATATTATATAATAAGTAAAACTTTATTTTTTTCATAATGAATAATAAAAATAGGAAAAATTAATTTCCGTAGTTATGGTTAAAATGAGATTATGGGGGGGGGGGTTAAACTAAATATATAAGGGTTAAAATGAATTAACATCATTTTTAATTCTTATGTAATAGAATTATTTCAACCTATATAATATATGATTCTATAATGATCCATTTTTAGCATTTTTTAATATTAAAAACATTTTTATAGTTCATTATTTTGAAAAATTCTAAGTGTGTCCACTCCCCCACATATGAAAATAAAAATCCCTCTACAATCTTATTTTCACTTAAAATTATTTTGGTTCATAAAATCCCTTAAAAAATACTGTAATAACTTACCTAAGCATATCATAGAGTCACTTTTATGATTATAAACCAAATATAATGAGGAATTATGTATAATCATAAAGAGGTGGTCCGAAGAAGTGGTATTATTCTTAACCTAGCATAATTGTTTTAGTTCTTCTTGAACTCTCCTAAAATATTACTCAATAATGAGGATATAATAAAATAATTATATTTCATATACTAATTTTTTATTATTATAATATAATAACTTCAATCCATCTCCAATTATGCCCAATGGGTAACAAAATAATCATTTCTTTGTATGGAAGACTACCACCTTGCAAACGAATGTAATTTATTTTCCTTCATCAATAATTGTAGATTTTCATGAAGATGTATTTAATGTCCATATATGATATTAATGAAATTTTAATAATTATTTAAAATTAATATATCATATATCATCTTACCATATGATTCATTGAAGAATGATTATGTCGTTCATGTGTATGACACACTACCACCTCACGAAGCTGTGTGATTTGTTTTTTATTTCTATGTAACTAAGATTATATATGTATACGTTTTAAAGAAAAAATATTATAAAAACGGTATAATTATCATTATTTAAAGAAATAATAAACCTTAACTCATTTTAAATATGATCTTTGTAAAATAGAAATGTAACACATGTGTACATACGACCTACCATCTCCATGATTGAAATGTTGTTCATTTTTCACAACCGTATCACAAAAAAATATTTAAAGTATAATTTTTGTATAAAAATGATCAATATGTCATTATTATTATTCTATATAACATTACATAATAATCCATTTTACCTAATTCATCTTTCAACAGTCATTTTGGACATATGAGACGAACATCGTGAAAACAACCAACTTAAATCTAAATGATTATTAATAGAATTAGACATGATAATAAATAAAATAAAATAAATAATATACTTGAAAAATATTCTTATAAAATTAAATAAGTATCATAATTTTTTATTCTTAAAGATAATAAAAAAATGTGAAGAATCAAGCATGATGTAAGGGATCTTTTAGTAAATCCCAAATTTCTTCTGGTTATGACCATTATCTCTCTAAATTACTCTCAATATTTCACTCTATTTAAATTTTTAGAATGATTATAAGTTTATTTATATATGTCTCTCAAATATATACCTAAATTATCCTCCCATCCATTGATGAGGTAATATATTTCTTATGTTCATTTCATGAATTCCTTAATTATCAAATTTAATTTAATTTTGATATGAAAAATGATAACACACCACATTTTTATTTCCATGGATATTTCTAATACTATTTATTATTATTCACTTCATTTATGAGGTACAAATAAATAATTAACATTTTATGATGGGTGTACCCATATATCACTCCAATGCATTAGGTAAAAATTTATACCAATGAGGCATCATGTATGAGATTATGGAGTAAAAATAAATGATTATGGGATTTTTTACACCATGTTATATTGTCTATGATATTATCCTTGACACATGTTTAGGTTATTCTATATATTTCCTCTACATTTCATATATTATAATGATATTATGATACTATTTTATTTATGTTATTATAATATGTTAATAATCTTGATCCTTATATTTTATGATATCATGTTATACTTTCAACTCAAAAGATATTATTCATTATCACGTTCAATCAGTTAATATGATTTTCAACTCAACCCATTAATTTAGGTATTTCTAATGTATTACTATAACATTTTAGGATATAAAATTTATTTTGGATATTATTATGGATAATGAAATAATGAAAAAATGTTCTAGTTTTCTTTTGATGTAATATTAACCATGTCTTTCCAAGACACTAGATATCACAATCTTTAGAATGTAATTATTTAATATTTATGTTTAAAAATAATAGAATAATATATGTAAAAGGAATGGGTCATTATATACAGTGTCATATAAATGTTGACTTATTTTTGGGGATTGGTACTAGAATAATTTATTGAGAACCCTAGGGATAAATATAAGTACAATTGTGTGTATAGGAAACAATCCTAGGATTTTTATATAATTATTGAGGGATTGGGTTCCATGAAATTATAATACATTCTAGACACTATAAGTGGATGTTTCTCTTGGAATGATTCTCCTATGGGTAATAATTCTAGAAAGTCTGTATTTATATGGACTCAATAATCATTAGGTTCCTAATAATAGGCATTCTAAAAAAACTAGTTTTACCCTAGTGGGGATATGCATTTGAAATTTAGAAACTCTATAAAACCCAATATAAAGAACATGGAAAACATTTTATGTTAGAAAACCAAATAGGGGAATTACTGAAGTTAGTCTATATTGAAAAATATATACTTAGATATTAGGATATATGTATCATTTACATGTTATTCCTCATAAATTTTATGTTTTCCCTTTTTGAAATTTTTTAGTTATTGGATTCTAGTATTGTTTTTATTTTTTTTGTTAATGGATGGAAATAGGAGAAATTGTTCCAGTAACCAAAATCTGATAAAATGTAAAGATTATCCTAATGATATTCCTAATATTATTGGATTTGGAGACATGAACTTCATGTAGGTGATTCCTCAACTAGCTAGATTTATAAATAATACCATTAATCATGTTGAATGGATGACTTCTCAAAATAAAGATCATGATGCAATTGAGAGTTCTATGCGACAAAGTCCTCCTACCATTATGATGTATTCAGGCCCCCACATCATATAGAAATGTATTAACTCAATTTAGAATATATTTCATTCCCAATAATTCTAAAAGAATGCAAAATTTGTTCTGGCTATTTATCGCATAGATGGACAAGCGGGCCAGTGGTGTACATTGATCGAGAACACAAAGTCCAAATTGGATATTGATTCCATTGATTTAGAAGACATCAATAAAATATTACTCAATAATTTTTTTTACCCAAACTATCTATCATAAAATTTAAAGGGTGTTTCTTGGTCTGAAACATAAAGAATATAATCCTATCAAGTTTCATGAAAAAAAGTACACAAGGATTTCATAGTGGACCTCTAGAATTATCATCAACACGGGTATTAAGGTGGACCAATTTATTAGTGAATCAAATAAAATTCTATGAAAATAATTGGTAATATGATAATTTGATATATTTTAAGATATTTTTTATTATTTCCTCAGTTTTTAAATTGTGATCAATGATTATAATTGGTTTTATGAGAATTAAAAAAATGTCAAAATGGATTTTTATTTTGGTGTATCAATAGATTAATCCCATGGTGTAAAGAAAATTGATCATCCCATTGTCAAATGTTTTGGATGAAACACCCTAGAAACTATATTTTAGGAATCTATTGATGCATAAAATGTGGAAAATTAGGGAATCAATCTTAAATGTTTCAAAGGGAAATTAATAATTCTACTTATATAGGAAAATCAAAGTAGGTTTAGATCAAAACTCAACATTAGGTGCTATGTTTTATCTATATGGAAAGAGAAAAATTGAAAGCCAATTGACTAAGGAAATGGTTCTTGGAGGAGTTAAATGAAATAACCTCCATGTCATAGAGATTAGGTAAGATCATATAATATCACTACTAATGATCTGTTTCCCAAAAACAATTTGGGAAAATTTATTCTAGTTTTTCATTCGAGAATTAATGGATCACTATTGATTCTAATTTTGTGAAATATTCGATATATTATATGTTTAAAATAACTATTCATTAACCACCTGAAAACATGGGGGTTGATCTATCCTTGAGAAGAAAATATGGAGAAATGGTTTCATCAAAATTATATGACTTCTACTCAATCAATGTTTGTGAATTGAATCTTCTAAAAAATCTTGTCTCACATCCATTAATGGATTTTCAGGTTATGTTGGGTGTAGATTTGTTATCCTTATACATTTATAAGGAGGAAAATGAATTAACCTTGTAAAATTATTAGCATTTTTGGTTAAAATTTCATTATGAGTAAACATATTGAGATCAAATTATCGAGATTAAGGTAAGAATCGTTCTTGAATACGTCATGTTTTGTGGGATTATAATGAGGTATTCTCTAAGTAGATTCTTAGTCTTCCTCCTAACCAAGTGGCTGTGTTCTCAATTTAACATATATATGGATCATTACCCATATCAAAAACTCATTAAATATTGGACACCTTTGAGATAGAAGATATGAGGGAGTAGTTATAAGAGAATGTCTAAAAGTTATTTTTATGCTTCTGTGATTCAATATTTAGTGAACTAGCCCTCTTAATCAAGAATAAGGATTGGTTAATGTGTCTCTCTATTTATTATTGTGAAGAAAAAAACTACAATAAATAAAAATTATGAATTTTAATTATTTAAAAACCTATTCAATCAAATATGTGTAGCCTAATAATTCCCTATTGGGGACCACCAATTGGGATATGACCAATTTATTTTGATGAAGGTTGATATTACAGAAACTGCTTTTCAAATATAGTATGGACACTATGATTTCAGTGTGATTCCTCAAAGATGAACTAGTGCTCCCCCAATATTTATGTACTTGAAGAATAGATTCTTTATATATTATAAAAAATAATGGTAGTATTTATAGATTATATTCTGATTTACTCCAAAATCAAGGATAAGCATGAGAATCATTTTAATAATGTAGTTAGGATTTGAGAAAATAGAAGTTGTATGAAAAGTATAATAAATTTGAGTTTTTGAGGAAGGGATAATGATTATTATGATATATTATCACTAGAAAAGAGATATCCAAGGACACTTCTAAGATAAATAACATTAAAGACCTGTAGAGACTAGTATTAGTAATTGAGATATGTAGTTTCCTTAGACAAGATTAGTATTACTAATTATTTTTTCCGAAATTATTGATATTTTTTCAAACCCAATAACAAAGATAATATTAGTAGGGGTAATTTTTTTTCTAAACCACGGATTATGAAGTGATCTTTATAAAATTTAAAAAGAGGATTATCAATGATAATGTCATCACACATCCCTCAAGTGGGGTAAAGTTTTTGGTATACATTAATGCTTTGAATAATGGATTATTCCTTGTACAAATTGAAAATAATGAAGTGATATCCTATAATTCAACGAATTTGTATTTTCATGATAATAAATATCACACACATGATCTTGTGTTGGGTATAGTGATATTTATATTGTAAATATGGCCACATTATCTCTATGGGGGTAATTGTGAAATATATATGATCCATAATATACTCAAGCATATATTCACACAAAGAAAGTTTAATATGCATTGGTGGAGATGGTTAGAATTAATCAAGGGATATGAATTCTCAATAAATTTCCATCCTTATAAATAAAACAAAGTGGGAGATGCACAAATGAGAGAGAAATTGTTGATTTTATCAGTAATGATAATTTATAACGATCAAATAATCGTATATATGAAATGGATGGATATGGGAATAATGAATGATGGAGAATATTCATTATTTTCTAAATTGATTTCTCATCAATCCCTTTTGGAGAAGATAAATTATTATCTTAGAGTGGATGAGTAATTTTCAAAAAAGAGGATGCTATAAGAAAAGGTAAATCATTAGAGTTTAATATTGATGAAGAATGTACTGTAAGATTTGGTCCATGACTATGTATACCATCAAATATCGAGATAATGAAATTACTCTTGAATGATGAGCATATGTCAAAATTTTCTATACACTTATAGAGTATGAACATATAATGAGATATATGTGTACAAAATTTGCGGAATAACTAGAAGAAAGAGATCATGGAATATACCACAAGTTGTATGGAATGTTAAAAAATTAAGGCTAAATGGAAAACATCTATCGTGATGATGAAACTATTTCCCAGACATACATGGAAACGAAAAAACATTACCATAGACTTTATCAATGGTCTTCCCAAGAAATTAATTGTAAATAGTGTCATATGGGTGGCAATATATCTTCATACAAATATTTCAAACATTATTTCAATTCAATAGGAATTATCAATTGATCAAAATGAAAAAATCTACATTATAGAGGTGTTGAGGATGCATGGAATAAAATTATCAATTTTAAAATAATGAGATATGATATTTAACTACTTGTTATAGAGGATCCTTCAATATGATCTAAATAATAAGTTGAACTTTACTATTAAATATCACCCAAAACATATAGAAAATTTTACCGAACTATTCAGAAACTGGAAGGCATGTTGATAGTATGTTCGATGGACTTAAAATTAGGATGAGATCAATATCTTCCTCTGTTTGAGTTCATATACAATTATATCTTCAAATGAAGCATCCAAATAGCTCCTTAGGAATACCTTTTCTAAATGATATGTAAAAAAAATAGTTTTGGGATAATGCGGGTGAACAAATGTTTTTGGGACCTAAAATGGTTTAATAAATTATTGGAAAATTTCAAGACTATTCAGCTTCACATATGGACTTCTCAGAGTTGAAAAAAGTGATATTATTACAATTATATATGAGTCATGGTATTTAAGGTTAGGGATAAATTGTTTCTATATATATCTATATAGAATATATTCCTCATATTTTGGAAGAATGGAAATTTAATCCCTTTATTCATAGTTTCCTTTGAGATTCTCAATTGCATCAGAGTTGTGGCTTATTGATTGGAACTCCCCCAACCCTTTCTCATGTATTCAACATTTTCCATGTATCCCACTTGAGGAAGTGCATACTAGATACCTCACATGTATTGAATTCATTAGTATTTTAGCTAGAAAATGATATCTCATATAAGGATATCTTCTTTAAGATCTTATAAAACAAAGATAATGTTCTACGCAATAAGATGACTCACATTCTCAAAGGTTTATGTGAGTACCAAAAATTCAAAGAGTCATCTTGGGAATCATAGGATAAAATGAAGAATAATTACCCCTATATAATTACACATTTATATGTAATAAATATATCTGATGGATAAATTATTTAAATGGGGGATAATGTAACACCTATATTTATTTTAAATAATGATATGTTTGATAGCTTCTGTAATAGACAACATTGAGTTTTAATTAACCTCATTTTACTAATAATATCATTTTTTAAACATGACCATTATAAACTATCTATTAATTTTTTTTCAATAGAAAAAAACACATTTGAAAATTAATTATGGATCATAAATAAAACATATTCACAAATAATTACTTTATATTTGATAAATTCATTATAGACTTCGAAAACAATTTTTTCTCAAAATTTTTTATTTTTATTTCATTTTATAAATAGAAAATAATATTTTTTTCACTTTCGAGAAACTTTATTTTAAAAATTAACATGAATTATTTTCATAAACATTTAAAAATTTTCATATGATTAATTTTTGGTTTTTTTATGTTTAAATATTTAATGAATAGTGAAAATACTATTTTTTCATTAAAAAACTACTTTTAATTTAAATAATTTACAAAGTTCTATTTTGTTTTAAAATTATTTAAAACAACATTTAATTAAATTTTAAAATTATTAATCTAATTTATTTCATTGGAATCAATTTCAATTTAAATTTTTATATAAAACATTTTTATAACAATGAAACCTTTTCTTTGGAAAACTATTTTTTTCATCACATTTGTGGGTTTATTTTCTAATAAAATTCTAGAACATATGGAAATTTAATTTGAAAAAATTAATTCTATGTTTTGAGTCCAAATAATTAATATTATATAATATTTTATTCTTTATTTTTCGGCCATAATGAGTAGAAAAAAAAGAAAAAAATAAGTACCAAGGTTAAGGATAAAACATGATTACTGGGTGTTAAACTATAATGATAAGGGAAAAAAGGACCTAAATAAAGATATAAATCCTTGTTTAAGGACATAGTTAGGCCCCATATAATCTAATATTATATTATAGGACATTTTTATAACTTTTTATTGTGAAAAACTGAGTCATAATTTATTATTTTAAAAAAACCCAATTTTGTCCTCTCCCAAAATTTGTCAGTGTAACAAATCTCCACACCACATTACAAAAAAGCCGTGTTTCATTACTAATACCTACCAAAATAATATCCAAAAATCCTTAATATTTACTAGAGTCCTTTCATTGATCATAAATATAATCTAATGAGGCTTTAGTTATAATTATAAAGAGGTGGTCTGAAGAAGAGTTATAATTCTTAACTGAGAATTCTTATTTTCCACTTCCACATCCTTAAAATATTATACAATCATTCTGATATAATAAAATAAGTATCTATTATATACTAATGTTTTATTTTATTAATTTAAAAACTTAAATACATCTCTAATTCCATAAAATGTTGAATAAACCAATCAATTATATCCAATGACCCTTTTAATGGTGGGCTAACTAGTATAGTTTCTATTTTATTCATAGTTTAATTGTAGGACTTCTAATAGAATATGGATAAAAAATACTCTTTTAAATCAATTTTTAATTTTCCATATACCCTCAAAATCCATTATCGTGATACCCTTATTAACAAAAATTAATGTATTTATTTGTTCCAATGAGGTAGTTTCCATTGTGGTCCTTCCAAAAAATATAACATATTGGTAGTTGAGTATTATTTCCTCCATGAGATTTATCAATTGAACCTCTAAGGTTAGACATTATTTTCCTTTTCATATATATATCCCCAAAAAACCATTGAGATTCCAAAATAAATGTTTCAACAAATGGAGAATATTGAAATATTTATATATTTATATCAAATCCAAAGGTAACTAAATATATTTAATACTAAAATTTATGAAAATAAAGAAAATATCATACCTACTTATGAGGTTAATGAAAATGATACAATTAAACCCCTATAACTTCCAATTTTTTTTATAAGAACACATATTTGATTCATCCTCATGTTAAATAAACAAATGAAACTCCCTTCAAATATTTCTAGATTTGTTCATAGGAAAATATTAAATATTTTTTTTTTCTTGAAATCTTCCAATTATATTAATTAAATGTATTTATAGGTTTCTATATTCTTGATTAGTGTTCTGCACTAATCATCTAATCTAATTATGATATATTTTGGAAATAAAACATACCCTTAATAAATGGATTGGAGGATTGAAAATATCTTCCATGATCAAAGAATATATTTTTCAATGATAATGTGAATGAAAGATCCACTAAAAGAGGAAGTTTATTGTCATATAAAAAATTAAACCAAATAATTTTATCTCATGGGGGATGATGTAAGACTACATGGTTCATTGAATTTTTAAAAACATGTGTTTCCTTTTTAAATTACCATAGTGAATCCATCTCTAATAATATTAGATATCTAATTTAAGAAATATCTACAATATAATATCTTTTTTTTACATGGTTTCTTATATTTTAACCTGTTTATTAAAAAAATTACCATTAGAGATAAAAATAACCAAATTAATAATAATATAAACATTATTATATTAATATATAATGAATAAATGAAAAATTAATAGTATATCCTTTATTTTTTTATGTCGGTCAATCATCATCATATATGATGTATTTAATCTTATATCCTCAAAACTATTCCAAAAAAATTACCACTCCATTTATTTATACAATATATAATATCCCATGGAACAACACAAAATATTACATCATATTGTCAAATACACCATCATACACACCAAAATATCATGAGGTATACTATTTTAGGGATAATTAATAAAATATTTTTTGAAAAAAAAAACAATATTACATTCTTTTATTATTATATTCCCCAATATATAATTTTTATCCTATAACCATATTGGGTATTCTAAATAAATTCATAAGAGGGGATGATAATTTAATCCTAGTAATTGGTAATCAATATATTCCAGAAGGTATGATATTATCAATAATGAAAAAGCAAACAAGATGAATCATATGTCGTATCACAATAGAAATATATAAAAGGAATTGAATCATAATATATAGATAATCATTAGATACAAGATAAATTTTAAAAAACAAAATATATTTCATAAATATATATTGAGGATCACTGCGAACACATAAAAAAATATTGTGCTTAGATAACTTCCCATGCACTATGAATAACATCTCATAAGATTTAAGAATTAGAAAATTAATTGGGAGTTGTATAATTCTAATCCCAGCCATTGTATCATGACATATTATGCTTTTATATACCATGGTAATACATATATCACAAATGAATCATAATTAGAATAGAAACATATTAAAATAAAATCTGTTACTCCATGAAGTGATAATGTGAAATTAAATTTGAAGTCATGATCATTCCCACAATAAATACAAATCAAATCAAATTATATGTTATAATTATAATCCATAATTTTATGGAATTGGATAGTCCTTGAATTGATGATTACATATAAAGAATCATTAAATGGATTTAGAGAGGATAGAATAAATTTAAATGATTCACATGTATCACTGAAGGATTATTCATTTGAAGAATATTATGAAAATAATAATATGATTATTATCCATAAAATATTGAGTCCAAAATTTTAAATTAAGGATACTAATAAACTATATAATAAGAATAATCGAGATAAAGATAATTTGGAGAAAAAATACACCAAGACTAATGGCCATTTAATGAGAACCCCTTATCTAAATTATGATGTGCTTTAATTAAATACTCTAAACTCTAGAATATTCAAATTATATTTTAATTTAATTTAATCAAATAAAATTATTTTGTAATTATATATTTTCATTCATTTTTATTTATAGTATTATCGTTTTAGTTATTATATTACTTTTCTCAATAGTTGCGATACCTTTTTCCTGGACCTGTGTTTATATTATAAGGAAAATATTTGAAATTCGTTCACATATCATGGTATATGATTTCAAAATCATCCATTTTAATGTTTTATATTATCCAAATATGATAAAATACATATACAATTCTTTCGATACTATAAATTATTCATAAATAAAAATATTTTGATTATTAATTTCTTTTGGAAATATTTAAAATAACTGTTATGTTTTAAAATTAATATTATTGATATCATGATTTTTCATTTTTAAATATTACATCAAATAGATTAAATTTATTATTAATGTTATTATAGTATAATTTCTTTAAACTATAATATAATCGTAGTGATATAGAAAATAAATTCCCATGCAAGTGGTATAAAACTACAATGGTTTGATGGGAATTTTAATTAATAAAATAAAAATATGTATTGTAATGAAATTATTTATAACATTGTATTCTTAATTTTTAATTATTATATTATAATAACCTAATTTAATATTCCCAATAGTGTTTAATAGGTTTAATAAGTGTAAATAAATTTAAAAAGACATCAATAATAAAATTAACCTTGTTTTTTGACTGTCCTATGGAAAACCCTTAAGTATTATTGGAGCGGTGTATTCATTATATCAAAAACTAGAAATTATATTACATGATATTATAGTTTGGATTGAGATAGATATTTTTCTTAAGATATTATTTTCAAAATTAATTGGAATGAGTTGGGTGGGGTTTATATATAGGTAAATTATAGGGGTGTTTATTGAGTAAAATAATTAGTATTTTAATATTTTATCTCAAGTCTATTAAACCCCACATTATGTTCTTCCATATTTTATTTATTTCATAGTTATAAAAACTTCCCTCCATTTTCATCAATGATCAAGAGTTTTTAGGGGCCAGGAAAAAACTATAGATTTATTTTATATTAGGATTAATCATGTCCTAAGTGGGTTGTACCGTAACCGGTCTTTCTGTGGATTCAATGAATTCTAATTGAATAAGGGTCACTTCATATTAGAGGAGTAATACCATTACTTATCATAGGTAGTTTTTAATTGGTTTTATTTATTCTCAATGGGTGTATCATGACATGAAATGTTGTGGAAAGTCCATAATGGTCACTGATGGGAGGATGGTAAGATCACGTCATATTTGTCCCACCATAGATGGTTATATACCAAATTTTTATTTTGTTCTTTTTCATATTTCAAATATTATATTTTTATAGTATTTGTAGTGTTTTATAAATTATATTTCATGTATCATACAAGAAAAGAGACTCGGGTGACTCTCATATTATTCAACCTTAATATATAGATTACCTTTATTATTTTATGGTGATGTTGTTTCTATATAGTCATATTTTCACCTATCTATCATGTTTTACATTCTTTTATATCTTCTTCTAACCTAATTATGGTTATAATGAACAAGGTATTGTTTTCCATAATTTTTAAATTAGTGATTTCAATTGTATAAGGTTCGAGTTCAGTCTTGGGGGTTTGTTCATACCTTTTTGCGGGGGATAAAAATCTGTACACCAAGAGCGTAGATGTTGTGGTTGGTCTTTTCCTTACTTTTCAATTTCGTGACGCACTATTAATTTTTTAGAATTTACATAATTATTTTTTTATTTTATCCTTTTTCGAACATTAATGTATTATCACATATAAGAAAATGTTTAATCAATTGTGTATTCATTTCCAGGGTGTTTACATAATAATCATCATTAATATTTTTGTTTCAAATGAAATTGAGTTCATCATGTTTGATAAAATGTAAAAAATAATATTTCTGAAGGGATTTTGGTATTTTAATGATGACTTGGATGTGTAAGTGATTTATCATAATTTTTAAAATGAATTAAATTTATTTTTTATGCACGAATTGATATTCATGGTCATAGATTAGTTCATTTATCTCAGTTTCAATTTCATTTTCATGATATTATTATTCTTGATATCCATTTTGATGTTCTTTGATACTTTAATTTTTTGAAATACTATTTAAAAAAATACATTTGGACTAGTTTTTTATTTTTAAATGACCCATAAGGTGGTATTAAAGGTATATACTTTACTTAAAGGGGGGGGGGATAAAATATGGTTCCCAAACCCACTCACTCAGGTCAGGGGCTAAAACAAATTAATTTTTTATTTTTAATAATGTAAAAATCATATAAAGTAGTAACTCAATAATTATAATTAAAATTAAAAATATAGATATGAATGATAAGATAAATATCCAAGGATATTATTATGTTAATTTTTCTATAAAATTAGAAATATATAATAAAAATTTAATATCATATTAACCCCTTAAATGTGAATTAATACCACTCTTGATTTTATATTATATCTTAGCTAACAATAATCTTATCTTCATAATAGATCATACACATTACTAATCTCTATAAAAAAATTTAGATACATGAGGTCAGAAAAAAGATTATCAGTATAGGGTTTTAATGATGATATATAATAATTAAAAGATTATTGAAGTATTTTTCATCAAAATAGAATAATTTTTTAAAACTATTTTTTAAATCATAAAAATTACCCTTTTCTTTTAAAAAAATATAATAGTTTTTAGAAAATATTACCGCAAGAGACTTTAAAAAAATATTTAAATCATCCTTATTTAAAAAAAATTTATAATATTAAATAAATAAATACAATTTTAAAATATGGATATTTAATTTTGAGTATATTAGATGATATTTTCTTATAAAATGAACCTATTGATTTTCAAATAAAAAAATATTAATAGCTTAGAAAACAAAACTATGGGGCATCCTGGGACACTTAATGCTATATAGGTCCTACCTTTCACCTTATGGATGATGTTTGTTGATCTTTGAGTTTTCTTCCCATTCTATTGTATTTTTTCTATTTCCATGTTCTATAATTTAATAATTAATTTTTTAGATTTTCCTTTCTTTCAAAAGAATATAGGATTCCTAAAAATGAGAGAGAAATAAAAATACTATTTCTTATTAAATAAAGAAACAATATTAAATATTTTTTAAAAACCTCACCCTTCAAAAATAATATCATGTTTTTAATTGTAAAAATCATATATTTTGAGATTAACTTAATTAAATACCTAATTAATTTAAATAAAAAATATCATAAAAATCAATGAGGAAATAAGTTCATACCACCCAAAAAATAATCAATAAAATATTAATGATTATGAAATCATTTTAACTACAAGAATTTATAAAAAAATGTATAGTATATGTTTTGAAATAAAAAAATAGAAGTTAAATGATAAATTCAAGAAATAAAATTTTAGAATGAAATTCATAAAAATTAGGTTTCATTTCCAAAATAACTTAAATAAAGAGAAACATGTTTTGAAAATTAATAGAATGAATACTCTTAAATCATTTTCCCATTAAAAAAATATAAAATTTTAAATATCATTAATAAAATATTAAAAATTTATTAAAAATAAACATAGATTCATTTAGAATATAAAATAATTGAATTTTTCATATATTTACCTCCCTTAATTAGATTCATTTAAAAATTAATATAATTATACTTTTGACACATTTCCTAAAAATAGTTTTATTTTAAATTTTAAAATATAAAATTCAATACATATATTGTATACCAAGTAATGCAAACCAGACCATAAATAAGTCTCATTTGGTGAAATTTCTCTTGACGATCATCTTTAAAACACACTCATTAGAACATCGATAATTATAATATGAAAAATTATATTTTAAGTAATATATCTATGTACCTCAACCAACAAATATAATATTTATTGTTAATATCTACTACTTAATATAAATAATATTATAAGGTTAAAATTTAACTTTATTATTTATACTTTGGAATCAGATAAGAGATCAAGAAAGAGACATGCAACAACCTTAAAATAGAACCATCTATCTTAATCTAATCTAATTCTACATGATTTTATGTATGGACACATACTATTTATATTTTTCCATTTTATGTTTACAAACACTATTTATGGTTCATAACATTGAAAGGATGTGTTTAAATAAATACAAATATCTATTTTCCAATAAAGAAAATATATTAGTTTTATCGAAGAAGACAATTATGAATCCTCATTATTTTATTTTACACATTTTTTAATTTGGTGAAGTTGGTATTTAATCAATATATATATATATATACCAATATATTTTTTAAATTAAAAATAATTTATTTCAATTGAAAAGAATAATATGGAAAATAAAATGTAGTCTTTATATTTTCACTGTGAGATTCATGCGATCTTATGTTATGTGATCCCACTATCTCCAAAAACTGTATTCATATATAGATTTATATAGATATACTTTAAAATTAGAATATAAATCTCTATAGTGGAACATAGCAAAACATGTGTCATGTTTTTATTAATTATTATGGGATTTTGTGTATATAAACTGACTTTTGTGGCCCTGAGTTGGTAGTTACATTATCAAAATGGAACAAAATATAAGCAACCCCATCATGAAGGATTGAATAGTTTTGTAATTATCTTAAACTAAATACATATACTAAATTCACAATACATTTTAAGAAAATAACATAAAATACAAAATGTGTCATGAACTATCCTAGATACCCTAGTAACTTGATACCCAAGACGACTCTGACATGGCTTGAAGGGCATTCCTAATCCCTATGGGTTGGTGACTAGCACCTATAATCATGCAAGAAAAATATGTGAATGTTTTTTGTATAAAACTAGAAGATAAGGGATACATGTTGTTATGACAAACACTAATCATGGATAAAAACCATAAAAAATAGGTAGAACTAACCAAAAAATTCATAATCAAAGTAATCATCATCAAATAATATAAAATATCATATAAATCATGTAATAAGTGGATAAAATATCCACCTATCACCTCTATGAATTCAAATCCCAAAGATTAATTACATCCACCACCTTTAACTACTACTTTTCTAGTAACTAGACATTGAATATGAATTTCTAAAACCACCCAAATGGAAAAGGTATGGTTTGATATACAACTCCCAATAATGTCTCACAACATGTTCACTAATAAATTCAATAATAAAAAATCACATATTATATAAATTTAAATAAAAAAAGTCATGGAATGACATTTATATATTTTAAATAAATAATGTTTTCATTATAAAAGATGATATATATATATATCATAATAGGTTTCTAATATTATTAATTGGATATTTTATATAAAAAAATTATAAAAAGAAGTTTTCATGAATAAAATAGTTCACTAATTTATGGAATGTATAAATAAGTAAACCAAAATATATCATCATCTATTATAGATTCATGGTATGTTAAATTATTGTAATGTGTTCTTTAAATGTTTCATAATTGTAATGTATTAATATAGGAGTGAACATAATCAATATACACACCAACAGGGGAACCCATTATAGGAAACCTACACTACTGTAGGGGAACCCATTTTGGGAATTCATGCCAAATCGACATAGCTAGATTTTTTGTCACCAATTAATTTCAAGGTATTTAGAGTCATGATATTTTTTTACATGTTACCCACTATTAAAACATTATAAAAATAGATTCTAATAATAAATAAATCTATCATTTAAAAATAAATTGATATTTTAATATCCCAATTTAATTTTTCAATAGGAATTTTCATTTCAAAACTAAAAATATATATTCTTATCAAATTATTTCCTTTCCAAAATCATCTTTAAATTTAATTCTATCTCTAAATATTAATCTCCTAATCATTTAATCAAATCATTTTCAAATAATTCCATCATTTTTTCAAAAATCTACCTACATTCTGATTCCATTAAAATTATTTTTCTTCAAAAAATCCAAGCCCTATTAAAATTAGATATCAAATCATTTAAATTTTGGTGTTTCTAAATCATTAAATATATCATTTTAGATAAATTAAAAAATATAGTGTTTCAATTATATGGAAAAATTAATTTGGAACAACCTACATATAATCACATTGTCAAAGACAATGCTAACAATGGGATCACTAAAAATGAATAAGGATATGTATGTCAAGAAACACAATGAATAATCTAGATCCATAAAAATATTGCTTAGATCCATCAATAACATGAAGATCAGTCAAAATATAAGGACAATATAAAAGAATATCAGAATAATAAACATAATATAAGATCTTATTACACAAAGGAGATCAAATGGGATCAAATATGCTATGATCCACAATGATAAGGTGTTTAAAGTGAAAAAACAAATTCATTAGAGTCTTAAAGACAAATTTAATTATTTAGGTTCAAGTGGAGATCATTTGGGTTTAAACCATGGGTTATGGAAATTAAAAATTAATTATCATGTGACTAATAACCCAGGTATAGGGTTTGTTTTATAAGTGTCATATTTAGTAGTAATCATGTTCCCTAACCATGAACCGTCTATGGTCTTCTTTTTTTGGAGAACACAATTTAGATGATTGGTTACTTTGAACATGTTACATCTCTGAAACACCAGACTAGTTGAAACCACATGGTTTGAGGGATATGTCACATGGTTTGGAAAAACCTTTCACCATATCTAGTGGCTCCAACATTTCCACATAGTTACCTAAAAAAAACCACACAATTTTCCATAACATTGTTCCAACCATGTATAACCCCTAAATGATAAAAAATATTCCAAATTCCACCCAAAAAATACTCAACATGAATCCCAAATGATGTAATTCAAAAATATTAGTAATGAATTAAGTGTAAGGGGTTATCAACATGTTACATCCTCCCCAACATAAATTCATTATGACCCAAGAAATCCGATTAATAAGATTACATGACAAATAGATGAGGCCGCTACTCTCTCATTAGTGCCTCTAGCTCTAAAGTCTCATGTGAATCATAAAAAGTTTCTATAATAGACCTAAAAAGGTTTCATCCTTCCTAAATATACTTTTTCGTTTGAATAAAAAATACATATTTTAGACTCATTCATGAATAAATCAGGTGTATTATGAAGATCCTCCCAACTAAAAATAAAAAATGTGTCATAATGATAATTTTTGAGAAAAAAAATATGAAACACATTTTGGATAAAAGTAAATTATTGTGAAAATATATAAATGGTAGGACACATTCCACAACTACTCAAAAATATTAAAAGGACCAAAAAACATCAGTGCAAGATTTTCTTATTTCCCCACACTTTGATGACCCAAAAAGGTGAAATTTTTAAGAACACTTTATAAATAGAAAAATACACATATGGTCATCAATAATGATAATAATAAGACTTATACTGACTCTGTTTCTTAAAAATTATCTGAATAATCAAAAAAATCTTCACAGTTATCTATTTGAAAAAATTCAGTCCTACAATTGAAGATTAACCGATATCTAACCAACAAGAAATTGGTTTCCAAAACCTACTATAAAAGGCCTGAAAAAGAGCCATATAAATTGAAGAATGGTAAATATTATTATAATAAAACACAAAGAGTCCCAATTGGGTGTCCCAAGCTCAAACAAAGTCAAAAATGAAATTTTGTAGAAGGTCCATGATAATCTATACAGGTCATTCTATCTGCAATCCATTTATAGATGACATGTCATCCTCAAATGTACCTAAGATCCCAGTTCCTCCTAGAGGTCTCTAAAAAAGTGACATGTGAAACATGAATCACAATCATAGAATATAGTAGAATTAACTCTATGAAATATTAAAATATTGTTCACATATAGATTTCCAAGGACATATACCTTGGGTGTATCTTCAATGGGTATATAGTGATCCAATTTAGTTTTCCTAAAAATCACAAACCATATCATATCCTTTCCATAATGGTTATGTAGAATCCCAATGAAAATGTCCCTAAAGATCACATCCCACTTAAATGGCATCACTAGATGTGGATGAAGCAAACCTAAAAGACATTGTTTCTCAGTATTAACCTGGTAATAAGAATACCATTGAAGAAAAATTTTAGCAATTTTGTGTCTTATACATAGAAACTAGAATTATTATTTCATATCATAAAACATATATGTGGTTAAAAGGTTCAACACTCATTATGAATTACAAAAATTTCTCATTATGGAATTTCTTATAAGAAAAGGTACAAAAAACTAACTCTAGAATCAATGGATTCACTCAAAATAGAATTTCCACTATTTGATGCTCTCCACATCAAAAGATAGTCCCTAATGGTATAGAATTAAATATCAGTTTTATTCTTCTATAGAATAATATTGTGAAGTAAAAATATCATTTGATCACAATCAAATACAACCACTGCCTCATCCTCTCTGACATCGAAATTTAACTAAGAAGAAGAGCCCTCAAGTTACTCTCTTCTGATGATTCTTTCAAATACTAATTTGGAAGTTTCCTGATTATGGTGTTATAAAATAAATTTCCCTTTCTTAGGGTGTGTGAAATATCAAAATGAAAATTTTAGAGGAACTCCACCCAATTTATCTATCATTGGTTCAGTTATTTTTTATAGAATCAATTACTAAAGGTTTTTTTTGTGAAATTAATCTTTAACCTTTCTCAAAAAAGTTGATTTCACCTACTCTAAAGAGAATGAATCATAGATAAAAGTTCAACACCATGGGTTAGATAATTATTCTCTTGTATACTAAGATGTTCATATCTATTGGTTTCTATGTTTTCATACTACATTAGAACATAGACAAAAGCCTAACCTGACATGTCATAGAAGAACAAATACCCCTCCCTGCCATATAAATATTCAAAACTAGTTTTTAAGTCAAACAATGTTTCATCTCATCAACATATTAGTAAATTTTTTCATTCTGCATGATCTTTTCTTCCTTCCATGTGAGGGTGCTCATTGGAGAATCGATCTTTGAATTTTTTTTGACAAAGCTATGGTAATACCACTATATGACCAAGAAGTGACATTTCTCAAAAAAAAATTACATGGTTTCTCCCATACCATAATATACTTCACCTTTTTAGGATTGACTGAGATGCCATGTTCCACGACCACATGTCCCATGAAAACATCTTTTCATATCTAGAAATTACATTTTTAATGCTTAAAATAAATTATGTGATCTCTCAGGGTTCCAAGGACTAATCTTTGATGAGACACATGATCCTCTTCATTTTTAGAATAAACCCAAATATCATCCAAAAATACCACCACAAATGAATTGAGGTACTCATAGAATATTTTATCATAGAAGATATAAAGATTAGAGGAGAATTGGTTAGGAAGAAAGGAATAAAAAGATACTCTATGTGCGCATACATACTCATAATGGAAGTATCTGGATTGTAAAAATCCTCAGTCATTAATAGGTTATAACCATATCAAAGGTTAATATTTATGTACCACATTTACTATTTCAACTGGTCAAATAGATCATCAATTTTTGGTAATTGAGAGTTGTTCTCTACTGTTTCTCAATTGAGTTTTCAGTACTCAATAGAGTGGTGAGGTGTTATGCCATCTTTCTTCAAAAAGAGAATTGGTTCCACCCAAGGTGATAGACTCAGGTGAATAAATCCTTTTTCAAAAAGGTCATTTAATTAAGACTTTAACTATTTAAACACTACCAGTTCCATATTTATTTAAAGAATATATATCATATTAGTACCAGGGACCACATAAATTGAAAATTATATAACTCTTACAGATCTATTATAAGATCAATAATAAGGAAACACATTGGTAAACTCAATGATGACTGGAGGGAGATCATATCTGAAGTATTATCACACCAATTCCAAAAAACTCCAATATTTCCTAGAATAACCTACAAAATATTGGGATGAATATACTCAAACTCATGTCTCTTTCTCCATAAAATATATGAACACTTCATCAGGTGAATTAAGGAAAACTCATTGAACATAACAAAAAATTAGAACCTTATTAGGAGTCTTCCATCCCATCCAGAGGATTACGACAAGATGTTTTATGTTAATAATCACAAAATCCCAAGTATGTTCAGACTATGATATGAGGAAAACACATGTAGGACATTGAATACCCTACTCTTTATCCATTTTGAGGGATATAGTAATGTAAATAACAAAATATAAAATCTATATAAGAAGAATTAGTAATTTCAAATCATTATTAGATAAAAATGAGGGAGATCCACTAATGTCAAATAAAATATAAAATAATGATGAATCTATAGTGATTGTACCACTCATGGTCTCTAGAAAAAAATATTATTCTTATAGAGACTTGTAAACTATGCAAGGAATTCTTATTCCAAATTCCTATGGATGTAACCCTTTATATTGTGAAGCATCTAATTTCACCATCCTTTTTAGGTGTTTATTAGACAGTTCCACTATTTGGAGTTGAAATGAAATGAAAAAATTTATATATGTATCATGAGGGACTATAAAAACCATAGATCATGGGTGCAAAAATGAATACAACCTTCAAATACCAAACTTTAACATGATATAATCAAGTAAAACACCTTTTCCAGGAACTTTAGGTGATCTATGTTATGCTTGTTATATTGATCCATCACATGGATCATCACACAATCTTTTTCCATTAAGAGAACATACTGTACTTCCTTTGGGAGAAAATGGATATCCCATCAGCCTTATCTTACTAGCCAGATCAAGTTCAACAATCAATGATTTATCTAGTACATTAGAATAATAAGTGATATTTAACACGAATTCTTGAGAATTGATTTTAGAATAAAGTCCCATTGAAAATATTCCAACCTTCAGTTTATCATTAGACAGAACCTCAGCAGAAAACAATACAGATCAGAAAAACGGTTCACTGCATCACATTCTTATCACCCTAATGGATGTTAAGGAAATCTATATAATTTTCTAATACCATAATATATGAATATATCTAATCAGTGAAAATAACTATAAAATCATTCCAGTTCAAGCCCTCATACTTCTTAACTATTAATATCAAATCTCACCAACTCATGTTGGGGCCTTCTAACTTAATAGTATAACACTTCACCTCAGTAGGTTCAATAATTTACAAGAAGTAAAATATAATATATATATTTTTCATCCATTCCATATTCACTTAAGGATCATTAGAGTATTGGAAATCATGTGACTTATAGTGAATCAATTCTTGATCAATACACAATTATTTGTCCCTTTGTAGTTCCAAAACACGATCTTGAATGGGAATGTGTGCTAGTGCCTATCCCAGATCATAGATTATATACATAATAATCTGAAAAATATTCTAGTCCATATGATTATTTTCTTGTTTTATTCACCAAAATCTTCCACATGGGGCCTATTAAATGTCTTCTCAATGTAAATATTCTACAATACTCTGACATATAACACAAGAAGCATATGTAAGATTACACAGGCTAGAGATATATAAATTATAATACAATAAAAAGAAATTAAAGATTTAAATTTCTAAATACTCAAAAATTTGTGGGGAAAAGAAAATAAATAGATTAAAACATTCTTCAACATACTTTTCCCAAACACCCATGATGACGTAAGGTTTGTCATAATGAGATCTATCTAGGAACTCACTCGCAACTACATCCTATGTCTCAAAAAGTCTATCTTATACATACCTAGTCATCCAAGCATCATATAGACTTCTAGAAAAGATTCACAACCTTTCCCTTTAATTATAATTATTCAAAAACAATCTAAGATAACCTAGTACTTTAATAGTAGACTGGGATCTAAAATGTCCTGATGGAAATTCCCAATACCCACGAGATAGAAACTATCACCTGATATCATGAATGAAATAGGTGGTAATGATTTTTCCATGAAATAGTAGAAGTAAATGGATACAACTCTGTATGATTAGAACCCCACAAGGATAATGTACAGAAAAATAATGAAAACGAACCCATAGAGTGTGTCATCAAATTACTCATCTTAAAAAAGATAAAATCTCATACATAAGATGAAATGAGTGGATTAAATATCCACCGGTCACCTCTTTGACGTTAGGTTCAAATGATTAATAAAATCCACCACCTCCAGGTGTGAATTTTATTTTAGTTGGACTTGGCATAATAAAATATTCAAATTCTTAATGTAAAAGGTTGTTTGTGAGCTATAAATCCTAATATGATCTCACCAATTTTTTAATAATAAATTCCATTAAAATAAAACTCATATACTTTAAATTGAAAAAAAACAAGTAATGTAAAGAAATTAATTTTTTTTTAAATATCATTTAAATTTAAAATATAATAAATATATTGGAACATGTTTAAAAGATGCATAAATGAACATTTTATATAAAACATATATAAATTAGTTGTCTTGAGTAAAATAACTCAGTAATCGATGACATGTATAACCAACTAAAGAAAAACATTTATCCATTTAAAAAGCCCCATGAAAATTAGTTTCTACTAATATGATCCTCCAATATCTCATAATAATCATGGATCCGGATAGGTGTACACTTAATAAATATGCACCCCAAAAGGGGAACCCATTATAAGCAGTGTACACCCCAACAGGGAACACATTTCTTGATTTTTATGCCATAATTATCTTTTTAGAGTTGTAAATATCTATCCATTTCAAGGTAGAAAATGTCCTAACATGCTTGTTAATGTTACCAAATAATAACTTGGATAAAATGTGATTCAAATAATAAATCAATCAATATTTAACAAGTAAATTAATCTTTCAATTTAATATTTTTTTTTCAATATGCCTTTTCATTGAAAAACTAAAAACATATAATATTTTCATATTCATTAATTTCTAAAATCATGACTCAATTTAATGAATTTTCTCAAAAATAAATAGTAAATAATTTTTTGAACCTTTTTTGAAATAATGACATAATTTTTCTCAAAAATATACCTCAAATTACAATACCATTAAAAATGTGGTTTTTAAAAATCTCCATGCCATTTTAAAATCACACATCAAATAAATTTTATTTTAGGGGTTTAAAATCACTTAAAAACTCATTTAAAATTAGTAAATTCATATAGGTTTTCAATTGTATGAAAAAAATCATATGTAACCACCAACCATTTATCACCTAGTGAAATAAAAGACTAGCAATGGGATCACCAATGATAAATTAGTGGAAGAAGATAATGAAACAAAAAATATTATCAAGATCCATCAAAATGGAGTTTAGATCCATCGATAACATGGTGATAAATCAAGATCTATATAAGAGAGAAGATAAGGGAAGAAAAATACACAAGATAAATGATCAAATTACCCCAAGGAGGTCACTCAAGATCAACCATGCTTTGATCCACCGATAAATGGGGTTTTAAGATGAAAACCCACATCTTGGAAGCATTCAAGACCAAGGAATTTGATAAGGGTTGATTGGTGTTTGATTGGTGGTTAAATCACAGGTCCCAATATTTTAAAATTAATTTTAGGGGGATTAAAAACACATTCATACGGGTTTTTTTGAAATGATGCATCATTAGAAATAATTGTGATCACTAACCGTGAACCATCTATGAGACTCTATTTGGGGCACATGGGTTGGCCTCATGGTTACTTTAATAGCGCGGAAATGGTAAAAACCCATAATATTTAAAGTCACATTGTTTAATGGAGAGGTCACATGGTTTAGAAAAACTTTTCATTCCCTTTCAATTTCTCAAAAAATGACTCATGGTTTCCTTGTTCAAACTAGATGATTTTTCCTAACTATTCACCAATAGTGCATATCCCCTTAAATAATAAAAATTTTCCAACTTTCACATGAAATAACCAAAATTGAATAAAAACAAATGTAAAACCAAAAAATTTTCAATAAGTGCCTACAATATGTAAAGAATATGTTAAAAAATGTTTTTTATTTGATAAATCCATTATTCCCCTTAGCTTATCCCTACATATCAATCATAAAATATTTCAGGGTATTCTGGGAAAAATAAAACATAATAAAGGGGTGACCTAAAATGAATTTTAAGGATATGTGTACATTTTAAGCTATCATGAATAAATATTCATTATCAATATGGAATGGTATATAACTAATTCACATTCCATTTAAGAAATTATTTTAGAAGAATATAGAGGGAATAAAGGATGATTAAATAAATCCATATAAATAATCACATGATATTGAAACTTATACATGGATATTATAACTAATTAGGACATTACAAATAAATCACCATCTAATCTCATAATTATGGAATTCATATTGAAAGACATTATAAACATACTCTTAAAAAAAATTTCAAGTCCGTATAAAATTATGGGTAAAAACCCATTTAATTTCAAATTGTTTTTTTCACGAGAGCTAAAGATGAATCAATGAGATATGTAATTTATGGCCCAACCCATCACATAATAAGTTCAATGTATTCCTCTTATGAAAGGGGTAAAAATTTAACAAAATAAAAATTCATATATTAAAATTTATATATGAAATGGTAACACAAACCTTAATCAGTAATCATAAATTATCTGATGTAATATCGATAATAACAACAAAATAGTGAATCCCTAGTAAAAATTATGATAAAAAACCAAGATAAATAATAATTATAGTGTAATTACAACATATCCCTTGTATAGAATATGTATAATAAGCGTTTTTTTTTCATTTAAGAATAGAAATTCCACGAAAATATACTTAAAACATTCCATAGTAAAATGAAAAATTTCAATTTGTAAATCACCTTTTTGAAATGGATTATTGACAAAAAAAATTTCAAAATAATTTTCATTGATAATAAACTTGAATTTTTTTAAAATAAGATTTAAATCATTGAGTGGTTAGGATATTAAAAAATATATACATTTCATAAAAATTAAAAAAATCATTTCACACTGTTGTTAAAGGGTAAAAAGTACCTCAATAAAAGAATGAAAATAAACATTATTTAAAACAATTATTTAAAAGTTAAATAATGTGTAAAAATATCATTAATAAATCATTTGGATAATTTAAAAAACAATTTTTTTAAATTTTTTTTAGAAATAATGGTTTTGTAAGAAAAAGGATTTTTCTCTGAAGAGAAAAATGATGTCAGATTTTATTAAAAACGTTTTCATAGTAATTTTTTATACCAGTGGTATTAAAAATGGTACTATTACATTAAAATATCTTCAATTAACAAATTATAAAAAGATATATATTTTTGATATAAATATAAAATAATTGCCCCAAGTGAGACTTAAACATAAACAATCCAGAATAATTATAGTATTGAGAAATAATGCATTAAGACCATGGTAACCTTAGAATAATATGCCCTATGAAATAAATAAATTTAAATTAAACTATAAATATCATTCATAGAAATAAATTCATGATATAACATATCAAAAGGGTAGTATATACACCATAAAAAGGAATAATTGGTTAATATAGAATATAAAGGAAGTCAAACCCAAAATTAGGGTTTCTCATATCACATAGTAAACAAATATTATTTAATAAAACTCATATATATAATAAATAAATTGTTTAGTTATATTATTTTATCAAACATTTATTATTAATTCTTTGTTTAAAATCTTTATTTCAGATGATTAAGTCTTCATATTTCAATTATCTTTTCGTTTGGTAATTTATGTCCATTTAATTTGATCATGGTAATATCAAATACATAATGTTAAAAATGATATAAATATTTTATATATTCAGTATATATGAAGTTATAATAATCTATAAAATTAAATGATAGAAATCAGATTACACGGTTTATAGAGATATTTGGTCATACATATGTATGAAAAATGATTCCATTTTTATTGAAAAATTGAATGAAAGGAATATAAAAATTATATCACTTTTTCATGAGTCATTATTTTTTATTATATGTCAAATATATTAATTAAATTTATCTTTTTTACCTACCATGTAAATCAATAGTGAAAAAATAACATTTCATCACGAGGTTGTAATCTGTCATACATATGAATGACTTTATCGTATCCCCTATAAAATAAAAAGGAAGATGATATATGTGATATCATAATTTATGTTGTGTATGTATGTTAAAAATATCATGTATATTAATTTAATATATCCTTATTAACATTCAAATATAATAGAAAGTGGAAAATCACATCACATCGTTTTGTGATGTGTTAGTCCGTAGTACACATGAGTGACATTATTGTTTTACAACGGATTAAAAGGTAAGAAGGTAGACGTTATATTATAATTTATCAAGTTTATTAATTTCAAAAATATAATATACATTTTTTAAATCAACCATTAAATCAAATCATGATAGGTGGTGATGGAAAATTAATTACAATGGTTCACGAGGCAGTAGTTTGTCTTTCACATGGTCAATGGTTTCGTTTCAATTTGATGGAAGAGGAGATGGATATAGGTAATTATGGATAAATAATAGCATATAATAATATTTAATATACTTATTTTTATATTCAACCATGGTTCAATAATATTTTATTAATGTGGAATGATAAATAATATAAAAATTATCGATTAAGAATTTTGCCTCTTCTTTAGACAACTTCATCAGGGTAGTAACAAAATCCATTCGTGGTAGAAATTATGAAAACTTAATGAACTATATGGTATTTTTATTTATTTATTTAATATATTTGGATAGGTATTGGTTTTATTATTATGTTTTAGGACTATTAAAATGAGAGGAGATGGGTGGCCTTTTATAACTGGGGGAGTGTACACAAGTGGAATTTAGGAAAAGAAAAACTAATAAATATAATATTAGCAAGTAAAATTTATCAAAAATGTTTCAATATAGATACCTAGAATATATAATATATATACGGATATATATTATTTTTTAGAAATTATTTGTGTCATTTTTATCTATTACCATTTAGTTTAACCCCATAAAACAACGTTTTAAAACTAAACATGGTAAATTATTTTTACTCATTTTAATATTAATTATAAAAATTAATTTTACATTATTTTCGAATATATATTATTTTTATTACAGATATGGAATATATTTTCTAAATTAAATTCATTTAATTGTTTATTTTCAATTCAAAATTAATCCTATAGACTCATAAAAATTTGGTTTTCCAAAGAAAGAATTTAAAAAGTTTAATACATTTTTATGTAAATCATCAATTTGAATAATGACTCCAATGAACTAAATTAGTTACATTTTAATAAAATTTTACTAATTTTACATTAAAAAATTTATAAAATAATGTATCATTGTAAATAATGTAAAAAAAAGTCATTTTTCAATCAAAATCAGTGTTTTTTATCATTCATCAAACTAATTAAACAATCTAAAAATTATGAAAAAATTCACCAGAATATATTTTTGAACCGTGTATTTGATAAATAATTTTTATATATTAAAATAAATTTTCTATATTTGGAAAAAATAAATTTAATTTTTTTGGGCAAAGGGAGACTAAAACTCCTTCTATAAAAATACATTTTTCAGAATATCTTACCTTTTCATTAAAATTGTACTTATTTTTTTTCCTAAAATTTTTTCCTCCAATGAATTTATTTTATAAATATGAAAACCATTTAATTTTAATTATATATTTCTTTAATCATACCCACCTTCTTAATGACTAGTTTGTAATGAACATTTTAAAAATAATAATATTTTCATATAGTATCATGTTTCGTTTAAACCCAGTCATGTGTGGATCTAATGATATCAAAGTGATTGCGTTATTTTAAAAAATAAATATAACATAAATTCAAAATCTATTATATTATATTATATAACTAGATTTAAATATCTAATACACTATTGCACATTTTTTTCTTCTTTTAATGTCTCAAAGTGTTAGATTCTACCCCCTTAAATAAATTGTTTCCTAGAAATTTATTCTTCATATCGACAATAAAGGTTTTAAAATGTGAAAATACCTTTTCATAGTAACAAACATTGTAAAACGGGTTATTTAAGCTTCCTATTAATAATATATAGATGGATGTTTTATGTGTATCTATAATTACATATTATTAGGATTCCGAATAAGAAAACATTTGTGGGAAGTGGTGATACAGACATGGAAGAAAACCATATAAAATTATGAAGAGTGATAAAAATAATTGAAAACAATAAAGTGAATAATCCAGTGAATTTATCAAAAAAATCCATAAATATGAAATGAGTTAATATACTATTTGATTCATCATAAATGAATTTACTGAAATACCTATTTTTTTGTTTCGGGATCCTTTTCCAAGTGTTGAGTAATTCCCTTACCATCAATGCTGAGGTTATAATAAAATATTTTTACATGATATCATACTACTTCATAGGAATAATTTCTTTATTTGGATGTGCTTCAATAAATTCCCATTTAATTTCTTACTCCAAGTCAATAATATCAAAAAATGAATTTTTATGCATGAAGCACAAAAATTTACTCTTAATAGATCATTAAATTAATGAGAATTCATTCCTCCCATCTCTTGATATCATCCAAGAAAAAATAGTTAGCACAAGTTATCTAATAATACACTAATTTCTCACACCAAAAAAATAACCCCAATTTTTAACTTAACCCACTTCAAAAATAGTTAACCTTAAGACTTGTCTAAAATATGACAATTAAAATTCAAAGTCCAAAAGTTTAGATGGAAGGTTGATAAATTATCAAAATGAACATAACATTAGATTACCCAAACAACATAATGTAAATCTTAAGATCACATTCTATGTATATGAATACATTTATCACTATAAAAACTTAATTAATACATGTATTCATCCAAAAAATATTTTTTTAATTATTCCTTAAATAAAATTGTAGATTACTTAATTTATTCCATAATTCTACAAATAATGTGAACTCCATCAAATATAAAATATACCATAAAATCACTCAATAATTTATAGGTTATGAATAATAACCCATGATCATATATTTATAATTTTTATCTAAACATTGGTAATATATTATGTATTATACCCCTCAATCATGAGTTTTCTTAAAGAATCAACTATCCACGGTGTCACTTTTCTTATTTATTTTACCAGGAAATATATGTTTTCAAATACTTATATAAAAAGTTATCTTTTTAAAATACATATATATTTTATGATTATTATAATGATAATATAATTGTTAAAATACATTTAGAACATAATTCATGAATCTAAACACACTGTCATGTTAATCATTCTGCTTCTTCTATAGTAATATCATATGCTTGACCTTGGAATCTTATATTCTTATAAGGTATATTACATTGATTCATGGGGAATTATTTTTTATATATCCACATATCATTATTGTTGAATAATTGAACAATAGAACATTATTTCCTTCCCTTGAAATAGATTTAATGGTCTATATTCAATATACACATACAGAGAACTGTCATTCCCCTCACTAAAGTTCCAGTGTGTTTCTTTCCACAATTATTAGATGGGGTAAATTTTTTATTTCACTTAATTAATTCTTACATTTATCAATACTTTTCAATATCATCCACTTATCTTCTTACATCCCATATAATCCATATTAAATGTAGAATGATTTATTTATAATGATATTGCATGAAACTATGTACTCGTATGATGAAAATGTTTTATAGACTAGTTCTCTTGAAATATTTCTATTAATCCCCTCCAAAAAATGTTCAATATTTCTCTTTGGATTATTTATATAGTTAATACCATGACTTTATAACCTTTTAATGTTAGATTAATACTTATAAATAATGTCGTATCCCATTTTTCTTAGATTCAATAAATTTATCTCTATATTTTATAAATTTCTTGAGAGGAATATACTTTTCGACAAATAGTACCATAAAATTCTTCCATTCTATCTTTATTATTTGTTATTCATAGTTAGTTTTTTGCATTAATTACCATAATTAATTCAAATATCCTGATAGAGGATAAACTTCCATAAAAACACTCTTCTTTTCATTGCTTTTTAAAGAGATAAATATCTTATTTATGGAATTTATCCATTGCTTGGCTAGAAAGAGATTTTTATTCCCAGAATATGTTAGAGGTTTCTTATACGTAAAGTGATATTTCATTATTACACCATATGGAGGATCATAAAGATACTCTATAAAGTCAATATTATTAATAAGAAATTGTTTTAGTTTCCCTAATAAGGTTATAATTTGATCAGTTTTAGCTATAGCTTCACCTCCTACTTCAATATCATTCCCATGAGGGAAATCCCTACACGAGGTGTGTGAATTAATACAGTTTCCTCCCAAACTAGTATGATACATTTATAAAAAATAGAATAAAATATATAAAATCATATTCAAAAACCTAGTTAATGATTGAATAAATAAATTCATATTAATGAATATACATTTTATAGTCTTATTAGCTTCAAAAATATTAATTAATTTCTAAATCAAAATAGAAATAGATTTAACATTACAATTTTATTATAAGGTTTTATTTAAAATTTTAATTTCTAACTATTATAAATTTAATTTGAAATTATTAATATAAATTTTTAAATCATAATATAAAAAAATTATTTTCAAATTTTGACATCATTAAGAAAATATTTATTTTCCAGTGAATAATGAAAAATACAAATTTTTGTCAAAATGACTTTTCTAAAAAATAATATAATAAATTTTAAAGTTCCATTTTTTTAAATATTATTTCATGTAAAATAATTATTTTTTCTTTCTACTTAATCTGGTTAATAACATTTGAATCAACATCATATTGGTTTTTATTATAAGCATTCTTTCGGGTAAAAAACAAGTTTGTCTAAAATTTGTTTTAAAGTAAATCTAGTTATCCATTTCAATTAATTAATATAATAAATAATGGGGAATTTATAAAATAAAATATGTAGATTATATATCAAAATATATTAATTTAATTTAATTTAATTATTATTATTATTCCCAGAGTTAATATAAATTCATCTTTTCGTCAAAATGATACTCTTCTTGGAAACATGTGTTTTCCTTGTGTATGTGGGTTTTGTTTTAAACTAAAATTTTCTACATAAATGAATTATATGTGGTAAAATGATTTTATATTTTGAAACTACGTAATTTATATTCTCTAATAAGTAAAACTTATTTTTTTTTTCAAAATTTAATAGTGGAAACAGAAAAAATTAATTATCACGATTATGGTAAAAATTGATTTACTGGATGAGTTAAAAAAATATAATGTTTGAAATTACCATAAATATTCTATAAAGAATATTTATATCCATATTTCAACCACAAAACTTACATACTTTATTATTTTTAATTATTGGTTCCTTTTGACATGAAAAAACATGGGTGGAATTAATTCTTTTCAGAAATTATATGTGTGCCACTCACCTCACATGTAAAAGGACACACCTATAATCCTATATTTTTTCCTTAAAAACCAATTAGATCAGTTGATATCATTTAAAATAACATATATACTTCCATTATCTCATCCAAGAGGCCTTATTTTGGGAAGAAAATCCAAGCAATGAAGGCGACTAGTGTAAATAGAAAGAAGTTATCTGAAGAAGAGGTAATTTTATTCAATGGAAATTATTATATAATTTATTCCTCCAACCCAATAATTTATTAATAATCAATTATTATAGATAGAAAGTCCATTCATAGGCAAATCCTCAAACCATTTATTAAATGCAATGAAAATTACAATAAACGTGGAAAAGTATGAGGGCGTTGAGCTATCCCATATCCAAATGACATTTCCTACAATAAAGAGACATTATTAATCCATGATTATATAACATCATAAGTATAATACATATAATGAGATTTTTTTGTTAATTTTTTTTATCAAAATCCTTATCTTATTCCATAAAATGGGTTACCAAATCACCATTTGTGCGTACGGTGGACTACTGCCATGCGAACTGATGTCATTTATTTTTTCACTACCACATATCACGATTGGGTATGATAATGGAAATGGAGAATATATATGATATTTAGAAAACAATTATACTTATTTATTAATTGTATCTTATATACCTTTTTTTCGTTCCATTCCACAGGAGGTATGATGATGCCATTCATGTGTAAGATGGTCCACTACCTCGTGAAGCAATGGGAATTGTTTTGACAAATGCTTTACATGGAAGGTATTAATGGGGATGATACTGAATATATATGATATAAATTTAATAATTATGATATCAATTAAATTTTTATCAGTTTTAAAATATATTATATTATATTATTTTTTACATTTTTCACTTACTAAGAAATGATAATGTTTTTCATGAATATGTGGACTACCACCTTTATGAAGTGAGTTAACTCTATTTTTATAACCACAAAAAATAAATAATATATATAACTATACATAATTATAAAATATGGTATATATGATATTGTTATCAATATAGAAATAACATATATTTCTTACCTCATTTCCATAATGATCATTGAAAATTGGAAATGTTATTAATTGTACATACAACCAACCATCTCAACGATCTTAACATTCTATATTTCTCAAAACATAAAATCAGGATTGGTATTAAAATTATAATTAGAAAATAAATATGATAATAATTTCATTACAACTATTTTGGATAAATTTTGAATAATTACCACTTTAACTAAAGTAATCTTACCAACGTCATTTTTTGGCACCTAAGATGAATATGGTCAAATCATCTGGTGCAAAATAAAAAGATAAACTAATTTTATAAAACATGGTAAAAAGTTAAATAAAAGTAGTAATAAACCTTAAAAAGGATATCAAACAAGAAAATAAATAACATAAGTTTATTATTCATGATGATAATGAAATATGTGACTTGTCAAACTCAAGGTAAGGGGCCTCATCTTAATTTCCTTTCATTGAGTCATATTTTGATGTTATACACCTATAATATTTTACAAAATGTACATACAACCCATTTGAAATGATATACTATCTATTAATCTATTATAATGGTATTTATTATTATTTTTAATTTTATTCATTCTTAGGTCATATGCTTTGAATATTTACAAAGTGATGAAGGACTTTTGTTTTAAAAAAAATCTATTTTATTGTTTTCCTTATAAATATTTTTTTTCTATGTCCATGTTTTTAAAATTATTTTATAAAATATTAATGAGGGAAAAATCTATATAAATTAAATCTTATGTAACTTTTTAATATATTTTCAAACATATTAAAATCATATCTTTTTCTATGTTTTATAGGAAACATTTTTAAGAACGATATAAGGAATGTGAAATTCATAACACACACAATGAAAATAAATTTTTTTGCCATTTTGGTCATTATTTGATTTTGGTATTCCTTTAAAATCATTCATGTTTCCTTAAATAAAAACCATTTTTCCTATTTTTTACTATTTTGGTATTCCAATTGAGTATTTAAATTAAAATGGAATTTTTATATCTAGAAGGGATTTTCGTATGAGTTTGAAAGAGTTTTATATCATTTTATGATGAAAATTTTAATGCATAAAATATGTTATTCAGGTTGTGGATCTTGGAAATTATATATTATGGGTGTTCCTTGATAACACCAGGTAAGCTTGTTATAGGATATATGATTTTACCACCCAGATATTGCCCTAAATAATTTAGTAATTATTATATTCTCTATGGAATTATACAAGATGTTGGTTATATGGTTTTTCCTATATGTAAGGTTTTTTATAAGGGATCTATAATGGTTTTATAAGATGATATCCTAAGGTACCTATATGAAGTTTCTATGGTTGAAAATTTGTTTTCATGGAAATATTTTTTTAAATGGTAATATAAATGATACTTTTAAAAGAATTATAATTTCATTTCTATGTAAAAAGATATGTTTTTAAGAAAATATTATTCATGTGTTTTCATGTTTTTCACTAGACTGATTGTCTTCTTCATTTTATGTCCCTTACTAATAATTTTTTATTATCACACATTTTGAAAAAAAAATATTATTTAAGGATGGGTAAGGGAAAGGAAGAGGTCATGTTTATATTCTTGATGATTTTTCATGAAAAAAATCATGTTTTGTTATAAAAGTTTTATATGATGTGAAAAATGGGTAAGGATTTTATGTTTCCACGTTTTACAATATAGTTTTATTATGTATGAGTTATGACCAGATTCTCTAAAATAATAAACATATATTATACTCAAATACAATAGAATTAATCCCTGACTTAATACTTATGATTATGTAAATTTTATGTTTGGGTTCTTATACAAAGACGATCCATGATCTGGGAAAAGTAGGTCTCAATATTTATTGATAAAAAAGGTAAAAAATAAAAGTATAATAATTACATGGGAGTTTAAAAAGACATGAACTAACAACCATTATTATATCATCATCAATCAAATAACAGAAAATGTCAGGAGCTCTAAGTGTCAACATCGTACATGTTTCCATGATCTCATTCTGCGATAGAGATTATACCTCCTTGTTTTCTTCTCTATATGCATGGGAGAAAATCTGGTTAATATATATGAGATGGTTAATATAATAAATCCATTGTGGTAGGATTCTCTATGGGATATCTTTTTTTTCTTTCTTCAAGAGTTGTGATAACAGTTTTTATGTTTGATTCAATAAACAAGATAGTCCACTTGTGTTGGATAGAATGTTTGATGTAATTAATAATCACCACTAATTAAGCTACATATGAAGTTATAATGAAAATATTATCCTGAAAAAACCATTTGACATAACCATTAGGTTTTCGGAAGATACCTCCATAACCCGAAGTACTTGGAATGTTGGAGTCTTCACCATCAACATTGGACTTATTCCACAATCCAATTAGGAGAATCCACCACAAATATTTATGAACCAAGGGTTTATTGATCATCCAATGACTCCCAAAAGTCTATTAATTCTAATATCAGACACACTATATTTCATATCTCCCAGATACACTCTTATAGTAGAATACACTTCTCGGTGTAGAGCTGTTGTACCACCATGTATTGGGGGTTTCTGATCACCAAACATCCCCTCATTTCTACCTAAAAAATCAATGTAATGAAGGATACTACAACTTCCAATTTTTTTTCATGATATGGTCACTCTAACCAGTGTCACTGAGAAAATCCGTGTGCTGGTCAAGCTACCAACATGTATTAATATCAATTCCCAAAATACAGCTAACATAATTCCAAAACTCTCTTCCAAAAACACAGTTAATGAATAGATGCTGTATATTTTATTTATCTTTAAAACAAAGATGAGAATCTGCAAAAATTTATGTTCCCCCATATTTTATTTATTCATGTATAGGTAACTTATTTCTCCAAATTCTTTATAAGATATTGAATCTTGTAGGCTATATTAATTCAACATTGAATTTGGACTGACTTTATGGTATCATAGTTGAACTCCAATTGGAAATTCCTCAATATTTATTGGAGGTAAACTACCAACTAAAATTAGGCTCTCTCTCCAGAGTATCAATACTTATGAATATGTGGTTTCTAATTTCCATTGAATTATATAATTAGTTGAAATCAAGAATTTTATAATCAAGTAGTTAACCAATTGTCACCTACAATCTCTCAAGAGGAATGATTATCCTGTCTATGACTGTATGGTCATGAAAAAAGGTGTTCAAACAATTTAGATTCGAATAATTAATATGTAACCACTAATACTCTAAATATATTTCAATATATATATATATATATATAAATTTTTTTAAAATTTATCTATCTAGTACACATATCAGTCCCATGTTTCATTCCATATATGTTTATCATTAATTTAATATTTTTACCCTTTATAATGTTATTTTTCTCTATTTGATTTTCATTAGAGAATAAATGGTCATTAATTTATATCATATAGTTTTTTAATTAATTTAGTTATTTTATTACATATATGATTCTTCATATATATTATTATATAATTTTTTTTAGAATATCACATTGTGATATAATATAATAAAAATTATTTTTATTTCATTTAGATCCATATTTTATATGAAAATTCATTATATTATGAAACCCAATGATGATATAGAATTAAAATTTTATAAAACCATTTGGTTTTATATACTACCCCATTATAATTTTTTTATATTTGAAATTCTATTTCAAATATAGTAATAAGAAAGGGTAATTCTGTTCAATTACATATTTGGGATCAGATAAATCATACCCTTATATAATATTTCTCATTTGTATATTTAAATAGTGATTGATATTAATTTTAGTTCATTGTCTCTCCAGTGAAATTTAATTTCTACTTATTCTTCCTATATCAAAGCATGTTATTGTAATATTATATTTGAATTATATTTATTTTATGGGTTTCATATTTACATTGAATAAATACATGTAATATATTTTTTAAATGTGAGAGGATTTTTTTCATTTTTTAAATAACATAGTTAAATTGTAATGAGATAAATAATATCCATGGATATATGGGAGTGCCAAGAAACCTGACCCTTGGTGAGGGAGTGTAGAACCCTAACGTGGCTATGTGAAATAAAAATGCCAGATCCTTCGCTAATGTAGTTGTGGGGAGAAGCAACGAAGACACCAGGCCCTTTGAAGGATCTTCGACCATGAATTCCTGCATCAAACCTCTCATATTTCGTCATCATGGGCAACCAACGATTTCATTTACTACTGATGAGGTTTGTATCCTTGCTTCCGATTTGTGCTATGTTCTTGTTGGAAAATTTGTTAAACATCATCCTTCTTTGAAGTTCTTAAGAAGCTCCCTAGAAGTTTTTGATTTTTCGGATTTCCATATTGTCCTCCTAAATGCTTCTAATGTCATCTTTAATTTTTCTTCTCATGAATAATTTTATAGGATTTGGGCTAATTTCACTTGGCTCTTTGGGGGTTCTGCGATGAGAGTACTCAAATGGACCCCTTCCATTGACCCTTTTTCTGAATCGCCTATAATCCCCATCTGGAATGGCTTCCCTGGTCTTCCACTGCATTTGTTTAAGCATCCATCCCTTTTCCTGATCTCAACGCTCATTGAAAACCCCCTGAAACTTGACTTGGCTATAGAAAAACTCTCAAGACCATAAGTGGCTAGAATATGTGTAGAAGTTGATGTCTCCCATGAGCTTCCTAATCAAATTTGGATTCAAAATGGCTTTTATGGTTACTTTTAGGAGGTATGTTATGAAAAATTACCAGATTACTGCACTTCTTGTTTGAAACTTGGACATCCTTTTAAATATTGTAGCTTCAAACCTTCAACTTCACCTTCTATAAAAATGACCTGGGTTGAAAAGAGAAAACTTGAGCACAAAAAGATTGAGGTTTTCACTTAGGCTGGTCCATCAGATGCTCCTTTGGATAGTCATATGGTAGCTCCAAATAAAGATAACCTTGTCACTATTGAGAGATCTTCTATGCTCCCTTCACCCTTAATGGAAAATCAGGATTTGATGATGGAAAAACATGGCAATCATAATTAATTATCTGATTATGTGAATGCTGTTTTTGAGACCACAGTTAACAATCCTCCCTCCAAGAAGGACTCTTCCACTCATCATGAGTTCCCTCATTCAAATAATATAGAAACAAAGGACCCTGATGCAACCTCTCTTAGTGAGACAATACAACGGGAAGCTGAGGATTCTTTTCAGAAGGATGTTGACAAGATCTCTCAAGTGGAGGAGAATTATCATCGAAAGGACCAGAAAGGGAAAAAATCCATTGTTGACTCTGATAGTTTCATCACTCCAAATCCCAGGAAAACTAGGAAACATAGAGATAATGTCAATTATGAAAGAACTGTTATCACAAGATGATTAGCTACCAAAAGTACTAATTTTGTGGTTCCTCCGCAGCCTGTCCCTATTGAATCCCTGCCTGAATCCTCACAATATTCGGATTGATCTGATTCAGATACTTCCTCAAGTGAAGATGATGAAAATGATCCTGCATATCGGGATTCTTATCAGTATGAAGAGGAACCAAATTTCTCAAAAGAGCTCGCCTCGTAGTTAGCGGAAAATGATACAACTTCTTTTATAGAATACAAAAATGGTGAAATGGCTGCTGATTCTTATCTCAATATTAGAAAGAGAATGTTTATTAGAGTGGATGAGGAATTCATGAAAGATCCAAATTTCGATTTTAAGGACATTCCATGGAAATGATTTTTGGACCCTGATTTCTTTATGCTGTTTGGATGAAGATCAGTGGGGCATTTTGGATTTTTGGAGATGCTCTTTTTATGAATCTCTTTAGATACTGCCTTTTTATACCTGGATTTTGTTTGGATAATTGTATTTTACTTCACAAGTTTCAATTTGGACAACATTCCTTTTGAACAACTCTGGTTTCTTATCTGTTTATCTTCTCTGTTCTTGATGGGTTCTCTACTTGTTCTCTCGTGGTTTCTGCCTTATTTATGGTTACTCTGCTAGCTAAAAAAACAGGTTGTTTGATGACTGGATATCTTTATTCATCATGGTGCTGTGCTAGATATTTTTATCAATTATGAAGATGAGACTGGACTACTGTAATTTTATTTTGAAACTGAAGTCTGCTTCGGTCTTCACATCAGTACAAGTAAGGCGTGTTCTTCTCCTTTTTACATGGAATCTCATGAAGGCTGCAGGAGTCGTACCACATCTAAAGACCCCTTCTAGTGGAACTTCACCTTGGGGCCCTGGAGCTTTCTCGGTTGCTGCACCTTGGCATGAGGTTTCTGATGTCTTCAACAAGATATAGAAATGCCTGCCTTTCCCATGGTTTCTTGACATACTTGCAGCAGGACTGAAAGTTCAGTGCATGTCAGCAAGGATTCTCTTTAGTAGGTCTCTCTAACTGTATTTCTCATTGGTTTTCAATGTATTTTTTATTGGTTTCTTTAACATTCAGAGGGTGTAAGCGCATTAAACCTCGAGATTGCCATTTACCCCCCGTTTTTGATTTAATAAATTTCCAGGACATGAACTGGGAAATCAATTCTTATCAAATTTCTAAAAAAATATAAATAATATCCCTGGAAAAATTGTTTTAGAATTAAATTTTTTCCCTAAATATATTGACCCAGTTCCCTAGAGATTTTCTATGGAATTTATTTTATATATCTCTATATCACATCCAGTATTATTTTCAAACTTATTATATCAATATTATGATTCTTAAATATATTATTATATATTCATTATTTTAATTTTAATTTTTTTTATTATGTTGTAGTCCAAAAATCACTTTATATCCACCTATATCACATCATCGTAGAGTAATCAATCATTTAATATGTAATTCCCCATATTGTACAATTTGTATGTTTAAATGGAACCAATTTTATTTGAGAATAAAACCAACTGAAGATATTTATCGCTACCCATTTGGAAATCCATTATAAAATATCGAGTAATATATTCAATTATCTAAAAATAATTTTTGGATTATCCATTAGTTTGAGAATGATTTGGTGTTCTAATTCCTAGTTACGTATTTTATTCATTTTGATTAATTCTAAAAAACATTTCTATAAAACATGGATCTTGGTGAAATATAATTTAAATTTTTAGTCCCTAAAGTATCATCTATGTTTTTAAGCCATTAATTTGTATTATAAAAATAGGGATGATGGAAATAGTGAAATGATTAAAGGGATTTCAGTAATTGGATCTCAAGGTAAGACAATTTCATAATTCTACTACCATCTTGGGGAAAACAGTATATACTTGTCAAAATATGGGTAGGATCACTACAATTTCATTTAGATATGAGTATATATCCCATCTTGTTCCCTCATAATAAATGTGAAAAATCTCAAAAACCCACCAAATCTTCCCCATGTATCCTATTTTGTGGTATAAGATGGATTAGGGAGTGTGTAACACCATGATATTTTAATATATGTTACCTTTAAATAATTATATGTCTTTGATATTTTTCTCTACACTCAACACTAAACATAAACCAAACCATGACATATTTATATAAAATTTAAATATTTTAGCATTATTATTAAAACCTCTAAATTTAATTTATTTAAATGATTAGGATTAATTTATTTTTGAAATATTTATGGAAATTATGTAAATGTTACTATTTATATTAATGAAATTCAGGTGGTATATCTAAAATGACTAATAAAATCATTTTATGCGATGATTTATTTTCTAGAAATATAATTTTATATGCTATAATTTATTATCAATAGAAAAATAGGTTTAGTTAATGGTAATATATATGTATATTAATAATATGTTAACACTAACTGGTATACAATATAAAAAAAATAATAATTTTTTTCTAAAGAGTCACTTTCCCTGTAAAAAACAATTTACCAATATATTTTTAATAAAAAAATCTATAAATTTTATAATTTGAATTTGAAAAAATGAAAATTAATTTTGGGATCATTATATAAATATTTTCTAATAATGGGGTTTTTTGGTATTTTTCCAATAATATTATTTTTATGGTGAATTGTGCAATATATCAATTTTTTAAATATCATGATTTCATAACATAATTAATATATATGTTTTTCATAGAAATTTGATAAAATATTTTCTAATAAAAATATCTATTACATGATTTAAGATTTTAATATAATAATATTGATTCTTTTTTATAAACATATAACAAATATTTTAGAACTGGCATAATATTATTCTCAATTTTTTTAATATATAATATATTTATTATATTAAAGTTAATTATATTCAACAATATATATTGAATTAAATAAAAGTAATTTAAAAAGAATTATTATTATGAGAAAATAATATAATAATGATCATTTAATTTTTTCATAAATAATATATTACATAGGTAAAACTAGTTTATCAGGTAAGGTTAAATTATGGTTATAAGGATTTAACCAAGTGATAAAGTAAAAATCTTGTTTAAATGTATGTTCTAATCTATATTTGAGGAATTTATTGACATTATATCTTTTTTACTATATTATTTATTACCCTTTTTAACTTTCATTTAGTGTGGCTTCGAATTATTATAAAGATGTTGGTATTTACAAACATGTTATTCCTTCTCACTTATAAAAGGGGAATCTCACAACCCATTCAATAAAACTAATAAAATTATATCTCCTATGGAAAAATATAAACATTCTATATCCCATCAAATCCACTACATCCTACGTGAGATTATTCTCAAAGGATAATATCCTCAGACCTCAATTTTTCAATGAATTATCTAATGAAAATTCAATGTTCACAACATGAGTAATCACATTTCAATAAAATAGTTTTTTTTCAATATTAAATTTAAAATTATAATGTTAAAATACATATATTATGATATTATGATTTTAAATATACCTACTTTTATTATGAAAAAGTATTGGCTATTGTCCACCTTTGTTGTTTTCCCTTAAAGAAACAATGACATTAATGGATGTGTAAAGATCACCTCATCCATTAAGATTCATGTTTAATTTTCATAACCAAAATAAATAGATGTTATTAATTCTTAATATATTAATACATTATAAAATTTCTAGAATATTATTTATTTTGGAATGATAAAACAACTTATTTATTTCTCATGTTCAATGGAAAATGAAATTATTAGCAATGCATATGTGTGATCAACCTCCTACATGGAATCATTGATTTCAATTTGAAATATAAAAATACAAACATGGTTGGCCTAGAGAATTTTTAATGAATAAATATTATTTTTATTATATAATTATTATTCTATTATGAAAAATTGGAGAACTAATTATTGATATGATCAACAAATGATTAATATTATTTTAATCATTTTAAATAAGTGTACTAATAGAAAAAACTATTTATTCATGTTATGTAATATTTTCATATCAATTAAATCATATTATAATAAATTAATGCTATCATATATAAATCTATTAATCACTAAATAAGATAATTCTAATTCTAGTAAAATTATTTAATAACTAAACCACCATATAATCATCCATTAATTATGGTATGTTTAGGTTTGGGTCTATTAAACAACCTACATGTACAATGCTATGAGTTTACAAAATCAATAAATATAGGAAATTAATTACTAATATTAAATTATAAAAATATGAAAATAATTATTTTTTTTATATAATGGTAAATTTTTTTAAAACGTCATTAATTTATAATTCATCTTTTGTTCACTATGGATCCATGAAACAAGATCAATATAAGCTTTCTATTCCAGAATTTTAACTTTATATTGAATGGAATATGTTTATGAATTTATAATTATCTAAAATATATATTTGACTACCTTTAATAATATCAAAATTATTATATTTTTTGAAATAATGTAAACCGACACTATTTTTATGTAACCAGTTCAAAAATATCAATATTACTTACACCTGATATTAAAAATTGGTAATATCTAAATTGAATATTTTAATGAAATTTTTATAAAAGATATTACAAAATGTAATATATATTAATAAGGTTATATATTGATTATATATATATATATATATATCTATAAGGAAGGTTAGAGCGTGTTCAAGAATTCCCAGATAAAAGGTAAGTGGTTATTTTTCCCAAATATAAATTTATTAAATCTTGTTTATAATATGAAACAAGTTTTCTATTATATGATTTAATTAATGAACCTTTAATATTTTATATCATCATTCTATCTTTAATAATGGAATTTAATGTTACATTTTAAATTATATCCTTCAAATGTTTTTTATTCGAATTTTTCTAAATCGATAAGGGATTCATTGGTGTCAATTAAAAATCATTGAGATAAAAGACATTTTTTGCACCATATTTTGTTTTTATGTTGTATTTATATTCCCCTAATATGTTTTAATCATAATTTTTATATTTTATGGTTTTTATTATACAAATTTTGTCTCCCTATTCAAGTGGTTGTTGATTCAGTAGTTTCCACAATAGTAAGGATTTTTTTGTAACTCAAATTTCATTCATTGAGTGATGATTTTTCTATTTAACTTATTTAATAAACCATGGTCATATTCTATCCATTTATTGTACAATGGGGTCTCCTCTCATTGTTCTCAGTGGATATAAATTCTTAACAAGTAATCCCATTTGAAATTATTTCTCACCTCTTGGGATATATTTCCCATATAGGATAATTATAATTTATAAATTGTTTCTTTAATTATAATCATTTATCATAAAAAATTAGTCATCCAATATTGGGTTATTACACCATAATTTTTATACTAAATTTTATATTCCTCTTTCAAAAAATAATTTCATAGAGTAAATAAGGATTTATTAATCTTTTTACAATGATAGTTTTTTACAATGGAAATTTTAAATATTAGAATGATTCAATTCCTTTCATTATTTAATTTTTTATCTTTGGATCTATATTTACTATAGAAAATATCACGTAATTATCAAGGGAATGTTATTGGTGATTATTTGTAAGATTAAAAGTTTCAAAAATCATTTACTTCACCATTTCTAAATATGATTTTTAATGCTATATGATTGTATATATATTAAATCAACATTAATTTTTTTACAAAAATATAATAATTGTTTTTACCTCTATTTTACTATTCATATTAAAAATTCCTTCCATGTGTGGGATTTATGATACACGGTTTACTCTATAATAAATAAATATATTTATAATTTGGGTGATTGAAAACATGTTGTCAAATAATTTGACTATTGATCCCTTCTTTTGTGAAATAATTCAAGGAGACATTTTTTAATGATGTTTTTAATCTATTATAATATCCTTCTATATTTCCTTTAACACAAATTATATGTGTTTATTTTGGACCATCAACCCTCTTTCCCTATATTGATTATGAAATTTATATTTCTATTAGAATATTGATCTATAACTACCTTTTTCTTGCCTAACCATCCACTGTGAAAAGGAATATCTTTTCCTCTAATTCCTTTACATTGTGAATACCATATATTACATTCATTTGATTAAAGGGTGTTCTCCAACATTACATACATTGATTTATTGGTTATATTTTTTACTAAACTGTATACCCTTTTCTCTATAGGGTGAATTTTTAAGGAATTAATAGATTTAATGTTGTTCCATTTATCGATCGGTGACCTAATTAAAATCCATGTATTTGTTTTCTGATGCAATATTCTTGATAATTTGTTATGAAAATTGAAAATGTTTTATTTAAAAATCCATTTTTATTCATGGTATGGGTTATGATCATGCTACCATATTTAGTTTCAGGTGGATAATTATGGTCTTTGGTTTTTTTATTCAAATACAATTATTTATTATCCAATATGATGATGAATTATTTACTCATTATCTCATTTGATTAATGCATCAGACATTAACATTTAACTACTTGCTTGACATTATATATCCCCTTCATGAATCATTAGGTCTCATAAGACAAACATGTTTGGGTGTTTTATGAATTCATGACCAATTTACCAAGATATATTGATTGTGTTCTTCATGAAATAATGACTTTCTAGCTTTAGCCATGACTATAATATTTATTTATTAGACGATATCATGATGGTAATATCATGATTTAGAAAATTATGCATTCCATGACCATGAATTCTGTTAATTTTATCCGTATGATCTATTTATGTATATGTTTATCAATCGATATATTATTCTCTATACTTCATTTTATTTTTGAATTATTTTTTATTTTTATAAAATCTGTAATAATTATTCATATTTAATGATCATTTATTATCCTTGTTTTTCGTAAAATATATTTACCATTAGTTGGAATTTGAGCACACCAAGTCATATGTTTCTATTTACCTAGGTTAGATTAAAATGTATTACAAATTATATGACTAACAATATATCCTATGTATGTAATTTTGAATAGATGTTAATAAAATATTACAAATTAAGTAGTTTCTTATATATTGGATTGAAAAATTCCATTAAATATGAAATACATGATCTTTAGTAGTTTATGATTCTTCCTATTTCTCTAAATCTATAAACTTAAAGGGTATTTGGACTTTATGAAATACAATGTAATCTTCATGTCATGTAAATATGAGGTTGTTATTTCAAATAATCTATTGTTGTTATCGAAGCTATTATATACTGAATTTGTTTATGTCATACAACATAGGTGTGTAGGTTTGAGGTTCCAAGGATGGTAACAAAGTAGGTCTTAGATAATTTTTTATATTTTTATATATGTTTTGGATAATTTAGGAGATGATATGTTTTGGTTGATCGAAGTTTTAAATCTATAAATAACCGTTTTTCATATAAAATGGTTGAATGGTAAGGTAATATGTATAATTTTATTTACAGATTATAATAAAATATATTTAATTAATATCCTATGAAAAATTATAAGGGTATGAAAAAATTAGGTAGTATTTTTATTGCCTTGAATACATAGTTTTACTATAAATTACATCCTCTTTTGAACAATTGAATGTGATTTTACTATGGTATAGATTAATTTATTGGTAGTCACAATAAAATAGTCATATTGAGTTTCAAATTATACTTTACTCTGGTACATTGTGTTTATACGTAAGACTCACAACAGTCTAGAAACTCACATGGTATATTCCTTGTATAACCACATTCTCTTTACATACCATTATGAAGTATTGATTTTCTTTTATCATAAAGGAATTAGGTAATAGAGAATGATAAAAACCCAGAAACAACTGTAACTTTAGATGAACCTAAAATGATATCGGATGAGCTATATATGATAAAGGATAAACTATAAGTGATATGATATGGACTTGAAGTACTACATGATAACATGATGGTGTTATAAAGTGTGATATGATGAGGTTAAATTTTCATCATTCTCCTATGATATTAATTATTCATCACTTATGTCAACACCTTTTGGTCTTATATAGATAAATCAAGGTTAATAATTGGTGGAAGGGAATGCATCGATTGTATCAATTTTCATCCAATATAAGTGCAAAATAAATTGTGAAATTAAGTGATTATAAATAATAGCCTATCGTGAAATTTGATTAACCATGTGAACAGTGTTAAAATCCTAAACTCAGAAAGTTGGTAATGAAGGAATCTCATTGACATTTAGAGGATGAAGATGTTGAAGGAAGGAAGATTAAATTTTATTGTTTTCAATCTTGTAGAATGAATCATGTGTGAAATTTCCTTAAAATGATTAATAAAGTCCCTAAGTGTAGATATAAAGGAATTTATACATTTATATGTATGGGTAACAGATAAGTTATCGAAATTATTTTCATTAATTTAATGAGGGTTTTGTGTTATTTGACTAAATTCCATAATATAAAAAAACATGGGAAATTATTATCAAAGACCAAAAAAATAAGTAATTTCCAATGAAACTAATAATAATGCAGTATAAATTGAGTTTTCAAATAGATTTTCCAATGTATTATGTCATAAAATTTGGCACCCAATATTGGATATAGAGTTAAAAATAAATTTACTCATGGTATTATAATTAGTAATTCATTTTTATGTTTTTTGTGAAGTAATTATTTATAGACCAAGAACTTCTTCCCAACTGAAATTATTAATACTTCAGTTTCCATTATATTGAGAATATAATAGTGTTTCATATAGATAAATCTCACTCAATGTCAAAAAATAATCCCATTTTCATTTATTAGTGTATAAATAATAATGAATTCCCATTAGAAGTTACATTGATATTTTGAGGAAAATTGCGAGAGTGAAATTAAATTATGTTTGGAGAATGTAACACTATGATATTTTAATAAATTATTATCTTTAAAATCATAGTGTTTTTTATGGTTTTCCCCACATGCAACACAAAAATAAAATAAAATCCATAAATATTTAGATAAAATATAAATATTATTTTATGAAATTTTAAAAATTTCCATTGAATTAGATGGAATGAATAAAGTTAATTTATTTATTAAATATTTATATGAGAAAAATTAAATTTCTTTTTAGTATGAATTAATTTTAATATTTATAGCTAATATTACTAATAAAACAAATTTAAGCTTGAAATTTCATTTCTCCAAACAAAAAGAATTTTATGCACTAAGAATTTTCTTATGAGAATATTTTGATTTATTTACAGTAATATATATTCATATGAGTAATTGGTTAACAATAATTTGTAAAAAATATGAATCATGAAGTGGATAGATTTTTTCTAATGATTCATTTCTTTGTAAAATAGATTTTCATTAAAATATAATTAAAATTTTTATTTAAATAAGCTTGAATTTTAATATCATAAAATAAAAATTAGATTTGGATTCATAATAGAATTATAAAATTAAGATAAATTCTTGATGTTGTTCCAAAGATATTAATTACATTGTGAGTGGTGAAATATACTATTTTTACTAATATAGTTATTTAATGAAAGTATTATTATGTAAGTATGTCAAAGAAATTTATGATAAATTTTTCTAGAAAAAAATTATTCTATATATGAAATATAAATCTAAAAATATTTATTCTTGTTTGAAAACCTATATTTGATATTTCTGATGTTGGGTAAAATTTTTCTCAAGAAATTGATTATTACACATTATAAAGTTATTATTTTAAAATAAATTTTATAATATTTCAAAATTTAATGATATAAATTTGATTTAGAATTCAGAATTATTATGGCCAAATTATATAATATGGGATATTTTAGTTATATTCATGAATCCTAAATTACATAGATAATAACTAGTTACCGTAGTATGATTAATTTAGTGTTAGAAGGGGTTTAACATGTAAAAAACTGGAAATATGGTTAACAAAATTTGTTATAATGGGTGTTTTACGATATTAATGAACCTATATATTGCCCACTCCATTATTTCTCAATTTTTGAGCCACATTTCATGATAGTCACTTCTCATTAAAGAGTTATGGGTATTTAAATAACTATCCCTTCTCACATAAAAAGGGGCCTCTCATCACCCATTCAATACCCCACATAAAATTACATTTATTATTGAATACTTACCATTTAAAGTTACCCAAATAACCTCTTCCACATCCTTGAGATTTTAGTCAAATGAGATTATAATAATACCTCATTTTCTATAGATTTTTCTAAGGTAAACTCAAAAATTTCAATGTTAGTAATCATTTTTCATTCACTTAAATAATTCTAGCTTAACATTAAAATTATAAATTTTAAATCCCAATTTATTAATATATATTGGATATAAATTATATTTTATTAATCTATGTTGAAAAATATTAATCATATTTACCCTTTTTTCTTAAGGATAACAAAAAAATACATTTGTGAATGTGTTTATATTACTACTTCCATGAAGAACCATGTTTTATTTTAATCTACCATAGTAATCAAATTATGCTAATATTAAATTATATAAATAATTATAATATTTATAAAAAAATTATTCAAAAATTATAAACATATTATTTACTTCATTGGTTATTTCAAGTATGAAATCATCAACCGTGGCTGTGAGTTGAACAACACCTTTATGTAATAATATATTCTCATATTTATTTTATTACTAGTATTATATGATGGGTCATGAGATTTGGTTTGATAAATAAATATTTTTTATAAGTTAATTGAGGTTCATGTAAGAATTTTTTAATAATAAACTGATGATATAATCAACAAATGATTATTATTAATCAATCATTTAAAACAGGTGTACTAGGAGGACAAAAAATTATTCATATTATTTAATAATTTTATATAAATTATATATTCTAATAATAATGTAAAATTTATATATATTAAAATAATAAATAATTAATAATATCTTTATGAAAATGTAATAATGACATTAAAATTAATCCACCACAAAATCATCCATTAAATAATATATGTTCATGTTTGGGTCTGTGTACCTTCATAATTGGAAAATGTAATAAATTTATATCATAGATGGTTGTGGTAAATTATTTTCAATGATAATATAATATAAATATATTATTAATTATATTTTCATATAATGGTAAAATTATTATAAAACACATTAATTCATAAAACACCTTTCATTTATTATTAATCAATGAAACATGATAAATGATGATTTCATCTTCATGGATTGAACTAAAAATACCATGAAATGAAACTATATAATTATAAATATAATTTAAAATATATTTTAGTACCTTTAATCATACCAATGAGATGAATAGTTTAACTATAATGAATACCAATATAATTTTTATGAAACTAGTTCAAAACAATCTAGATTCCATACACGTGGTGTTAAAAAATATAATAACTAACAAGAACTTGTATAATGAATAATAATTAATGAATATTAGAAAATTAATATATATATATGATTTAATTTATGAAATAATTTTCTATTAAGGATATTTTTCTTATACAAGATGTCAATTTATCTTCATGTAAGCCAAGATAAAAGGTAACATGCTCTCTGTTTAGAATTTAAATTATGTGAGTCTTTTTTTTGTTTATGCACCATGGTTTTGTAATTTATGGTGAAATTACATCACTTATAATATTTTAAATCCTTATTATATGGTTATTCATGGTATTTAATATTCATTTTTTAATTCTATCCTTCAAGGGGGTTTGATTAATATGTTTCAAATGTCGTATGGGTTTTCTTGGTCTCATTTTTGAGTCATTGAGACATAAAAATTTCAATAATCAAGATTTATTTATATGGTTTATTTAGTTATCATGTTTATATTTTTATGATTTTTTTTATTTAATGGGGTTTATTATCCAAATCATGTTACATTATTCAACTATCTATTGATTCATTGGTTTTCCCAGTAGTTAGTATTTTTGTTAACTCAACTTTTTTTAATTGAGTTATAATAATTATCTTAAATTTATTATATATATGTCTAGTACATTATAAATTATATATTATTATGTGGTACTATATCATTTTTTCTTGTGGATATAAAAATCTATAACATAATCCAATTAACAAAAAATTATCACTATTTGTGATTTGTTTCCTATAAAGGATATTGGTAAGTCAAATCACTTTTATTGAGTTATATTATTTTTCATGGAAATTGATATTTAATTCATGGAATAATACACCATATTAGATTGTCAAATTGAATTTTATATTCTTCAATGATAAAATATTGATTATAAAAAAGAGGTTTTTATTACTCTTTTTGTAATGTGGGTTTTCAAAAAAGGTATCTTCAATGTATTAAAAAGAATTATTTCCATTCCGTATGAAATTTTTTCTCATTATATCAATATTTATATAGTAATTCTTATTTCATCAACATAATTCATAATTTATGATTCTCTTTTAAACGTAAATTTTTTCAAAATCATTCACTTTTCTTTTTTAAAAGTTACACTTGTAATTGACATATATGTTTTTTTAAATAATTTTTAAAATTTTTCCTCTAAAATTTCTTTTAAGATTTCACCACTATTTATTTAATATTAAAATTGATTTACTATAATGGGATTTGTATTATAATATTTATATATTAATAATTGTTTATATTTCAAATTTTTTATATTATACTTGTATCGACCCTATTTGAGGTACAACATCATTTCATGTTTTTTATTTTTTTATTAGAGTCAATCGATAATTAGCTGGAAGTGTTTGTAGGAGTTATGGTGATAGGATTGGTAAATTTAGAAATAGTAAATGAAATAATAAATATTCAAATTTTTAATGGTGTATTTATAATGTGAATAATCCCCGGTAACATTCCATGAATTCATTTAGAGAATTAATTTTTTTATTGGGTGAATGGATTAGGCAGTTCAAAATGTTCAATGAATTCATGACGTGAATTTAATTTTATGTAGAATTAAATCAAGGTAGTCGGTTTATGATTGTATGTGACATATTAATTAATTCACATCATGAATTAGTCTAGATCCATCCTTTCAGTATATTCACCGATTGTAATTTCTTATTCAGTTTCTTATTTTTACCATGTAACTTATAGGGATACCCTAGGCGATTTCCAATGATATTCCATGACTAGAATTTTATACCAATGAATATTTTAGAATTCAATTTTGGAAATTATAAATAAGGATCTCTCTCAACCTTATTATATTGTATCTCATTATCCTACCTTTAATAGAAACATAATATTTTTTTAATACATAGATGTATGGGTTTGAATTTTTTTTTGATGAGATCTTGATATATATTTTTGAGGAATAAAAGGAATATGTCAAATATGTATAATCATTTTAGATCACTTATATCAAACAAACATGAGGTTGGTATCTTCTCTCTCAATATAAACTTCTAGAACATGATGGGTTGATTTTTAATAACGTATTCTTATGTTATGTTTTTAATTCTCTATAGAAAAATTATATGTAAAATACTTATTTTTATTTGATTTGAAACGGGTTAATTTTGAAATATGAAAAAAAGTTTTTTAAAGATGATTGATGGGAATTCTGTCTTCAATACATTTTATAATTAGTAGTTTGATGTGATTATGTTAGTGTGAGTTCATGTTCATATATAAGGAATGACAATGTGGGTGTGAATGTACCACCTTAAATATGGGAATGAAAATGGTGTGAAAGTACCCCCATCAAAATGGTTCACCAAGTAATGACTTTGTGAAATGATGACACACATTAGACAATACAAAAAAATAAAGAGGAATAGTGGTAATTGTTTTTTCATTTAGTAAAGGTTTTAACTACTTTCATGTTTTTTCATTAAATTCTTAAAACCCCACTGCTATAGATTTCATCAACATCCAAATTGCTTCAGTTTTTCCCATTTATCGGTGGTTTCTAAGAAGGGTCATGATTTGTTTTAGTAGTGGTTGTGCACTTTCTAGCAATTGTTTTCTCTAAAATGCATCCAAAGAGTAAACTTCCTTTTAAACCAATGCTAAATTTAATATTATATGATGGAAAATTAAAACATCTTTCAAATTGTTTTGAAATATATTGTCAAGGTTTATACCAATTTTTTTTTGAACATATATAGTGTCTTTTTAAACAACCTCTATATAGTGGTGTTAAAAAAATAAATCTATAGAAACTAAAACCCCATAAAATAAAAAAGGACTAATATTGATTTATAAACATTTTCAAGATGATAAAATAATCATATGGTCTATCCACCAAATAGTGTTCTATCCATATCAACATAAATTGTTTTATATATAAGAGAAATGAAACAATGATTATTATGTTCTATATATACCTATCTTATAAAAATTTAAATATCAAGAGACATATATGATGTGTAAATAAAGGAGAGAAAACAAAGAAATGGTTAAAATTATTTCAATATTAAGTCATTAATTTAAATGATAACCCATTTGAAAAATATACGAGAAAAATATACTATAAAAATGGAAAAACATTAAAAAGTATCCAATGTCTCAATCCAGTGAAAAAAAAAACGCAAAAGTAAACAATATAATGTTAAAAGATAAAAGTAACATAGTTATTTAAAAAATGAGAATGAATAATTATCAATAATAATGGAAAATAAATTATCAAATTAATATTTTATTAAATATAATGAAAATCATGGGCATGTAATATTAAAATGAAAATAAAGTTACGAATGAAATAATCAACCCTCAACAATAATGAAGATTTGTTAAATTAAATATATCTTAGGTAATTACATAGGTTATAGAAAATAAATACTATATATTCTTATATACAAGTATTTTATGACCTATTGATGATGTTCTTAATAAATAACATCCTGAATTTCTCAAACATATCCTCACTAGGAAGTACTCCCTATAGCATGAGCTTCCCATTCACAATAGGATACTATTCAAAGTCTTATCATGATAACCATAAAAATTGTTTCTTAATATCCAACCTATATACCCAATGTTTCTATGAAACTATCTAATGTAAGTGAGAAAAAATATTGTAAGGCATATCATAATACCCATAAATAATAATAAATTATATTCTGCTACCCACCTCCAATCACCCTTTGATAATAATACACATTAAATTTTACATAATCATCAAACTATAATAAATTTAATTTCACAATATTAAAAAATCATAAAAGAATTATATAATGTGGGTCAAACCATGACTGAAACCTATAATATGAAATTCTATGATATAAGGGGTTGAATAAGACTTTATATTTAACTAGTATTTTGGAAATTTTTTAAACCTTAATAGAAAGAAATTTTGAAACCAAAAATTCATTATAAATATCATTTAAGTCAAATAAAATAATTAACATTGATGCAACATGCCCCATATTTCTTATATCGGTACATGAAATCCTAAAAAAACAAATAACATGAAAAAATCAATGTTTTGGTAACACATGTGCGTAAAAAATAAATAAATCAAGGCCAGAAAAAAAAGAAATTCCATTCAAAAATTACATTATATAATTTAAATCCCCTTAAATATGAAAAATGTATTATTTATAGTTATTTATAAGTCAAATAGAAAATTGAAACAATTAATTGATTAATAATTCTTAAAAAGGGGACTCTTAGGAATTTTATCAAACATATAGCTTATACAAGAATTTTTTCTACATGTTTAAAACATATAAAACAATAAGAAATCTATTTATTTTAATACAGGAAAATATAGACACTTTTCAAAACTAAATAAAATCATAAATATTGGAATATATAAGTTAATATTGAATAAATTATGAGTTTTTTAAAACTAAAACATCCATGGAATGTCAAATAAATAGAGTTGTATAAAAACACCTACCTCAATGGGATGAAGTCAACCTACCCTTGACGAGGAACACTATATTAGTTCATGAAAAGGCATTTATCAACCCTAAACATAAAAAATTCTATGATTTAATGAATAAATGATATGTGTTATACCACCAAGGTTATTAGGTGTTGATAGTGTAGAAGAAAGAATGAATAAAAGGTGAGAAGTAAAATAATGATAAAAATAATTAAATATTAGTTAAACATCCAAATCACCTAATATAATGACATCCCTCATCATCACCTGATAAACTAATATCAACACCATCTCTGTAAATATCTTAACTCCTTATTTCCAAAACCTATATGAAATTTTTATTGAAAATTAAACAGTGTTCTAAATTTAAATTTTAAGTTAAAACGAATATTTTTCCATAATTAATGATTATGATTTTATGTTATTTACCTAATCACTAAAACTATCCATTTATACAATATCAATTGGGAAACATCTAGTCTCTTTCTAATAAAATCAACAAATTATCTCAGTAGAGAAACAAACTTCACATTCTACATACATATATGAGCCCCTGTTGTTTGATTGTGCTCCCCTATTCTTGAATTTTGATTCGTATTTCCATAAAATACCTCTACAAATATTGGGTTATTGAGTAACTACAACCCTGATTAGATGTATCTAAATTCCCCATAACCTACCAAAGACCTCAGACATTACTAGTTCAAATCTCATCCTGTGCATGAGAGAAAGATTCACTTTCCTAAGGACATGACCAACTAGATCATCCTGAGGGATCAAGAAGGACATTATAGGACTATAATCCCAGAGTTCATTTATTTCTCCATATAAATATAGTATTATACATATTTAAATAAATTCATATAAACAAAGGGACAAATGTAAATATGTCATTATAATGAAAAATAAATTCATACCCCCAACATCTTTGGAAGGATCATTCATGTAACTCCCATCAGATTTTGTATGAACTTTATACTAAAGATCCATTCAAGAGACTTAGTACCCTAAAAACTTTTACAAAATAAAACAATGATAATTAAAAAAATTAATATATGAAATAGATAATGTAATATTATAAATAAATAAACTAATAAAAATATTTCCATAGTTGATTTAGTTCATGAAAAAATATTTTAACTTGTAGTGTGGGGGATGATTTGTTTTCCAAGACTTGACCATATAACAATCAAATGGGACAACTATCTTCAATCCTTTTAGATTCCATACATCTAAAATTTTAATAATTACCTCACTTGTAACATTGTTTTCAAATTTTATGAGAAAATATTTATTAGAATAAAAATATAAAATAACTTTATTCACATAAAAATATATACCTATAAAAATAATACTATAATATCCTCATGATGAAACCATATTAACAACATATTCCTTCTCTATAGTGTCATCACATTCTTAACCAATTTAATCATGAAGAAAGTTTATAAATGATGATGGGGTGGAGATGGGGGTTGTGCTAGGCAATGGTGGAAGGTAGGAAGAGGGTGTTCCAGATGATTATTGGGGCTATCATATGGTGTCTTAGATTTTATAGGGAGGGAGGCTGATGGATCATTGGGTGTTTGTGTGGTTGATGAAATGTCAACTAAGAGTCGGCTAGGATTAGTGAAATGATTCTTCCTTGTCATTCCTATCAATTACATAAATAAAAATATCTTCATAACATATATATCAAAAAAATTCAAGTAAAAAAAAATTATAAATGATTACATGTGAACACAACTGAAAAAATATACATAGGGATGATAAATAATGATTACACATACACACAAATATGACACTTTAATTTTCAAAATAAAACAACTTATTCATAAATGACTATTTAAATATAATAATTGAGCCACATAATAAATAATATCTAATTTTAAAAAAATTAATAATTTATCCAAAATCAATAATATAAATAATTAATAATATCCATATATAAAAATGTGACTACACTTAATTATAGAAAATTAAAACACATAATGAATATTATATAGTAAAATTAATTAATAATTTATTCAAAATAATGAATTTAAACAATTACTAATTTATTAGAGGGTGAGGGATCGAGATTGGATGCTAGGTCTTAGTTGTTGGATGAAGATGGTTTAGAAATAAGGGATCTGGTGCTCACCCAATATCATATTCTATTTATAAATAAAAAATAAAAAAACCAGTATAAAAAATATTATAATAAAATTATAAGGGATCTCTATATACTAAACTAAGTAAGGGGTGAAAATGACTTATAGACTCAATATAAAGTATTAATGAAACATAATTATTGAAAAAAAGTACCATGTATAAGGTAGATCCAATATGGCCTTCATATGAAGAGATGAGGATGTGGGATAGGTTCTAATGGATGAAAATGGCCAATATTTAGATTTTTGGGATAGAAAAAATGGGAGATAGGCTATGAGGACATGGGGAGGGGAGTAGGTGGACCGATCGATGGATTTTGGTGGGGCGGTGACCAGTAGGGGGGGGGTCCATCAACATATCAATGATTGGTGAGGGAAGGGGCGTTAAAATATCAGGATGGGTATTTGAGGGCTCAAGGGAGAATGAGAGTGCCTGTTCTGGAAAGGGGAAACATTGAGTGATAGGGAGAGGGAAAGTGGAGCATCGGTGGTGGAAATGAGAAATTTAGAGAGTAAGTAACAAAAAATGGGAAATAAGAGTGTTGGTGAGGGTGGAAATGTAGTGAAGATAAAGGATCTAGGAACTGGTGGTTCTCAGGGAGAGGGTTGTTCTCTGAGAAAAGTGATTTTTTTAAATGTTAAACAATTAGTATAAATTTCATTCTACTTTTTAGGATTTTTTTCTTAAACCTTCACTAATAAAACACGTCTATACTATGAATTTTATGTAGTAGGAATGTGAATTGAGGTTTATGGATTCCCTAGATGTGTTTTTTTGTGGGTGTGTACTTGGAATTATTTTGTGAAGTAACAAGTGATGGTTTTCATATATTTACTTATTGTCATCCCTGGAACATTTTTATAGATTGTATCAACTGTATATCAACTTCCAAAACTATTTTATATTAAATGTTATAACTTTTTATTATCATATTGGTGTGTGTTGGGAATTATCTAGTAAATATATAACAAGTGTTATTATCACCCCTACCAAGTCACATTAATTCATTTTCAAATGTCATCAATCGATATATAATGAAGGGATTGATTTTTTACTTCTCTATTATCATTACTTAATATTTTTATTATGTTTATGAGTGTTGTTTGATGTGGTGTGTCCATGCTTTAGTATAATATTGTTACACCTAGCTTCATGAGTAATAATGTCTTGGACTCTTATTATTGAGGCATTTTATTTATTTCATCTATATCAAACTTAGGGTTAATGGAAATTGTTTGAGTTTTATGGTTTAATTTCTCATAAATAATATTAATTTTCTTGTTTTTTATGTCTTTAATAATAGTTATTAAGGTTTTTAGGGAAAATAAACCAAAAAATTCTCTTTGGACCTTGAAACTTATTTATAGAATTTTTTGGCTTGGGTTGTTACTTATGGTTAGTAACACCTTTGGATCCTCTCAATCTAATGATTTAGAGATGTAATTTAAAAATGGTTTCAACCTTGTTTAATCCCTTTGTAGGATGGGTAGAAAGGACATACGAATTTTAAGAAATAATTTATATAATATAAAAATATTTATCTTACCTTTTTATATTAATCTTAAACATATTAGGGGTTTGTACGTGAAAAAATGTTCCAAGGAACTTATAGGATAATTTTCAACACATCATCATTAGTATAGTCAATGGATTGTCATAAAAATGTTTTGATACATCCCCCTAAGACTGTATTATTAATTGATTATTTAATGAATTATAAAAAATGATAAAATTTTATTAAATGGTTAGTTTTTGAAACAAAAATTTGTAGTGATGTTTAATTATGCTAATTTATAGTTTTCAATAAACAATTTATAGAGAGTGATAATTAAATTTTTCCATGATCTATTTATAGAAAACAGAATAAGGTTGGAGAATTTGGGAATATATGGTGTCACCTAATACAAAATTTTATCAATAACATGTGTATATTCTTATTAAATCATTTCATGTTATTTATAGAGGATATTAAAATTATGAACCATAGAATATGGATCATTTTTTGTAGTTTTAGAAACATAATCCACCCGTTTCTGAGGGGATTTTTAACTTGAAAAATAAAATGTGTGGTTCAATCTAATGAACAAAATCCATGATTTTCTTATTACATCAAAATAGTTAAAGGTGAATCTATAAACTTATATGTCAGATGATATTTTACACCAATGGTGGAATCATGTAGTATATGTTTCATCTAAATAATAAACTATGTGTGAATGCATTGAGGAATTGTTTAATAAAAAAATTTATCCCAACAATTTCATGATATAAATAACAATATAATTTTTAATGGTAATCAAAGAAAATATACATATTATAAAGTAAATAGGTATGATTATGAACTGCATTTGTTTTTATCTATAATTTTCTACTAGTTATTCATTTAAGGAATGTATCTTTGAGTTGGTATTTCATCTAAATATTTGATCCACAATAATTTTCATATGTAATTAGTATTGTATATAAATAATTTAAGGGTAAATAGTGGTATAAATATATCTTTTTATGCATCCTATTGAAGGTAGTATGTTTATTTAATGATAATAGTTTAGAACTATTATTTTGGAAACAAGAAAAATATGAACACCTATTTTGAAGAAGATGGAACACCAAAAACACATAATTTTGAATAATTTAACATTCCTAAAAAATATGGAAGGAAAATAATGGTTTTTTAAAAGTGGTTCACTTATAATAAAGAAAAATAAATTCACTACACCACCAAGTAATTTTCTACATTATGAAAAAGGTCATATTAATATAATTTGTATTAGAAATTATAAATCACCATTTGTTATAGGCTCAACATAGCATAATGTCTCTAATGGTGGGATGGAATAGTCCCATCAGACTAGTTTTCATCCACATATATGGGTGAACTAGGACACTACTACGAAAACATCGATTGTTCAGTCAAAACCTCTTCATAGAAGAAACAATTATCCTATTTTATCCAATCAACAACTTTATTTATATGATTTTGATACCATGAGAAAACAACAGGGTCCCTCTATAGTGTGAGGTAATATTTTCCAGAACTCAAATCTTATAAAAAAAATTGGAACTAGAAAATAACAATATTTCATGGATTCTCATATAGTTAAAATATTGGGACTATACATGGAAAAAATTCCCCATATCCTAAGTATCAATACACCCCTTTGAAAGTGGGAGTTCAGAGGATTCAAATTCCTAGAATGATCTATTACCACTGATACTATAAATTTTATCTAAGAGTTGAGATGTATGGTTTTTATTTAATAGTTGGTTTGTTTTGGATGGTGTAATTTAATTTAATATCATTATTTATTCAAAAGAAATAATATTTTCGATAGCGTACATGATATTTCACATCAATCATAAGCAAACAACTGAATATTATTATTTAAGAGTTACTATTATAACCTAGCCATTAAAATGGTGGTAATGAACAATATTAACTGAATTTTAAAATATTTTTACCAACAAGTATATAATTATTTGACCAATTAATATAAATGGATGCAAAACACTTTTTAAAATTAAAGAAAATTCTTTTCTGGAAAACTATTTAAATGAAAATGTGCGTTTTTATAAAAAGATAAAATAAATCTTTTTTGTATAATATCAATCATATATATATATATTTATATAATAAATATAATTATTATAATTCTTCTTATATGTTTTCATGACATAATATAAGAAAAAAATACAATTTTTCAAATAAAAGATGTATTTTTCTATATGGCATATTTGTTGCCTTTTGATGGAATGATAGCTTTAAATATAATTTAGGACACATTTATTAATTTTATTTTAAAAATAAACTTCTTATATATTATATGAGTAATAAAATTCATATTGGGTTACTTTTGTATATATTTTGATAAGATTCATTTTGTTATGAATAGTGAAACAAACTCCATTTTAATTGAACATATCTTTTTCATTAAATTAATTTATATTGATAAAGTATATAATTGAATTGTTTTAAAGTATAAATAAATCATGTTTTTATAATTTAATAAAATATAGTTCATTGGAATCATTTTCACATTAGAATTGCATATAACAACTTTTTCATCATTTGAACATTTTTACTTTAAAAACTAGTTTTCTTGATCTATAAACGAGACAAATATTAAATTAAATTTATAAACATTTTTGTTTTGAATTTTAAAAAATAGATTCAATATTCGATATCATAATTTCAAAATTTAGTAAATAGTTCCACTTCATTTGTGGAAAATATGAATATTATCTTTAGTAATTATATTAATTACCATGGTTAAGGGTAAATATGGTAATTAAGCGTAAAAATAATATTATAAAATATTATAAAATTACCCTAAAACATGTCCAAATTTCATTGGATTAGTTATTATTGACCAAAAGGATCCTTGGGACATTTTTTTAACTCTTGGATCCACTTATATGACATTAATACATTTATAGTAGTTTACTCAAAGGAAAGTCAATTCTGTCACACTCTTGTTTTTATCAAGCAACATATTTTTAATATGTGGATATATAAGTGATATTTTAGAATATAAATTGTATTTATATATATAATATTTTTACCTATATCATGGTAAATTATATAAAATTTTTATAAACAAATAATTAAATTATATGGTGACACATTGAGGATGGAGTAATTGCATCATTAATAGAAAAATTTGATAAATGATTTTAAAAATATTATAAGGAATATAATTTGATATAATCAATATAATATAATAATTTTATAAATTATTTTCAACTGATATAGAAGTTTTGATATATTTTTTTAGTGATATAATGTGTTTATGATATTTTTTAAAAATCAAATAATGATTAGTGTGAAAATTTACATTCATGATATTCTAAAATAAATAATATTTTATTAAATAACATAAAATTCTAAAAAAATAAACATCATCCAAATAATTGGGGTAATTTCTAATTTTTTTAGAAATTAATTATTTTTTCGTTTATTTTCAAGTAATATTAAATATATTAACCCTCAAAATCTTAATTATATGACAACGTAGTAATAGTTAAAGAAGTAAAATAAGGGTTAAAATAAGAATATAATGATTTTAAAAATAATAAAAACCAATCCAATTTTCATTTTATGATTTTTTTAAGACCCATAATAATCATATTTTCTAAATAATTCATTTTTGAATTATTTTCAACTGAAAATTATTTTATATTCATTTAATATTATGTGGAATTCCATGATAGTCTCTCACATCTATAATAAAAGGGACCTAATTCATATTTGTTCTTCACATATCAAACCATTTTTGGATAGGCCAATATTTCCCCAAATCCCATACTAGAATCTATAATCACATTATAGAGGATATAATTTTGGCATAACACCCTCATTACAGGTGATAAACAGTCAATCATATGAGATTGTTTGAAGAAGATGTATCATTTTTAATTAAGTGTATTTATTTTATTTCTTCTCCAACTAAATTGAATTATTTTATGAAAATTATGGATAAATAAATTCAGTATTATTAGTATTATTAGATTTTATTATTTTTATATCATCACCAGAATCAATCTCCACGTCCATAAAAAGGGAAAAAGTTAATCATTTGTGCATACAGGTGAGCTATCACCTTCACAAATTGATATAATTCATTTTCGAATACAATCTCTCTAAACTAGTTATAATTATGGGAATAATGTTTATATTGGATATTAATGTAATATTTTACATTATAATATAATAATATATCATTTATTTTCTTGACTTCCAGGAACACAAAAATGATAATGTCATTCATGTCTACGTGTGAACTGTCACCTCAACGATGTGATGGGATTCATTTTTAAACACCACATCACATGAATAGTATATATAGGTATATTTAAATTATTAATATGATATTGATGATATTATTATAACATTTAATGATAAAATAACACATACCTTCATTTCATAGCGATCATTGAAAAATTGAAACTTTACTCATGTGTACGTACGACCTACTGTCTCTGAGATTATAATGTCTTTAATTTTTCATAATCATACATGAATAGTTTAATTTAAAATTTTAATTTATGTATAAAGATGATAAAAATATCGTTAGTATTTTTCTGGAAATGATGGACTAATTACCACTTTGACAATATACATCATATCAAGACATTTAAGACTCAAGTACCAAATATCAACAAAACATCTGACATGAATTTAATAATTAAAAAATATTTGAAACCTGATAATAAGTGATATAAAAGGAATTATGAACATGAAATAGGATCTCAAGAAAGTAAATAATTATATTAAGTTTATTATTTAAGATGATAAATAATATACTTGATGAATGGTACTTGAGGTAATTGATTTCATCTCAATCTTCATTCTTTGACGCATTACATGATGATATGAAACTTTATTCTTTAATAAGGTGTATATATAGACTATTTGACATCTAATATCTATATATTATACATAATCATGTTATTTGTTGTTTTCTTAATTTTTCTCTTTAAATTGGATTATTAAATTAAATATTCAAATTCTTATGGGATGCTTTGAATGATTAAAGATTTAATTAAAAAATCTTTTTTCTAGGTCCATATTCCAGAAATTAATTCATGTATTTATTATATGGATATAAAATTATTCTAAAAAATATATAAATAAATTTAATTTCATTCAAATGTTTTTAAAAAATAATGTTATTATGTTTTTTATATCGAACGTTTGATTTTCTTAACAAAATGACAAAATGGATGTTCTTTTTAACTTATACGGTGACAAAAAACATATCCACCACTATGACCAATATTTGGTATTTGGATTGCTCTACAATACATCATGGTTTTATAATAAAAATAGTCCCCTATTTCTATTTTCTAGATATTTTGTTATTGATAATTTTTATTGAGAAATGGTTGATTATTTCAATATGTTGGAATGTCTTCTTATGACATCAAATGAAATTTTAGGATTGAAATATTTAAAATTAAATTCTTTTATATATTAAGATTATATAATGGTACTTAGAAATTTGATGTGTGGTTACATGATAAACAAATGATATGTTTTTTATGACAAACCAAGGATGGGTTGTTACATTATAACCCTTAATGCATTGGGTATGGATGTTAGTCATATGACTATTCCATTTATAAGAGTGAAATGTATGGAAGTTGACTGCATGGTTATTCCATTTAAGTATAATTATATCCCATGTTAAATTTTTTATATATGCTTGATAGGGGTGTTATCATAATATTATTATTACAAATGTGTGGGAAATGGGCTTACATTGAAAGGAATGTTTTTATTACTTCTTAATGGTGAATGTAATACTTTATGATACAATATTTATCTGATTTTATGTTCTCACATGACTAAATTTTTTTCTTATTTTGATATCAAATTCTAATATTTTTATTCTCATATCAAAATTTTTATATTGTTTAAAAGAATTAATATGATTAGGTATTTTTATATGAAATATGAAATTTCATGAAGTGTTTTCATACAAGTGATAATTCATTATTTTAAATAGTTAAAATTATAGAAAAATGGAAACTATTTAAAAATAAACACTTATTATTATAGTGATTTTGTTATGTATGAATTATGGACTAATTTTTTAAAACTCAAAACTTTTAAAGATCGTTAATTTGAATGAAATTAAATTGTAGATTAAGACTCGATATTATGTAATGGTAATGGTCAGGGTTATTTAGTTTTATCAAAGTAAATGTTTAGGTAACTTTAGGGATTATGAATTTTGGTTAATCATTGGTAAATTTCTATGTATATTCTTTTACTTATATGATTTTTCTATAACTTTTTTTACATCAAGGAAAGTTTCAATACCAACATATTATCATTGGATTGAGAATACAATGAATCATTATAAGGCCTTAAGAGACATCCCCAAGACACCAAAGGATGGGAATAATTGATAAAGGATTTTGTATATAAGTGGGGGATGATAAACTACAAACAAAAAAAGCGTAACCAAACAACTATTATAGGATGAATGATAAAAAAGAAAACTCAACCATCATATTTAAAACAAAACCACAAAAAAATATGCTACAAATGAAGACAAAAAAACTATCCAAGTAAATATTGGAAGATAACTACTAGATCTCTCAGATGACCATAAGAATCAATTATCCACTAGATCCATGCTTCAAAATCACTAAACAAACCATGTATCATGAGGTGGGGGTAAATATTTGTGATACTTTATTGTTTCCCAAGTCTCAGAAGATAGAATCTATAAAAGAAAAAACGCGCCAAGTAGGGGTGACTATAAAAACATAGTAGGCTTTATCCAATGAGATCCCTACTCATGCCAGTAGGATAAAAGAGTTATTAACATTTATATAAATTAGTTTATATAAAACAATTTCCCCAAATTTATATAACTAAATTTAAACAAACTTCAAAACCATTTATAATAAAAATAGAAATAAGTGCTACATTAACACATTTTTTTCAATTATTTATTATTCTAGAAAAAAACCAAACCACAATTTCATTCATTTTTTAAATGTCATTTTGGCATAGGATTTCTATTCCAATTATTCACACATCTATCTATGAATTCTTCATTATTATAGTTTAATACTCAAGATAAGTCTCCCGTAAATTTACCATGTCATCGTATGATAATTATAACCCACATTCCACTACACCGTTGGCTCCAAGAACAAGATCATATACCAATATGTCCTCATAAAATTGATCTACACACACAACTAATATGCGAAACCCATTTCAAATAACCATTTCAAACCATTTCATTAAAATTGATCTTTTATTGAAACCCATTTAAACAAGAAAATTCCATGATCCAATTTAATACCAATAAAATCCATCCATTTATTGAAAAAACATTCATCAAATCCATTTACCATCATTCTAAAAAAATCCCATTTTAAAATCAGCTTCTTAAAATCACAAATCAAACACTTTAATTAAAAGCACCGATTTTCTAGAGTTTCCACAACTATCACAAAAGAATTATTTCTAGAAATAATGAAGCTGCCAATTCAAAATAAAATCCACACAATGTAATAAATTTAAAATAATTCTAATTATTTCTAATAAGAAGAGTTGAGAGTTAAGCCAGGTACCTCGACTTTATAGATTAAAATCAAAAACAGATGAAGAACGCTCAAGAAAACTGTAGTGATTTTCCCCAAAACCTCTTTAGATCTCTTCTCCTATAAACTGTAAGACCAAATCTCAACATATTTGGAATTAACTATATTATATCTAACCATAATGGGTGTATAATTAAGAAAATTAGAATAAAGGAGAAGTAGATATATATAGATATAAGAAATGAATCAAGAATGATGAAGAATGATCACATATTTCAAGAATCTAGCTTCAAATATCCCTTGGATGATGTTAGATTGAATCTAAATCACATGAAAGAGGCTCTACAACATTCAAGGAAGATAAATCCCATTTTAGGGATATATAAAAGAAATAATGATCAATTTATAGACAAAAACATGAGATATACACTTTTTTAGCATCTCATATTAACCTTGTGCACAATTAGTTCACACAGTTATACAAAACATGTGTTAACCATGCATTAGAGATTGTTTTATAGAAACCCTTTCAGAACCTCCTTGCACTATCTACATAACCATGTGCACACCATGATGAATCTAATACCTCAAATCTTCCACTGTACACTATTTAATCTAGGATATCTGCACGATTTAGAAAAACCGTGCATGAACCATGTGCAACAACTTTTTTCCTAAAAACATATTGAAAGTTTACAAAATTATCCCATACTTCACCATTACACTTTATAAATATAAAAATAATGAGGTATGGGTTATATACCCGAAATCAGGGGTACAAAATTCTCCCCACCAATGGGCTTTTTGTCCTGGGATAGTAGAAAACCATCACTACCATGAATGGGTTCCGCCAATTTATTATTTCTTTACTTCTCACTTTCCCAAGTCTCTTATTGAACATGACATTGTTTCCATAAATCCTGCACTAAACTGATGCTTTCTTCATCCAAGATATTCTCTTTCCTTAACATAATCTGGACTAGGATACGTACTAACAAAGCATCCAGATCTAGGTCAAAGTGTTCCCATCTGATAACATACTCAGGATGAGGTTGACACCTTTTCAACTGAGATACGTCAAACAAATAATGCACCAAACTGAACTATGGTGGCAATTCCATCTGATATTCTACCTTTCTAACCCATTATGGTATCTCATAAGGGTCAATAAATCAAGGGGATAAGAATCCCTTCTTCATAAAACATCATTTTCTAAAACCTAGAGAGATCCTCAAGAACACATGATCACTAAACATGAAGAAAAATAGTCTTTGGTGATGATCCTCATATGATTCATGATGGATCTAGGCCATCTCCATCCTTTTTTTGATCAACTAAATCTTCTATGTTTTTTCCTAGACAAGACTTGGCCCAACTAGTGAAGTATCACTGGTTTCCACCCATCATAGTGGAGAATGACAAGAACACAAATACAATGTTAGGAAAGGATCCATATATATTGAGGCCTAATAGCTATTATTATAAGAGAACTCCACTAAGGAATTTGCTCGTCCCATGAGCCACCAAAATCTATTATACAATCCCACAACATGTCTTCCAATGTCTGTATCATCGTTTTGAATTTCCAATCCATTTGACCATGATACAAAGTTCTCAATGTCAACTGATTCCCAATGACTATATGTATAGATTTCTATGAATGAGATGTGAACCTCAGATATCTATCTGATACTATCTAAACTGGTACACCATGTCTCTTTATCACCAATTGGATATAGGTTTTGGATAGATCCTCCATGGTATGAGTTTCCCAAACAGGAATGAATGGGTTAAATTGGTGAGTCAGTCAAATATAACCCATATGGAATCATGTTTCTAGACTATACGTGGATGTCCTATAACAAAATCCATCACTATATGATCCAATTTTCACACTGGGATTGGTAATTATTATAACATACATGTTGGTCACTGATTCTATAAATTAATAATCCGAAAAGTTAAGTAATTTGAAATGTAATCAGCCACATATTTTTTATGCCACCACACAAAAAATATACCTTCAATTCATTATAAATCATCTATATAACTGGATGTACAACCCATATGAAATGGTGGTATGCATGAATATGTTTTTCCTAACAAGCCATAGATACAACAATACATTCATTGAACCACAAAACTAAATTACCTTCAACTTTCCAACCCTCAATTGTCTCCCCACCATTGAGTTTTGAACTCATAACTAATAATTCTTCATCATATGATTGTGCATGTTTGGTGATCATTACATAATCAGGTACCCCAGAAACTAAAAATTAAATTGCAACATCAATTTGATCTTCACATTACACATGCATGTCGGCTAGGACCAGCATCAACTTCCACTCATCTGAAGCTTCTTTCTCCATCTATGCATATGACTATATGCTTAATTAATCAGCTAGTGTGTTACATTTTTCTGATGAATACATCATGTAAAGGTCAAACATATATTGATACTACCTCAATCTCCTTTGCCTCATATTCAAATATAGTTGTGAGAAAATATGTTTCAAGATCTTATGATTCATAAAAACATTAAATTTCTCATAAAAAAGATAATGATGCCAAGTCATCAAGGCATGGACAACTACAAATGACTAAAAATAATGTGTTGGGAAATTCTTAACATTAACTCTCAATAACCTTAAAACATAAGCAACCACATGGAATCCTTTCATGAGAACACCCCCAACCCAATTATTAAAGCATCACAACACACCACATACCCCAGTATTGATTATAGAAAAATCATGATATGTGATTATATAAGGCGAACCTTATGATCTTAAAAAGAAATCTGGTATTCCTTAGTCCATTGGAATGGAACATTATTCTATTTTAAAGTTGTCATTGTTGTGTCTATTCATGATAAGTCATGCACAATGAGTCGAAAGTAACTAGATAGACAAAAAAATCTTTGAATTTGGAATAATTTATTCAGTAGTTTCCAAGAGATAGATACTTATATCTTTTTTAGATAGATTGAAACACCATTTTCATAAATAACATTACAGAGAAAGCCTAACTCTTGTATCCAAAAGTCTCACATTGATAGTTTGGAATACAGACGATGGTCCCTTAAGATATCCAACACTATCTCCAAGTGTTGCTCATGCTCAAAATATTTCATTTAATACACTAATATGTCATCAAAAAAGACCACAACAACAGAATCTAGATATCTCAGAAATATTGGATTCATCAATTTCATAAATACCACTATTTCATTCATATGACTGAAAGGAATGAACACTTAATTATAATTTCCATATATTCTTATAAAATCTATCTTCAGAATATCCTCCTTCCATACTAATAATTTATGTTATCCGGATTGTAAGTCAATTTTATAGAACCACTAATCTCTCTTAAATTGATCAAATAGATCATCAATGAATGGAATTAGATATCTATTTTTTATTGTATTTTTGTTAAGCTTATGATAATAAATACATATCTAAATAGTTCCATATTATTTAATTGTGAATAAGACCGGTGCCAACCACACCGACGTTCTTTTCCAAATTAAACCTTTTCCTTCCCGCTCCTAATTTTTTTTTCAATTCCCTAAATTTTGGTTGTGTCATCCTATAAGATGGAATTAAAATAGGACTTGTCCCCAGAAGAAGATCAATTGTGATATACACATCCATTATAGGTGGTAACCCCAAGATGTTCTTAGCAAATAAATCTTGAAATTTATCAAAGAATGGTTGAAAATTGTTATATAAAATCTCTTCTATTGATGATAATGAAATCACTAACAACTGGTATGATATCATTTCCATCGCTGGTTCCAACATGATTGTTTCACTTTTCATGAGAACACTCTCTCATCTAAAGAGATTATTGGAATCTTTTTTAGTTGAGAATGTAACCATTATTCTATAATAGTCAATGTGAGACTTGAACAATGTTAAATAATCCATACTCAGGATTAAATCATATCCATCTATCTACAACACTAATATGTACCATTTCAGCTCATCTCTATTAAAAGATATAGAACATGCTATGCACTAGAAGTCTGTACATTCTCATTCCCGAATAGGTGTATGAATTTTTACCACATACATAATCATCTATAGTTTTGATCATAGAAAATAAAAAGAATGAGAATCAATGAAGGAATAAGATACACCTGTATCAAATAAAACTTTCATAATGGTAGAATTAAATATAATTATACCTCTCACCATAGATGGTTTAGCCTAATCATATATAATCATATACTAAACTTTGTATAATTTCTTTTTTGTTTTACTCTGTTATTTGTTGCCTTGTCGATATTTACCTTGATAAGGAGTCCTGTTGTTACTTTAATCACCATGGCTAAATTTTCTCTAATGGAAAGACTGATTCTACTATCCTTTTTTGATAAAAATGTATGATGCCCATGACACCTGATATATGTCTCGATCACCTGATCTGGGAGCACTATGACAATAGTGCTTATGGTGTCCCATATTATTGCAATTGTGACATTCTCTTGGTTGTGATGTACACTCTCACATCATGTGGTCAAAGGATCCACATTGTAAACATCCAGCTTTGCCGTTTTATTGTGGAGGAATGTTCACTGATCTAGCCATCTAATTCTGCATCCTACTCCTACCGTGGAAATCAGTTTCCCACATTCATTGCTCCCAACATTAGAGTTACCACCATTTCTCATTGGTATCATCACACTTATTCTTCCCATAGATCCTGAGATATCATGTTCAACCACTTTCTCTCTGTTCACTATCTCTATATAAACCAAAATTGTTATAATCATAATCTTTAAGATAATCTCTTGTATCAGACCCGATTTCAATATTAATACCTTCAAGGATGCACTCACTACAACTTCTGGTGAAAGGCACATAAAATGAATTAATTTAGCAACATATTCTGTGATAGATAGATTTTTCTTTCATTTGGCTAAAGTATTCCATCATTCTCTGGTTCGTAAATGTGTGAGGATAGAATTTTTAGTTAAACAATTATTCAAAATCCCCCCAAGTAGGGTTTGGATCAAATTAATCTTGCACTGCTAGATCCCACCACTAATGTGCAAGATCCTCTAGCATATAAGTTTCCATCTTGACATTAAGCTCAGATGGTGTGATGATGAAATTGATGTTACGATTCATACTTTTCTGCCACACCTCAACCTTTTGGGGTTTATAATCACCCATGAAGATAGGTGAATTATTTTTCAAGAACTGGATGGAATCGTCCACTTTCCATGGATCATTCCCCCACTTACTCATATCCAAAACATAAAATGATTGAACAATACTCTAAAATATCTCTCAGTTTAGCTGTGTCTCTTGTGCCACCACATTCTATATAGATTTTATTAGGGTTTTTATATGATTCCTATAAGGTGCCATTTTATAAACCACAAAACTCTTTAAGTCTGACTCTCTAGAAATTGATGTCTTGACATTTCAAATTATATCTCGTCAATTATCAGAACATTTCTACCAATAATCAACCATTTTTAATACATAAAACTTTCATTTTAAGGATCAAACCATTTTCAAAATACATCAACCATGCCCCTTTTGTATTATTTAATTTGAAAAAATATCTTGATTTTCAAAAGGAATAACTTTTCACAAAACATAAATCATTAATCCAAATGAAATATGAAATCTATGTGGGATTTCATTACTCTATAATGCATGTCATGATATTCACTATTTCTAAAACCATGACAATGAGATTTCCATAATTTTATATGGGTCTCCAAAACACTTATGTATCCAACTCATTACTGACTTAGTGTTCTTCTTAAAATGGTTAGCTATATCTTTTCAAGCTCTAAATTTCAAGTCCAGAAAATCCTACTCTATTCTAAGATCATAACTCAAAGAATATTTAAGAATAAATTTCCACTCCAAAACCATGAGAACTGATGACTACTTGTTCCGTAAAAACTGAACAAGCCAATACTATTATCTCAAAAAAATTGGATCGAACAAACTGATGTCATTTGTGAGGACCCACTTATTATCATTGGCTTGAAAATACGATGAATCATTAAAAGGACTTAAGTGACATACCCAAGATGTCAAAGGATGAAAATAAATGACAAAGTATTTAAAATTAAAGTGGGTCACGATTTACCTATTATAAAATAAACCACTAACCAAACAACCATAACCAAATTACTACTATATAATTCATGATAAAAACAAGACAACTCAGCCATTATCATTATAATAAAACATCAATAATGTATGATACAATGGAAGAAAGAGAAAGTATCAATGTAAACAATGAAATACAACTTCAAGAAAACCAATATGACCAAAATAATTCATTATCCACATGTTACATTCTCCAACATCACTAAAAATCCCAATTATCACGAGGTGGTTCCAGTGAAGCATGGTACTTAACCTTTTCCAGAGTCCCAGAAGATAGCATCCGCCGGAGCACAAAAGTAAAAAAGTAGGGGTCAGTATAAACACACAATAGGATATACCCAAGGACTTCCCAACTCATTCCACTACGATAAATGAGTTAACATCATTTATATAAAACATATTATATAAAAAAATTTCCCAAAACAATTTACTACTAAATATAAACAAGCATAAAAACCATTTATAACCAAAAGGTAAATAAATTCTATATTAACACATTTTCTAGAAAGTCGTAATTCCAAAAAAAAAAACAAAACCATGTTTTAAAACCATTTTCAATGTCATTTGGGAATATCCATTCCATTCCACTTGTTCTCTCATCTATCTATGCATGCTTCATTATGACAGTTCCGTACTCATGAGTGATCTCTCTTAGATCCACCATGACATCATATGATAATTATACCCAATGTTCCATTACACATTTTACACTAAGCACAAGGCCATACTCTGACCAAGCCTCCAAAATTCAATCTATATACACGAATACAATGCCAAAACCATTTCAAATACCCATTTCAATAAAACTGTTCATTTATTGAAAACCTGTTAAAAGGGTCAATTCCAAACGATAATTACATTTAAAAAATCCAAAATTTTATTGAAAACCCATTCATAAAATCCATTTACTATCATTCCATAAAAATAAAATTTTAAAATCTACATTTTTAAGTCAATAATGAAACACATTAATCTAGAGAACAAATTTTCTAGATTCTCCACAACCATAAAAAATAGGGTTTCTAGAAATTATTAAGAAGCCAATTCACAATAAATTCCACAAAAATCAATCAATTTTAAACCATCCAATTCAATTCAACTAGTATGATTTTTTATTGAATCCACTTACCTTAATTGTTTTGATTAAAACCGAAGAAGGACAAAGAATATTAATGAAAACCCGTTTGATTCTTCTTGAAACCGCCTTAGATATCTTCTCCTATCAGCCAAAAGAATATATCTCAACATATTTTGAATTTAATATCTTAGATTTACCAATAGAAGAAGTAGATCTATGAAACTGAGAATAGAGGAGAATTATATCTAAGTATATGTATGAAACCAATCATGAACGATAAAGAACAATCACATAATAATTGGTCTTTGAATCACTATTAGAAGCCTCTAAATTGACTCCAAATTTCTAGGGAGAGGATATAAAACCTTAAAGTAAGAGAAATACCATGTTAGGACTGCTTAAGAGAAAAAACATGTGATTTAGAGGCCAAAATGTGTGATATCCACTTTTTTAGGATCTCAATTTAATCTAGTGCACTGTTAGATCACATAGTTACACAAACTATGTGATAACTGCGTGATAGATATTTACTTATAGAAAACCCTACATGACCTCCTATTATTGGATATCTAACTATTCCAACACAATTCTGAAGATACATCCTCAAAAATACTACTATGAATGGTTTCTTTTAGGATATATTCATGGTATAGAAAAACCGTGTGTAGCTCATGCACATCCCCTTTTCCTCCAAAAACATATTTAAAGTTATAAAACCTCTCTAATACATTACCATTACACTTTCTAGAAATATAATTAAATAGGTAGGGATTACATACTAGAAACAGGGTGTACTATAAAATGTTATTTTCAAATGGAAGGATGATGATCTAAAACATAATTCCAATATCTTACTAATGAATTCCTTCCAATAATTATTGTAATGTCATTTCTATATGATTATGAAACATTTAATAACCTAAAAATATCTTTCAAATAGTTTAACGAGATATCAAAGAACACATTTATACCTTGATACCAATTTTATTCATGGGTTGTTTTTAATCAAATCCAATTTTCCCAATATTCTCTTATTTTAAAAAATTTAAATATTATCAAGGAATTTTTAGATATTTTACTTTATCAGAAGATATCATAGAATATAATGATTTTGTTAATGATACCAAAGAAATATACCATTTATCATCCTTTTTATATTTGGATTTAACAAATAGTCTTTGGGAACATACTTAAAATATTTTACAAGGACCCTAGATTAAATGTTTTAAATAAAAATCTTTCCAAATGTTTTATAAAAATTAATTTTTATCATATGTTTTGTAATTATATGTTATATAAAATGATTTTCCAAAACTTATTCTCTATAATCACCCATAAAAACCAATTTTTACTAGGGGTATTTAGAAAAAGGAAGAAAAAGTCTTTGAAGAGTCACTAAATCATTATTTCAATGACTGTACCTTCTATCGGCGTGAAGAAAATAATAATGATTTATGGTGCACACCTAGATCATGTTATGATTTTCTTTCTTCTTAGAACTGTTTTATTAAATCATATAGATATGAAATCACTAATTACATGATTAAAAAGACTTCTTTGATTATAAAGTTGAGGAAATTATGTATTGGGATAAAAATGAGATGTATAATATATCCATTGATATTAAAACATTAAATTATAATTTGAAACTCAACATTCCATCTAAATATATTTCCTTATGTTATAAATCCAAGTAGTAAAATATTTAATCTACTATATGAATAGAATATTAAAATAAAAAACATTATCTATTTACTTGTCAAATTGAGAAATCAATGAAATTTTAACCCATTACAGTTTTAGGTTTTTTGACTGTCAAATTTCTCATGACCGTAACCTCTATCAATCTACATTATAACTTGATATTTTGTTTTCTCTTCAATTTCCATGTTATACTACATGAAACTATAGTTTGTTTCATTCTAGGTGACTAGAATACTTCCCATTCTTTCATTTAATGTGGATGTTTTTTTAACCTTTTTCCGATGTGAATTCTAAATATAAAAAATTTTGAATCAAAAAACCCTAGTTTCCATGGTTGAGTTAAAATTTCAAGGAAAAAATTTATTAAAGGGAGGAGAATGTTACATTAGAGTTTTTAAAAGGAAACACTATTTTTGATAGTATGCGTGATACACCACATCGAGATTAATTGAACAATTATATATTATTATTTAAGTGTTTTTATTATATCCTTTCCATTATAATGGAGGGAGAGAATAATATTAAACAAATTATATATTCTGGTTAACCCACAGATATATAATTCTTTCACATATTAATTTTAAATTGATGTAAAACCCATTTTAAAATAAATTGAATTATTTTTATAAAAAACTATTGCAATGTAATTAAGTTTGTTTTTATAATGATAAAATAACTCTTATTGGATACTATTTATGATATATATATATTTATATAATATAATATATTTATTTTTTATAATACTTCTAATATTAATCATAGACATGATTTAATAATAAATCTAATTTTATAAATAAAAGATGTATTTTTCTAAAAAGGCATATTTTACTCTATTTGATTAAACACTTGTTACAAATCAAGTTTTTGGAATATTTTAATTATTTTTTATCAAATAATTTAATTTTTTGAATGGGGAGTATAAAAATTTACATTGGTACATTTTTTTTGTTATTTTTCTAATATGATTAATTTTTTTATTAATAGAAAAAAATACTGAATTTTAACTCGAAACTATTTTTCCCCAAAAATATTTATAGTGTTAAATTATATATATAAATTTGTTTAAAGTATAATTAAATAATTTTTTTATCATTTAATCCAATTAAGTATTTTGGAATAAACATCATAGTGAAATTAAATATAAAATTTTTTTTAAGTACTGAATTTTTTTATCATAAAAACATGTTTTCTCGATATATCAATGGGAATAATTTTAAATTAATTTTAGACACTTTTATGTTTTTAATTTTGAAAAATGGAAACAATATTTTGAATAATATGGTCCAATGTTTATATATATATACCTTTAATTTTTGGTAAATTTGAAAAGTATCCTGTAATGGCCCAGACCTCTCCGGTCCATTACTTTGTGAAATGTTGGTGTTGGAGGTGTTCTAGGAGGACAAGAGGACTTATCCCCAACACTTTTCCAATTTTCCAGTTCTGTGAACAATGTTTCCAGTTTTATGAACAGTAACAAATCGGTAGCACAGATCGGTAGCACTGATCGGTAGCACAGATCGGTATCACTGATCAGTAGCACTGATCGGTAGCACTGATCGGTAGCACTGATCGGTAGCACAGATCGGTAGCACAGATCGGTAGCACTGATCGGTAGCACTAATCGGTAGCACAGATCGGTAGCACAGATCGGTAGCACAGATCGGTAGCACAGATCGGTAGCACAGATCGGTAGCACTGATCGGTAGCACTGATCGGTAGCACTGATCGGTAGCACTGATCGGTAGCACAGATCGGTAGCACAGATCGGTAGCATAGATCGGTAGCACAGATCGGTAGGTGTACAGTAACGGTAGGTGAACAATGTTTCCAGACTCCTACAATTTTGCCTCTTTTGACGTTTCCTTTGACGTAAAATAAATTTAAAGCCTTATTTTAAGGGCTCTTAAGGCCATTTAAAATGCCATAAATCCTATATTAATTATTCCTAAGGCTTGGAATGTTTTACTTGGTCAACCGCGTGGGTTAATGTGATCCGTTTTTAATAGAGAATTAACCGGATCTTAAACCGTCGCCCCATTAAATCTTAAAAAGGGACGAGATATCATTCTTCCTTGTTCTTTCCCTTTGTTCTCGACTAAGAGGCACTAGAACCTTTCAATCCTTTCTGTAGGAGTTGCACAATCAATCTTTACTCATAGGATTGGTTCTGCTCTGTTTTTGATGCAACTGAGCCATGTCGATCAATCATCGATATAAGCATCCTCCGGTGGATGCAGTTGTCACGAGGGGTGGATCATGACCTGTTGTGTGGATAAAGAACCCGAGGAACTGTTTGAGGTAGGGGATTCATGGCTTCTCTAATTGTATATGTGCAATCGTAGAATTAGCATGATTTATCCCTTTGGATCACAATGAAATTGACCTAATTAAATACTTGAACAGGATTAAAAGAATTGGTTGATCGCATGTTGTTTTTTTATACCATGATAACGGTTTGCCTCATGTTTTCCTAGATATAGTGATATCTATGTTTTCTTTGATTTGTTGTTCATTCATGATTGAAATTGATAATGAACGTAAAGCCGGAATTAATTGTTAATTAATTGGAAAGATAAAGAGGCATGTAAATTAATCTTGTTTTGCCGTTGTTGTAGTTGTTCTAATTTGAGGATAATCAAATTAGGGAAGGAAGCATGGTTGTTTAATTGTGATAGCTTACTGATTAGGTATCCATGATTGGAACCTACGAATAACAAATCTGTTAATTCAATATGGATTAGAGAACAGATTATGTGGGAATTTCTAAAAGGGTTCTGAGTTACCCTCTTGTTTGTTAAAGGGTCAAGAGCCCATGATGTAATGTTTGTTTTCCTGCTGCTTGTGCTGTGATGTGAGCCTGGATGGTTGTTGTGATATGTGGAGGCATGGAGGCCTTGTGGTTGTGGCAGCGGATGACGCCTAGTGTGGCGAGATGCCTCAGTTTATGCATATGGGTGTCGGGGAGGACACCAGGGGTGATGGAATGGGTTGGATGTGGTTGCTAGTTGCTTGTGGTTTTCTTGAATGTTAATCTGCTTTGCTTTTCCCCACTGCTCAAGGCAGCTGGTCTTGCTACCATTCTTTCCGAAGGAGGTGAAGACACGCGGGGTATGCCACATGATTTCCGTGTTTAGCCTCTCGATGGAGGATGGGTCTATGCTCTTTCTATAGGTGGCAAAGACTCGAAGGGTAGTATATCTACTCACCGTGTTGAGCCTCCTTTGTGTTTAGAAGCATAGGATGTTTTTCTAGAATTCTTTGGAATGTGGAAAAGTAATTCTGTAAGGAATGTTTGATTAAATGGTGAAAATCCACGGGGATAGAGATGCTGGAATTTAAAGGTGATGTGAATCTTAAAAAGGAGCAGTTGTTTTTGAAAGTGATGCCAATTCAGTTTGATGTGGAATTGTTCATTCTTGATTAATGTTTAAAGAATTAATTAACGTACAGTGGAACTGATAAAATGAGAATGGAGTAATCTAATAAATCTCTTCAAATGGTTGTGTACTTGTAGGATACCTAGTCTTTGAAGTAGTAGCCTGGAGTCTGAGAGACGTTAGCTGCAGTTGTATCTAAGACTAGGTAATGCCCATAGTGTGGATGTGAGTTACTTATATATTCTGTACTTTTTGTGTTTCTATACGCTACTCCACCCTGTCGGTAAGGGCAACTGACACCCCTGGGATTATGAGCCCTGGGGGGGTGTTTTCCCCAACATTCTGATGGGAGGTTGAATGGCTGACTACCCCCTTTGGCCCCGCTCTCTTCTCTTGGTAGATCTTTATGCTGGTAGGCACAGTGGTTAGTTTTACCCATATATGTGTGTAGAGGGATGTGATGTCTTGTGGTTATTTCCCACACATATATTCTGGATATAGTATCCTATGGACTACTATAGGTGTAACGTGTATAGGCTATAATGGCTTGAGGATCCTTACTCGGAGTATGGGCTGTAATGGCTTGAGGTATTATACCCGATGTATGATACACGTTATATGAGCTGTGGTGGCTCCTGGAAACTACCTGGTTACTTTGGTTGTGAGGACGGTGTGGTGCTTCGCCCAGGTGTCTGCGGGCAAGCCTTTGTGGTGCACGAGGTACAGATTGTGGAGCTTAGCCCAGGTGTCTGCGGGCAAGCCTTTGGAGAGAGATGCACATGACATATGTCGTTGGGGCAAAGCGGAAAACCAGTGGGGAAGTAGTAGTGGGGTACCCTTGATATTCTTTACTATATTCCATATTCTTGTATGCGTTACTTGGTGAGAGTAGCCATGGTGAGGTTGGGAACTTAGTATACCTGTTTAGATAACGAGTTAGTTTCACTTGTTGTTCACTGGGCTTTAGCATGCTTTCTTTACTTTTTCACGAGAGGCTTGGGGAGGATCCTACTGAGTATACTGTTATACTCACCCTATGTATATATAAACTGTTTTTCAGGTCACTTGGAGCAGGTTGGAGATCAAGCTGTTTACTACTAGCTTGCGGTTGGAGGAGGAGCTGTTCGGGCTTGTGGTCGCTGCCGTTTTTCTTTATTTTGGGTACTTTTAGTTTTCCCTTTCAGTTGTAGTACTTTTGCATGAAATTTCATATATGTACATGGGTTTCTTTTATTTTTCAGTTATGATTTGGAGTTGGTTGGAGTCTATTCTATCTCTCTCTTCTTCATGTGTTCTCTTAGAGGGTAATGCCTCCCATTTGTGTGTGTATTATACCCTCGGTGCTAGTCGCCGACCCGAGGCCTACTGGAGGAGGGACTCGGGGGTTATTATCTCCCTTCTCACATTGCCGGCCCAGGAGGGGTACAATTTGTGGGGAGGGGGTCGTGACAGAGTGGTATCAGAGGTCTGGTTGAGGGATAGGATGGAGTTTGGAGTTAGGCACAAGTGAGGATGCATGGGATGGTAGGGAAACGGTGTCATTCATGTTTATCAAGTGGGGTAAACACTGGAGACCGGCAGAGACATAGGCGTTCAGGGCCCCCTATGATCTGTTGCACAGAACTTTAAGTTTACGATGACTACTAAACAAAGTGATAATGGTTGCAGGGTAGAGACCTAGGAAAGGATCATGCATAATTATTCTTTGCGCCTGTGTTTGAATGGGTAGACCTTGGGATAGGTAACCTAAAATTAATAAAACAAAATAATTAATTAATTAATGTTGAGTCTTCCATATTCTAGGCTTAGGAGCTCTAACGGTTGTTATTTTACAGGTATGGCTCCAGGTCGACGTCCTCGTCAGGTTTGCGCAGAAGATTCGCAGTAGGATGTTCCAGCAGATCGCCTCCGGGTAGAGGTTGACGACGATGACACTTGGAGGAAGACACTCCGAGAGTTCCAGCGCTAGAGTCTACAGAAGTACGAGGGATCCGTTTCATATGCAGTCAAAGAAGACTGGTTGGAGGAGGTCGAGATAGGCTTCAGTTTGATTCGTGCTCGGAAGGAACACTGGGTGTCCTTGGTTGTGACGATGCTGCGTGGAGAAGCGAGGCAGTGGTGGTTCTTGTTCCTTGGGGATCGTGAGGAGTCAGCGATCTCATGGGAGGAGTTTCGAGACAGGTTTAGAGTCGAGTTTCTTTCATCGACTGCGAAGGTGTCCAGTCGCCAGGAGCTTCTCACCCTTCGACAGGGGATCTCCAGTGTTCGAGAGTTTGGAATTCGTTTCAGGAACCTTCTACGATATGCTTTAGACCTGTTACCAGATGAGGAGGCCAGGGAGAGGCATTTTGAGGAGGCTTTGCGTCCAGAGATCCAGCGCCAGGTCACCCCATTTATGCTGAAGACATATCTAGAGGTGCTGGCGAGGGCAGAGGTTGTTGAGAGGACTTTGGCTAGGACCAGATCATCACGAGAGGGGAATCGTCATGATTCCTCACGAAGCAGAGCTGTGGTCCGGGGTTCCCAGTTTTTAGGGCAGAAGAGTTTCCGTTCACCTGGGGGTAGGTCCCAGCCCTTTCCATCTCGTTTCTCCGGAGGTAGCAACTCTCAGACCTATTCCAAGGGATCAGGCGCTTGTTTTTCTTGTGGTGGACGTGGTCATCAGCAGAGGGAGTGCCCAACTTTTCAGAGCAGTCATCGTGCACCAGGCGCTCCACTCCAGGTTCCTCCGTTGAGGCAGTTCCAGCCGAGGCAGCAGCAGCAGGTTGCACCAGCTTTAGATCACCTGATGGTAGATGGAGCAGGCAGAGGACAGCCCCATGACACTCCCCGTCCTCAGAGAGCAGAGCATGGCCATGGTGGTGGTCGTCATCAGGGTCAGAGAGGCCGTGGAGGTGGTCGTGGTCAGCTTCATGCTCTAGCGTTGCCAGCCCCAGGCGAGCCAGCTGTCGTTCGAGGTACCCTTTGCTTGTTTTCTACCTTGGTGTATGACTTTTTTGATTTAGGAGCAACACACTCCTTCATATCACCTACCCTTGTCCATGCTTTGGGACTTGAGGTAGAGAGGCTTCCAGTGCCCTTGGCGTTGACTACGCCAGTTGGAGGTCGAGCAGACTTGTTTGAAGTATGTAGAGACTATGAGCTAGTGTTGGGGAAACACCGCTCTTGGGGAGATTTCCTATGTTTGCAAATACAACCATATGATGTCATTCTTGGCATGGATTGGTTGTATTCAGTGCAGGATGTTGTGGATTTCTACAGGAAGAAGGTCGTTTTCTTTGATGATGATGGAGAGGAAGTAGTGTTTTTTGGTGAGAGAGATCCTCAGATGAGTCATAGACGAGTTTCATCCTTATCATCCATGATGGCTGGGATGATGCTGAGTTCTTCAGAGGTTCAACAGTTGGCGTTTCCTAGGGTCATAGAGGAGTACCCTGACGTCTTTCCCGAAGAGGTTGTATCCTTACCCCCTCGACGAGAGATCGAGTTTGGGATCGAGCTATAGCCGGGAGCGTCTCCTATCTCTATGTCTCCGTATAGGATGGCCCCTTCTGAGTTACGAGAGCTACGTATACAGCTCGATGGTCTGTTGCAGTGTGGTTTTGTTCGGCCAAGTGTGTCACCGTGGGGTGCACCAGTTTTGTTTGTGAAAAAGGCCGACGACAGTTTGCGGTTATGCGTCGATTATCGTCGATTAAAAAAAGTGAGAATAAAGAACCGCTATCCTCTTCCGCGGATTGATGAACTATTCGATCAATTGAAGGGTGCAAGTTGGTTTTCAAAGATAGACTTGCGGTCAGGATGTCATCAGATGCGTGTAAAGGATGAGGATATCCCGAAGACTGCTTTCCGTTTTCGTCATGGGCATTATGAGTTTGTTGTAATGCCATTCGGCGTGACGAATGCTCCAGCTGTTTTCATGGGGTTGATGAATGCTGTGTTCCGTGAATTCCTGGACAAGTTTGTTGTGGTTTTCATCGACGACATCCTTTTATACTCCACATCTGAAGAGGAGCATGCAGATCATCTACGAGCCGTTTTGGGATTTCTTCACCAACATCGGTTGTTTGGGAAGTTGTCCAAGTGTGAGTTCTGGGCTTGAGAAGTTCGTTTCTTGGGACATATTGTGTCCCAACAGGGAGTAGCTGTGGATCCTTCGAAGATAGAAGTAGTGGTGTCTTGGCCAGCCCCCAAGACCGTGTCAGAGGTGCAAAGTTTCCTTGGTCTCACAGGCTATTATAGGAGGTTTGTGGCTAATTTCTCCCAAGTTGCGACTCCTCTGACAGCTTTGACCAGGAAGGATCAAGCGTTCATATGGACTGATCAGTGTCAGAAAGCTTTCGAGTATCTAAAGGAGAAGTTGGTAAGTGCTCTAGTCCTTTGTCTTCTAGCGGAGGGAGTCCAGTTTGATGTTTTCTGTGATTCTTCACATCTGGGGATAGGCTGTGTTCTCATGCAGCAGAGGTCTGTTGTTTCTTATGGGTCTCGGAAGTTGCATCCCCATGAATGCAACTATGCCACCCATGATCTTGAGTTGGCAGCCGTGGTGTTTGCGCTGAAGTTGTGGAGACATTACCTCATTGGCGAGCACTTTGTGGTTTTCACCGATTATAAGAGTTTGAGGTATGTTTTCTCTCAGCGGGATTTGAACTTGCGGCAGCATCGGTGGATGGAGTTCTTGCAGGAATACGACTTTGAAATATCGTATACACCTGGGAAAGGAAATGTTGTTGCTAATGCACTGAGCTGAAATTCACGTAATGATGTTGTGTGTGAATCTGGTGATTCCTGGAGAGTGATGGAAGAGCTATCAACTTTGCATCTTGATATGGGAGAAGTTGGGGGTAGAGGTTGTCTTTTCCAGATGACGGTGCAATCATCCCTGATGCAGAAGGTGGAAGAGTCTCAGTTGGGTGATCTAGAGGTGGAAGTTTGGAGAGACAGAGTTGTATGTGGTGAGGCCCCTGATGGTTGGTCGGAGGATGAACAACACCGAGTGTTGTATCATGGCAGGCTTTTTGTTCCCTTGGTGATGCGCGAACCGGTTCTATGAGAGTTCCATAGTTCACCCTTGGTGGTACATCCTGGTGTGACGAAGATGTACCGATCCTTGAAGAGTCAGTTTTGGTGGTCTGGGATGAAGTGTACAGTTGCAGAATGTGTGTCTCGATGTTTAGTCTGCCAGAAGGTGAAGGCCGAACACCGTGTTCCTGGTGGTCTTCTCCAGCACTTAGAGATTCCTCAGTGGAAGTGGGAGGACATCTCAATGGACTTTGTTACAGGTTTACCTCGAGCTCCGGGAGGACATGATTCTATATGGTTGGTAGTGGATCATTTAACTAAATCGGCCCACTTCATAGCAATCAAGGAGTCGAGCTCAGTGGAGGTTTTGTCGAGGCAGTATCTGGAGGAGGTGGTGAGGCTTCACGGAGTACCTAGGACGATCATTTCTGATCGAGATCCTCGTTTTACCTCTAGGGTGTGGAGAGGTCTCCAACATGATTTTGGCTCTCAGCTGTGCCTTAGAACTGCTTTTCATCCTCAAACGGATGGTCAGACAGAGCGAACAATCCAGACTCTTGAAGACATGTTGCGCTCTTGTGTTCTTGATTTTAGAGGTTCATGGGTGAAGCACTTACCCTTGGTAGAGTTCGCTTACAATAATAGTTTTCACTCTACCATCGGTATGGCTCCGTTTGAAGCCTTGTATGGCCGGCCATGCCGTTCTCCGTTGTGCTGGACTGGGGTCGGAGAGTCAGCAATTCTCGGACCAGAACTAGTGCAGAATACAATGGAGATGGTTCAGGTGATTCGTGAGAGGATGAAGAAAGCACAGGATCGTCAGAAATCTTATGCTGATCAAAGAAGGAGACCCTTAGAGTTTAATGTTGGGGATCATGTGTTTCTAAAGGTGACTCCCCATCGTGGGCAGCGAAGGTTTGGTCGTGGAAGTAAGCTTTCTCCCCGGTTTGTTGGGCTTTTCGAGGTGTTAGCTCATGTTGGAGCTGTGGCGTATCGAGTATCACTTCCCCCTCAGATGAGTCGGATACATGATGTTTTTCATGTATCGCAGCTCCGTCGTTACCTTCATGATGAGTCTCATGTTATCGATTGGGGAGAGATCGATATTGATGATGATGCAACCTTCGAGGAGCGACCTGTGGAGATCCAAGACTGCAAGGAGAAAGTGTTGCGTGTGAGTTCTATCCCCTTAGTTCGTGTCTTGTGGCGACACGGTGGCATAGAGGAGAGTACCTGGGAGCGTGAGTCACAGATACGTACACTACTGGAAAAACGGCCTATACCCACGGTTTTGGGAACCGTGGGCTGGAACGCCGTCGGTATAGGTCCCCAGCCTATACCCACGGTTTTGGAAAACCGTGGGTATAGGTGTCCTGCCACCGTGTCACCGAAACATAGACAATTTCCACGGTGTCAACGGATTTTACCCACGGTTTCAAAACCGTGGGTATAGGTCCTAAATAAATGCAGGCGCCGAGTTTCGATCCCGCAACCTCTTCGCTGCATACACCGCGTCTAACCACTACCCTAACTTCACATATATGTATATATATATATATTTAGTTAAATATAGTTATAAAAACCGTGGGTATAGAGGGAAGAACCGTGGGTATAGGGTTCCCGCCAAAAAAAAATTCCTTCCCGCGGAAAAAAAAATTTCCCGTGCACACAAAATTGACCTATACCCACGGTTTTTCATAACCGTGGGTATAGGTATTTTATCCCAGACCTATCCCCACGGTTTTCCCCAAAACCGTGGGGATAGACCCCCCCTATACCCACGGTTTTGGGAAACCGTGGGTATAGGTGACTTTTCAGGACCTATCCCCACGGTTTTCCAAAACCGTGGGGATAGAGCCCCATATACCCACGGTTTTGGCAAACCGTGGGTATAGGCCATGAAAATTCACCTATACCCACGGTTTTCCAAAACCGTGGGTATAGGGGGGGTCTATCCCCACGGTTTTGGTGAAAACCGTGGGGATAGGTACATTTTCCAGTAGTGGTGCTCAGTACCCAGAGTTGTTTAATGTTTAACTCCTTTCATGTAATGATGTTTTCTTTGTGGTTGGACCTTTCATGTTTTATTTATGTACCTTTGATGTGATGTCATGTTTGAATTGTTTGTTTATGAATTGTTTTTTCCCGAATGTCATAGTTTTGTTCCAGCTTTCGAACAACTCATGGTGGTTTTTCCCTGAGAGGTATCTTATGGGGTGGTTGTTCGGACCCCTCTTCTCTTCTGGGATGGTTTTTAATTCTCGAGGACGAGAATGTTTTGAGAGGTATCTAATGTAATGGCCCGGAACTCTCCGGTCCATTACTTTGTGAAATGTTTGTGTTGGAGGTGTTCTGGGAGGACAAGAGGACTTATCCCCAACACTTTTCCAATTTTCCAGTTCTGTGAACAGTGTTTCCAGTTTTATGAACAGTAACAAATCAGTAGCATAGATCGGTAGCACTGATCGGTAGCACAGATCGGTAGCACTGATCAGTAGCACTGATCGGTAGCACTGATCGGTAGCACTGATCGGTAGCACTGATCGGTAGCACAGATCGGTAGCACAGATCGGTAGCACAGATCGGTAGCACTGATCGGTAGCACAGATCGGTAGCACAGATCGGTAGCACAGATCGGTAGCACTGATCAGTAGCACTGATCGGTAGCACTGATCGGTAGCACTGATCGGTAGCACTGATCGGTAGCACTGATCGGTAGCACAGATCGGTAGCACAGATCGGTAGCATAGATCGGTAGCACAGATTGGTAGGTGTACAGTAACGGTAGGTGAACAGTGTTTCCAGACTCCTACAGTTTTGCCTCTTTTGACGTTTCCTTTGACGAAAAATAAATTTAAAGCCTTATTTTAAGGGCTCTTAAGGCCGTTTAAAATGCCATAAATCCTATATTAATTATTCCTAAGGCTTGGAATGTTTTACTTGGTCAACCGCGTGGGTTAATGCGATCCGTTTTTAATGGAGAATTAACCGGATCTTAAACCGTCGCCCCATTAAATCTTAAAAAGGGACGAGATATCATTCTTCCTTGTTCTTTCCCTTTGTTCTCGACTAAGAGGCAATAGAACCTTTCAATCCTTTCTGTAGGAGTTTCACAATCAATCTTTACTCCTAGGATTGCTTCTGCTCTGTTTTTGATGCAACCGAGCTGTGTCGATCAATCTTCGATATAAGCATCCTCCGGTGGATGCAGTTGTCACGAGGGGAGGATCATGACCTGTTGTGTGGACAAAGAACCCGAGGAACTGTTTGAGGTAGGGGATTCATGGCTTCTCTAATTGTATATGTGCAATCGTAGAATTAGCATGATTTATCCCTTTGGATCACAATGAAATTGACGTAATTAAATACTTGAACCGGATTAAAAGAATTGGTTGATCGCATGTTGTTTCTTTATACCGTGATAACGGTTTGCCTCATGTTTTCCTAGATATAGTGATATCTATGTTTTCTTTGATTTGTTGTTCATTCATGATTGAAATTGATAATGAACGTAAAGCCGGAATTAATTGTTAATTAATTGGAAAGATAAAGAGGCATGTAAATTAATCTTGTTTTGCCGTTGTTGTAGTTGTTCTAATTTGAGGATAATCAAATTAGGGAAGGAAGCATGGTTGTTTAATTGTGATAGCTTACTGATTAGGTATCCATGATTGGAACCTACGAATAATAAATCTGTTAATTCAATATGGATTAGAGAACATATTATGTGGGAATTTCTAAAAGGGTTTTGAGTTACCCTCTTGTTTGTTAAAGGGTCAAGAGCCCATGATGTGATGTTTGTTTTCCTGCTGCTTGTGCTGTGATGTGAGCCTGGATGGTTGTTGTGATATGTGGAGGCATGGAGGCCTTGTGGTTGTGGCAGCGGATGACGCCTAGTGGGGAGAGATGCATCAGTTTATGCATATGGGTGTCGGGGAGGACACCAGGGGTGATGGAATGGGTTGGATGTGGTTGCTAGTTGCTTGCGGTTTTCTTGAATGTTAATCTTCTTTGATTTTCCCCACTGCTCAAGGCAGCTGGTCTTTCTACCATTCTTTCTGAAGGAGGCGAAGACACGCGGGGTATGCCACGTGCTTTTCGTGTTTAGCCTCTCAATGGAGGATGGGTCTATGCTCTTTCTATAGGCGGAAAAGACTCGACGGGTAGTATATCTACTCACCGTGTTGAGACTCCTTTGTGTTTAGAATCATAGAATGTTTTTCTAGAATGCCTGGGACTGTGGAAAAGTAATTCTGTAAGGAATGTTTGATTAAATGGTGAAAATCCACGGGGATGGAGATGCTGGAATTTAAAGGTGATGTGAATCTTTAAAAGGAGCAGTTGTTTTTGAAAGTGATGCCAATCCAGTTTGATGTGGAATTGTTCATTCTTGATTAATGTTTAAAGAATTAATTAACATACAGTGGAACTGATAAAATGAGAATGGATTAATCTAATAAAGCTCTTCAAATGGTTGTGTGCTTGTAGGATACCTAGTCTTTGAAGTAGCAACCTGGAGTCTGAGAGACGTTAGCTGCAGTTGTATCTAAGACTAGGTAATTCCCATAGTGTGGATGTGAGTTACTTATATATTCTGTACTTTTTGTGTTTCTATATGCTACTCCACCCTGTCGGTAAGGGAAACTGACACCCCTGGGATTCTGATCCCTGGGGGGGTGTTTTCCCCAACATTATGATGGGAGGTTGAATGGCTGACTACCCCCTTTGGCCCCACTCTCTTCTCTTGGTAGATCTTTGTGCTGGTAGGCACAGTGGTTAGTTTTACCCATATATGTGTGTAGAGGGATGTGATGGCTTGTGGTTATTTCCCACACATATATTCTGGATATAGTATCCTATGGACTACTATAGGTGTAACATGTATAGGCTATAATGGCCTGAGGATCCTTACTCGAAGTATGGGCTGTAATGGCTTGAGGTATTATACCCGATGTATGATACACATTATACGAGCTGTGGTGGCTCCCGGAAACTACCTGGTTACTTTGGTTGTGAGGACGGTGTGGTGCTTCGCCCAGGTGTCTGCGGGCAAGCCTTTGTGGTGCACGAGGTGCAGATTGTGGAGCTTAGCCCAGGTGTCTGCGGGCAAGCCTTTGGAGAGAGATGCACAGGACGTATGTCGTTGGGGCAAAGCGGAAAACCAATGGGGAAGTAGTAGTGGGGTACCCTTGATATTCTTTACTATATTCCATATTCTTGTATGCATTACTTGGTGAGAGTATCCATGGTGAGGTTGGGAACTTAGTATACCTATTTAGATAACGAGTTAGTTTCACTTGTTGTTCACTGGGCTTTAGCATGCTTTCTTTACTTTTGTACGAGAGGCTTGGGGAGGATCCTACTGAGTATACTGTTATACTCACCCTATGTATATAAAAACTGTTTTTCAGGTCACTTGGAGCAGGTTGGAGATCAAGCTGGTTACTACTAGCTTGCGGTTGGAGGAGGAGCTGTTCGGGCTTGTGGTCACTGCCGTTTTACTTTCTTTTGGGTACTTTTATTTTTCCCTTTCAGTTGTAGTACTTTTGCATGAAATTTCATATATGTACATGGGTTTCTTTTATTTTTCAGTTATGAGTTGGAGTTGGTTGGATTCTATTCTATCTCTCTCTTCTGCCTGTGTTCTCTTAGAGGGTAATGCCTCCCATTTGTGTGTGTATTATACCCTCGGTGCTAGTCACCAACCCGAGGCCTACTGGAGGCGGGACTCGGGGGTCATTATCTCCCTTCTCACATTGCTGGCCCAAGAGGGGTACACTTTGTGGGGAGGGGGTCGTGACATATCTTTAGTAATTATTTTTATCACCATAGTTATGTGTAAATTGGGCAATTAAGGGTAACAAATAATATTATAAAATTTTAGATAATTTCCTTAAATCATGTCTAAATTTCATTGGATGGGTTTATTTTTACAAAAATAATCCTTGGACCAATTTTTTTGTGCTTTTAGAACTATTTGGATGACATTAATAAAATTATAGTACTTTACTCAAACGAAAGTCAATTTTTCCACACTCTTATTTTTTAAAAGTAACATATTTTTAATATGTGATTATATAAGGGATATGTAAAACATTAAATATCCATTATAAATATAAAACTTTTACCTACATCATGTAAATTTATTTATATCTTTAGGAAAAAATAATAAAATTAAATGGTGACACAATGAGGATGCAATAATTGTTTCCTTAGTTGAAAAATAAAATAAATGATATTAAAAATATAAAAATAAATATAATAAGATATAATTGATGTAATATATAAATTTTATGGATGACATTGAAATTTTTGGGATGTATAAATAGTTTTTTTGAAGATGTCATGTGGTTATGATATTTTTAAAATATCATAAATTCGATAGTGTGAAAATTGACATTAATGATATTTTGAAATAAGTAATATTTTATTAAATTAAAGAAAATTAAACAACATCTAAACATAATACAAATAAATTTTAAAATTTCAAAATGGTCATAAATAATAAATTATTTTTAGTTTTACATGTTATAGTAATTATATAAAACCTCAAAGTGTAAATTAAATGACTACAGAGTAAGAGTTAAAAGGAAAAATATAGGATAAAACAAAAAGATAAGGATTAAAAAACTAAATAAAACCAATATGATTTTCATTTTATGAATTTATTTTTACCCATTATCGTCCTATATTCTAAATAGTTCAATTTGAATCTACTTGAAAGATAAAATTAAATTATATGCATTTAATAATTTGATGAATTCCCAGACTACCCCTCCCCTCTCTAATAAAAGGTCACTACTTATTTTCAATTATTCAATCATGAAATCCTTTTTGGATCAGCCATGATATACTAAAATACCTTAGTATAATATATTCTCACACTCTATTTTACTTTTTATGTGGAAAATTCTCCTTATGGGTGCAATGGTGTAAATAAAAGGAGATCATCCGAAGAAGAGGTATCATTTTTATTTAAGTGTTCCCATTTTATTTCTTCTTCCACTACCTTAAAATATGATTCAACCATGATATAATTATAAAACCATTATATAAAATGTGATGAAATTTTATTACATTAATATCATCTCCTATATCCATCTCCACTTCCATCAAATGGTAAAATAATTAAACCTTTGTACGTTTATGTGAACTATCATATCCATGAACCGATATAATCTCTTTTCCTTTACATCTCTCAAGGCAGGTAATAATGATGTAATTAATTTTTATATATTATATTAATGACATATTAATCATTATAATATAATAATATATCAGTTACATTCTTACCTTCCATGTACATAACATTGATAACTTCGTTCATGTGTACATGTCGACTATCACCTCAACGAAGTGATGTGATTCATTTTCAATCACCACCTCACAAGATTACTATTAATAGGTATATTTTTCTGATTAAAATTATATTAATTATATTTTTATAATTACGTAGTGATAAAATTTTATATATATTCTTTCCGTAATGATCATTGATTAATGGAAATGTTACTCTTGCGTACGTATGCCATACCGTCTCCATGATTATAATATAGTTCATTTTTTGTAACCATACATGAATGGTTTGATTTAACGGTATAATTTATGTATAAGGATGATAAAAATTTCATGAATAATATTTTGGATATTATTAACTAATTACCACATTTTACATAGACATCATGTTAAGATATTTTAGACTCAAGTACTGAATATCGACAAAACATATGACATAAATATAAAAAATTAAGAAATACTTGTAACATGAGAATAAGTGGTATAAGAAGAATAATATAGTTGAAATTGGTTATAATGAAATTAAATAATTTACATAAGTTTTTTATGCAAGAATATAATGAACATAAGTGATGATTCAGACTCATGGTAAAGGATTTCGTCTCAATCTTCTTTCATAGAGACATTACATGATGATATGCACCTTTATTATTTTATAAGCTACATATATAGAATATTTTACAATTCATATATATATTTAATATATCCTTATATAATTTAATGTTTTTAAAATGTTCCTCTTTCATGTAGATTATGATTTAAATGTTCAAAGTCGTATGAGATTCTTTGAATGAATAAATAATTAATTTTTAAATATTTTTCTCCATGTCAATATTCATGAATTTATTTTACATATTTATTTTTTGGATAAAATATAATTTTAAAATAAATTTTTTCAATATTTTAAATTTAATTCAATACCTTTCAATAAAAAATCATTTTATTTTTTCGGTATGGAACGTTTGGCATTATTTACAAAAAGACAAAAGTAATATTTTTTAATGTATATAGTGACAACAACTTCTCCACTGTGAGGACCGTTATTTTTTATTTAGATTCCTATACACGAAATCATGTTATTATAAGAAAAATAAACCACTATTTCTCTTTTACTTGGTATTTTGATATCAGAAATGGGTTTTTAGAATAGATTGATTATTTCAATATGTTGAAATGTTTTCTTGTGATTTTGAAGGAAATTTTACGTGTGACATGTTGAAAATTTCATTCTTTTATGTATTAAGATTATATAATTGTATATGAGAATTTTATGGGTGGATATGTGATAAAATAAAGGAATATAGTTCTATGATAAACTAATGATGGGTTGTCACATTATAACCTCCATTACATTAGGTATAGAAGTCATTCGTATAGCTATACAGTTTATAAGAATGACATGTATAAAGGTTGACTGCATGGTTATTTCATTTATGTATAATTATGACCCATGTTACCTTAATGTGATATCTATTCCATAAATTATTTTTGTGGTGATCATTTGATTTCAAAAAGGGTACTAAATGGGATTACATTTAAAGGAATGTATTTATTACATATTACAGGTGAAAATAATAATTTTGACAATGTATTCATGGGTTTTTATGTTTCTCAAGACTAAAAGATTTCATTCATTTTATGTCACATAATGAAACTTTATGCTTATCCCTTGTTTTTTAATGTTGTTCACATGAATTATTATATAAAAGGATTTGGAGATTTCATATTTAATTTTGTGAAGATTTTTCATAAAATCGATAATGACTTATTTTGAATGTGCTAAATTATGGTGAAAATGGATACTATTAGGAAGTGTCCAATTTTTATTTTTGTTGTTTTGTAATGTATGAGTTATGGACTAATTATCAAAAAATTGAAACCTATAAAGATGCTCAATATCAAATAAAGTAAATTCCTGAGTAAAACACAAGATTATTTAATGTTTTTGGTCAGGGCCTTCTATTTAGAGCACTTATTATCCACTACGAATGGATGGTAATTTTTATATCCATAGATATAAAATAAACGAAGAAAGTGCATGACCTTTAGTAATAATGGATAGAACCATCTCTATCCAGTTACAGGAAATGAACATGGATGCTATTTATGAAGCATGAAATGGGACTCTTCCCTCTATATTGGATCAATTCCCAAATGTGTTTCTATATGATTTGTTTGGGTTACCACCCAAATGATAAATAAAATGTTCTATCAGTATAATCTCCAGAAAAAGACCTATTTAACTACCATCATTTTTAAGGTCTTAGATAGAGTTACAAGAGTTAATGTTCCAATCTGATGAGTTAGATAGTAATGATTTCATCAGAAATATTACAACATCATGTGTAGAACCCATTTTATTTTTCAAGAGAACATGAAATTATATCTGATTATATGTTAATTATCATAAATTTTATCAAGTTATGATATGAAATTAGTATCATTTTCCTCTAATTGATGATATTTATTATCAATAAATTGGATGAAAGTGGTTCTATAAGGTTAAACTGTTCTAAAGATATAATCACCATAGAATTATAATATAGGATATTCCAATAATAGTTTATTGAGTAGATATTACAATTATAAACATGTTTCCATGACCATTGATCAGACAAATGAACCCATAGTCTTGATTTCCTTGATGAACTATGACTTACATAGGTAACTTGATTCTTTTTTTCATGGTATTTTTTAAATGTATTATCATTTACTCTCAATGTAGGTGTGAATGTGAAGAACCATGTAGAATATTACTATGTTCTTTATGGGATCATCATTTTTTTGATAAGTGTTGCATGTGTGACTCATTCATCTAAGAACTCTATTTACTCGAACATTTTATTTATTTAAAGGCATATTAGTTTTCCATTGAAATTTAGAATAAATTATATATTTGTAGCAACCAAATAATTTTTTTTATATAGAAATTTTTCACGGATTAGAAGGATATTATAGTCTCTTAATTAAGTATTTTTCCAGGTTTGTTTCTGTAATGAATACTTTAAAAATAAGTGAATTCCATTAGCATGGATATATGAATTTTTTTTTTTATTTCAATAGATTAAGGATAATCTCATACTTCCACCCATCCTCATCTTTCTAGAACTAGGTATAGGATATGTGGTATATTGTTATTCATATGAATTTGGTTTTGGTTTTTTTTGATGAAGGGATATTGTGATGTCGAATATAGTTAAATGTAGTTCAAAATCCTTAAGAAAAACTATTCTACTCCAGAACTATAATTTTATTTAACTGTCCAATATTTACAAGTTTAGATTCATTATCCCTTTGGAGAAAATATCATAATTTTCATTTACCCTAAGAGTTTTCAATACTTTATTTCTTAGTGAGAATATAAATTGAGTTAATAGATATGGATGAATTACCTCCATTTGTTCGAATTTGTCTTAGAATACAATCCTTGTAAATTGATTTTTTTATTGCTGAGTTTAGTGAGAAATTTATATTGAAGTGGTCTGAGAATCTCCTTATCAGTGGAAGATGATGAGAAGGATTTCTAACATTCATATGGATTTCACCACTTATGACATGATTATAATTTTTTATTAGTTAATATAATTTTTAATATTTTGGATTTTATGAAAGGGGATTAAATAGATGATCTATATTTTATCAAAATTAAGAAAAATAAAAAATTTGTGCTGTCTTCGGATTCCTATAACGAAGATGAGAACTCCTTTTTAAATATTCAGAAATGGAGTGATGTTTCATATCCTTTCACGATACAAAATATTTCTAAAGTTATCCATTCAGAATAGTCTATTAATATTGTTTTTATGAAAATATTAAATGTGATGAAAACTCATTTCTTATGGTTAGGTATTAAATGTTATATTGTATATTTATTTATGAAATTCTTGACATGTAAATAATAAAAATATGATACTCATGAATTGATAGAATGAAAATGTTTATTCAATTACCTATATGGATTTCGGGCTATATTTCAGCATACATTTTCATAAGTATATTGAAAAATATAGAAACATAATGATATGTGGGTAATTGTGGATTAACTCCCTATGTTAAAATAGTTTCTCTTAGGAAAAGAGTCTACAATTGTAGAGGACCTGATAGAGTTGTGTATTTGGAAAGTGGTGAATTTACACAATGCACCCGTTTTTACTATATCTGACAGATATCCATATTTCACTTCATTATTTTCGTTTTTATTTGAATAGTCTCTAAGGAGTCGACTAAATATTTGTATGGAATACTATACATATATAGATGGACAACCATAATGAAAAATTTATAAATTATAAGATATATTAGATCTTATATCATGTACTTTGGAAACTTGGGGTAATAACATATTCCTTTGGTGGAGTTATCCTTTAATAACATCTATAATGAGTGTATAAAAATGTCCATGTTTAGGAATTTATAGGGTATTAAATTCCATTCATTACTATGTTGGAAACAGATCGGACATCCTTCATTGATTGGAATGATAATTGTCTATGAGAGTATGGAGAAAATTCATATGATCCACAAGTGGATGGAAATATCTCAATACCAATATAAATAGTATGAAGAAAATTTTTATAAACCACTCTATTTTTATGTGAGTGTTCACTTCCAAATGAACGTGTCTTAAAAAATTATTCATCAATGATTATGGAAATAAAGGATGTCAACAACATGGTGTGTGGGACCATTCGAGGTTGTTGAAATGATTCCCACTATTTCATACCAGTCAGCCTTACCACCGATATTTGTTGTAGTCTCAGATATCTTCCATTTTTCTCAACAAAAAAGTACCAACCATATCCCCATCACGTAATTATAATGGAACATGTTACTCATGTTACTCATGATCCTGATGTGACTTTTATCCATCAACCAATTCAAATTCTAGAAAAACAGGACAGGACCATGGGATGTGGATCTATTTCCTTGGTGAGAGTTTAATGGAAACATGGTCGAGTTTGAGTTGATACATAGAATTAGGTAAATTTATTCTCGAATTATTGGTTATATTTTTTCAAGAGAATATAAATATTCGGCTTCTTGAGAATGGAAATCCAATTTTTATAGAGAATATAGCACCCCCCGGTTTAGTGTTTTCCATTTTATATGTTTTTCAATTTATTCTAAGAGTAAAGTGATAAATCTATAAGAGATTACAAAGCTATCTTGGGGATAAAAACCTAGAATATTGTTGTTTGAAATTCCATAGAAAATATAAATGTTGTGAATGGTCGTGTCAGGATGTAAATCAGCCTTGAGAACATTCTATTAATTCATTCATATCATAGTGTTTTAATCAGGTTCATGGATGAGGCATTTCACAATATGAAATGAGTTCAAAGAAAGAATAGGTTTTTATGGAAATTTAAATTGAGGTGATTGGTTTTCTATAATAAGTTAACTATAAAGGTATTCCTTATGTGAATTCCTAATTTTTATCATGAATTGTCATGAGTTTATCTTTTTTAGTCTGACCAGATGTTGTAATTTCTCATTCATTTCCATGTTTTCCCAGTATGACTTTTAGCGATACCATAGAAAATTTCTATCAATCTAATACTTTTGGACTCTTATTCCAGTTAATAATTGGGAATTCAATTATTGAAATCAATGGTCAGTATAATACTATTCCTCCCATTATTGTATCTATATGATTTTACTTGAATGGAACTATAATATCGTTGTGTAATACCTTGATATATGGCTTGGGATTTGTATTAATGAGATATTATTGGGTTTTTATAGATGAAAATAAGGATGATTATAAATCTATATATTTTCTCTATATATTTATTTTCCAAACAAACTTTAGGTATGTGGAATCACTAACACTCTGTAGTTCTAGATCTTTATAGCTTGTGTTTTCTACATTTTTTTCTTATTATTTCTTCAGAATTATATTGCAAAAATTCATTGAGAAAATCCATATTTTTATTTATATCATAATCATTTTTTTTGAATATCGGTATTTAATTATTTTCTAATAATGTTGGATGTGAATTATGATTTTAGAAATTGATACAATTGGATATTTGGACTTATTTTTTAGTTTAATTTCATGGTCATGAGAATAGGATGGAAAAAGGGAGTGAAATTATGCCTATAAAAATGAAATGGATATTTTAATGAATATAACTCTATAAATATTGAGTTTGGAGATATAAATTTTTGAAATTATGCCTCACCACTCATGAGTATAGGGAGGGAATTGGTTACACACATTATGTATGTGTAATTGGAATTATTCTTCCGAGTAACAGTTAATTATTTTAAAATATTTATTTTATGTTTTCCATGGAACGTTTTTAAATTATATATCACATATTTATGTGTATCCAAAACTATTTTATACATAATCATGATGTCATGTCCTTTTCCTTGTGGCATTTGCGGGGATGTCTTAGAGGATTATCTACTGTGTGTTATGTTTGACCCCTATATCGGCTCCTTAGTGTGTTTACAGATTTCATCTATTGAGATACCATGAATATGAAGGTTATTTTATTTTTTTAGTGGAGTTACATCATGTTGTGATTATGTTAATTAGATATGGTTCTTTGGGGTGAATATGTGTTGATCTACTGTGGTTCTATCTTGGTGCCCGAGTCATTAAGTCATAGAGTGCAAATCTTCTAGATTTTTATTTTCATATTTTTAGTTACTATAATATAGTATTATGGGTATATTCAATGAGTTTTATGGTTTATTTTCTCAAAATTTATATAGATCATTATTTTTTGTGTCTTTACTAATAGGATATATTAAACTTAAAAAAATTATCCCCCATCGATCTCTTAATCCCTTGAAATGTATTTTAGTCTTTTTTTGTTTTAAGGATTCAACTTAAGGATTTTAACTCCTCTACCTCATCCAAAACCAATGAGATGGGTTTTGATTATATAGTACTTATAGTATAAAAATTTTAATCATTGGTATCTTCATTTGTGTTATCACTCAAAACATATTTTGGAAGGATATTTTTCATCTACAACATCATCAATATATGATTCAATTGATATAATGGGAATATTTTTTTTACAACAATTTGAATTGTTTCTCTAGATGGATTATGAAATGTTCATTTCTATCTAATGAATCATTCATCAATACCTTTTTATTTATTATCCATCCACCATGAATAACTATAACCTTTAATTTTATTCAATTACACTATGAATAGATCTTTTTTCCATTTCATTGATAAATGGGTGTTCACCAAGATTTCATACATCTATTGATTGCAGAAATTATTGACTTAATCATACACACATTTCTCTATAAGGATTTAGTTTTAGGTAATATCTTATATATAATTTTTCTATTAATTGATTTTGGGACATAATGGGAATCAAAATATGTTTTATTCTAATTTAGAGGTTCTTAATTACCCAGGATTTTTAACTATGTACATTTTTAGCAATCCACATTTTTTCTCTAGATATATTTTGATAATTTTATCCATTTTTTGAATTGGGGAATGGTATTTATGTTTGTATATTTTTATTACAATACAGGTGATTATTAACTAATCTAATTATGTATAATTTAGACATTTACTTATATAACAATGAAATTGTTCATAAACATATGACTTTTGGTTTTAAACATTACGTATCCTGTTGATTAATTTATAGGTCTCTTGAGACAAACATGTTTTTTTATTTTGTGTATGTATTCAAAATTCATCATGATAGATTTATAGTGATCTTGATAACATGTCTACTATATTGGATATGAAATTGATGGAAAAAATGATGTCTTGGTATAGTAATTGAAAATGAGATCAAGATGTCTAATATTATGTTTTTTAGTGTAAAAATTTGATATTTATATCCATGTGATCTATTTATTTTAATTTTTATCATTGGATATATTATTCTCCTAATTTCAATTTATATTGGAATTATTATTTATTTCTTATTTCTAAAATAATATATTCTTATATTATCAGCACTTATTATTTCTGATTTTAATAATTTATCTTTACCATTATAGAGCATTATAGCCCACCACGAGTTATGTTTTCATTTGACCAGGTTCCGAGGAAAAGTACTAAAAATGATATATCTAATAGGATTTATTATAAGGATAATTTTTCTAATATGTTTCTAAATTATTATGGATTAAGTAGTTTATTATATAGTGGAATGAATATTCCATTTAGTTGAGAAATAAATGAGCTTTACAATTTTGTTGTTTTAAATAATTATCTAAATCCCTAAAAAAGGTCATGGTAATATATGTAATGTAACACTTTGCATATTTCATATAATAATTTGATAATTTTTTTGTTAATATATAGATTTCATTGAATATAGTGTGTAATTAATGTGTTTATTGAATTCAGATTGGGAGTGTGGGTATGATGTTCAAAATAGTGGATTTGAATAATTAATAGAATTTTTCAATCAATGTTAAGTCATATTCTATACCTAAAAATAAAGGAGGATCCAAAGGGGTAAGATCGATGGCCAATGAGAGGTGGCTTTCTCCCTTCATGTGGATATAGGGTTTCCCTTATGTACCAATCCAGAGAGGGAGGCTAGAACTCTTTCTTTAGTGTTGAGATGGAGAGTATCTGGCATCACCTCCCCTCCCTTATATTTTTTTTCTCATAATATTTGGTGTTCAACAGTTTCACAATGATTTTGGATGGTTGTTTTGAGGCATTGTCATCGTCTATGTGAACATGCAACACCTCGTTTTCCCTCTTTTCCATTATTATGGTTCACATGATTCGGTATCCGATGAGAGTTCTTTTGTGGTACAGATATTCCTAGTTTCATGCCCAAAGTAGTAATTTTGGTTCATATTAACTTGGATCCCCTTGTGAGTGGTGCTCCCTCATTGTGGTTTTTGGGTCTTCCAGTCCTGGTAGGTGTTGGATTAGCTTCGTGCACCATGGAGTTTCCACCTCTTCAAGATTCCTCTGTGGCTATGATATTGGAGGGTTATATTACTGTGGGGATTTCTTTCAGTGATTGTTTCAGTAATAAGGTAGTATGAAATGGAAGGCTAAGAGTGAAATCTTCTTGTGGTATTGAAATATGATATGAGTTTCTGGCAGTGAAGGTTTTCATCAATGATGGATTTCTTTTGCGTAATGGTGATGAAAGTTTTTTACTATGTGGAATGGTTTTTGTGGTGGTGTTTGCTTTATGGCCCCTCAGATCCCCGGTTTAAGGGATTATGAAACCAGTATACATACAAGGGGAAGCTCCAGATGAGGTTCAGGACATGAAGTTTCCACCTGACCTTTTCTACATAGATTTGGAATTATGAAAGGGTATAGAAATTTCCATTGGTACCAGACCCATGAATATATGGATGGGATAGCTAACCAATTTGTGATGGGAAGGAGTATTTTGGTCTTAATGTTATTTATGTTGTGGAGTTTCTTTCCATTTTAGAAATTCACATGGTTTCATAAGGCATTAAACTTGTGGGATGTTGGGGCATGTTTGTTTTCTTTATGTCTTTGATGTCATTTTGGGTTCCCCCTCAACCATTAAAAGAGAGTATATGTTAATAAAGTTAATAATTTTCAGTCATAATCTATACATGGAGGATATATGTAAGACAATATACATAAATGGAACCCTCTAGGAAAAGATCATTCTATTACAATAAGGGGATTACTTTTTCCATTGTAGGAACTAAAATAAAACACACAAAAATGTATATGAACTTATGAATTTTCCACCATCATGAAGGATACTGTTAGAACATGTGACATCATTATTGGTTTTGAAAAGTTTTTCTGGAGGGTTCCACATAACCCAATTACAATTCCTATTACCCACTATTCATGGATAGTTATGTGCATAATTTTGGAGGATTTTACAAAGAGTATGGGATATAATATTCCCTAAATATTGATTTCCCAAATCTTCAGTCATAGTTAATAAATTTTCATTCAACATATTTACATTGGTGATGTTTTTTGAGTCAATATATTCATTTCACCCAACCAATAAAACACAAAATCTAATGATAATGGTCATAGTGTGAGCATGATATTTAAATGAGAAAAAATACTCATTAAGAAAATATATTTCTAGGGAAACAGAAAATTATTCTTATTCATTCCACTTTGATGAATATATGATCATCAAACTTTTCTTTATAGAAATTATAGTATAAACATTTGGTTGTGAGATTGAGTGAGAAATAATCTTAAATATTAATGAGGTATAAATATTTTAAAAATTGATCAACCATAACCCAAACATAGAAAATTCAATTTGAGACAATTTGGAGACATATTATGATTACATGCATATATTATTCTATTTCAATATTCAAGTAGGTAATTGATATATCATCAAACTATAATTTTTCATTTTTCTTTAACATAATACTATATCAAAAAAATTATGAGATATTCGTATACTCTATCATTTGGTATTATAATCATAATTTATCTTAATTATATATGTACATTTTTACATCGCATTAAAATAGATAATGATGTGATATGTGCATCATCCAGCAGATTCTAATTTTAAATTTTCATTCCCGAGAAACATATATTGTGATTTTTTTTATTCTTATCATATCCAAATTGTTGTATTTGTTGACCATGTTTTTTGGAGTTGAAAATAGAATATTATTTTATCGACAATAGATTTATAATTTTTATGTTTAAGAATGATTATGCAAGGAATATTGAGAATGATTTTTTAACTATAACATGATCTTGGTTTATAATATATGAGGATGTTTTGTGTTGAATAATTAATATACAAGAATTATATTCTAATCAAGAAGAAAACATGCATACACTATACAATGAATGATTATAAATACCTTAAAATTACCAAATATCAAGGATCATGGTATTTGAATTATAGAATTTGGAAATTTTAATGGAGTTAAAGATATTTTTTTAGCCACCATATATTTTTATAATATTTTTTTGAAACTAAAAATATCATTCCATGAAATTACCAATCATGATGTGAATATTAGTATCGTGGCTGAGAAAATTCAAACATTAAATATTATAAGGTTAAGACATGGAACATTATAGAAATGGGTCATGCCTCAAATACATAATGTCTTTCCTTGATAGAAATTCAAATGAAATGCAAGATATCTTCTAAAGTCTATGAAAAGTGATAACTATATACATTTTTCACTAAAAAATATGTAATATGGTTATGGTATATTTTATAATGATTTCTTTTCAAGATATAGAAACTATTTTTTTCATGCTATGACATAATAGGCTACATCATGAATGAGGTTTGAGCATTTATAAAGGTATCATATTTATATGTATTGTGTCATGATACTATATCCATGATTTAAATTTAGGGATATAAATTTTATAGGTACAAGATAAATCTAGACCTACACACTAGAATGATAGATGTGACACATCATACAAAGTTCAGTAAGAGGTTATATCATCAAGGATTACATTATGTTGGGATATGTTAGTTTAATCAAGAATATTTATATGTATTTCAACATTACACTCAAATAATTTAAAACTAGATATTCTGATATTTTTTTTGATACATAGGATCTATGTATTGATTAGACATTATACTAAAAAGGAGGATCACTGGGTATGAGTTTTAGTTAGATTGAGGTTATTATGCAATGGATAGTATTGTTGCATCCTGGAGAATAATTTCACCAAAAATCACGATGACTAATCAAACATAAAAATAAGTAATATTTGATAATAGTGTTGGGAGTTTTGTTAATTTTAAATTCATTTCTATCATCACATAAAATCATTGGTTATACATGGAAGTATCATAGTTGAATAGTTTGGGGGGGGGGGGGGGTATTTATCTCAACCATCTGAATAAGGGAAGGTTTCATGAGTTTTCAAAACACTATACTTATTAGGTTAAAAAAATATAAATCTTATTATAAACTTTTTTTTTATGAATTTACTTAGAGAAGTTGAAAAAATATCTTATAGAATACTATTGAATCATGGGGTATGGTTTGTGAGATTATTATCTATGAACGATGAAAATAAGGTCACTACTATATCTTGATAGAACTAAATTCCATTAGAAAATAATACAGTATAATTATCATTATATAGATGAAAAAAGTTTATTATTATGATTCAATAATGTAAAATAATTAAACAATTTCAAGAGGAGTTTATCTCATTATGCTTTGAATTAAAAAGATCACAACAACATGGAATATAATAGAAAATCTATTTAGAAGATGATGGTTCAATGTGACTCTGGAAAAAAAGTAATACTAGAAGGGACACAAGAATCTACAAACTACTAAACCAGACACATATTTCAATAAAGAATTCATTTTTTTAAACTTGTTCATGATAAGGTAAAAAATATAGAGTTTGCATTGACCAATAGTGCCCCTTTCCAAAAGAAGGTATTAATATAATAAGTGAGAAATAATGGATTTCCTAGTACATTACCCAAAATACACATTCTTGATACTAGGATTTTCCATTAATATAGAATGATATAAAATTGTGGTGTGTGTATAAATTACATTTTTGATTTTATATATAATTTGGTGTGAAAAGGATTAGTGTGAACATGAGGTTGAATTTTATCCTTATTGTATAAAAAATATCAATAACCACATAATTTCTTACTAAATTAATGTTTTAATTGGTATTCACAATGTATCCCCACTTTAGGGTTCTTTAGGTCCACATGTAACCAAAAATATGAATTAGAGTCTAAATAATTATACATTAAATTCAATGTATATATTTTCCTGGATATTTTGATCACATGGATCTTTCAATTAGACTATATTTTTCCATGGATTAAATTTTGATTATTTGAAAAATTAAATGATTTCAATTCAATATGATTGTAGAAAAGAGGTCATGTCGTATGGTTTGGGTGATTTAGATTTGAATTATCCTTGTCAGATGGTTGGTGATTCAAAAATATAGATCATCCTCGTTACATATTAAACCAATTATGTGTATATAAAAAATGATAATTATATTAATTAATTTGATATGTGAAATAAAATGATAATCATTTATCGGAATAAAATAAATGTGTATGAGTTGGAAGAATCATCCATAAAAATTAGTGTTGTTTAATTATATAAAATATAAATATAAAAAAATTAAATTAAAATATGACTTTAGAAATTAATTAAAACCCCAATGGGTTAGTAGGAATGATATCAATGTTAAATATAACATTGACATTTTTTTGATACTAATTTTACACCTATAAATTTAAACACCTCCTCAAGGAATAAAGGAAGTGTAAAATAAATGGATTATATTGAAATGAAATATTTATGTAACTTTTTTGAAATTTATTATTATAATTTAGATACAATATACTCCATGATATTTAGGGTTCATTAATAGGAAATCAATTATAAAGTGAAACCTATAATAAATAAATAGCAATGAAATGTGAGAAAAAGGTTAATGGGTTTTGAAGTGGCATTAAATATGTATGCATTGAAAATTGGTGAAAATATGATGGTGTAATATTATGTACTTGATGAAATTTTATGTGATATAGAAATGTGAAATACTATATACACTCATATAAAAGATAGAATTATCCCTCCCTAGACACAATATGAAGAGAAGTGAAATTTGGAATTTTATCTAACTCAAGGGTGAATGTTAATGTAGTATATCTAATGGTGAATGAAGATAAGATCAAAGAGATTTTAATAAATATCGAATCATCCAAGGGAAAGGGTATGATATAAATTATTTATAAGGTACACTTGACATGTTATAAAAAGGAATTTTAAATATGGAAATAGGGGGTTAAAAATAATGTTCTCAAAACATCTGAAAGAAAATAATCTTAATGGAACCTATCCATAATGTGATACTTATATAGAATAATTAGACACACCATGCGTTTTGTATCTAGATGTAAAGTGGATCAATAGATGATGAAATACTGGTACATCTTCATCTAAACCTATAAGTGAAAAAGTGTTATGAATTTCATAGGACATGTTTTATTTTGTATTACACAAGAAATTTAAAAAGATATTTTCATAGGAACAACAAAAAACATGTTATATTAAAATCCCCGATTCATATAATGCACATGAATATGATTTAAACCAGAATAAAATCTACTAATCGTGAATGAGATTTATTTTTTTGGATGAAAAACATTGAGCTCGATGAGGGATGTATGATTCACCTGTTAATATACCCTCTAAAATCACTCTTTAAGTGAATGAATGAAATTATGTGATAGGAAGACCAAATATGTCCTTATTGTAGGGATTATGGAAGGAATAATCAAGAAATACCCATTTTAGACATACAAGTCTGTAGTGAAACTTTATTCTATAGAAGCATATATACACAAGTAATGCCTCTTTAGTTTCAATAATCACTCCTCTAAGTAAGAGATTAATATTGGTGGAAGTGCCTTCCAACGTTATAGGAATCACAAGGAAATATACATAGAAATTTATTCATGAAATAAAAATTGTAAAAGTGGGATTAATCACAATTTATATTATAATTCCAAGATGCGAAATATAAAAAAACACCGTGAGAATCTTGAATTAAATCGTCACATGTTATATAGTAAAAATAACCAAAATCAAAGCATCTGAGAATGTGGGTATAATTGGGTGGGTTTTTAGGACAAAAATGATCCACAACATGAGCATATTAAAGATAAACGTAATATTATGAAATTAAATACTAAAAATATATAGTTTATATGATGTTTAATAATAGGATATATATGATAGATGTGACATATGATGTATAAGGGGATGAATTCACATATAAAATGTTGTTTTTCTAAAAATAATTGTATAATTTGAGTACTATGGATTGATGTTATTAATTTCAATTAGTCTTGAAAATATTACATTTTTTTAAATGTCCTAAACTAATAGAAATTTGATAATTTCATTGTATAATTAAAGTATCCTGGTTAATAAAAATAGAGATCTATACCTAAATATGTTTCAATTAAGATTTTTGAATCCCCATTTTTTTAAGACACTCATGAACATCCTTAATTGGTGGTTTCCATTTCTCACATGGTATCTAAACACATCTATAATGTGAAGTAGAATCATATATGGGTTCATTTCCTTTTTATTTTTGTATTAAATGGCTGTATTATTTGAAAAAAATAGACACTAAGAATCAAAGAGAAGAAAATAGAATTAAAAAAAATAGACTACCCAATCTAAAGAGTATTTCAGGATATGGTGTAGAGGGATGATAAAATTTGGGGGGAGTTGGTGATTTATACTCTGTGTTTGTTTATAAATATTAATTAATAGGTAATCAAAATACTTAATGTCAGATAATTCATATAACACGGCATCACAAGTTTTTCTTATATGAGTGGTATTAATGGGTTATATATATTATATTCCCCTTATACATTTTATTTATTGATAATTTATTGGTTTTTTTTGTTATTTTGATAATGATCACATTATATTTTCTATAATAAGATATGGTTATATTGTTAATAACTATTAAAAATATTATTCACAGGGATTTTGTTGATATTTTTGACATAGAAATTTGATTCTAAAACTATGTTAGGACTAAAAAATTATAATTTACTTTTTCATAACTCAAATACGAGAGAGTAAATTCAATCTCTATAAAAATATCTGTTGAAATTTCTTATCAATGAGAAAGTTGAAAAAATATGGAAAAGTGGTAAATATGAAATTAATATTTTTGAAAATTCATTTAATGATTCAATGAATGATTTATAATTATTTGACAATTAAACGAAAAAAAATTGATATCAAGAGTACAACTAGATTTTTAAAATAGGGTTATGTATAATTTCATATTAATGGGGGATAATAATCCCACCTGATGTAGAGTTTTTATGTATTTATGAAATATATTTTCCAATAAATACTCTTGTGGATGTCATTGTGAAACTGGTGTAAATAGATTATTGATAATGGAAAAGTTTAAGTTGGTAAGGATAAACTTTTGATGTTTAAAAATAATTGTGTTGTGGACATTGATAAAATTATAGAAAACCCAATAGTGGGATAAAATATATTGGAGTAACCATTGTATTTTTTTGAAAAATGGGGATTTATCATCAGGTAATATAATTATAGATAGAGATCGATTAAATACATTATTATATAAAAATATGATGTAGAATGTTGTTGAAACAATATAGGTTGATTAATTTATATTAACTTTTGGGGTTTTCAAACTCCAATGATGATTTGGTAACTATCTTATAATGTTGTGTTATAATTAATGAGTTTTCAGGGAAAATTTTGTTAGATTATTGCTTGGTGTTAGTTGATAAGATATTTATTGTTTCATGTTAAATAATTTTTATAAATTAAGGATTATATATTGAATTAGAGTTCATTAAATAACTAGTGAAATAATGAAATTATCATCTCAATATTCTAAACATAAAGGGTTATGGAATAATATTTATTGGGATTGAAATGAGAAGGCCAAATATGCTGTTTGGGTTCAATGAATTTTCTAGGAGGTGAGACATCTATTTATAATTTTGTTGCTAGAAATATAATGATCATTACATGAAACTAATAGTCACATAGTTATAGTATGATTTGGAGTAAAAAAATAAAAATACTATATTAAATAGAAAATTCATTGGACATTAAATGATTGTGTTGTACCCTTACATAGAAGTCCATAACATGAAATATTTTTAGATGGGTTATTATCCAACATCAAAAGTGTGATAGAAACTAAATCATAATAAGTAGCATAATGATTGATACAAAATATGGTTCTATTTTTTTTTGTTTTCTTATTTTCAAAATATGGATATTTTTATTTCATTTCATGATATAATAATTCCATCCTAAAATGAGATCAGATCAATCATATATTTTTTATAATTACATGTTTTTTAATAAATTAATAGTCATGCAGTGAAACATGAGTGTTGAATTTAATAGGGTTTGGAATATTTGATATGTGAATTCCCTAAATTATGTTTTTATATCCTATAAATAGTAATAGGAGGTAAAATTATGAAAATATACATGTTTAAATTCTATTAATTTTTAATAAAGCTGATTTAAATGTATTTGCATCATGATACTGGATGAATTTAAAATATAATTTTTTCTTATTTTGGATGATTAAATGGATATTAATATAGGATGATCACTATAACATGAAATAGGATGTCACTACATGATTTGGTTTATGGATAAAGGTATCACACTATGAATAATTTTTTCATGTCACAATAATGAATATTATATGATATCAAGAATCTTAGATATTAAATTTATATAAAAAGTAGGGATTTTAATTTCATTTATTGAATTATTTTTGGATGAATGTTTATGACTTCACTAATAAGATTCGAAAACACATTAGTTAGTATTTATAATTTATATGTGATTTTAAATATTATTCATTTGATTAATGGGTGGTTTCACAAGTTATAATCAAATATTTTGTTATCTATTATTGAAATATGGATTTAATAAGTGAATATTGAATATAAAAAAATTATCATAAGAATAAGAAGTTTGGTCCTGTAGAATTTAGTTTTTAAATGTTTTGTTGTTTCCTTTTTAAGAATCATGTATGAATAAAAAGGATAACACTACTACATCTTGATATAAAAGAATTAATCAAGAATTTTTTTATGTGTATTTACCTTCATCTGGAAGAAGAAGACATTGTTTATTTGACACATGAAAGAAAATTAATCAACACTTCTATGGACAATTTGATATCATAGAGTAATAAAGAAAGGATAACACAAAAAAATTTACAATAATTTACAATACATTAGATGAATTAACATTCATACTGTTTCATTTATCTATGATGATCTATAAGAGACCCTCATGTATGTAAACAGTTGATGAAGACCTATATGTCTGTAAACTATCCAGCTCTTTTCTATGTGTATTGTGTGGATAAAAAAGAACATGTATCATGCTTGGATTAGTGTTGTTCCCTTCCAAAATATTATATCCTAAAAAAAATAATTTTTCATTTCCTAGTACATAGGTGCAATTCTAGGTTTATGATCCATTGAAAAATACATTAAGTTGAAGAATAAAATATACATATTTGCAGATACATTATATTATGTTTTTTTATCATTTGGTTTGAACATAAATAGAGTTAATAATAGATTTCATGTGTTAAATTAATAATAGGAAAAGATTTTTAACTTATAAATTACTAACTAAGAGGAATTATTTAATTAGTAGTCCATATGAATCATCCAATATCAGGATGCTAATGGTCAATTTGGTCAAAAAAATTATATATTTTTTTAAATTTGAAAAACGTAAAATTATTCATTGATATTAATATTGTTAAATATTTTATTTTTCTTTTAGAAATGAATGGGTTTAATCCATTTTATTATAAAATAAATTCTGACAATTTATATATTTAAATTGATTGTGTGTTGATTAATTATCATCATTTATAATTTTATATCATAAAATATTCTAATATCATCAACCAATCTAAATATAGTTATAGGATAATAATGTATGATGCAGTTACAATCTATGATTCCATTAACCATTTTCATTAGTAAATTTCTAACTCAATTTTGTAAATATATACATTAATATACTTTGATAATTATTTATATATTACTCTTTTTAGTTGAATATCATCTATAAATACATCCAAAAATTTGATGAGGTAACTTATTTGGATGTTATTATCCTATTCATGATGATTGGTAGAGAATTAATTACATTGAATTCAATCCATATAAGGTTATAGTGTCTATATATTTTTTTAATCTAAATACTTTTTCTATCCACAATCTTCTCTATCAATTGATGATATCCTTGCGAAAGAGTCACCTTACGTATTCAAACCAATGTAATAGACAAAATAGTTCATCACTCTATGGTTTAAGACACCTATCCATTATCATGAACTTTTTAAGACCATGATAATCAACAAATAGAAATGTACAATGTATTTCATTGTGTTTTTAAAGTATTGTTTCGAATGATAGATTATGGGACACAAAACACTATGTTTTATTAAGCCTCAATATACATTTAATTTTACCATTTAAAAAAGAAGTTTATATCCTAGCCATTAAATTTGGTTTTATGAATAGGAATTAACACTTTTTAAGATAAATTATTTAATATAAAGATAGTATATTGATAAATATGTAATTAATTGTTTTTACTCTTTATTGGCTTCAAAAATCCTTTTTTCTCTATAAATTGATTGTTATTTAGTTTCTCAAAATATTAATAATTTTAATTTTTTAAATTTAAAGAATGTCTATTTGAATGATTTAACCTATTTTATGGAATAATAATTCCAAAATAACCCTAGGATTATTTTTTTTGGGTTTTTCTAAATAATTTATGATTTTATTTAATAGTGAAGAATATTAGTTTTTATTGAAAAACAATTTTCATTTAAATCATGTACAAAGATATATTTTGTTTTAAAATGCCTTAAAAGTACACACAATAAAATTATGTTATAATTAATACAATTTAAGTCATTTTAATCTATTTCAAGTATAATTGTGATAGAATTTTTTTCCTAATTTTAAAAACATTATCTTTGGAAAAATATTTTCCAAATATATAGTGTTTAATTTTTAATTATATTCTATGATATCTAAGAATTGAAGTTGTAAAAATATATTTCATATTTTTAATCAGAATAATTAATATTATATAATAAGTTAAACATGAGTTTTTTTATAATCAATAATAAAAATATGTAAAATTAATTTTCATAGTTATGGTCAAAATGAGATTATGGGGGGGGGGGTTAAACTAAATATATAAGGATTAAAATGAATTTAAATCATTTTTAATTATTATTTTATTGAATTATTGTGACTTATATAATATATGATTCTATAATGATCCATTTTTATCATTTTTTAACATTAAAAACATTATTATAGTTCATTATTTTAAAAAATTTTAGGCGTTTCCAGTCCCCAACATATAAAAATAAAAATCCCTCTCCTATATTATTTTCACTTAAAATTCTTTTCGTTCCTAAAATACCTTAAAATATACTATAATAACTTACCTAACCATATCATAGATCCACATTTCTGATCATAAACCCAATATAATGAGGAATTATGTATAATCATAAAGAGGTGGTACGAAGAAGAGGTATCATTCTTAAACTAGAATATTTTCTTTAGTTCTTTTTGAACTCTCCTCAAATATTACTCAATAACGAGGATATAAAAAATAATTATATTTCATATACTAATTTATTATAATTATAATATTATAACTTCAATCCACCTCCAATTATGTCAAATGGGAAACCAAATAATCATTTGTTTGTATGGAAGACTACCACCTAGCAAACCAATGTAATTCATTTTCCATCATCACCTATCAAATATTTTCATGATGATGTATTTAATGTCCATATATAATATTAATGAAATTTTAAGCATTATTTAAAATTAATATATCATATATCATCTTACCATATCATTCATTGAATAATTATTTCGTTTTTCATGTGTACAACATCGTACTACATAATGAAGCTGTGTGATTTATTTTTTATTTCTATGAAACCTAGATTATATATGTATATTTTTTTAAAGAAAAAATATTAAATAAATGGTATAATTATCATTATTTAAAGATAAAATAACCCTTAACTCATTTTCAATATGATATTTGAAAAACAAAAATGGATCACATGTGTATATATGACCTACAATCTCCATGATTGTAATGTTGTTCATTTTTCACGACCATATCACAAGGAAATTATTTAAAGTATAATTTTTTTATAAAAATAATCAATATGTAATTATTATTATTCTATATAAGATTAAATTATAATCCATTTTTCCTAATTCATCTTTCCACGGTCATTATGGACATATAAGACGAACATCATGAAAACAACCAACTTAAATCCAAATGTTTATGTAATAAAATTAAACCTGATAATATATAAAATAAAAAAAATAATATACATGAAAAAAATTATTATGAAATTAAGTAATTATCATAATTTTTGATTCTTAATGATAATAAAAACACATGAATAATCAAGCATGATGTAAGGGATCTCTCACTAAATCATAATTTTCTTCTAGTTATGACCACTATATCTCTAAATCACTCTCACTCTTTCACTATATTTAGATTATTTAGAATTATTATAAGATTTTCATAAATGTCTCTCAAATATATACCTAAATTATCCTCCTATCCATTTATGAGGTAATACATTTCTTATGTTTGTTTCCAAAATTCCTTCATTATCAAATTTTATTTTATTTTGATATGAAAAATGATAACAAACAACATTTTCTTTCCATGGATATTTCTAATATTATTTCTTATTTTTCTCTTCCATTACGAGGTAAAAATAATTCATTAACATTTTATAATGGGTTTACCCATATATCGCTCCAATTCATTAGGTAAACATTTATACCAATGAGGCATCATGTATGGGATTATTGAGTAAGCATAAACTATTATGGAATTTTTACACCATGTTATATTGTCTAAGATATTATCCTTGACACATGTTTAGGTTATTATATATATTTCCTCCACATTTTCTATATTACCATGATCTCATGATATAATTTTATTTATGTTATTATACAATGTTAATACTCTCGATCCTTATATTTTAGGATATCATGTTATACTTTCAACTCAAAAGATATGATTCAGTGTCATGTTTTTTCAATTACTATGATTTTCGAATCAACCCATTCATTTATGTATTTCCCATGTAATCCTATAATTTTTTAGGATATAAAATTTATTTTGTATATTATTATGGATAATGAAATAATGAAAAAATGTTCTAGTTTTCTTTTGATATAATATTAAACATGTCTTCAAAAAACACTCGACATCATGATATTTAGAAAGTAATTATTTGATATTTATATTTAAAAATAAAATAATAATATGTGTAAAAGTATTGGATCATAATATATGGTATCATATATATCTACTTATTTTTGGGGATTGGTACTAGAATAATTTATTGATAACCCTAGGTATAAATATAAGTATAATTTTAAGTATAGGAAACAATCCTAGGATTTTTATAGAATTATAGAGGGATTGGGTTCCATGAAATTACATTACATTCTAGATAATACTAGTGGATGTTTCTCTTGGAATGTTTCTCCTATGGGTAATAATTCTAAATAGGGTGAATTTATATGGACTCAATCATCACTAGGTTTCTAATAATAGGTCATCCTTTAAAAATAATTTTACACTAATGGGGATATGTTTTTGAAATTTAGAAACACTTTATAAACCAATTTAAAGGACATGGAAAAAAATTTATGTTAGTTAACCTAATAGGGGAATTACTACAGATAGTCTATATTGAAAAATGGAGACTTATATATTAGGATACATGTATCATTTACATGTTATTCCTCCTAAATTTTATATTTCTCCTTTTTTACATTTATTAGTTATTAGATTCTAGTATTGTTTTTATGTTTTAGTTAATGGAATGAAAGAAGATAAATTGTTACAACAAACAACATCAGATAAAATGGGATGATTTTTCTAATGATATTTCTAATATCCTTAGAGTTGGATATATGTACTTTATATAGGTGATTACTCAACTATCTTGATTTATGAATCATACCATTAATCATGTTGAATGGATGACTCCTCAAAATAAATATCATGATGCTGTTGAGACTTCAATGCGACAAAGGCCTCCTACCATTACTATGTATTTAGATCCCCACATCATAGAGAAATGTATTAACTCAATTTAGAATATATTTTATACCCTATAATTCACAAATAATTCAAAATTTGTTTTGGCTATTTATCACATTAATGGAGAAGCTGGTTAGTGGTGTACATTGATCAAGAACACAAATTCCAAATTAGATATTTATTCCATTGATTTTGAAGACATAAATAAAATATTACACAATAAATTTTTTACCCAAATTCTCTATCATAAAATGGAAAGGGTGTTCCTTGGTCAGAAACAAAAAGAAGAAAATCCTATCGTGTTTCATGAAGAAAAGTACACAGGGATTTCATAGTGAACCTATAGCATTGTCATCAACATGGGCATTAAGGTGGACCAATTTATTAGTGCTTGAAATAAAATTCTATGAAAATCTTTGGTAATATGATAATTTGATATATATGAAGATATTGTTTATTATTCCCTCAGTTATTAAAAAGTGATCAGTGATTATAATTTGTTTCACGAGAATGGAGAAAAAAAATTCAAAATGGATTTTTATTTTGGTGTATCGATAGATTAATCCCATGGTGTAAAGAAAACTGATCATCCCATTGTGAAATGTTTTAGATGAAACACCCTAGAAACTATATTTTAGGAATCCATAGATGTATGAAATGTGGAAAATTATGGAATCAATCTAAAATGTTTCAAAGGGAAATGAATAATTCTACTTACATGGGAAAATAAATGTAGGTTTAGATCAACAATCAACATAAGGTGCAGTGTTTTAACTATATGGAAAGTGAAAAATTGAAATCAAATTAACTAAGGAAAGGGTTCTTAGAGGAGTTTAATGAAAAAACCACTTTGTCATTGAGATTAGGGAAGATCATATGATATCACCACTAATGAGATTTATCCTAATTTGTTTTGGTGAAATGTACTCTAGTCTTTCATTCAATAATCAATGGATCATTATTGATTATGATTTTGTGAAATCTTCCATATCTTATATGTTTACAAGAACTATTCCAGAACCACCTGAAAACATGGAGGTTGATCTATCATTGATAATAACATATGTAGAAATGGTTTCATCACAACTATATGACTTCTACCCAATCAATTTTTGTGAAATATATCTTCTAAAATATCTTATATCACTTCCATTAGTGGATTTTGATGTTATATTGGGTGTATATTTTCTATCGTTATACATGTGTAAAGAAGAAAATGAATTCCCCTTGTAAAATTATTAGTATGTGTGGTTAAAATTTCATTATGAGTAAACATATTGAGATCAAATTATCAAGATTAAGGTGATAATCATTATTGAATACCTTCATGTTTTGTGGGATTATACTGAGGTATTCCCTTAGTAGATTCCAAGTCTTCCTCCTAACCAAGTGGCTGTGTTCCCAATTGAAAATATATCTGGATCATTACCCATATTGGAAACTCATTAAATAGTGGAAACGTTTGAGTTAGAAGAGATGAGGTAGTATTTATAAGAGAATCTCTAAAAATTCTTTATATGCTCATGTGCTTCAATATTTGGTGAATTGGACTTATTAATCACAAATAAGGATTGGTCAATTTCTGTCTCTACTTATTATTGTGAAGAACAAAAACTAAAATAACTAAAAATTACTAATTTAAATTAATTAAAAACTTGTTCAATCAACTATGTGGAGCCTAATATTTCTCTATCGGGGTCCTCCAATTGCGATATGACCAATTTAGTGTGATGAACATTGATATTAATGAAACTTCTTCTCAATAAAGGTTTTAACACTATGATTACATATTGATTCCTCAAAGACTAACTAGTGATCCACAAATATTTATGGAAATTAAGAATAGAGTCTTTATATATTATACAAAAAATAATGGCAGTCTTTATATATTATATTCTGATTTACACCAAAATCAAGGAGGAGCATAAAAAGCATTTTAATAATGTGGTTAGGATTTGAGAAAGGAGAAGTAGTATGCAAGGAATAATAAATGTGAGTTTTTAATGGAGTATGATTATTATGATATATTTTCACTAGAAAAGATATATCCATGGTCACTTATAAGATAAATAATATTAAAATCTTTTAGAGACTATTATTAGTAATTGAGATCTATAGTTTCCTTAGATGAGTTTTGTATTACTAATTATTTTTTCCAAATTTTTTGATATTTTTTCAAACCCAATAACAAAGATAATTTTAATGGGAGTAATTTTTTTCAAAACCACTAAATATGAAGTGATCCTTATAAAATTTAAAAAGAGGACTATCAATGATAAAGTCATAACACTTCCCTCGAGTGGGGTAAACATTTTGGTAACAATGATGCTTTAAAGAATGGATTATTACCTATAGAGATTGAAAATAATAAAGTGATATCCTATACTTCAAGGAATTTTTATTTTCATGATAATAACTATCACACACTTGTGATTGTGTTAGATATAGTGATCATTACATTGTAAATATGGCCACATTATCTCTATGGGGAGAATTGTGACATATATATGGCCCATAATATACTCAAACATATATTCACACAAAGGAAGTATAATATGCACTGGTGGAGTAGGTTATAATTAATCAATGGATATGAATTCTCAATTCATTTCCATCATTATAAATAAAACAATTTGGAAGAGACACAAATTAGATAGAAATTGTAGAATTTATCGGTAATGATAATTTATAATGATCAAATCTTAATATATATGAAATGGATGGATATAGGAACAATGAAAGATGGGGCATCTTCATTATTTTATAAAATGATTGATCATCCATCCATTTTGGATAAGATAATGTATTATCATAGAGATTATGTGTAATTTTAAAAAAAAAGTGAATGCTATAAGAAAAGGTAAGTCATTGGAGTTTAAAATTGATGAAGAATGTGCTGTAAGATTTGGTCCATGACTATGTGTACCATCAAATATCTAGATAATGAAATAACTTGGGAATAATGAGCATATCTCAAAATTTTCTGTACACCTAGAGAGTATGAACATATACTAAGATATATGTGTACAAAATTTGTAGAACAAATTGAAGAATGAAATCGTGGAATATACCTCAAATTGTATAGAATGTTAAAAAAAATAAGTCAAAAAGGAAAAAGTCTATAGTGATGATGAAACTATTACCCATACATACATGGAAATGATAAAACATTACCATGTAATTTATCACTGGTCTTCCCAAGAAATTAATTTTAAATAGTTTCATATGGGTGGTGACAGATCTTCATACCAATATTTCAAACATTATTTAAATTCAATAGGAATTATAACTTGATCAAAATGAAAAAAATCTACATTATAGAGGTGTTCAGGCTGCATGTAATAAAATTATCAATTTTATAATAATGATATTTGATATTTACCTACAATTTGTAGAGGAGCCTCCAATATGATCTAAATAATGAGTTGAACTTTACTATTAATTATCACCCCAAAACATATGGAAAATTTTATCAGACTATTCAGACAATTAAAGGCACGCTGATAGTATATTTGATGGACATAAAATTAGGATGAGATCAATATCTTCCTCCGGTTGAGTTCTTATACAATTATATCTTCAACTAGAGCATCCAAATAGCTCCGTATGAATACCTTTTAGAAATGATATCTAAAAAAATTTTGTTTTGGGATAATGTGGGTTACCACATGTTTTTGGGACCTAAAGTTGTTTAGAAAATGTTTGAGAATTTCAAGAATCTCCAGCTTCACATATATAATACTTAGAGTTGAAAAAAGAGATATGATAACAATCATAAATGATCCATGGTGTTTGAGGTTGGGGATAAATTGTTTCTCTATATATCTCTATAGAATAGATTCCTCAGATTTGGGAAGAAGGGAAATTTAATCCCTTTATTCATAGTTGCCTTTGAGATTCTCAATTGCATCAGATTTTTGGCATATTGATTAGAACTCCCACCAACCATTTCTCATGCATTCAATGTTTTCAATGAATCCCACTTTAGGAATTGCATACTAGAAACCTCACATGTAGAGAATTCATATGTTGTTTATCTAGAAAACAATATCTCATATAAGGAGATCTTTTTTAAGATCTTGTAAAATAGAGATAATATTCTATTCAATAAGATGACTCACATTGTCAAAGGTTTATGTTGGTACCAAAAATTCAAAGAGCCAACCTGGGAATCATAGGAAGAAATGAAGAAGAATTACCCCTATATAATTACACATTGATATGTAAAAAATATTTGATGGATAAATTATTTAAATGGGGAATAATGTAACACCTGTATTTATTATAAATAATGATCTGTTTTATAGCTTATATAATAGATAAAAATGAGTTTTAATTAACCTCAATTTACTAATAATATTATTTTTTAAACATGACAATTATAAATTATATATTAATTTTTTTGTTAGAAAAAAATCACATTTGAAAATTATTTATGGAGAATAAATAAAATATGTTCACAAATAAATACTTAATATTTTTTAAATTCATTATAGAGATCGAAAATAATTTTTTTTTCAAAAAAAATTATTTTTATTTCATTTTGTAAACAAAAAATAAAATAATTTATTTCACTTTCATGAAAATTTATTTTAAAAATTGACATGAATTTTTTTAATAAACATTTCAAAATTATCTTACGATTAATTTCTGGTTTTTTAAGTTTAAATATTTAATAAATAGTGAAAATAATATTTTTTTAAAAAAATTCTTTTTAATTTAAATAATTTACAATGTTCTATTTTGTTTTAAAATTATTTAAAATAATATTTAATTAAATTGTACAATTATTAATCTAATTTATTTCATTGGAATAAATTTCATTTTAAATTTTTATATAAAACATTTTTATAATAATGAAACCTTTTTCTTTGGAAAACTATATTTTCATCGCATTTGAGGGTTTATTTTTAAATTAAATTCTGGAACATATGGAAATTTAATTTGAAAAAAATAAATTCCATATTTTCAGTCCAAAGAATTAATATTATATAATATTTTATTATTTATTTTTGGGCCATAATGAATAGAAAAAATTGAAAAAATAAGTACCAATGTTAAGGATAAAACATGATTACTAGTTGTTAAACTAAAATGATAAGGGGTAAAAGTACCTAAATACTGATCTAACTACTAGTTTATGGGCATAGTTAGAAGCTATATAATCTAATATTAGATAATAAGACATTTTTATACCTTTTAATTGTGATAAATTGAGGCATAATTTATTCTTTTAAAAAAATACAATTGTGTACTCTCTGCAAATATGTTAGTATTCCAACTCTCCACTCCACCTTAAAAAATCCTAGTCTCATTACCAATACCTTCCAAAATAATATCCAAAACTCTTCAATATTTCATATAGTTCTTTCATTGATCAAAAATATAATCTAATGAGGCCTAGGTATAATTCAATAGGGGAGATCGGAAGAAGTGATATAGTTCTTAACCAAGAATTCTTTTTTTCTTATTCCACATCCTTAAAATATTATACAATCATGATGATATAATAAAATAATTATATATTATATATTAATGTTTTTTTTGATTTAAAAACTTAAATAAATATCTAATTCCATAAAATGTTGATCAAACCAATCGTTTTTGTTTCTGGAAGACTACCACCTCACAAACTGATGCAATTCATTTTTGATAATTGCTTATCACTTCTATTATAGATCATGGATTTAATGTTTTTATATGATATTAATTACATAATAATAAATATTTAAAAATTATATATCATATAACTTCTTACCTTACTATCCATTGATGAATTATAATTCCATTCATGTGTACGGTGGACTATTGCCTCACGAAAGTATGTGATCCATTTTTTTTCAATGTTACATGGATGAAAAATGTAAATTTATATAAATAATTAAAAATTATATTTATGAAATAATTATATTTATTTAAATATAAAACAACACTCACCACCTTTCCATCATGATCACTAAAAAATGGAAATGTTACACATGCGTATGTATGGCTTTCCATCACCATGGTTGTGATGTAGTTCTCTTTAATATCCATACCTCATGGTAATTTTTAAAACTATTATTTATGTTTAAAATTATATTTATTTCCTCATTATTATTTTATATATTATTAATATATTTCCCTTATTCAACTTTTCAATGTGATTTTTGACATATGAGTCTAACATCAACAAAACATCTGAATTGGATCTATATGATTAAATAATTGAATATAACATAGAAATTAATAAAATAAAATGAATAAATAACCTATAAACATTTATTAAGAAATATAATAATTATCACATTTTATTATTCCGGAAGATAAATTACACATAAGACAAATCATTATAGAGGTAATGGATCTCCTTCTAAACCACAATTTTCATCGGGTTATGAAAATTCTCTCTCTAACTATAATTCCCTCTTTATTTAAATTTAAATAATTATTTTTATGTAATTTATTTATGACTGTAACATATATATTGAGGTCATTTTCCTTTAATTGGGTAATAAAACTATTAAATTCATTTATCAAATTCCTTTTTTATGATATTTCCATTGACTTTTATATGAGGAATGATTAACCAACCCAATTTATTTCCATGGGAAATTATTATATTATTCCATATGATTTAATTATATTATGTTTTACAAATAAATTATGAACATGTTATTATGGTTTATCTCATATAGTTCTCCAATTAAAAGGATAATATTTTTGTATCATGATCTTTCATCTATGATATTAGGAAATAAACCTAATACAATATGGGAGTGTTTTCACCATGTGACATTGTCTAGGAAGTTATCCTTGATGAATGTTTATGTCATGTTATATGGTGATTTCAAATTTCCTTTATTACCATGATCTTATGATACCATGTACATTATGTTATAATTATATGTGATTACTCTTGAGGAATCTCTTTTATGATATAATGTTATACTTTTAACTCAAATGTTATTCTTCCTTATCATGTTTGATCTCGTACTAGGATTTTTATATCACAACCCTCATTAATGTTTGGATGAGGATGTCCAATATTTTTTTGATATCAAATTTATTTTTTATCTCATTATTAATAATAAACAAAGGATGTCATTTTTCAGTTTACATTTGATGTAATATGATCCAAGTCTTCCAAATACACTAGGATCCATGATCTTTGGGATGTACTTATTAGATATTTATATTTATAAATACGGGGAAGATATGTTTAAAAGGATTGGGTATCTATATATTCTCATCCTTATTCATGAATAATAAGACTAGAAGTCTCCACAAAGATTTAAAATGTGATATCAAAACAATTTATAGGTACTCCTATAATTTCTTCTTTCAATATTATTGATCAATAGTAGAGATAATATTACAACTCCTGGTTTTTGGTAGAGATCCATGTATAAATTTTATAAATAAATACTACATATAATCTGATGGATTTATAGAATTTTCTTCATGGGAATGCATTATCATATCCCCCCATGGGGGATATAGCTTCTTGGATGATCCATCCCTTTTAAGTAATACTTTTAACTAGATATTCTTGGTTATAAGTTAAAAAAAATTAATAACTTTCAAGGATTTGGAAAATAGGAACAAAAATTATCCTTGATCATTTATATAATTATATTATGGTTTTAATATAGATGATCATTTACCTGTGATATAAATTTATATTTTCTCTATACGAGGGCCCCTAGTCCTTGAAAAGTAATTCATTATTTTAAATTTAAAGTTTAACATGATTTCATAGATTATTCTTCCAAAAAATATTGAATATGGAATATATATATATAAATAACATTGTTCACCACATTCAATGTTAAATTATTACTCAATCACCTTTTATAAGGTATGGTTTCAATATATCACTTATACTTCATTGAAAAAATAATTGTTAGAATAAGAATCAATTAAAATATTTTACATTTATCAGTGGATAATAGGGGTAGGTTTCACCACCTTTTTTATAGTATATCACAATGTTCATTCAAAAATAATTTGTTTCTTTCCACTATGAGTTTGGGGGTTGTTCTCCTCAATTATCTTCAATGACCCTTGTAACACCCAGAGATTTTATGAGATATATTATTTTTAATTTAATTGATATTTTATATTGTACACTACATAAATATTAGATTGTACTATATGCAACACCGTATTAGCTTATAGTATACACAACACTATTCTTGGCCTGTGTTGCACACAAGAGCGACCTTCCTTGATAGCGTGTGTTGTACACAATACCGAGTTTCACTAAACAATGATATATTATTATAATATTATGTAATAGTATTTATTAATATTATTAATTTAATTTTGAATTTTATAATATTATAATTCATCTTACACATTTTCTAGAATGATATATAAAAACAAAATCAATTTTTTGATAAAAGAAGTATTTTTCAAAAAATGTGGTTTTACCGCCTTTTGATGGTGCAGACATTTTAAATATAAGTTTTGAAAAGTTTATAAGTTAAATTTTACAAAATAAACTTCTTCTTTTGAATCAGGATATAAAAATTTTGATTGGATAAATTTTTGATACTTTTTTGATAACCTTCATATTTTGAGGAATAGTAACAATACACTAAATTTTAATTAAACACAACTTTTTTCATCAAGATAAATTATATGGTTAAATTATAATATCTAATGGTTTTAAAGTGTAAATACAATATATTTTTACTATTTAATTTAATTTAAGTCATTATCATTAATTTTACACTGAATTCATAGGTAAAAATATTTCAATCTTTTACAACGTTTTATCTTTTAAAACATGTTTTCTTAACAACGGGATTAATTTTAAATTAATTAATGAAACTTATGTGTTTAGAATTTTGAAAAATTAATTCCATATTTGAAATTAGTAGGTCCATATTATGTTAATAGGATACTTTTTATTTTTAGACATTTTGAATAGTAACTACGGTAAATTTCATTTACTACAGCTAAAGGTAAATCAGGTAATTAAGGGTAAAAATAAGATTATAAAATTACCCTAACACCTGTCAAAATTATATTGGATGAATAAAAGTTGTCCCATATGACTTGAGGGTTGAAATAGATTCATTTCATAGACTTTTGACCATGAAAATGATGTAATTATTATTAAAACCAAAGAAAGTGACAACATGTCACTCTCTTATATCTTATAAGTGTAATAATTTTAATTTAGTGATAAACTTCATAAAACCTTGAATATAAATATTTTCCAGAAATATAATAAAATTATCTACATCATGAAAATTTATTTATAATTTTTAGGGATTACATAATTATCATTAATGGAGACACAATAGTGATGCAGAAATTGTTTATTTAGTGGAAAATCAATAATATAGTTTTTATTAAACTAATAGTGACCATAAAAGGCACAAAAACCTGAAAAAAAAACTTATTTTCCAAGTACATGTAAACTCTAATCATAAAATATTCTAATACTTGACCATTTAAAGCCTTATAAAATCTATTATGACTCTTATGTTTTTTTATTTTAAATGATGTCAAAGTTGTCACTTTCACCATTTAATAAATATAACAATTTAAATGTTGTGATTTTAAGATTATTAATTAGAGTAAAAGTATTATTATAAAAGATATTATATTTATATGCATCACAATATTTTATTTTTAATTTTTATGCAAAAAATAAGTATATTAAATTATTATACAAAAATGTTGTAGTAATTATTTTATTAAGGGAAATATCAAATAAATGGTTTCACAGATATTAAAATAAATGTTATATGAACAAATTAATGTGCTCCATGAATTTTTTAGATGAATATGACATTTTATAAATATATTAAATATTTTTTTTTCGAATATATCCTCTATGTGGATTTTATTTAAATTCGAATAAATGAATAGTGTCAAGATTGACACTATTGTTACTTTATAAAAATAACATATTATTAAGTTGTCTAAAAATAACAAAAAAATTTAAAAAATATAAATTGAAATTTATATGGTCGAAAATGTCATAACGTATTCAATTATGGACAAATCACAACACATAAGTAATTATTTATAACAATTTAAAATTTAGAATATTATCACCCTAAATAAAATTAAATATATTAAATAAGGGTAAATCAAGTTGATAGGGTTTAAACTAATTTTCCAACATATCTAAATTTTATTGGCTGATGAGATTATAACCCTATATCATCTCATATTCTAATTTGAGTAATTTTTGGATGTTTTTAAGTGGGGTTTGAATTTATTATAATTTAATATTTCTTATGTTTCTAAAGGTGCCCCACTCATCCCTTATAAAAGGGAACCTCCTCCCTCTCCACATCACACCATTTTGAGCCTTCAATCTCAGCAAAACCCTACCAATTTCTATTCTACACTTCCCTAGAAACATACTAGAGGTTCTGGTCTTCTTCAAAGACCAACTTTAGTGCCCTATGTGGAGATTTTGAAGAGGATTGTCGAAGAAGTGGTAATATCCTTTACCGATTCATTCAAATTCATTTCTTCTTATACTTCCTCTTCTTTTGTTGTTTCATAATAAAGTAATAACATAAGTACCACTCATATACTTATATGTTATTATAAATATGAAACAACCCTATTTCATCTTTTATCCATCCTACAGAAAATGAAATCACCATGCGTGCGTACGTACAGAATACCGTCTCCACGCCGTGGTGTAATCTGTTTTCCACCACCACCTTACTTGGATGAGTATAATGGTATAAATAATAACTATATATGATTATTATAACATGATACTAATTCTGAGATATTCTATCATCCTCTCCAATACCACTCAATAATTATGGAAATGATATCATCGCTCGTGTGTACATACGGATTACCATCTCCACGACGTGATGAGATTCATTCTACATGATTAACCATTCAAGAATGATTATAAAGTATATATAATAAATAATAATTAAATATATGACATAATAATGATACTGGATTTATGTTCATATATGTTTCATTTATTTAATTTGTTTCAATTTAATAAGGAAATGAAAAGAGTGTCTATGCGTACATACGACCTACCATCTCCATAAATAGTGTATTTCATTTCATTTATCGATCTCTCATATATATTTATATGATGAATATATATTATATATAAATCATGTTTTATATTCTAGAATTAGGTATATCAAGATATTCGTAACAAAATCAAGAACAACAAGTTGAAACATGTACGATAAATGAAACGATTTTACCCAAAATGCTGCTTTAACATGGAATTGACAAAATAATGGGTAATATAAAGTCCTAAGTGAATCATATATGATATCATAAATATTATTATGGTTCTATTAAAAGTTAATAATATGTTTAAACCCACTATACAGAATTTTCGGACATGTACGAAAGAAATTAGACCTAAGGTAAGAGATAATTATTCCAATCTTGTTTTTATCTGAGATTTTTTATTCTTAAGTGTTTACTAGGGTAATGTTAATCATCCTTGTCCATGTTTTCTCAAAAATGTTTTCATGAAATGTTTAATATTCTTATATGTATGTTTAAAGTCATTTTTACCCTTTTTTTACCACATGGTATGGAAGGAATCTTTCTTTTGTTTACCATACAAGGTACTTTCTGATTTTTATGGAAAATGTACATGAAGAATGTTTTTTAACTTATACGACATGAACATATTTTTACAGTTTCATAACACCTTATTTTCATGAAGATTACTCTACAATATTTCATTATTATTTTCAATAAATTACTTTTCTTTATAAATTTCATGGAATTTTGTGAAAAAGAAAATGATTTTGAATAAGAAAGGTTATTTTCCTCAAGAATTCATTTCAAGTGTTTTATCAAAACTATTTTCCATCTAAGATGAAATTATTTAGTATGTTTATGTTTCAAGTATAATGTCTATATTATTTACATGGTTTGATTTTTCTTATGATGAAATGATATCCATTTGTTTTATATGGATTATGTCATGATGTTTATGAAACCCATTTTATTCTTTAGGTTATGATGAATGATTTATGATTGTTTTATGTCACAAGTAAGAATGATTTCAACATGATATGGGTGGGACCTATATCTCCCTCCAATGCACTGGGTAAAGATTTGTATCTCATGATACAGACATGGCTGGAATGAAAAGTAAATCTGATTCAATAATACAGGACTGGAAAGGCATGTAAGCCCGGTTCAGTAATGGACTTTGTCCACTATGATAGTCTTGGCAGCAATGCCTTGGATACTATGAAAATCATAACATGTGATTAATGGTTTCCAAAATTACATGTTTTATTCCAATGTTATTTTATCATGATTAATGTTCCTTTATGATCTATGCCTTATGTAATGCCAAGATTTGTGTCATTGCTCAAGATTTTGATGTTTTTTGTTCATGTTTATATGTTCAAATGTTTATGGATTGTTTTATGTTCTCCATGTTTACCCTTACTGAGAATTTTATCTCACCCTTTTTATGTTTTCTTTTCCCCAGGATATAAATAATTGTTTTAGGTAAGAAAACAAAAGTTGAAGATCTTTATGGGAGATGTCGAAGATCTTTCACCATAATTAGAAGATTATGTTCCGAGTTTCCAAAGACACTAAACTAACATGGTCTTTGGGTGTTTGTTTTTGTCATGTATTAAGTATTCCACAAAAGTAATGTAATGTCCATGTACGTCAAGTTTGGGTCTCTATAGTTGGTATCGGAGTGAAGGTTTAGTTAACCTTTTGAAACTAGGATGCAAAAAACTTTAGTGAAATCCCTAGAGATATTTCAAAGGTATATCTAGGGATGTCTCTAAGGTTAAGTATAAGTATAGGTTATAGTCCTAGAATTACGGTGAAGATCTTAGAATTAAACCTAAGATGTTATATATTAAAGTTAATCCTCCTTTATTATATTGTTTTCCTAGCATGATTTTCACTTCTCACACTATTCTTTTTGGGTTTTAGAAAAATGGTTGGAAACATGAAGATTCATGATAATAGAGAATATAATGGATAGTGGAATGATATTATTCCTGAGAAACAAAATGAAATTGGATCTGGAATTCCACATATCGTTATTATGCCTAATCAGAAATCTCATAATATGATCAATAATCTCAACATTGGTAGGTTTCCTGACTCAGCTAATACGAGAAATATGGAGTTTCTTGATGATCATAGAGGAAAGAAAGTTCAATTTCCCACTTTCAAATCATGTGGGAAGAGGCATCAGGGAGAATGTTTCAAAGGAATTGGAAGATGCTTTGGTTTTGGAAAATAAGGACACAAAGATAGTAAATGCAAAGGAAAAGGTTCAGTGAACACATTGTACAAGGATAATGGTATTTCTAAGACATCAACAACGACTAAATATTTTAAATGTGGAACATATAGGAATTATGAAAACCAGTTCCCTAAGAGAAAATCTCATCAAGAGAATCAGCATGGTCGTATGGGTAGTATTTATGTTGTTGATGATGAAGAGACTATAAATGATATATGAGATGAAATAAGTGTTGAGGAATAAAATGATGAAGCTCGGTCAATGGTTTAATAAGGTAGTGGAATGATTGTATTTTTATCAAGTGTAATGTTGTATATGTAATTTCATGGTACTATGGAATAAAGAAACCTCTAAGGATTGTTACACTATTGTTTTTTACTTACATTTTTTTGAAAGTATATGTATAATGTTACTGGTAACCATAAAAGGTTACTCATATATTTTTGGAAAGAAGATGATATCCGCATAATGAAGGGATAAAGAGAAAATTAAATGTTTGATAGTATTCATTAGCTCATGAATGATATATGAAAACAGTGATATAATGGTTTGAGTATGTAGAAATTTTGGGATTTTGGTATGCGGAAAGAGTTAACTTTTGACAACATTCATGTTTTCACTAAGGTTCTATGGTAATTCATGTTTCCAGAGAATACTTGATTAAGTTATTCACATGTTTTGTAACGTGACCAATAAGATATATATTATGATATATGGGGGATAAATGATGGTATTCACGTGCTTGTTATGTGACCTTTCAAGTAATCATTTTATTTATACTATGAGATTGGACAGATGTATTTTAGATAAGCCTAAAGATTGGAATGGATGATGTTGGACATTAGATAGTATTGTTTAAGGATATTTTTTTTCAATATTATATATGGAATGTTATAATAGTGTAGTTTTCTAAAAAGGAAAACCTGCAGGACGGGCGACAACCCATCGCGTCGGACAAAGTTTCACGAATCAAACCCACATTCGAAGTGAGACAGGGCTTTATCTCCTACCACTGGCCTATAGAAAGTCCCTGGTTTGTAGAAACAAGTTTTATTTTATTAAACGGTATTATAGATGAATTATAAGTCCATTTTTTGGAACCAAATAAGATTAATCTCTCACCATAATATGGAATTATGTATATAACTTTTGCTAACCTTATGTTTGAGACAGATGGAATGACCTATCATTCTATCACATGATCTGCTAACACTTCATGGAAGACAAATTCAACTTCATTTCTTCAAGAGATGAATTAGAAATTGTTCAAGGCACAAACAATAGTGAGATTGTACAAAAATCAAGTAAGTATTTCTTTTAATTCAAAAATTCATTAACAATAGGGAAATTATCTAGAAAACCAAAAATGTTGTCCTAGTGCCCTCATATATAATGAATCATACGGTATCTTATATCATCACAAATTTATGGCTTTGTGATTGTTGAATTTTTTATATCCATGTTCTCTACCACTCTCCATCAGAAATTGATGATCATATTTCTCTTCCATATCCATATTTTCACCTATGTTCTCCTATGTGGAAACTGAATGATGAGTCAATTTGGGTAACCATTACATTTCACACTTTAGTTTTAAAATTATGTTTTAGTATTCTTTTTTATGATGTCGGAATCTATGAATGAAACTTTCAAGTAGAAAACCATTTATATCCCTGACGAATTCCAAGGGCGAAATTCATTTTACGTGGGGTGGAATGTAACACCCCGTGATTTTATGAGATATATTATTTCTAATTTCTTTGATGTCTTCTATTGTACACAATACCAATATTATATTGTAATATACGCAACACCGTATTAGCTTTTAGTATACGCAACACTATTCTTGGCTTGTGTTGCACGCAAGAATGACCTTCCTTATTAGTGTGTGTTGTACGTAATACCGAGTTTCACTAAAAAATTATATTTTATTATAATATTATGAAATAGCCTTTATGAATAGTATTAACTAAACTTAGAATTTTATAACATTATAATTCATCTTACACTTTTTCTAGAATGAGATATGAAAACAAAATCATTTTTTCGATAAAAGAAGTATTTTTCAAAAAATGAAGTTTTACCTCCTTTTGATGGCCCACCCATTTTAAATTTAATTTTTAACAAGTTTATAAGTTCAATTTTACAAAATAAACTTCCTATTTTGAATTAGTATATAAAAGTTTACATTGGATAAATTGTTGATACTTTTCTGATAACCTTCATATTTTGATGAATAATAAAAATACGTTAAATTTTAATTAAAAACAACTTTTTTCATCGATATAAATTATATGGTTAAATTAAAATATTTAATGGTTTTAAAGTATAAATAGAATAAATTTTTACCATTTAATATAATTTAATTCATTATCATTAATTTTACACTGAATTCATAGGTAAAAGCATTTCAATCTTTTGCAACGTTTTAACTTTAAAAACCAATTTTTTTTACAATGGGATTAATTTTAAAATAATTACTCAAACTTCTATGTTTTCAATATGGAAAAAATGGATTCCATATTTGGAATCATTAGGTCCAAATTATTTTAATAGGCTACTTTTTTTCAGACATTTTTAATAGTAACTACGGTAAATTATATTTACTACAGTTAAAGGTAAATCAGGTAATTAAGGGTAAAAATAAGATTATAAAATTATCCTAACACCTTCAAAAATTATATTGGATGAATACAAGTCGACCCATATCAACTAATGGTCGAAATATATTTATTTTGTGGACTTTTGACCATTAAAAGGATGTAATTATTATTAAAACCAAAGAAAGTGACAACATGCCACTCTCTTATATCTTTTAAGTGTAATAATTTTAATTTAGTGAAAAGCTTAATAAAACCTCGAATATAAATAGTATCCAAAAATATAATAAAATTATATACATCATTATAATTTATTTATAATTTTTAGGGATTAAATAATTATCATTAATGGTGACACAATAGTGATGCAAAAATTTATTATTTAGTGAAAAATCAATAATACAGTTTTTATTAAACTAATAGTGACCATAAAAGGCACAAAAACCTGATTAAAAATTATCAGTCATGTATATGTAAACCATAATCATATAATGGTATAATAGTTTACCATTTTGAGCCTTATAAAATCGATTATGACACTTATATTAATTTATTTTAAATGATGTCAAAGTTGTCACCTTCATGATTTAATAAATATAACAATTTAAATGTTGTGATTTTAAGATGATAAATTCATGTAAAAGTATTATTATGAAAGATATTAGATTTATCTGTATCAGAGTATTTTATTTTTAATTTTTATGCCACAAATATGTATATTAAAAAATTATACAAAAATGTTGTAGTAATTATTTTATTAAGGTAAATGTCAACTAAATGGTTTTAAAAATAATAAAATAAATGTTATATAGACAAATTAATGTTCTACATGAATTTTTTAGATTAATATGACAAGTTAAAAATCTATTAAATATTTTGGTTCAAATATATCCTCTATGTGGATTTTAATTAAATTCAAATAAATGAATAGTGTCAAAATTGACACTATGGTTATTTTGTAAAAATAAAATATTATTAAATTGTTTAAAAATCACAAAAATATTTAGAAATTATAAATTGAAATTTATATGGTCTAAAAGTTCATAAATTATCTAATTATAGGAAAATAAAAACACATAATTAATTATTTATTACAATTTAAAATTTAGAATATTATCACCACAAATAAAATTAAATAGATTAAATAAGGATATATCAAGTTGATACGGTTTAAAATAATTTCCCAATATGTCAAAATTTTATTGATTGATGAGATTAAAACCCTATATAATCTCATATTTGGATTTGAGTCATTTTTTGAGGTTTTTAAGTGGGGTTTGAATTTATTATAAATTAATATTTCTTATGTTTCCAAAGGTGTTCGTCTCCTCCCTTATAAAAGGGAACCTCATCCCTCTCCTCCTCACACCATTTTGAGCCTTAAAGCTCAATAAACCCCTGAAAATGTCTCTTCTACACTTCCATAGAAACATACTAGAGGCCGTGATATTCTTCAAAGACCACCTTTAGTGCCTTATGAGGAGGTTTAGAAGAGGCGCGTCGAAGAAGAGGTAATATCCTTTACCGATTCTTTCAAATTCATTTCTTCTTCTACTTCCTCTTATTTTTTTGTTTCATAATAAATTAATAAAATCAGTATCAATAATATACAGATATGCTATTATAAATATGAAACAACCCTATTTCACCTTCTATCCATCCTACAGAAAATGAAATCACCGCGCATGGGTACGTATGGAATACCGTCTCCAGGCCGTGGTGCAATCTATTTTCCAACACCACCATACATAGATGGGTATAATTGTGTAAAGAATAACTATATATGATTATTATAACATGATACTAATTATGATATATTCTATCATCCTCTCCAATACCATTTAATAATTATGGGAATGATATCATCGCTCGTGCGTACGTATGGATTACCGTCTCCACGACATGATGAGATTCATTCTCCATGATTAACCATTCAATTATGATTATAAAGTATATATAATAAATAATCATGAAATATATGACATAATAATGATACTGGATTTATTTTCATATTTTATTCATTTACCTAATTTCATTCAATTCAATAAGAAAACAAAAACAGCGTTTATGCGTACGTACAACCTACCGTCTCCATGAACAATGTATTTCATTTCATTTATCGATCTATCATATATATTTGTATGATGAATATATGTTATATATCAATAATGTTTTGAATTCTGGAATTAATTAAATCAGGATATAAGTAATAAAATCATGAACAACAAGTTGGAACACGTACGATAAATGAAACGATTTTACCCAAAATGATGCTTTAACATAGAATTGACAAAAGAACAGGTAATATAAAGTAATAAGTGAATCATATATGATATAATAAATATTATTATGGTTCTGATACAAGTTAATAATATCTTTAAACCCACTATACATGAGTTTTATACATGTACAAAAGAAATTTGACCTAAGGTAAGAGATAATTATTCCAATCTCATTTTTATCCGAGATTGTTTATTCGTAAGTGTTTACTAGGGTTATGTTTATCATCTAGGTCCATGTTTTCTCAAAATGTTTTCATGAAATGTGTAATATTCTTCCATGTATGTTTAAATTAATTTTTACCCTTTTTTTACAACATGGTATGGAAGGAATCTTTCTATTGTTTACCATACGAGGTACTTTTTGACTTTTCTGGAAAAATTACAAGAAGAATGTTTTTTTAACTTATATGACATGAACAGATTTATACGGTTTTATAAAGCCTTATTTTCATGAAGATTCATCTACAATATTTCATTATTATTTTCAATAAAATCCCTTTCTTTTAAAATTTCATGTAATTTTGTGAAAAAAATGATTTTGAAGAAGAAAGGTTATTTACCTCAAGAATTCATTTCATGTGTTTTATCAAAACTATTTTCCATCTATGATGACATTATTTAGTATGTTTATGTTTCAAGTATAATATCTCTATTATCTACATGATTTTATTTTTCTTATGAATAAATGATATCCATTTGTTTTATATGGACTATTCCATGATGGAATGATGTTTATGAAACCCATTTTTTCTTTGGGTTATGATGAATGATTTATGATTTTTTTGTGGTAAAATTAAGAATGATTTCAATTTGAGATGGGTGGGACCTATATATCCCTCCAATGTATTGGGTAAAGATTTATATCTCATGAGATAGACATGGATGGAATGGCAAGTGAATCCGGTTCAGTAATATAGGGCTGGAACAACAAGTAAACCCGGTTCAGTAATGGACTTTGTCCACTACGATGGTCTTGGCAGCAATGCCTTGGCTACTATGAAAATAATAACATGTTCTTAATGGTTTCCACAATTACATGTTTTATTACAATGATAGTTTATCATGATTAAAGTTCCTTTATGATCTTTTCCTTATGTACTTCCAAGATTTATGTCATTTCTCAAGATTTTGATGTTTTATGTTCATGTTTTTATGTTCAAATGTTTATGGATTTTTTTATGCTCTCCATGTTTTCCCTTACTGAGCATTTGAGCTCACCCTTTTTATGTTTTATTTTACCAAGATATAAAGAAAGGTTTTAGGTAAGAAAAAAAAAGATGAAGATCTTTATGGGAGATGTTTAAGATCTTTCACCATGATTGAAAGATTATGTTCTAAGTTTCCAAAGACACTAAACTAACATGGTATTTGGGCATTTGTTTTTTTCATGTATTAAGTATTCCACAAAAGTTATGTAATGTCCATGTACGTCAAGTTTGGGTCTCTAAAACCCTTTTCATGGTGGGATTAGTAATATAGTTTTTATTTTATTCATAGTTTAATTAGAGGAATACTAATAGAATATGTAGAAAACATACTCTTTTAAATCAATTTTTTATTTTCCATATAACCTTAACATTCATTATCTTGATACCCTTATTAACAAAAATTGATGTATTTATTTGTTCCAATGAGTTAGTTTCCAATGTGTTAGTTCCAAAAAATATGACACGTTGGTAGTTGAGTATTCTTTCCTCCATGATATTTATCAATTGAACCTCTAAAATTAGACTTTATTTTCCTTTTCATATCTATGTTGCCACTAAATCATTGAGATTACAAAATCAATATTTCACCAAAAGGGAAATAGCTAAACATTTATTTGTTTATATCAAATCCAAAAGTAACTAAATATATTTTTTTACAGAAATTTTTGAAAATAAAGAAAATATTATCCCTACATATGAGGTTAATGAAAATGATATAGTAAAACACATATGCCTTACAATGTTTTTTTAAAAACACATATTTGATCCATCCCAATGTTAAATAAATCAATGAAACTCCCTTCACAAAATTTTATATAAGTTCATACGAAAATATTAAATTGAAATTCTTTTTATGAAATCTTCCCATTACTTTAATTCAATGTATTTATAGGGCTCCATATTCATGATTAGTGTTCAACACTGATCATCTAATATAATTATGATATATTTGGGAAATATAACTAACCTTAATAATTGGATTAGAGTATTGAAAATATATTCCATGATCAAAGAATATATTTTTCAATGATAATTTGAATGAAATATCCACTAAAAGAAGAAGTTTATTGTCATATAAACAATTAAACCTAATCATTTTCTCTCATGGGGGATGATGTAAGACCACATGGTTCATAAAAATTTTAAAAACATGTGTTTCCTTTTTAAATTACAACTGTGAATCCATCTCTAATAATATTAGATATCTAATTCAAGAAATATCTACAATATAATATCTTTCATTTTTTACATGGTTCCTTCTATTTTAACCTGTTTATTAAAAAAATTACCATTAGAGATAAGAATGCACAAATTAATAAGAATATAAACATTAATATATTAATATATAATGAATAACTCATAAATTAATCATATATCCTTGATTTTGTTTTCTGTCGGTCAATCATGATCTTATATGATGTATTTAATCACATATTTTCTAAACTATTCCAAATAAATTACCACACCATTAATTAATACAATCTTTAATATCCTATGTCACTACAAAAAATAGTACATCATATTGTAATGTACACCATCATACACACAAAAATATCATGAGGTATACTATTTTAGGGATAATGAATATAACATTTTTTTAAAAAAACCCAATATTACATTTTTTTCATTATTATATAACCCAATATATCATTTTTCTACTATAACCATATTAGGTGTTCTAAACAAATTCATATAAGGGGACAGTAATTTAATCCTATTAATTGGTAATAAATATATTCCAAAAGGTATGATATTATCAATAATGAAAAAATAAACTAGATGAATCATATGTCGCATCACAATAGAAATACATAAAAGGAATTAAATAATATATATATATAATCATTATACACAAGATAAATTTTCAAAAATAGAATAAATTTCATAATTATATATTGAGGATCACTGCTAACACACAACAAAATATTGTGATTAGATAACTTCCCATGAACTATGAATAATATCTCATAAGATTTAATAATTAAAAAATTGACTGGGAGTTATATAATTCTAATCCCAAACATTGTATAATGACATATGGGGCCTTTATATACCATGGTAATAAGCGTATCACACATGAATCATATTCATAATAGAAACCAATTAAAATAAAATCTGTTCCACCTTGAAGTGATAATGTAAAATTAAATTTGAAATCCTGATCATTTACATAATAAATACCAATAAAATCATATTATATGTTATAAATATGATCCATAATGTTATGGGATTGGATAGTCCTTGAATTGATGATTAAATATAAATAATCATCAAATGGATTTAGAGAGAATAAAATAAATTTAAATGATTCACGTATATCATTGAAGGAGTATTTGACAACCGTTCACATATCGTGGTATATGATTTCAAAATCATCCATTTTAATATTTTATATTATAAAACTGTGATAAAAAACTTATACAGTTCTATCAATACTATAAATTATTCCTAAATAAAAATATTTTCATGTTTAATTTCTTTTGGAAATATTTATATTAGATGTTATCACTTCTGGAAATAATGGCATTTGCGACGGGGCATTTGCGTCGGGATCCTGTCGCTAATAGGCTTTTGCGACGGGGGTCCGTCACAAATAGCCCGTTGCGGAAAACGGTGTCGCAACAACAATTATTTGCGACGGGTCCGTCGCTAAAAGTATTAGTTGCGACATCGATCCTTCCCGTCGCAAATATTAGTCCGTATATTTGTAAAAACTTTTTAAAATAGTAATTGCGACGGGCCCGTCGCAAATAGTATTTTAAAAAAAATTAAAAAAAATTAATAAATTATTTTAATTAATATAATAATAATACTATTTGCGATGGGCATTGTATCCCATCGCAAATACTATAAAAAAATAAAAAAAATAAATTATTAATAAATTATTTTAATTAATATAATAATAATCAAATTATAATTCAAAAATAAAAAAATATTAATAAATGATTTTAATTAATATAATAATAGAATTATAATTCATAAATAAAAATAAAAAATTATTAATAAATTATTTTAATTAATATAATAATAAAAGAATTATAATTCAAAAATAAAAAATAATAAAATATTAATAAATGATTTTAATTAATATAATAATAGAATTATAATTCACAAATAAAAATAATAAATTATTAATAAATTATTTTAATTAATATAATAATAATAGAATTATAATTCAAAAATAAAAAATAATAAAATATTAATAAATGATTTTAATTAATATAATAATATTAGAATTATAATTCATAAATAAAAAAATATTAATAAGTTATTTTAATTAATATAAAAATAATAGAATTATTTTACATTCAAATATTAAAATAATTCAAATATTACAAAAAATATAATTAAATTATAATATTATAAAATTTTAATATATATATAATTTAATATTATAAAATATAAATAATATTATTATTCATATTAATATTGTTATTTCAAAATATAATATTATTAATATTTTATAATGAGACAAAAACTAAAAATAGAAAAAAATTCATATTTTGATTTAACAAACATTATAACATAAAAACAAACTCCAATCTGTAGGAGGGGGAGGGGGGGATCTGCAGATGCTGGTGGAGGAAACTCCATCCCTAAAGCATGAGTGAGTCAGCGCATGTACTCTATCTGCTCCTGCTGCTGCTGCTGGCACCGACTCATTTTCTCCTCGTACAACTACTGCTGGCATTGACGCTCCTCCTCATGCTGCTACTGCTGTTGACGCATCTTCTACTGCTCCTATCAGAGACTCTCTATCAATGCAGTCTGAGATCACAACTGATTTTCATACTGTGTAGCAGAAGAAGATGCATGAGCTCCTCTCGATCTAGACGCTGACATCACAGCACTGCCATAATAATCTCTGGAAGTCAGTCGAGAGCTGATACCAACTACCCGGCCCTTCTCAAAGGCATACTGGGTGGCCTGAATCCATGCTGCCTCATCAAATTGATGGCTAGTGGTCTGATCTGATGACGTGGCCTGACTCTCAGGCCGGGTCTGTGACGCTGCGACCTCATATGACTTCTGTAGTTTCAATTTAAAATTAAAATTGTGAATATATTATATGAAGTTAATTTTTAAACTTGAAATCAAATAATACTGACCATGATGTGACGCTGACGATCACCTCTAAGCTCCCCAGTAGCAGGATCACTATACATCCTCTGATATACGTCATACTCCATAATATCGGGGTGCTCGACAGCCTATAAAAATAAAAAATAAACTGTTAATATTTATAGTTATATAATATATTTATAAATAATGTATGTACCAGATGCTGTCTATGAGTACTGAAAGTTCAACTCCTAGCTCGATTAGTCACCTCCTGTCTCCCCCGATTCTGCCTCCCCACCGATGATCTCCTCTGAAAGGCATCACTCAACCAGTGTGCACATAATCCATCCCATACATGGGATGAAATGTACTCTGGTCAGTGTGCTCTACTTGTATCGTCAAAATCTGACACTCCTGCTTTTTTTTGTGGCAGCTTTTCTTAAATTGTGAAAAAAATGACGAAAGCGATCACGCATGGACACCTCCCATGCCTCATGGATGGCTTCACACATGGTATCCTCGATCGGATACAATAAACACTACAAATAAATCCAAATATCAAGTTAGAAATGAAATAATTTTCAAAATAAAAATTATTTATTTACGTACGTACCAACCAATGGCCGAACATGGCCTTCTGCAAATCAATGGGAATCTGCTCCCATGTGGTCCAAGGATGAGAGAAATAGTTGCGCAAAATAGCGCTGCCCTGTCCGACTGCTATATGCAGAAAACTGTAAAAATAATAAACATTTATTATGTGAATAGATTAATGAAATCATAGTCAAATCCACAGGTTATCACACAGGTTATCACACCTTCATGTGCATGGATCAAACCCAAGACGTGGACGTCACTCGGTGACGGGGTCAGGAATCATCAATCATGCAAGACCGCGCCCCCTCTTCGTACTCCCTGAAACACCTGCAGGCTGAGGGTCATCTGCCAGCAACTCATCCGCATTGAAAGGGAGGTCAACATCTGCCAACTCACGAAATGCGTCATCGTCTATCTGGAACAAAAAATGTTAATGTTGTTAGAAAATAATTGATAATTACTATTATATATACATATATATTAGTTATGATTGTATATAACTACCATGAAATTCTATCAGTGTTCATCTTCATCATCATCTTCATATATGTCAATGTCATCTTCATATTCCTCCTCAACATCATCGATATCCATTCGAGTTTCAGTTGCTTCATCTTTTACCATTTCAAATTCATATATGACATCATTAACATCATCATCATCACTGACTCTTAAATGTGGGGTGTCGTCATCGATACTCATGTCTCTTTGTAAAAAATATTGATTTTGAGTACTCTCTTGTAAAACATCAATTCTTTGCGCATCAGTGAAAGCACATTTACTTTGACTAAACTGATTGTCTCGAATTTTGATTTTTATTATACTCCACCAATCAGTCAAGTCTCTTGATGTAGCACAATAATTTGCGTAATAAACTTGATGTGCCTGTTGAGCAAATAATAATGGTTCATTTAATACGAGAACAATTTTACATTTAATATCGATGATTCCATGAGTCAGATGAACACACGCACCTCTCTCTGTATCCAACCACCGACATTTGAACATGGTTATGTAATGTTGTCCAAGATAACAGAGTTCAATGATTTCATCAATTATGCCAAAAAAGTCAACTTCATTTTCTCGATGATGAGACCCTCTCAAGCTAACTCCACTATTCATTGTTTTTTTGATTCCCCATATGCATGTGTGTGATATCGAAATCAATTCACCACATATTCATTATAAGTTTTAACAAGTTTGGAAGGTGGGTTACTCAATATTCACAGCCGTTTGTCAATTTTATCAGCATGTCGAGGCACCTGAAAATTTGTGAAATAATTATCAATATAGTAAACTATACATTGAATGAGTTTCTAAAAGATACAGAATTTATGTTACCAGTTTTTGAAACCACTGAGAGAAATTTTTCTGTCGGCGTTCTTCGAGAGCAGCTGCTGTAATTTTTGGAATTTGTTTCTTGATATGATTATCATACAACCTATAAAAAAACAAAGTTATTTACTATAACATAAATGATAGAATAAGTGATATAAACACTTACAGTACAAGTGATGTCATCTCTTCACAGTTGAGCAGAACATACATATGAGCTCTGTGGTGTTCATCATCCGAAAGCCAGCGTTCATAAACTCCATCAAAACCAATCTCTGGCTGGTTGAAAATAGATAATTGATTGTCGATTTCATCAATATTCCTCTCGTTCCATCCCATTCAGTTGTGTTTTGAAGGATACTCAGATTCAAAATAATGGGAGCAGAAAAAAGATATTTCCTCTTGCAAATAAGCTTCTGCAATAGATCCTTCAACAGATGCTTTGTTACGTACTTTTCTTTTCAATTTTTCCATGCATCTTTCAAATGGGTACATCCATCAAAACTGTACTAGACCTCCACATTTGGCTTTATATGGAAAATGTAACATCAAATGTTCCATTGAGTCAAAGAAAGATGGTGGAAATATTTTTTCCAGTTTACATATAATTACAACAACATCTTATTCAAGTTTTCATAGTGCATCATAATCTGCTGTAGCCGCACAAATGTTCCGAAAAAAATGAGACATGTCTGTTATGGAATCCCAAATCACAGAATTAAATAGACCTCTTAATCCAATGGGTAAAAGTCTTTCCATTATAACATGACAATCATGACTTTTTAATCCAGTAATATGACCATTCTTTACACATCTACCCAAATTGGAAGCACAACCATATATAAGTCTCAAATATACAATCCACTAATAAAATAATAAACGGTTTTCTTTAGATAGTTTATAAGCTGCTTTTGGTTTCAGTAACCTTTCTGTTCTGACATTCTCAAACAGTTCCATTTCTGGACGCCTGTAAATTTGGGCAAGATCTAAACGTGCATTTACATTATCTTTGCTCTTTCCTGGCGTATCGAAAACTATATGAAACAAATTATCAAAATAGTTCTTCTCAATATGCATGACATCCAACATGTGGCGGACCAACAAATGAGACCAATATGGAAAATCCCAAAATATGCTACGTTTAATCCAATTGTGTTCTTTCCCAAAACTAGAAATTTTTTTTTGGTTTATTGTGGGACCAAAAGTGATGGGAGGTAATGAAAATACAACTGATTTTAACTCCGAACCTGATAGCATTTTTGGTGGTCCATCCCTTTCAACTGTTCCTTTTCTAAAATGAGATATGTTTCTGCAAAAAGGATGATCAGCTGGAAGAAATCTACGATAACAGTCAAAATAACAAGGTTTCTTTCCATGAATGAGCATAAATGCTTTGTTATCTCACATACAGTAAAGACATGATTTCTGACCATGTGTACTCCATCCAGATAAAATCCCATAATCCTAGAATTCACTAATTGTCCACATCAATGCTGATCTCAGTATGAAATTCTGTTTCGTAAAAACATCATATGTACTGACTCCAGTACTCCACAATAAACTTAATTTATCAATAAATGGTTTCAAATAAACATCAATATTCTTCTTCAGATGTCCTGGAATTAGTAAAGTCAAAAATATATATGGCTCCTTCATCAACATCCATGGAGGTAAATTTTACGGAGTTAAAAAAACAGGCCAACATGAATATTGACTACCATAAGATCCGAACAGACAGAAACCATCAATGGAAAGGCCCAGTCGAACATTTATAGCTTCTAAAACAAAGGATAGATGCACTCTATCAAAAATGTTTCCATGAATCACCATCAGCTGGATGATTCAAGCTTTTATCGATTGAAATATTCGCTTTATTCCATGACATCATTGTCGCTGTATTCTTAGACATGAATAAACATTGATGTCTGGATGTAAGCGGAAAATATCTCAACTGTTTTACAGGAATCAAACCAGACTTCCCATGTTTCCCTTCTTTATATCTCAGTTACCCACATGTGGGACAACTATCCAACGACTCATTTTCCCCAGAATATAAATGCATTCATTTGAACATGCATGAATCTTTTAAAAAGTAAGTCCCAAATTTCGAACCAACCTCTAACTCTCATAGTAATTTGCAGGAAAAACATTTCCTTCGGGTAACAGTGTTTTAAGCGAAGAAAATATCTGGTCAAAACAGGTGTTTGACATTCCATTATCTGATTTGATAGCCATATATTTTGCAACTTCTTCTAATTTTCTAATCTTGTAGCCAGGATATAATGCATCCTCAGCAGACCTTAACAACTCATAAAATTCAGACGGTTCCAACTCAGGATTTGAAGCTATATCAGCCGGAGTTTTTGTATGTTGAACATATGAACCTGCAACATCATGTACTAAATCTTGAACCGGGATGGATCCAGAATCAAGTTGGTATCACCTACTCTAGAACTGCGTTCACGGTGTTGATACCAAAAAACATAATCTGGTTGAAAACCAAAACGCAAGAGATGTCCCCCCACTTTGTCAAACGTGTCAAACATTCTCAATGCACATTTTCTAGAAGGGAATTTTATTTTTTATTCTGACACAAATTCTTGATTTGATGCCGCAAATGATAAAAAAATCTCGACACCCTCTATATATACTGAATTTAAACCGAAACCGTTTGGATTTCTATGTTGATTTATCCATATGCGGTCATCTAATAATGAATTTTAACGACCTGGTTGTTCCATATTTTTCTATAAAATATAAAAGCATTACTGGTTTTGAATAATTTGTTAGAAAAAACACTCAAGAAAGGATAATTATAGAGTTTACATCAGACATGACTGACATAAAATTTTTATTGAGATATACCTAAAAATTGACCCTTTAAGAATTGAATATGTTGAGAATAAAGCAAAACTGTTACAAATATTGATAATTTTAATATTATATAATTTTATTATTATTCTAATAATACTAAAATTATTTTTTCATAAATATTAATTATATAATAATAAAATTATTAAATTATTAGCATATTTTATTATTAATATTAAAATAATATAATTTTTTATCTTATATACAATTCTCCTTTCATCTGTGTGTTTAACATTCTGTCTCCACATGTAATATTTGCATTCACTTTCACCTCTCCATTGGTGAGTAGGTTGATAATTTTGAAAAAGAATGCAAAGATTACATGTGGAGACAGAAAACACACAGATGAAAGGAGAATTGTATATAATATCGAAAATTATATTATTTTAATATTAATAATAAAATATAATAATAATGTAATAATGTTATTATTCCTAATTATTGGAAATTATTCTTAATTATTGGTAATTGTTCCTAATTATTGGTAATTATTCCTAATTATTGGTAAATATTGGTAAACATTGGTAAATATTAGTAATTATTGGTAATTATTGGTAATTATTACTAATTATTGGTAATTTTAAGAAATTATTGATAATTATTCCTAATTATTGGTAATTATTCCTAATTATTGGTAATTATTATTAATTATTGGTAATTATTGTTAATTATTGGTAATTATTCTTAATTATTGGTAATTATTGGTAGTTATTAGTAATTATTGGTAATTATTGGTAATTATTCCTAATTATTGGTAATTATTCCTAATTAATGGTAATTATTCCTAATTATTAGTAATTACTCCTAATTATTGGTAATTATTCCTAATTATTGGTAATTATTCCTAATTACTGGTTATTATTCCAAATTATTCCTAATTATTAGTAATTATTCCTAATTATTGGTAAATATCCCTAACTATTGGTAAATATTGATAAGTATTGGGAATTATGGGAAATATTGACACTATTGGCAATTATTGGCAATTATTACTAATTATTACTAATTATTACTAATATTTCCTAATTATTGGTAATTATTCCTAATTATTACAAATTATTACTAATTATGGGTAATTATTACTAATTATTGGTAATTATTGGTAATTATTGGTAATTATTACTAATTATAGGTAATTATTGGAAATTATTACTAATTATTGAAATTATTACTAATTATTACTAATTATTACTAATTATTACTAATTATTACTAATTATTACTAATTATTAATAATTATTGGTAATTATTAGTAATTATTACTAGTTATTAGAAATTATTGTTAATTATTACTAATTTTTGGGAATTATTACTAATTATTACTAATTATTACTAATTATTATTAATTATTTGTAATTATTGGTAAGTATTGGTAATTATTACTAATTATTGGTAATTATTACTAATTATTACTAATTATTACTAATTATTACAAATTATTACTAATTATTACTAATTATTGGTAATTACTAGTAATTATTAGTAATTATTACTAATTATTGGTAATTATTACCAATTATTGGTAATTATTACTAATTATTGGTAATTATTACTAATTACTGGTAATTATTGGTAATTACTGGTAATTATTACCAATTATTAGTAATTATTGGTAATTATTGGTAATTATTACTAATTATTGGTAATTATTACTAATTATTAGTAATTATTGGTAATTATTGGTAATTATTACTAATTATTACTAATTATTACTAATTATTACGAATTATTCCTAATTATTGGTAATTATTTCTAATTATTACGAATTATTACTAATTATTGGTAATTATTACTAATTATAGGTAATTATTACTAATTATTGGTAATTATTACTAATTATTGGTAATTATTGGTAATTATTGGTAATTATTGGTAATTATTGGTAATTATTTGTAATTAATACTAATTATTACTAATTATTACTAATTATTACTAATTATTACTAATTATTACTAATTATTACTAATTATTACTAATTATTACGAATTATTGGTAATTATTCCTAATTATTACGAATTATTCCTAATTATTGGTAATTATTATTAATTATTGGTAATTATTACTAATTATTGGTAATTATTGGTAATTATTGGTAATTATTACTAATTAATGGTAATTATTGGTAATTATTTCTAATTAATGGTAATTATTGGTAATTATTTATAATTATTACCAATTATTGGTAATTATTACTAATTATTGGTAATTATTGGTAATTATTGGTAATTATTGGTAATTATTGGTAATTATTCCTAATTATTGGTAATTATTACTAATTATTCCTACTTATTACTAATTATTGCTAATTATTACTAATTATTGCTAATTATTACTAATTATTACTAATTATTACTAATTATTACTAATTATTACTAATTATTGGTAATTATTACTAATTATTGATAATTATTACTAATTATTCGTAATTATTGGTAATTATTGGTAATTATTACTAATTATTACTAATTATTGGTAATTATTACTAATTATTACTAATTATTGGTAATTATTATTAATTATTACTAATTATTGGTAATTATTGGTAATTATTTTTAATTATTACCAATTATTGTTAATTATTGCTAATTATTACTAATTATTGGTAATTAGTGATAATTATTACTAAGTATTACTAATTATTTGTAATTATTGGTAATTATTACTAATTAGGGATAATTATTGGTAATTATTACTAATTATTGAGAATTATTGGTAATTATTACTAATTATTGGTAATTATTACTAATTATTGCGACTTATTGGTAATTATTACTAATTATTACTAATTATTGGTAATTATTGGTAATTATTACGAATTATTGGTAATTATTGGAAATTATTTCTAATTATTACTATTTATTACTAATTATTGATATTTATTACTAATTATTGGTAATTATTACTAATTATTGGAAATGATTACTAATTATTGGTAATTATTACTAATTATGGGTAATCATTACGAATTATTGGTAATCATTACGAATTATTGGTAATCATTATGAATTATTACTAATTACTGGTAATTATTCCTAATTATTGGTAATTATTACTAATTATTGGTAATTATTCCTAATTATTGGTAATTATTCCTAATTATTGGTAATTATTCCTAATTATTGGTAATTATTCCTAATTGTTGGTAAATATTGACAATTATTTGCAATTATTGGTAAATATTGGCAATTATTGGAAAACATATTGACAAATATTGGCAATTATTGAATATTGGGAATTATTAGTAATTATTACTAATTATTGGTAATTATTATAAATTATTACTAATTAATGTTAATTATTTCTAATTATTATTAATTAATTCAAATTAATATTAATTTTTCATAATTACTGCTAATTAATTGTAATTACAGTTAACTATTTTAAATTAATTAGTGTTTAATTGTCTCTAATTACTGTAAATTATTAATACTTATTCATAATTATATCTAATTAGAAATCAGAAAAAAAAATTCTAAAAATTTAAACTAAATAAATATAATAAATAAAATAAATATTAAATTAAAATTTAGATAAAAACCTTAAACTTGATGTCAATGTCGAGCCACTGTAATTGTAGAACACCACCAACTAAATCCTCAAAGTCGGAAAAAAGTTTTTACAACTGAAAGTCGTAAAAGATTCAGAATGGAAAAATTAGAACAGTTGAGAGTTGAGAGTGGGAAAATTGTAATGGTTAGCAGTATTTATAGGTTAGGTTAATTGCGACGGGCTTATTTGCGACGGAAAACCTGTCGCAAATAACAATATTTGTGACGGGACCCATCACAAATAACCCTGGCCGCATTTAATTATGGGCGACATTAAAATAGTTATTTGCGACGGGCCCTGTCACAAATAACCCCTACTACCGGGGTATTTGCGACGGGACTGTAGCCCCATCGCAAATAGTCTTTAACCGCCGCCGTTTATTTGCGACGGGGATAGAACCCCGTCGCAAATAACCCTGACCTCATTTAATTATGGGCGGCTTAAAAACGGTTATTTGTGACGGGACTGCAGTCCCGTCGTAAATAGTCTTTAACCGCCGCCGGTTATTTGTGACGAGGATAGAACCCCGTCACAAATAAACTTCGCGCTATTTCGCGCGCATTTCGCGACAAACTATTTGCGATGGGTAAAAAAACCCGTCGCAAATAACAGATTATTTGCGACAGGAATAGTTGCCAGTCGCAAATACTCTTTTGCAAAAGGTATTTGCGACCGGAATAATTCTCGTCGCAAATACCCCGTCGCTATTAACCATTTTTCCCGTAGTGTATGTTTTAACATTAATATTATTGATATCATGATTTTTTTTTGTTTTTCAAGATTATATCAAATAGAATATATTTATTATAAATGTTATCATAGTATAATATTTTTTAAAATTACAATATAATCGTAGTGACATGGAAAAAAAATTCCCACGCAAGTGGTATAAAACTACAATGGTTTAAAGGGAATTTTCATTAATAATATAGATATATGTATTATAATGAAATTTTTTATAACATTGTAATATTAATTTATAATTATAATATTATAATAACATAATTTTATTTTTTCAATAGTGTTGAATAGGTGTAATAAGTGTATATAAATTTAAAAAGACAACAATAATAAAATTAACCTTTTTTTGACTCTCTTAGGGAAAATCCTTAAGTATTATTGGAGAGGTGTATTCATTATATTAAAAACTAGAAAACATATTACATGATTTTATAGTTTGGATTGTGATAATTATTTTTATTTAGATATTTTTCTCAAAATTAATTGGAATGAGTTGTGGGGTTTATATATATGTAAATTATAGGGGTGTTTATTGAATAAAATATTTAGTATTTTAATATTTTATCTCAAGTATATTAAACCCCCACATTATGTTCTTCAATATTTTATTTATTTCATGATTATAAAACTTCCCTTCATTTTCATCAATGTTCAAGAGTTTTTAAGGGCCTAGAAAAACCAATAGATTTATTTTATATAACGGTGAATCATGCCCTAAGTGGGTTGTACCGTAACAGGTGTTTCTGTGGATTCAATGAATTCTAATTGAATTAGGGTTACTCCATATTAGAGGTCTAATACCACGACTAATAAAAGGTAGTTTTTCATTGGTTTTATTTATTCTCTTGTTAAATCTATAATGGTCACTTAGGGTAAGATGGTAAAATCACGACATATCTATCCCGCCATAGATGGTTATATAACAAATTTTTATTTTGTTCTTTTTCATATTTCAAATATTATATTTTTACAGTTTTTGGAGTTTTTTTAAATTACATTTCATGTATCATACAAGAAGAAATCCTTGGGTGACTCTCATATTATTCAACCTTAATATATGGATTCTCATTATAAGTTTATGGTGCTATTGTTGCTGTATGGTCCTGTTTTCATCTATATATATTGTTTTACATTCTTTTAAATCTTCTTCTTACCTGATGATGGTCATAATGAACATGGTATGGTTTTTAGAAATTTTTAAATTAGTGATTTCTATTTTATAATGTTCGAGTTTAGTCTTGGGGGTTTTTTCATACCTTTTGGTGGGGGATGAAAATACACATATCAAAAGTATAGATATTATGGTAGGTTTTTTCCTTACTTTTCAATTTCATGACACACTATTAATTTATTTGAATTTACATAATTTTTTTATCCTTTTTCAAACATTAGCATATTATCACATATTAGAAAATGTTTAATCAGTTTTGTATTCATTTCTAGGGTGATTACATTATCATCATCATTAATATTTTTGTTTCAAATGAAATTGAGTTCATCATGTTTGATAAAATGTTAAAAATAATATTTCTGAAGGGATTTTGGTATTTTAATGATTACTTAGACGTGTAAGTGATTTATCATAAAATATAAAATGAATTAAATTTTTTTATGCATGAATTGATATTCATGGTCATATATGAGATCATTTAACTCGGATTCAATTTCATTTTCATGATATTCTTATTCTTGATATCCCTTTTAATGTTATTTGATAATTTAATTTTTTGAAATATTATTTAATAAATATATTTGGACTAGTTTTTTATTCTTAAATAACCCATAAGGTTGTATTAAAAGGATATACATTACTTTAAGGGGGATCAAATATGTTCCCAAACCCAGACACTCATGTGTGGGGCTAAAAAAATTATTCTTTTCTTTTTTTTAATGTAAAAATCATATAAAGTAGTGATTCAATAATTATAACTAAAATTAAAACTATAGATTTGAATGATAAGCTAAATATCGAAGGATGTTTTTATGTTAAATTTTCTATAAAATTTGGAACATAGAATAAAAATTTTATATCCTATTAATTCCTTATTGAAGTATTTTTTTATCAAAATAGAATACTTTTCTTTAAAACAAAATTTTAAATCATTAAAATTACCCTTTTCTTTTAAAATAGTATAATAGTTTTTTGAAAATCTAATCTCAAGAGACTTCAAAAAATATTTAAATCAACCTTATTTAAAAAACATATATAATATAAAATAAATAAATACATTTTTAAAATATGGATATTAAATTTTGAGGACATTTGAAGATACCATCTTATAAAATGAACCTTCTGATTTTCAAATAAAAAATATTAATAGCTTGGAAAACAAAACTACAGGGGATCCTGGGACACTAAATGATATATTGGTCACACCTTTCACCTTATGGATAATGATTGTTGATCTTTAAATTTTCTCCCCATTCTATTATATTTTTTTTTCAATTTCCATGTTCTATAATTTAATAATTATTTTTTTAGATTTCCCTTTCTTTCCAAAGAATATAGGATTCCTAAAAAGGTGAGAGAAATAAAAATAATATTTCTTATTAAATGAAGAACCAATATAAAATATTTTTTGAAAACCTCACACTTCAAAAATAATATAATGGTTTTAATTATAAGAATCATATATTTTGAGATTAACTCCATTAAATACATTATTGATTTAAATAATAAAATATCATAAAAATAAATGAGGAAATAAGTTCATACCACCCAAAAAATAATCAAAAAAATATTCATGATTATGAAACTATTTAAACTACAATAATTTATAAAAAAATATGAATGGTATATTTTTGGAAATAAAAAAATAGAAGTTAAATGATAAATTCATAAAATACAATTATAGAATAAAATTCATAAAAATTATGTTTCATTTTCAAAATACCAAAAATAAAGAGAAACATGTTTTAAAAATTAATAGAATGAAATCTCTTAAATAATTTTCCCATTAAAAAAATATAAAATTTAAAATATCATTAATAAAATCATAAAATTTAATAAAAATAAATATAAATTTAGTTGTAATATAAAATAATTGAATTATATATATATATATACCTCCCTTAATACGATTCATTTCAAAATTAATATAATTTTACTTTTGACACATTTCCTAAAAATAGTTTTATTTTAAATTTTAAAATATAAAATTCTATACATATATTTCATACCTAGTAATGCCAACCGGACCATAAAGATGTATTATTTAGTAAAATTTCTCTCGAGGGTCATCTTTAAAACACTCTCCTTAATAAAAGACCGATAATTATAATATTTATAATTCTATTTTAATTAATGTAGCTATGTCCCTCAACAAACAAATATAATCTTTATAGTAAATCTCTACTACATAATATAAATACTATTATTTGGTTACAATTTAACTTTATTATTTATACTTTTAAATCAGATAAGAGATCAAGAAAGATATATACAATGACCTTAAAACTGAACCATCTGTCTTAATCTAATCCAATTCTACATGATTTTATGTATTGACACATACTATTACTATTTTTCCATTATACATTTCCAAACACTATTTATGGTTCATATCATTGAAATGACGTGTTTAAATATATACATATATCTATTTTTAAATGAAGATAATACATCAGTTATATCAAAGAAGACAATTACGGTTCATGATTATTTTATATTACACATTTTTTAATTTGGTGAAGTCCTCATTTCCTAAATATATATATACATACCAATATATTTTTTAAATTAAAAACAATTTATTTCAAGTAAAAAAAAGAATATGGAAAATAAAATGTAGTCTTTATATTGGTATTGTGGTATTCATGCCATCGTATGTCATGTGATCCAACTATCTCCAAAAATTGTATTCATATATATATATATATACATTATAATGAGAAAATAAATCTCTGTAGTGGAAAAGAGTAGAACAACTGTCATAATTGGAATTTTTATTATGGGTTTTTGTGTATATACCCTGACTGTAGTAGCCCCGAGTCGGTCGTTACATTATCAAAATAGAACTAAATATAATCAATCCCAGCATGAAGGATTGAATAGTTTTGTAATTATCTTAAAATAAATACATACATGAAATTCAAATTATATTTTAAAAAAATAACATAAAATACACAATGTGTCATGAAATATCCTAGATACCCTAGTACCTTGATACCCAAGACGGCTCTGAAATGGCTTGAAGGGAATTCCTAATCCCCATGGGTTGGCGACTGGCACCTGGAATCATGCAAGAAAAATACGTGAATGATTTTTCCATAAAACATGAAGATAAGGGATACATGTTTTCATGACCAACACTATTCATGTATAAAAACCATAAAAAATAGGTAAAACTATTCAAAAAATTCATAATCAAAGTCATCATCATCAAATAATATAAAATATCTTATAAATCATGTAATAATTGGTTAAAATATCTACATATCCCCTCTATGAATTCAAATCCCAATGATTAAGTACATCCACCACCTTTAACTACTACTTTTCTAGTGCTTGGACCTAGAATATGAAATTCTAAAAACACCCAAATGGAAAAGGTATAGTTTGATATACAACTCCCAGTAGCGTCTCACAACGTGGTCCATAATAACTTCCAAAATAAAAAATCACATATTATTTAAATTTAAGATAAAAAAATCATGGAATGACATTTAAATATTTTAAATAAATCATGTTTTCATAATCAAAGATGATATATATGTCATAATAGTTTTCAAATATTATTAATTGGATATTTTATATAAAACATTTATAAAAAGAAGTTTTCATGAATAAAACAGTTCACTAATTTATGGAATGTATAAACTAGTTATTCCAAATATATCATCATATATAAAAGATTAATGGAATGTTATATTATTGTAATATGTTCAAAAAACGTCTCATAATTGAAATTTATTAAAATTAGTGTGAACATAATCAATATAAACACTAATAGGGGAACCCATTATGGGAACTGTACACTACCATAGGGGAACCCATTTTGGGAGTTCATGCCACATATACTTAGCTAGAGTTGTAATCATCAATTAATTTATAGGCATTCAGAGTCATGATATTGTTGTCCTTATTACCCACTATTAAACCATGATAAAAGTAGATTCTAATAATAAATCAATCAATCATTTAAAAATAAATTGATATTTTAATATCCCAATTTTATTTTTCAATAGGAATTTTCATTTCAAAACAAAAAATATATATTCATATCAAATTATTGACTTTCCAAAATCATAATTAAATTTAATCATGTCTCTAAAAAATAATTACCCAATAATTTAATCCAACCATTTTCAAATCATTCCATCATTTTTTTTCATAAATATACCCTACATTATGATTCCATTGAAATTTGTTTTTTCAAAAATACTAATCCCTATTAAAATTAGATATCAAATCATATAGATTATGGTGTTTCTAAATAATTAAATATCTCATTTAAAATAAATTAAAAAAATATAGTGTTTCAATTATATGGAAAAGATCATATGGAACCACGTACATATAATCCCATTGTCAAAGAAAAAGATAAAAATGGTATAACCAAAATTGAATAAGATATGTATGTCAAGAAACACAAAAAATAATCGAGATCCATAAAAATAGAATTTAGATCCATCAAAAACATGAAGATCAGTAAAAATATAAGGATGGTATAAGAGAATATCCGAATAATCAACATAATATAAGATCTTATTACATGAAGGAGATCAAATGGGATCAAATATGCTATGTTCCACCATGAGAAGGGGTTTAAAGAGAAAACAACTTATTTAGAGTCTTAAAGACAAATTTAATTGTTTGGGGTCAACTACAAACCATTCGGGTTTAAAACATGGGTTAGGGAAATTAAAAATTAATTTTTATTTGACTAATAACCCAAGTATAGGGTTTGTTTTATAACTGTCATGTTTAGTTGTAATCATGTTCCTTAACCATGCCCCATATCTGGTGTTTTTTAGGGAACACAATTTAGATGATTGGTTACTTTGAACATGTTACATCTATGAAACAACCCACTAGTTGAAACCACATGGTTTGTGGGATAATTCCCAAGGTTTGGAAAAAACTTCCACCCAATCTAGTGGCTCCAACATTCCCTATAGTTACCTAAAACAAACCCCACTTTTTCCATAACATTGGGCCAACCTTCTATAGTCCCTAAAAGATAATAAATATTCCAAATTCCACCCAAAAAAATACCAAACATGAATCCAAACTGATTTAATTAAAAAAATTTAGTAATGAATTAAATGTAAGTGGGTATCAAAATGTTACATCCTCCACACCATAAATTCATCCTGACTTGAAAAATCCTATTAAAAAGATTACATGACTAATATATGAGTACACTACTCTCTTTTTAGTGACTTTAGCTCCAAAGTCTCATGTAAATCATAAAAAGTTTCTGTAATAGACATAAAAATATTTCATCCTTCCTCAAAATACTTTTTTATTTGAATAAAAAATCCATATTAAATGCTCCGTCACGAAGAAATTAGGTGTATTATGAAGATCCTCTCATCTAAAAATGAAAAATGGGTCATAATGATACTTTTGGAGAAAAAAATATGAAACAAATTTTGGATCAAAGTAAATTGTTGTGGAATATCTAAATGGTAGGCCACATTCCACAACTACTCAACAATCACAAAAGGACTGACAGACAAGAGTGCTAGATTTCTATTTTTTCCCACACTTCGATGACCCAAAAAAGGTGAAATTTTGAAAAACACTTTATCATCATCAAAATACACATATGGTCATAAATTATGATAATCGTAGGACTTATAATGACACATTTTCATAAAAATTATATAAATAATCAAAATAATCCTCACAGTCATCTATTTGAAAAAATTCACTACAAAAAATTAAGCCTAAACGATATCTAACAAACATGAAATTGGTTTACATAACCTACTATAAAGGGTATAAAAAAGAGCCAACTGAATTTCATAATGGTAACTATTATTATGAGAAAACACAAAGATTCCCTATTCGGTGTCCCAAGCTCAACCAAAGTCAATAATGAAATTTTGTAGTAGGTCCATGATAATATATATAGGTCATTCTATTTGGAAATCGATTTATAGATGACATGTCATCGTTAAATGTACCTAGGATCCCAGTTCCTCCTATAGGGATCTCAAAAATTAACATGTGAAACATGAATCACAATCATACAATATATTATAATAAACTCTATAAAATATTAAAATCTCATTCACATAGCGATTCCTAAGGATATATATTATGGGAGTATCTTCAATGACTATAATGTGATCCATTTTGGTTTGCCTAAAAATAACAAACCATATAATATTCTTTACCTAAGGGTTATGTGGAATCACAATGGGAATGTCTCTAAAGATCTCATCCCACTTTAATGTCATCACTAGATGTGGATGAAGCAAACCTGAAGGACTTTGTTTCTCAGTATTAACCTGATAATTGGAATACCAATGAGGAAAACATTTAGTGATGTTGTGACTCATACCTAGAAACTAGAATCATTATTTCATATCATAAAACATATAAGTGGTTCCAAGGTTCACCAATCACTATTAATTATAAAAATTTTCCATTATGTAATTTCTTATATACAAAGGTACAAAAAAATAACACAAAAATCAATGGATTCACTCAAAATTGAATTTACACTATTTGGTGCTCTCAGCATAAAAAATAGTCCCTAATGGTATAGAATTCAATATAATTTCTCTTCTTCTATAGAATAATCTGGTGAAGTAAAAATATCAATTGATCACTATCAAATACAACCACTACCTCAACCTCCCTGACATCAAAATTTAACAATGAAAAAAAATCCATAATGTTCCGATCATTTGATGATTCTTTAAAAACCTATGTTGGAATCTTATTGATTATGGTGTCATAAAATAAATTTCCATTCTCTAGTGTATGTGAAATATCAAAATGAAATTTTAGAGGAACTCCACCCAATTCCTTTGTCATAAGATCAGTTATTTTTTATAGAATCTATTAGTGAAGGTTTTTCTATTAAATTAATTTATAACCTTTCTCAAAAAAGTTGATTTCACCAAATATAAAGAGAATTAATCATAGATAAAAGTTTAAGATCATGGGTTGGATAATTATTCTCTTGTATAAAAAGATTTTCATTGCCCTAGGTTACCATGTTTTTATCCTGCATTTGAATATAGACAAAATCTTAACCTGACATGTCATAGAAGAACATATACCCCATCCCAGCCACATAAAGATTCAACAACAGTTTTGAAGTCAACAAATGTTTTATCTCATCAATATAACAGTAAAATTTTTCATTCCACATGTTCTTTTCTCCCTTCCATGTGACAGTGATCATTGGATAATCCATCTTTGAAAAAACATTGACAATGCTATGGTAATACCATCACCTGACCAAGAAGCATCATTTCTCAAAAAAAATACATGGTTTATCCCATACCATAATATACTTCACCTTTTAAGGATTGAATGAGATTCCATGTTCCATGACCACATGTCCCATGAAAATAAATTTTCTTATCTAGAAATTACATTTTGAATGCTGAAAAATAAATTATGTGATCCCTCAGTGTAGAGACCAAAAGATTGACGACATAGACATTACATTACTTTTGCGGAATACTTAATACATAACAAAAACATACACCCAACACCGTATTAGTTTAGTGTCTTTGGAAACTCGGAACATAATCTTCTAAACCTGGTGAAAGATCCTCAACATCTCCCATAAAGATCTTCCCCTTTGGTTTTCTAACCTAAAAACTTTCTTTATATCACGGGGAAAAGAAAACATAAAAAGGGTGAGCATAAATGCTCAGTATGGGTAAACATGGAGAACATAAAACAATCCCTCAACACTTGATGAACATGAACATAAAACATCAAAATCATGAGTAATGACATAAATCTTGGCAGCACATAAGGAATAAATCATAAAGGAACATTAACCATGATAAAATAGTAAGGGAAAAAACATGTAATTGTGGAAAATCACTAAGTGCATGATATGATTTCCTTAGTAGCCAAGGTATTTCTGCCAAGACTATCATAGTGGATAGTGTCCGTTACTGAACCAGGTTTACTTGCCATTCCATCCCTGTATTACTGAACCCGATTCACTTGCCGTTCTAGCCATTTATATCTCATGAGATATAAATCTTTACCCAATGCATTGGAGGGAGATATAAGTCCCAACCATCTCATATTGAAATCATTCTTACGTGTGCCACAAAATAGTCATAAATCTTTAATTATAACCCAAAGAATAAATTGGGTTTCATAAGCATCATCCCATCATGACATAATCCATATAAAACAAATGGATAAGATTTCATCATACAAAAAATCGAACCATGTAAATAATAGATACATTATACTTGAAACATAATCATACTAAATAATGTCATCTTAGATGGAAAACAGTTTTGACAAAACACATGAAATGAATTCTTGAGGAAAATGTCCTTTCTTCTTCAAAATCATTTTTTTTCACAATATTCCATTCAATTTTAAACAAAAAATAATTTGTTGAAAATAATAATGAAATATTGTAGAGGAAGCTTCATTAAAATCAGGCATTATGAAACTATAAAAATCCGTTCATGCAGTATAAGTTAAAAAAACATTCTCCTCGTACTTTTGTTGGAAAAGTCAAAAAGTTCATCATATGGTAAACAAAAGAAGTATTCCTTCCATAATACAATGTAAAAGTCAATGAGGGGTAATCATGAATTTAAACAAACATGGAAGAATATTAAACAATTTATGAAATAAATTTTCATGGACATGGATGAAAAATATAATCCCAGTAAATACTTATGTATAAGCAGTCTCAGATAAAAATGAGATTGAAAAATTATCCCTGACCTTATGTCCAATTTCTTCCGTATGTGTCCAGGACTTTTGTATAGTGGGTTTAAACATATTATTAACTTGTAACAGAACCATAATAATATTTATGATATCACATATGATTCACTTACAAATTTATAATACCCGTTCATTTGTCAATTTCATGTTAAAGCAGAGTTTTGGGTATTATCATTTCAGTTATCATCGGTGTTTTGACTTGTAATTAATCATATGATTACATAGATCATGATTAATTACTTACAGAATGTAAAACATGATCTATATATAATATATATTCAGAATATACATATATATAATAGATCGATAAATGGAAATAAATACATCATTCATGGAGACGGAAGACCGTACGTACAAAAGAACACTGCTTTTGTTTCCTTATAAAATTGAATGGAAGTAATTAAATAAAATATAAAAAAATCCAGAATCATTGATATGTCATTTATTTCATTATTATTTATTATATATACTTTATAATCATTATTTAATGGTTAACTTGGAGAAATAATCTCATTGTGTCGTGGAGACGGTAATCCGTACGTACGCACGAGCGATGATATCATTCCAATAATTATTGAATGGAATTATAGTGAATGATATAAAATCTCAGAATTAGTATCATGTTGAAATAACCATATATAGTTATTCATTACACCATTATACCTATGCAAGTAAGGTGGTGGTGGAAAAACAAATTACACCACAGTGTGGAGACGGTATTCTGTACGTACGCACGCGCGGTGATTTCATTTTCTGCAGGGTAGATAGAAGGTGAAATAGGATTTGTTAATATTTATAATAACATATAATTATATGAGGGATAATTATGTTATTAATTTATTATGAAACAAAAAAATAATAGGAAGTATATGAAGAAATGAATTTGAAAGAATCAGTAAAGGATATTACCCCTTCTTCGACGCGCCTCTTCAAAACCTCCTCTTAGGGCACTAGAGTTGGTCTTTTAAGAAGTCCAGGACCTCTAGTATTTTTCTATTGAAGTGGAGAAGAGAAATGGGAAGGTTTTTTCCGAGATTTAAGGCTCAAAGTGCTGTGAATAGGAGAGATAAGATGTTCACTTTTATAAGGGAGGAGAGGGGCACCTTTGGAAACCTCAAAAATATTACTTAATAATAAAATGAAACCCCAGATAAAAACCTCAAAAAATTAATCAATTAGAATATTAGATGAGATAGGGTTGTAATATCATCAACCAATAAAATTAATATATGTTTAATATTTATTTTAAACCTTATCATTTTGATTTATCCTTATTTAATATATTTAATTTTATTTGTGGTAATATAATTTTAAATTTTAAATTGTTATAAATACTTATTTATGCATTTTTAATGGTCTATAATTGGATAAATAATGACATTATTGACCATATAAATTTAATTTTATAATTTTTAATTATCTTTGTGATTTTAAACAATTTAATAATATGTTGTTTTTATAAAATATCGATAGTGCCAATTTTGACACTATTCATTTATTTGAATTTAAATAAAATATACCCAGAGGATATATTCGAACCAGAATATTTAATAGATTCCTAACATGTCATATTCATCTTGAATATTTTTGGAGCACATTAATTAGTTCATATAACATTTATTTTAATATTTTTAAAACCATTTATTTGATATTTGTATTAATAAAATAATTAATACAACATTTTTATATGATTATTTAATATACTGAGTTGTTGCATAAAAATTAAAAATAAAATACTATAATGAAGATAAATATAATATAGTTCATAATAATACTTTTATTTGAATTTATCTTCTAACAAAACAAACTTTTAAAATGTTATGTTTGTTAAATTATGAAGGTGACAACTTTGACATCATTTAAAATAAAATAATATAAATGTCGTAATATGTTTAATAAGGATTAAAATGGTCCACTAGTTGACAATTGGGTGATTATGGAGTATATATAATCTAAAAATAATTTTTGGTCAAGTTTTTGGGTCTTTATGGGTATTATAATTTGAATAAAAACTAAATTATTGATTTTTCACTAAATAAATAATTTATACACCATTAATTTATAAGATATTAACGTAATTAAATATTTTATAAAAATTAAAAATAAATTACCATGATAAATAAAAAAATTTTTGATTTCAAATGTGTATTTATAATCTAATTTATATTCTGTATAACCTTATATTAAAAATACGTTAATTATTAATGTTTGAGTGAGATATATTTCACTTTCTTAAAAATAAAATAAATTAAAGGTATTAATCACATCTAAGTGGGTTTAAATGGATTCCATTTCGACCCAAATATGATATAGTATGAAATATAATCACCCAATTATATTCTGAAAAGTGGTAGGGTAGTTTGATAAAATTATATCTACCCTTAATTACCCGATTTACCTTTAACTATGGTAAATAAAATTTACCATAGTTACTATTCATAGTGCCCAAAAATAAAATGTAGCCTATTAACATAATTTGGACCTACTGATTCCGAATATGGGATCCATTTTTCCAAATTCAAATCACAAAAGTTGTAGAAATTAATTTAATATTAAACCCAATGTTTAGAAAACGAGTTTTTAAAAGTTAAAACATTGCAAATGATTGAAATGATCTTCCCTATGAATTCAATGTAAAAACAATGATAATGACATAAATTATATTAAATAGTAAAAATATGTTCTAGTTATACTTTACAACCATTCAATATTATAATTTAACCATATAAATTATTACGATGAAAAAAAGTTGTTTTTAATTAAAATATAGCGTGTTTTTACTATTGATTAAAATATGAAAGTTATCAAAATAATATGAAACATTTATCCAAAGTAAATTTTTATATTCTGATTCCAAATAAGAATTTTATTTTTTCAAATTGAACTTATAATCATGTAAAAAACTACTTTTAAAGTGGGTGCACCATCAAAAGGCGGAAAAACTGCATTTTTTGAAAAATACTTATTTTACCCAAAAAATTTATTTTGTTCTCATACCATGTTTTTGAATATATGTAATATGAAAAATAATTTTATAAAATTCAAAATGTTTTTAATACTATTCATAATGGCTAGTTCATAAAAATATTTTTTTTAGTGAAACTCAATATTGTGTACAAGACACGCTATCGAGGATGGTCACTCTTTCGTGCAACAGAAGCCAAGAATAGTGTTTGTGTATACTACAAGATAACATGGTGTTGTTTATAAAACAAGCTAATATTGGTGTAGCGTACAACACAAGACATCAAAAAAATTAAAATAAAATTATTTCTCATAAAATCTCAGGGCGTTACATTCTACCCCCCTTAAAATGAATTTCGCCCTCGAAATTAATCGGTGTTATAAATGGTTTTCTACTTGAAAGTTTCTCTCATATAAACCCACATAATAAAAAGGAATAATAAAACATCATTTTAAAAAGAAACGTTAGAAACATAATGGATACCCAAAGTAACTCATCATTGGGTTTCCACATGGGAGAATATAGGTGAAAATATTGATATTGAAGAGAAATCTAACCATCATGTTTGGATGCAGAGTGGTAGAGAACATGGATATGAAAAATCCAACAATCAAAAACCCATAAATTTGTGATGATCTATGGTACCATCTGATTCATTAGATATGATGGCACTAGGACAACATTTTTCATTTTCAAGATCATTTCCCTAATGTTGAAGAATATTTGATTTAAAATAAATACTTACTTTATTTTTGTACAATCTCACTGTTGTTTGTACCTTAAAAAATTTACACTTCATCTCATAGAGAAATGAAGTTGAATTTTTCTTCGGTGAAGTGTTATCAGATCATGCGATAGAATGATAGGTCATTCCATATGTCTCAAACATAAGGTTAGAAAAAGTTATATATATAAGTCCATATTATGGTGAGATTAATCATATATAGTTCCAAAAATGGACTTATAATTCATATATCATACCTCTTAATAAAATAAAACTCATTTCTACTAACCAAGGACTTCCTGTAGGTCAGTGGTAGGTGATAAAGGCCTTTCACACTTCAGTTGTGGGTTCGATTCCCGCAACCTTGTCCGACGTGACGAGTTGTCGCCCGTCCTGTGGGTTCTCCTTTTTATAAAACTACACTATTATAACAATCCAGAAATAATATCGAAAAAAGGTTCTATCCTTAAACAATATTATCTTATTTCCAATATAATCCATTTAAAATCTTTAGGCTTATCCATTATAATTCTATCTATGCTCATAGTATAAAGAAAATGATTACTAGAAATGTCATCAACCAAGCATGTGAATACTATCATTTATCCCCAATATATCATAAGATTTATCTTGTTGGTCACATTCAAAAAACGTGAATACCTTAATCATGTATTCTCTTGAAACATGAATTACCATAGAATCCTTGTGAAAACATGAATGCTTTCAAAAGTCAACTCTTTCCACATACCAAACCCCCAATATTTTTTATATACTCAAACCATGATATCAATTTGTACTTATATCAGTCATGATCTCATTAATACTATAAAAAATTTCATTATCTCTTTATCCCTTCATTATTCACATCTCATCTACTTTACAAAAATATTTCAATCAATTTTCATGGTTACCGGTACCATACAATTATTGAAAACCAATACATATATATTCCAAAATTCCACAATACTACAAATGAGATTTGATGATACTATTTTGAAATCCCATTACATAAACACTTAATCATTCCACAACATCATTTTCATACTCAAAATCATAAATAGTGATAGCATGTGACTTCCCTTTGTCCTTTCCCTTAAGAGGATTCTCACATTGATCATCATTAACCCTTGGATTTGGGAATTCATTAGCATAATGCCCCATTTCCTTGCACTTGAAGCATTGAAGTGTTGGTGGAGCTTTCTCTGTAGTCTTTCTTGTATTCACATTATTTGAAACCTTTTTCCCATTACTTCAGAACTCAGCTGCTCAATGACCTTCTTTTCAACACTTGAAACATTTTCTAGTACCTTTTAGACAATCTCCACCTTGATTCTTTCTACACTTTGAGCATAAATAAACATTCACATTCTTTTCACCATTGTTCTGAGATTTTTCCTTGAACTCCATCTTTGGTTTCTTGTCAAAACCATGAGATAGATATGTGACACCAACTTCCATTTCTACCTTCATAGCACAATTCACAATTTCATCATAGCTACTAAAGTCTCTTATAGCTAATTCCCTTCTAAGACTAGGTTTTAATCCACTGAAGAATCTGTCAACTTTACTTTTAGGTTGGATGATAAAGCCAGATGCATACCTCTCAAGCCATGTAAAATTCAATTCGTATATACCAAAATATTCATCATGCTTTTTCTTAAGCTCAAGGAACTCTTTTTCCATATTTGTTAGAAGAATATGAGGGAATTACTTATTAAAAAATAAGTTCTTGAACTCATCCCATTCCATGAATTCAATTTCATCTTGGGGCCTTGTATTCTTAATTAGAGTACACCTCTGGTCTGCTTCACCTTCTAAATGGTAAATAACAAAAATGAATTTTTTATGTTCTAAACAGAGATGTATGGAAAATATCTTCTCAATGATACTGATCCATTTCACAACAATAAGTGGATTAGAAGACCCATTGAAAGGAGGTAGACATTGCCTCATGAAGGACTCAATAGAATATTGTTCCTTTCTCTGCTCATTTGGAAGTCCAGAATGATTCGTAGCTTGTGTAAGTATAGCTATATGATTTTTCACTCCATCTCCCATAACATTGGTTTGTTCAAGAGGAAAATCATTTCATTGTCTATTACATTGATCAACATGGTTCCTTCGGGTTCCATCCATCGTCTAAAACCCAAAAATAATAGTGTGAGAGGAAAAAATCATGCTAGAAAAAAATCATAATAAAGGGGGAGTACCTTTAATATAAAACATCTTAGGTTTAATTCTATGTTCTTTACCATAATTCTAGGTCTATAACCTATACTTATACTTAACCTTAGGGACATCCCTAGACATACCATATAAATATCTCTAGGGATTTCATTAATGTTTTCACATCCTAGTTTCCAAAGGTTAACTAAACCTTCACTCTGATACAAACTGTAGAGACCCAAATCTTGAAGATATATACATTATATTACTTTTGTGTAATACTTAATACATAACAAAAACAGACACCCAAGGACCGTATTAGTTTAGTGTATTTTGAATCTCAGAACATAATCTTCTAATCATGGTGAAAGATCTTCAGCATCTCCCATAATGATCTTACCATTTGGTTTTCTTACCTAAAACCTTTCTTTATATCCTGGGGAAAAGAAAACATAAAATGGGTGAGGTTAAATTCTCAATAAGGGTAAACATGGAGAATATAAAACAATCCTTAAATATTTGGCCGTAAGAACATGAACATTAAACATCAAAATCATGAGTAATGACATAAATCTTGGCAGTTCATAAGGAATAGATCATAAAAGAACATTAACCATGATAAAATAGCATGGGAATAAAACATGTAATTATGGAAAACTATTAAGCACATGATATGATTTCCATAGTATCCAAGACATTGCTTCCAAGACCATCATAGTGGACAAAGTCCATTACTGAACCAGGTTTACTTTCCATTCCAACCCTGTATTACTGAACCGGAGTTACATTCCATTCCAGCCATGTCTATCTCATGAGATATAAATCTTTACCCAATTAATTATATGGAGATATAGGTCCCACCCATATCATATTGAAATCATTCTTATGTGTTCCAAAAAACAATCATAAATCATTCATCATAACACAAAAAATAAAATGGGTTTCATAAGCATCATCACATCATGACATAATCCATATAAAACAAATGGATAACATTTCATCAAAAGAAAAATCAAACCATTAAAATAATAAAAATTATACTTGAAACATAATCATACTAAATAATGTCATCTTAGGTGGAAAATAGTTTTGACAAAACACTTGATAAGAATTCTTGAGGAAAATATCATTTCTTCTTCAAAATCATTTTCCTTTCATAAATTGCCATTCAATTTTAAAATAAAAGGATTTTGTTGAAAATAATCATGAAATATTGTAGAGTAAGATTCATGAAAATTAGGCATTATGAAACTGTAAAAATCCATTCATGCCATATAAGTTAAAAAACAATCTTCTCGTACTTTTTCCAGAAAAGTCAAAAAGGTCCTCGTATGGTAAAAAAAAGAAAGATTCCTTCCATGGAACAATGTAAAAGTCAAAGAGGGGTAAACATTAATTTAAACAATAATGGGAGAATATTAAACACTTTTTGAAAAACATTTTTATGGGCTTGGATAAAAAATATAACCCCATTAAATACTTACGTATAAGCAATCTCGAATAAAAATGAGATTGAAAAATTATCCCTTACCTTATGTCCAATTTATTACCTATGTGTATGAGACTCCTATACAGTGGGTTTAGACATATTATTAGCTTGTAAAAGAACCATAATAATATTTATTATATCATATATGATTAACTTATGAATTTATATTACCCTTTCATTTTTCAATTTCATGTTAAAGCAGCATTTTGGGTAAAATCGTTTCATTTATCGTTCATGTTTTGACATGTAATTATTAATATGATTACTCAGATCATGATTAATTACTTCTATAATGTAAAACATTATTTAAATATAATATATATTCAGAATATATAAATATATAATAGATCGATATGTGGAAATAAATACACAGTTTAAGGAGACGGTAGGCCGTACGTACGCATGGAGGTTGTTTTCGTTTCCTTATTAAATTGAATGGAATTAATTAAATAAAATATACATAAATCCAATATCATTTATATGTCATATATTTCATGATTATTTATTATATATACTTTATAATCATTCTTGAATGGTTAACTTGGAGAAATAATCTCATTGCGTCGTGGAGATGGTAATCCGTACGTACGCATGAACGATGATATTGTTCCAATAATTATTGAATGGAATTAGAGTGGATAATATAATATCTAAGAATTAGTATCATGTTATAATAACCATATATAGTTATTCTTTACCACATTATACCCATCCATGTAAGGTGGCAGTGGAAAAATAGATTACACCACAGCATGGAGACGGTATTTCGTACGTACGCACGCACAGTGATTTCATTTTCCATAGGATGGATAGAATCTGAAATAAGTTTGGATAATATTTATAATAACATATCAGTATATTATTGATACTAATTTGATTACTTTATTATGAAACAACAAAAGAAGAGGAAGTATAAGAAGAAATGAATTTGAAAGAATCGGTAAAGGATATTACCTCTTCTTCGACGCGCCTCTTCTAAACCTCCTCTTAGGGGACTAAAGTTGGTCTTTGAAGAAGAACATGACCTCTAGAATGTTTCTAGAGAAGTGGAGAAGATAAATGGTCCGGGTTTGACAGATATTGAAGGCTAAATGTGTTGTGAAGAGGAGAGGGACGAGGTTCCCTTTTATAAGGGAGAAGAAGGGCACATTTGGAAACCTAAAAAATATTAATTAATAATAAAATGAAAAACCACATAAAAACCACAAAAAATAACTCAATTCGAATATTAGATGATATAGAGTTTTAATATCATCAATTAATAAAATATATACACGTTTTAAGTTTATTTTAATCCATATAATGCTGATTTATCCTTATTTAATCTATTTAATTTTATTTGTGGTAATATAATTATAAATTTTAAATTGTTATAAATACTTTCTTATTTGTTGTGAATTTTCCATAATTTGATACTTTATGATATTATATACCATATAAATTTCATTTTATAATTTTTAAATATCTTTTTTATTTTTAAACAATTCAATAATATATTATTTTTATAAAATATCAATAGTTTCAATTTTGACACTATTCATTTATTTGAATTTAAATAAAATATAAACAGAGAATATATTCAAACCAAAATATTTAATAGATTAATAACATGTCATATTAATCTAGAAAATTTGTGGGGAAGATTAATTAGTTCATATAATATTTATTTTAATATTTTTTAAACCATTTATTTGATATTTCTCTTAATAAAATAATTACTACCACATTTTTGTATGATTATTTAATATACAGATTTGCTACATAAAAATTAAAAATAAAATACTAGGATGAATATAAATATAATATATTAAATAATAATACTTTTAGTATAATTTATCTTCTAAAACAACCAACTTTTAAAATTTTATGTTTATTAAATTATGAAGGTGACACCTTTGACATCATTTAAAATAAAATAATATAAATGTCATAATTTGTTTTATAAGGATCCAAATTTTCCACAAGTATACACTTGGAGTATTATGGTGTATATATACTTGACCAATAAGTTTTAGTCAGGTTTTTGGGTCTTTTATGGGTATTATAATTTGAATTCAAACTATATTATTCATTTTTCACTAAATAAATAATTTCTACATCATTAATTTATAAGATATTAAGGTAATTAAATATTTCTTAAAAATTAAAAATAAATTACAATGATAAATAAAAATATTTTATCTTTCAAATTAGTATTTATAATCAAATTTATATTTTGTATAACCATATATTAAAAATACTTTAATTATTAGAGTTTGAGTGAGACATATTTCACTTTCTTTAAAATAAAATAAATTCAAGGTCTGAATCACATCCATGTGGGTTCCAATGGATTATATTTCGACCCAAATATGCCTTAGGACGACATATAATCATAAAATTCTATTAAGACAAATGTTAGGGTAATTTTATAATATAATATTTACCCTTAATTACCTGATTTACCTTTAACTATAGTAAATAAAATTTACCTTTGTTACTATTCATAGAGCCCAAAAATAAAATGTAGCCTACTAACATAATTTTGACCTACTGATTCCAAATATACAATACATTTTTCCAAATTCAAATCAAATAAGTTTCAAAAATTAATTTAAAATTAACCCCATTGTTTAGAAAACGAGTTTTTAAAAGTTAAAACATTGCAAAAGATTGAAATGATTTTACTTATGAATTCAATGTAAAATAAATTCTAATTAAATTCATTATATTAAATGGTAAAAATATATTCTATTTATACTTTAAAACCATTCAATATTATAATTGAATCATATAAATTGTTACGATGAAGAAAAGTTGTTTTTAATTAAAATATACTGTGTTTTTACTATTCATTAAAATATTAAAGTTATCATAATAATATGAAAAATTTATCCAAAGTAAATTTTTATATCCTAATTAAAAATAAGAATTTCATTTTGTCAAATTTAACTTATTAATTTGTCAAAAACTATATTTTAAGTGGGTGCGCCATCAAAAGGCTGCAAAACTGTTTTTTTAATACTTATTTTTCCTGAAAAATTTATTTTATTCTCATACCATGTTCTGGAATATGTGTAAGGTAAATAATAATGTTATAAAATTCAAAATGTGGTTAATACTATTCATAACAGCTAGTTCATAATAATATTTCATTTTTTAGTGAAACTCGGTATTGCGTAAAACATACACTATCGAGGACGGTCTCTCTTGCGTGCAATACAAGCCAAGAATAATGTTTGCATATACTACAAGCTAATATGGTGTTGCGTATAACACAAGCTAATATTGGTGTAGTATACAACACAAGACATCACAGAAATTAAAAAAAATTATTTCTCATAAAATCTCGGGGCGTTACACTCAGGGTTCCTAGGACTACTCAATGATGAGGAACATGATCCTCCTCATTTTTAGAATAAACCCAAATATCATCCAAAAATACCTCCACAAATGAATTGAAAAATTCATGGAATATTTTATCATAGAAGATATAAATATTATAGGATCATTGGTTTGGAAAAAAGGAATAAAAAGATAATCGATGTGGCCATACTTACTCTTAAAGAAGTATCTGGATTGTAAAAATCTTTAGTCATTAATAGCTTATAAACATACAAAAAGACAACATTTATGTACCCCATTTACTATTTCAACTGGAAAAATAGATTATCAAATTTTGGTAAATGATACTTGTTCTTTTCTGTTACTTGATTGAGTTTTCAGTATTCAATAGAGAGGTGGTCTGTTATGTCATCATTATTTATAAATAGAATAGGTTCCACCCAAGGTGACAGACTTAGGTGAATAAATCCTTTTCAAAAAAATCATTTAATTGAGCCTTTAACTCTTTAGAATCAATTAGTTCTATATTGTTTTAAAGAGTAGACATCGTCTTAGTACTAGGTCCCACATCAATAGAAAAGTCTATCACTCTTATAGATGGATGATAAGATCAATCATAAGGAAACACATTGGTAAACTTAATGATGACTAGAGGGAGATCATATCTCAAGTATTCTCACACCAATTCCAAAAAACTCCAATATTTCCCAAAATAACCTACAAAATGACGGGCTGGATATAATCATCCTCGTGTTTCTTTCTCCATAGAATATATGAACACCCTATCAGGTGAATTAAAAAAATCATTTAACATAACAATAAATTAGAACCTTATTAGGAGTATTCCATCCCATCGTGAGGATTACGAAAAGATGTTTTATGTCTATTATCATAAAATCCAAGCATGTTTAGACTATGATATGGGGAAAAATCATGCAGGACAACGAATACCCTACTCTATATCCATTTTGACGGATATAGTGATGTTAATAACAAAAGATAAAATCTACATAATAATATTTAGTAATTTTACATCATGAGAAGATAAAAATGAGGGAGATCCACTAGTATCAAATAATATATAAAATAATGATGAATCTATAGTGATTACACTTCTAATGGTCTCTAGAAACAAATATTCTTAATATAGAGACATGTAAACTATGTGAGGAAGCCTTATTCAAAATGCCTATGGATGTAACCCTTTATATTGTGAAGCATATAATTTCACCATCCCATTTTTAAGTGTTTATTAGACCTTTCCATTGTGGGGAGTTGAAATAAAATGTAAAAATTTATATATGTGGCATGAGGGACTGCAAAAACCAAATATCTTGGGTGCAAAAATGAATTCCATCTTCAAATACCAAACTTTTGCATGATAGAATCAAGTAAAATGCCTCTTACAAGAACTGTAGGTGATATATGTTATTCTAGTTATAGTGATCCATCACATGGATCATCACACATTATTTTTCAATTAAAGGAACTTACTGTACTGCCTTTGGGAGAAAATGGATATCCCATCAACCTTATCTTACTATCCAGATCAGTTTCAACAATCAACGATTTATCTAGTATATTAGAATAATAAGTGATATTCAATACCAATCCTTGAGAATTGATTTTAGAATAAAGTCCCATCGAGAATATTCCAACCTTCAGTTTATTATTAAGCAGAACCTTAACAGAAAAAAATACAGCTCAGAAAAATGGTTCATGTACAACATCACATTCTTATCAACCTACTTGATGTTAAAGAACTCTATATAATTTTCCAATACCATAATCTCTAGATATATCTAATTAGTGAAAATACCTTTATAATCCTTCTAGTTCAAGCCCTCACACTTCTTAACTTTCAATATCAAATCTCACAAACTCATGTTGGGGCCTTTCAACTTAACGGTAAAACATTTCACCTCAATTGGTTCATTAATTGAAAAGAATTAAAATATAATCTATATATTTTTTTGTCTATTTCTCATTCAATCAAGGATCATTATAGTATTGGGACTCATGTGACTTATAGTGAAGAAACTCCTGATCACAACACAATTATTTTTCCCTTTGAGGTTCCAAAATTGAATCTTGAATGGGAATGTGTGCTGGTGCCTATCCTATATCATAGATTGTAAAAACAATAATCTTAATAAGATTCTAGTCTATAGGATTATTTTCTCATTTTCATTCACTAGAAGCTTCCACATTGGGCCTATTAAATGTCTTCTTAATGGAATGACTCAAAAATACACCAACATATAACACAAGAATCATATGTATGATTACACATGCTTGAGATATATAAATAATAATCCAATCAAACAAAATTCAAGATTTAAATATCTAAATATTCAAAAATAGGTAGGAAAAATAATAAAAATAGATCAAAACATTCTTCAGTATACTTTTACCAAACACCCATTTTGATATAAGGCACGTCACAATGAGAGCTATCTAGGAACTCACTCAGAAATACACCCTATGTCTCCACAATTCTATCTCGTACATACCTAGACATCCGAACTTCATATAGAATTCTATAAAATATGCACAACCTTTCCATTTAATTCTAATTATTCGAAAACAATCTTGGATAACCTAGTACTATAATAGCTGAGAAGGATCTAAAATGGCATGATGGGAATTCCTCATCCCCATCAGATGGATACTATCACCAGACATCATGAAAGAAATAGATGGGAATGATTTTTCCATAAAATAGTTGAAGTAAATGGATACACGTCAGTATTATTAGAACTCCACAAGGAAAATGTACAAAAAAACAAGGAAAACGAACCCATATAGTACATCATCAAATTAGTCATCTTAAAAAAGATAAAATCTTATACATAATATGAAATGAGTGGATAAAATATCCACCGGTCACCTCCATGACTCTAGGTCCGAATAATTAATAAAATCCACCACCTCCAAGTGTGATTTTTCTTTAAGTTGGACCTGCCATAATAAAATATAAAAATTCTTAATAGAAAATGTAGGGTGTGAGATATAAATCACAATATGATCTCACCTATTTTTCCATAATAAATTCCATAAAAATAAAACACATATACATTAAATGGAAATAAAACAAGGAATGTAAAGAAATTAACATGTTTTGAAATAACTTTCTTTCAAATTAAAAATATGAAAAATATATTACTACATGTTTCAAACATGAATAAATTAAAATTTTATATAAAACATATATAAATTAGTTTTCTTAAATTAAACAATTCTGTAATCGATGATATGTATAACTAAGTAAAGAAAAACATTTAACCATTTAGAAATCCCCATGAAAAGTTAGTTTCTACTAATATTATCCTCAAATATCTCATAGTAATCATGGATACGGATTGGTGTAAACTTAATGAAACTACACCCCAAAAGGGGAACCCATTATAAGAATTCTACACCCCAACAAGGGAACACATTTCTAGATTTTCATTCCACAATTATTTTTTTATAGTTGTAAATATCTATCCATTTCAAGGTAGAAAATGTCCTAACATGCTTGTCAATGTTACCATCTAATAACAAGGATAAAATGTGATTCAAACTATAAATCAATCAATATTCAGTAGGTAAATTAATCATTCAATTTAATAATTTCTTTTTTTCAACATGCCTTTTCATTTCAAAACTAAAATCATAGAATATTATCATATTAATTCCCTTCTAAAATCATTAATAAATTTAAGGAATTTTCTCAAAAATAAATAGTAAATAATTTTGTTACACCTTGTTTCAGATAATTCCATAATTGTTTTAAAAAAACTACCTCAAATTAAAATACCATTAAAAAAGTTGTTTTTTAAAATCTCCACGCCCTTTTAAAATCCCACATCAAATAAATTAGATTTTTGGGGTTTAAAATAATTTAAAAACTCATTTCAAATCAGTAAATACATATAGGGATTCAATTTTATTCCAAAAAATCATATTTAACCACCATCCATTTATCACTTAGTGATAGAAAAGTGCTGCAATGGGATCATGAATGATAAATTTGGGGAAAGAGATAATGAAACAAAAACTATTATCAAGATCCAAAAAATGGAGTTTAGATCCATAGATATGATGGTGATCAATCAAACTCTATGTAAGAGAGAAGATAAAATAAAAAGAATCCACATGAGAGATGACTAACTTACCCTAAATAGGTCACTCAAGATCAACCATGCTTTGATCTACCTATAAATGGGGTTTTGCGATCCAAACCCACATCTTGGAAGAATTATAGACAAAGGAATTTGATAAGGGTTGCATGGTGTTTGATTAGTGGCTATAAAATGGATCAAAATATTTTAAAATTAATTTTAGGGGATTAAAAACACATGTGTATGGGTTTTTTGAAAGGCCGCATCGTAAGAAATAATTTTTATCACTAACTGCAAACCATCTACGAGACTCTAATTGGGGCCCATGGGTTGGCTCATGGTTACTTTAACAGCACGTGAATGGTAAAAACCCATACAGTTTAAAATCACATTGTATAACAGAGAGGTCACAAGGTTTAAAAAAACTTTTCATTCCCTTTCAATTTTTCAAAAAGGCCTCATGGATTCCTTGTTCAAACTAGACAATTTTTTCCTAACTATTCACCAAAAGTGCATATCCCCTTAAATCTTAAAAATTTTCCAACTTCAACATGAAATAACCAAACATGAATAAAAAAATGTAATACCAAAAATGGTGCAACAAGTGCCTACAATATGTAAAAAATATATTAAACAATGTGTTTTATTTGAGAAATCCTTTATTCTTCTTAGCATATCCCTACATATCAATCCCAAAATATTTCATGATATTTTGGGAAAAATAAAACATAATAAAGGGGTGATCTCAATTGAAGTATAAAGATATGTTTACATTTTATTCTCTCATGAGTACATGTTGATTATCAATATGGAACAGAAAATAACTAATTCACATTCCATTTAGGAATTTTTTTGAGAAGAATATAGAGGGAATAAAGGATGATTAAATAAATCCATAAAAATAATCACATGATCATGAAACTTATACATAGATATTATTAAAAATTGGGTTATCAAAAATAAATCACAATATAATCTCATAATTTGGGAATTCATATTGAAAGACATCATAAACATACTCTCAACAAAATTTTCAAGTCCGTATAAAATTATTGTTAGAAACAAATCTAATTTGAAATTGTTTTTTCATGAGACCTAAAGATGCATCAATGAGATATGTAATTTATGGCCCATCCCATCACATAATAAGTTCAATGTATTCCTCTTATGAAATGGGTGAAACATTAACAAAATAAAAATTCATATTTTAAACATAACATATAAAATGGTAGCACATACGTCAATCAATAATAATAAACTATCCGGAGTAATATGGAGAATAGTAAAAAAATAGTGAATCCCTAGTCAAAATTATAACAAACCACCAAGATAAATAATAATTATGGTGTCATTACAATATATCCCTTTTATAGAATATGTATAATAATTGATTTTTCATTTAAAAATATAAATTCCATGAAAATTTAATTAAAACATTCCATAGTAAAAAGAACATTTTAAATTTGGAAATCACATTTTTAAAATGGATTATTGACAAAAAAATTCCAAAATAATTTTCATTGATAATAAACATGATTTTTTTTAAAATAATCTTTAAATCATTGAGTGGTTAGGATAGTATAAAATTCCATAAATTTCTTAAAAATTAAAAAAATCCTTTCACACTTTTCGAAAAGGGAAATAAGTACTTCTTTAAAAAATGAAAAGAAACATTATTTCAAACCATTATTTAAAAAGTCAATCATGTGTAAAAATTTCCTTAATAAATCTTTTGGATAATTTAAAAAACATTTTTTTAAAACATCTTTAGAAATAATGGTTTTGGAAGAAAAAGGATTATTCTCTGAAGAGAAAAATGATGTAATATTTTATTAAAAACATTTTATTAGTCATTTTATATACCAATGATATTAAAAATGGTACTATTACATTAAAATTTCTTTAATTACCAAATTATAATATGATATATATATTTTTGATATAAATACTAAATAATTCCCCCAAGGGAGACTTAATCATAAACAATTTAGAATAATGATAATATTGCGAAATTATCCATTAAGACCATGGTAACATTAGAATAAAATGCCACATGCAATAAATAAATTCAAATTAAACTATAAATACAATTCACAGAAATAAATTCATGATATAACATATCAAAAAGGGCAGTATATTCACCACAGAGAGGAATAATTGGTTAATATGGAATACAAAAGAAGTCAAACACAATGTAAGGGTTTCTCATCTCAAATAGTAAACATATATTATTTAATAAAACTCATTTATATTATACATTAATTGTTTAATTATATAATTTTATCAATCATTTATTATTAATTATTTGTTAAAATCATTATCTCGGATGGCTATCTCTTCATTTTTCAAGTATTTTTTCATTTGGTAATTTATGTCCATTTAATTTGATCATTTTAATATCAAATACATAATTTTAAACATGATATAAATATTATATATATTAAGTATATATGCATTTATAATCATCCATAAAATTCAATGATATAAATCCGATTAAACTATTTATGGAGATGTTAGGTCGTTCGTATGCATGAATAACGTTTCCATTTTTATTGAAAAATTTGAATTAAAAGAATCAAAAAAATATATCACATTTTCATGAGTCATTATTTTTTATTATATATTAAATATATTAATTAAATTTAACTTTTTTACCTACCATGTAAAGAAATAGTGAAAAAAATTCACATTTCTTCATGAGGTTGTAGTTTGTCATACATACGAACGACTTTATCGTATACCCCATAGAATAGAAAGGAAGATGATATATGTGATATTATAATTTATGTTGTGTATGTATGTTAAAAATATCATATATATTAGTTTAATATAACTTTATTAACATTCAAATAAATTAGAAAAGGAAAAATAACATCACATCGTTTCGTGATGTGGTAGTCCGTAGTACACATGAGCGACGTTATTGTTTTACAATGGATTATAAGGTAAGTATGTAATGTGATATTATAATTTATCAAGTATATTAATTTAAAAAATATAATAATTTTTTTATGTCAATCATTAAATAAAATCATGATATATGGTGATGGAAAATAAATTACATTGGTTCATGAGGCTGTAGTTCGTCTTTCACATGGTCAGTGGTTTAGTTTCAATTTGATGGAAGAAAAGATGGATATAGGTAATTACCGTTAAATAATAACATAAAATAATATTTAATATATATATATTTTTATTTAATCATGGTTTAATAATATTTTATTAATGTGGAATGATAAATAATATAAAAATTATCGATTTAGAATTTTGCCTCTTCTTTAGAAAAATTCCCTGGGGTTCCAACAAAATCCATTCATGGTTGAAATTATGATAACTTATAGGAATATATGGTATTTTTATTTATTTATTTAATTTATTTAGATAGGTATTGGTATTATTTTTTTTGTTTTAGGACTATTAAAATGAGAGGATAGGGGACATCCTTTTATATGTGGGGGAGAGTACACGAGTGGAATTTATTAAAATAAAAAGTATTACATACATTATTATCATGTAAAATTTATCCAAAATGTTTCAATATAGAACCATGGAATATATAATGTCTATATATGGATATATAATATATTTTAGAAATTTTTTGCGTCATTTTTAACTATTACTGTTTAGTTTAACCCCATGTAACCCCGTTTTAAAACTAAACATGGTAAATTATATTTACTCAATTTAATATTAATTATAAAAAATTAATTTTACATTGTTTTTAAATATAAATTAATTTTATTACAAATATGGAATATATTTTTTAAATTAAATTTATATAATGGTCAGTTTTCAATTTAAAATTAATCTTATTGATGCATACAAAATTTGTTTTCAAAAGAAAGGCTTTCAAAAGTTTTATACATTTTTATATAATTCATTGATTTGAATAATGAATCCAATGAACTAAATTAGTTAAATTTTAATAAAATTTTACTATTTTTACATTACAAACAATTAAAAAATTAATGTATCATTGTAAATAATGTAAAAAAAGTCATTCTTCAATAAAAATCAGTGTCTTTCATCATTCATGAAACAAATTAAACAGTATATAAATTATCATTAAATTCACAAAAAGATATTTTTTAAATGTGTATTTGATAAATGTTTTTTATATTTTAAAATAAATTTTCTATATTTGAAAAAAAATAATTTTAATTTTTTTGGGCAAATGGAGAGTAAACCTTTTTTTATAAAAATACTTTTTTTCAGAATATCATACATTTTCATTGAAATTGTACTTATTTTATACCTAATAAATTTTTTCCAATTGATTTATTTTATAAATATGAAAAATATTTAATTTTAAATATTTATTTCTCAAATCATTCCCACCTACATAATGTTTAATTTCTAATAGACATTTTAAAAAAATAATATTTTCATATAGTATCATGTTTTGTTTAAACCTACTCATGTGTGCATTTAAAGATATCAAAGTGATTGTGTTATTTTAAAAAATAAATATAAAATAAATTAAAAATCTATTAAATTATATTTTATAAATGGTTTTACATTTCTAATACACTGTTGGACATTATGTTCATCTTTTAATGCCTCGAAGTCTTACATTCTACCCCCTTAAATAAATTGTGTCATCAAATTTTTTTCTTGATATCAATAATAAAGGTTTTAAATTGTGAAAATACCTTTTCAAAGAAATAGACACTGTTAAAAGGGTTAATTAAAATTAGTATTAAATATATATTGATGGATGTTTGATGTTTATCTATAATTACATATTTTTTGGATTCCAAATAAGAAAACATTTTTTGGAGTTTGTGATATGGACATGGAAGAAAAACATAAAATTTTTTGAAGAGTTATAGAAAAAATTGAAATAAATAAATTGAGAAATCTATTAAATTTATCAAAAACAAATTCATAAATATGAAATAAGTTAAAATTCCATTTTATTCATCATAAATGAATTTACTAGAATACCTATTTTTTTCAGGATCCTTTTCCTAATTTTGAGTAATTTTTTTACAATCAATGCTGAGGTTATAATAAAATATTTTTACATGATATCATTATACTTCATAGGAACAATTTATTTCTTTGAATGTGATTGAAATCAGTTCATAATTAATTTATCACTCAAAGTCAACAATATCCAAAATGAATTTTTATGTGTGAAACACTAATATTAACTATTTATAGATCATGAAATGAATGAGAATTCATTCCTACCATCACATGATATCATCCAAGACAAAAATAGTTTGCACAAGTTATCTAATAGTACAATAATTTCTCACACTTAAAAACTAACCCCAATTTTTAACTTAATCCACTTCATAAATAGTTAACCTTAATACTTGTTCAAAATATTACTATTAAAATTCGGTTTCCAAAAGTTTAGATGGAAGGTTTCTTAATTATCAAAATAAACATAACATTAGATTACCCAAACGACATAATGTAAATATTAAGTTCCCATTATAAGTATATGAAAAAATTTATCTCCAAAAAACCATAAAGAATATATCCATTCATCCAAAAAATATATTTTTTAATTATTAATGAAATAAAATCATAGATTAATAAATTTATTCCCTAATTCCACAAACATTGTGAACTCCATAAAATATAACATATACCATCAAATCACTCAACAATTTATAGGTAATGAATAATAAACCATGATAATATATTCATAATTTTTACCAAAAAATTGGTAATATATTATGTATTATCCTCCCTCAATCATGATTTTTCTTAAAGAATCAACTTTCCACGGTGTTACATTTCTTATTTATAGTACCAGAAAACATATGTTTTCAAGTACTTATATAATTTTGTTTTTTTAAAATACATATATATTTTATGATTGTTATAATGATAATATAATTGATAAAATACTTTTGGAACATAATTCATGAATCCAAACACATTTTCATGTTATTCATTTTGCTTCTTCCATAGTAAGATCATATTCTTAACCTTGGACCCTTAGCTTATTATCGGGTATATTACATTGATGCATGGGAAATTATTTTTTATACATTTAGATATCATCATTTTTGAATCATTGAACATTATTTCATTCCCATTAAATAGATAAAATGATGTACATTCTACCTACAGATATAGAGAACTGTCATTCCCCTCACTAAAGTACCGGTGTGTTTCTTTCCACAATTATCAGATTGGGTAAATTTAATATTTCCCTTAATTCATTATTCCATGAATCAAAACATTTCAATATCATCCACTTATCTTATTACTTCCCATAGAAGCCATATGAACTGTATAATTATTTCTTTATCTTGATATTTCAAGAAACTATGTACTCATATGATAAAAATGTTTTATAGATTAGTTCTCTTGAAATATTTCTATTAATCCCCACAAAAAAATGTTCAATATTTCTCTTTAGATTATAGATATAGTTTATAACATGACTTTATAACCATGTAATGTTGTATTCATACTTATAAACAAAGTCATCTCCCATTTTTCTTAGATTTAATCAATTTATCCCCATATTTCATAAATTGCATGAGAGGAATATACTTTTCATTTTCCAGTACCATAAAATCGTTCCATTACATATTTCTTATTTTTTCTTCAGAGTATGTTTTTTTCATTAATTACAATAATGAATTCAAATATCCTGATAGAGGATAAACTTCTATGAAAACACTCCCCTTTTCATTTCTTTTTGAAGAGATAAATATCTTACCTAAGGAATTAATCCATTGCTTGGCTACAAATAGATTTTTATTCAAAGAATATATTGGATCTTTCTTACACGTAAAGTGATCTATCATTATTAAACCACATGGAGGATCATCAGTATACTCTATAAGGTCAATTTTATTAATAAAAATTGGATATTGTTTCCCTAATATGGTTATAATTTGATCTGTTTTATATATAGCTTCAACTCCTGCTTCATTATCATTCCCATGAGGGAAATTCCTATATAGGGTGTGTGAATTAATATAGTTTCCTTCGCAACTAGTATGATCCATTAATAATAAAATGGAATAAAATAAATAAAATCATATTTATAAACCCAGTTAATGATAGAATAAATGAAGTTCATATTTATTAATAAAAATATGATAGATTTATTAGATTTAAAAATATTATTTAATTTTTAAATCAAAATCAAAATAGTTTTAAATTTATTCTTTTATTATAAGGTTTTATTTAAATGTTTAATTTCTAAATATTATAAATCTAATTTGAAAATATTAATATAATTTCTTAAATTATAATATAAAAAATTATTTTTATATTTAGATATCTTTAAAAAAATATTTATTTTTAGTGAATAATGAAAAATACAAATTTTTTTCCAAAAAGCCTTTTCTAATAAATAATTTAATAATTTTTAAAGTACCAATTTTTTTAATATTATTTCATGTAAAATAAGTATTTTTTTATTTAATCTTCTTAATAACATTTGAGTCAACATTATATTGGTTTTTATTATATGCTTTCTTTTGGGGTAAAAGACAAGTATTTCTAAAATTATTTTTAAAGTAATTTTTTTTATTCATTTAAATTAATTAAAATAAGAAATAATTGGTAATTTATAAAATCAAATATGTAGATTATATATCAATAAATATTTATTTATTTTCATATAATAATAATTATTATTCCAAGAGTTAATATAAATTCATCTTTTCTTCAAAATGATACTCTTCTTGGAAACATGTGTTTTCATCACGTATGTGGGTTTTGTTTTAAATTAAAATTTTATACATAAATAAATTATATTAGGTAAAAATGATTCTATATTTGGAAACTAAAAAATTTATATTCTCTAATAATTAGAACTTATTTTTTTTTCAAAATTTAATAGTGGAAATAGAAAAAATTAATTATCATGGTTATGGTAAAAATTTATTTACTAAATGAGTAAAAAAAATATAATGTTTAAAATTACCCAAAAATTTCTATAAAGTATATTTAGATCCATATTTCAACCACACATCTTATATAATTGACTATTTTTAATTATTGGTGCCTTTTGACATGAAAAAACATTGATGGAATTCTTTATTTTCAAAAATTATATGTGTACCACTCACCTCACTTATAAAAGGTCACACATATCCTATTATATTTGGGCCTTAAAAATCAATTAGTTCGGCTGATATCATCTAAAATAACTACTATATTTCTATTATCTCATCCAAGAGGCCTTATTTTGGGTGGAAAATTCAAGCAATGAAGGCCTTTAGTGTAAATAGAAAGAAGTTATCCAAAGAAGAGGTAATTTTATTCAATGGAAATTATTATATAATTTATTCCTATAACACAATAAATTATCAATAATCAATTATTATATCTAGAAAGTCCATTCATAGGCAAATCCTCTAACCATTTTTTAAATGGAATGAAAATTACAATAAACAAGGAAAATGACGAGGGCGTAGATATTTCCCACATCCAAATGACATTTCCTACCATAAAGAGACATTATTAATCCATGATTATATAATATTATATGTATAATCCATATAATGATATTTTTTTGTTAATTTTTTAACGAAATACTTATCCTATTTCATAAAATGGGTTACCAAATCATCATTTGAGCGTACGTCGGACTACGGCCTTATGAACTGATGTCGTTCATTTTTTCACTACCACATATCACAATTGGGTATGATAATGGATATAGATAATATATATGATATTTAGAAAAAAATTAAACTTTTTATTAATGGTATCTTATATACCTTTTTCCATTCCATTCTGTAAGAGGTATGATGATTCCATTCATGTGTAAGATAATCCACTGCCTCGTGAAGTAATGTGAATTGTTTTGACAAACGATTTACTTGGAATGTATTAATGGGGATGATAATGAATATATGTGATATAAATGTAATAATTATGATATTAATTAAATTTTTATCATTTTTAAAATATATTATATGATTTTATTTCTTACTTTTTTCACTTACTGAGAAATGATAATTTCTTTCAAGAATATGTGGACTACCACCTATATGAAGCGAGTTAACTCTATTTTTATAAACAAAAAATATAAATTATATATATAAATAAACATAATCATATAATATGGTATATATAATACTGTTATTATTCTAGAAATATAATATATTTCTTACCTCATTTCAATAACGATCATTGAAAAGTGGAAATGTTACTAATTGTGCATATGACCAACCATCTCAACGATCTTAACATTCTCTATTTCTCAAAACATAAAATCATGAATGGTATTAAAAGTATAATTGGAAAATAAATATGATAATAATTTTTTTATAACTATTATGGATAAATTTTGAATAATGTCATTTTTAACCATAGTAATCTTACCAAAGTCGTTTTTGGCACCTAAGATGAATATGGTCAAATCATCTGGTTCCAAAAAAAATATAAACTAATTTTTTAGAACATGGTAATAAGTGAAATAAAAGTATTAGTAAACCATATAAAGGATATCAGACAAGTAAATAAATAACAGAAGTTTATTATTCATGAAGATAATGAAATATTTTACTTGTCAAACTCAAGGTAAGGGGCTTTATCTCAATTTCCTTTCATTGAGGCATATTTTGATGTTATACACTTATAATATTTTACAAAATGTATATACAACCCATTTGACATATTATAACATCTATTAATCTATTATAGTGGTAATTATTATTATATTTAATTTTATTCCTTCTTAGGTCTTATAGTTTTAATATTTACAAAGTGGTGTGGGAATTTTGTTTAAAAAAAATCCATTTTAATGTTGTCCCTTTAAATATTTATTTTCTATGTCCATGTTCTTAAAATGACTTTATAAAAAATTTATGGGAAAAATATATATAAATTAAATCTTATGTAACTTTTTACTTCATTTTCAAATATTTTAAAATTATAAATTTTTCTATGATTTATAAGGAATGTTTTAAAGAACAGTATAAGGAATATACAATTCTTAACACACGTGATGAAAATGAATTTGTCTGCCATTGTGGTCATTATTTGATTTCGATATTCCTTAAAAATAATTCATGTTTCCATCAATAAAAAAAATTTCCTATTTTTTTATTTTGGTATTCTAATTGAGTATTTAAAAGAAAATGGAATTGTTTTATCTAGAAGGGATTTTCATATGAGTTTTAAAGAGTTTTCTAGCATTTTATGATGAAAAAGTAAATACATAAAATGTGTTATTCATTTTGTGGTTCTTACACATTATATATTATGGGTGTGCCTTGATAACATCGAGTAATCTAATTATAGAATTACAATTTGTACACCCAAATATCGCTCTAAATAATTGGGTAATGATTATTTTCTCTAGAGAATTATACAGGATATTGGTTATATGGTTTTTCAAATTTGTATGGTTTTTATAAAGGATCTATAAGGGTTTTATAAGATGATATCCCAAGGTACCTACATGAAATTTTTATGGTTGATAATTTGTTTTCATGTAAATAGTTTTTTAAATAGTAATATAAATTATATTTTTAAAAGAATTATAATTTCATTTCTATGTAAAAAGTTATGTTTTTAAGAAAATATTATTCATGTGTGTTCATGTTTTTCACTAGACTGATAGATTTCCTAGTTTTATGTACCTTATTGGGATATTCTTATTATCCAATATTTTGAAAAAAATATATTAGTTAAGTATGGGTAAGGGAAAGGAAGAAGTCAGGTTTAGATCCATGAGGATTTTTATGGAAAAAATCATTTTTTGTTATAAAAGTTTAATCTGATGTGAATAGTGGGTACTGACTATATGTTCCCACTTTATACAATATGGTTTTATTATGTATGAGTTATGACTAGATTCTATAAAATAATAAACATGTAAGAAACTCAAATACAATAGAATTAATTCATGACTTAAAACATATGATTATTTAAATTTTATATTTCAGTACATATACCAAGACAATCCATGATCTGGGAAAAGTGGATCTTAATATTTATTGATGAAAAAGGTAAAAAATAAAATTATATTATTATAAGAGAGTTTAAAAAGACATGAACTAACAACCACTATTATATCATCATCAATAAAATAAGAGAAAAATTCAGGAGCTCTAAGATTCAACATCATACATGTTTCCATGATCTCATTCTTTGATAGAGCATCTACCTTCTTTTTTGATACACTATATACATGGGAGAAAATCTGGTTAAGATATATGAGATGATTAATATAATCAATTCAGTGTGGTAGGATTCCCTATGGTACATCTTTTTTTTCATTCTTCATGAGTTGTGATAACAATTTTTATGTCTCATTCAATCCATAAGATAGTCCACATGTGTTGGATAAAATGTATGATGGAATTGATTATCACCCATAATTCAGCTTCACATAAAGTTATAATGAAAATATTATACTGAAAAAACCCTTTTAAATAACCATTAGGTTTTCGAAAGATACCTCCATAGCCCGAAGGACTTGGATTGTTGGAGTCTTCACCATCAACATTGTCCCTATTACAAAAGAAAATTAGGATAATCCACCACAAATATTTATTAACCAAGGGATTTTTTGATAATCCAATGACACCCAAAAGTCTATGAATTCTAATATCAGACACACTGTATTTCATATCTCTCAGTTACACTCTTACAGTAGACTACACTTCTTGCTGTAGAGTTGTGGTACCGGCGAATGTATAAGGGGTTCCTGATCATTAAACATCCCCTCATTTTCACCTAACAGATCAATGTAAGGATAGATACTACAACTAATAATAGAATTTTCTTGATCTGGTCACTCTAAATAGTGTCACTGAGGAAATCCATGTGTTGGCCAAGCCACCAACAAGTATTAATATCAATTCCAAAAATATGTCCAACATAATTCCACAACTCTCTTTCAAAAACACGGTTATTGAAGAGATGCTGGATATTTTATTTATCTATAAAACAATGATGGAAATCTGTGAAAATTTATTGTCCCACATTCATTATTTATTCATGTATAGGTATCTTATTTCTCTAAATTATCCATAGGATATTGAATCTTGTAGGCTATATGAATTCAACATTGAATTTAGACAGGCATTATGGTTTCATAGTTGGACTCCAATTAGAAATTTTTCAGTATTACTTGGAAGTGAACTAAAAATTAATATAAGGCTTTCTCTACAGAGTATCAATATTTATGAATTTGTGGTTTTTAATTTCCATTAAATTCTATAATTAGATGAAATCAAGAGTTTTATGATCAAGCAGTTCACCAATTGTCATTTACAGTCTCTCAAGAGGAATGATTATCCTGTCTATGACTGTATGATCATGCAAAAAGGTGTTCAAAAAATTTATATAAAATTTCATATTTTCCATATATTTAGTGTTTTTAATAATTTCATTAAAATAGTTTCTTATTGACATCCATACAGATGATCCAAGACAGTGTGTTTTTTATCCCGCAGACTCTTCCTGAATCTACTAAATATGAATTCATAGGAGGAATCAATAGTGGTTAAAAAATTCCTCATGAAATTACTAACCAATCTATTATTCAAGATTTTAGATCCTTGATTCCATGACCCCCCATTTTTATCGGCTTGATACACTCCTTACGTGTGATATTTTTCAGTTTTTCTTCATGCAAAAACCCAGTTCAGAAAACGTTTCTTATCATATACTATATATCCTTGATGACACACATTGGAAAACTATATAAAGATAATGAAAATTCAAATTTTGAGGTGATGAATTAATTAAAAAGTAACACACTCCCATCATGGTATGTGGACTTATCATTCAATCTAGATAGTTTATTGATTATTCTAGAATTGATTCTGCTAATAATTTGTCTTTTCAGTTATCCCAATAATAATGGAACACCAAGATATATAAATATAAAGGATTACCTTTTACATGAATGGACCAAAGACATCATTTTATATATATATTTTTGGATAGTACCTCTTTTAATGCTTTAGGGGGAACCCTTAAATAATATGTCAACTTAGAGATACATTACATGACTCGAAGGTATTAGATCCATAATTCCCATCTCACCACAAAAACTACATAGAACTCCCCCCAAGAGTATATGGTGTCGTGATATAGTCCAAAATCACATGAATTGTCGGGTAGCTATCCTATGTAGTGTTTTAGAGGCCAAGTATCGATGCCAATTATCATACCCTCTCATTCTTCTAAACCTGGTTAGCCCTACTATGGATAATGTTCCTGGTTAGAATCATCATATGAAGCATTTTACTTGTAGAGTCTCTATCTAAAATTCAATTGGTCTAATTGTTTTAGGGATTCTTGAATCCCTTGATTTGGACCAAATTCCTTAAGGTGACCTGAAAGCCTAACTGGCCCATAGTCATTGGGTGGACCGAAAGCCTTGAGGACTCCAAGGACCAAACTGGTGGACCAAAGGCCAAATCAGATGAATAGTTTTAGAAAAAAATATAGCAAATAGTACATGATATAGTTAATTCTAAAATAACACTACAAAAACCTAGAAATATGTCCCCACCTATATTTGAACTTGGGTCTCTTGAATTCACAAAAAGAGTCCTCACTTACCGGGCTGAGGATCATGTGTATGAAGGATCCCCTTTTCACTCTAATTTTTCTTATGATCCTACTCGGTTTAAAAACAGATAAATCACCACCATACATATTAAAGTATTTCTCCTAACTAATGTCTGACCTAGGGAATTCCTCATAATGGTTGAAGTTATCCTGGATGTTATATATTGTTCTCTTTAAGGATTTCCCAAATAAAATAATGTCATTATCATATAATATATGTGATGGAATGTTATCATTCGTACCATCTTTAATTTTCATGTATATGACAACCTAACAAAGTTATTAGTTATAACTACTTAGGTAATCCTTAGAAAGAGATAAAATAATCCCTGAGATTTTATCCCCTAGTCATACACCTCTATCATATGGAATGTATCATATGGATGTCCCATTGATTAAGATAGATAGCCTCACTAATGTGAGATTGAAGATTTTCAATCAGAAAAAGGACAGTTATAATCCATATAACATAGGTTTGTTGTGAAGAAACCTCCATTTTAGTGTGTTAAAATCCATAAGTTTATAAATTTTAAGGGAAATTTTATCTTATTTCACATTTCCTTCCTAATGTTAACACATTATGAGGTTGTAAAAAGGATATTCTGAATACCTATTCTAAGGAAAAATCCATTCTTATTCTAATTAATTATATCCTTAATGATTTCTCCATACTATACTTCATTATTTTAATAATGAATTTGGTGACATTATTACCAAGGGAAACTTCTCTGAAGTATTTAATACCATCTTTATTTTCCTTCATGATATATTAGTCAATGGATATTAAAGTGGTTCCAAGTGGAAAGTAAGAATTTGTGAAGAACTCACTTATTACACTTATCATTCCCTCATATATAATATACCCATAAAGCATAAAGAATTTTTTTCTCAATCCATCATGTCCAGTATCACTTTCCATGTTGAGATAGAAAAGAGAATTCTTGATTTCATCTTTATCCAGTTCTCTAATGACATTTTTATTCTACTTCTCATCAATTCCAGTAAAAAAGTTTCCAATAAACATTGATGTATATTAAATCCCATAATCTTTATAGAGTCCATTTATATAATCAACCACTACCTTTGATAAATCATTTTCAGAAGTGTACAACTACCCATCAATGTTGATGACATTATTTACAACTATTACTCTCTTATCAAAGTTAAGTATGTGGAATAATTTTCAATTATTTTCCCATTTATTGAACCATTTCGCATTAAAATGGTTTCAATCCAGCCTCTCATTAATGGATAAAATTTTATCCATCATTGGGTGAACATTTCCTTCCCTTTTAACGGATATTTCTATTTCTATGTTTTATCTTGGATTCATGAATGTTTTTTTGGTATTCTGAATATCTAGATAAAATTTTCAAAATATTATTTTTCTGAATTCCCTTAGGTGTCCCTTAGTGTTTTCCAATTTTTTAGCATTCCTCTAGAGTGGGTGACCCATTGGTACCATCTATCAGGCCTCCAAAACAATTTCCCATCATCTTGGAATGACAACACATCCATTGTTGAAATGAAAGTAGAGGTGGTTCTCTTTGACATGGTGGATAACTCCTTAATTAAAGGGTTATGATCATAGTGATATTTGGGGAGGGTGTAGTTAGAGATCCCACTAGAAAAATCTTTTCATTTATTTTTACAAAGAATATCTCAAGCTATGTTTCATTTCATTAATTCATGGTATACCTACTCCAGTTAAAGTTATCTCTATCAATTGGGACATCAGTATGATTATACTAGTCAATAGAAGATAATAATTTAGTTGCTAATTCCATATTAAAGTTGAATCTTATTCTTTCATCAGATTTCAAGAATGTTTTAATGTCACCCATATTCACCTACTTGTAAACCAAATTCCAAGATATTTCCTCCAAATACCTCCAATGGTCTATTTTCATAATATATTATGTTTATTCATAAAAAAAGAACTAAAATTTATAACATGAACTATGGATTGAGACAATTATGTTGTGATTTTTTGGATGTAATGTATCTATTTGAATGGTATCATGTCAATGAATCCAAAAATGGTCCATGATATAACTGTAATGGTTTTATGGAATAGAATGGCATCCCATGGAATCCCACATAAAATTCTTCTAGTTCTCACCTATAATTTTGGGTTCTTATATTCCAATAGACATTGGTTTAATGGGAAAAATAAAATTCCTATGTCATTTCCCCATTATGCGGTTCCCTAGCCCTTGGAAATTCCATTATAATGTCTTCATTGTTTGAGGGTCTTTCTCTAGTTGTAGGTCATCTATCATATTCCATTAGATTATTTATATTCCATATCTTCCTCCCACACTTCTTATTCCCATTCATTACATCCATTTATCAATTCTATATACATACAGTATCCCCTTTGTTACTATATTCATCATCTTTCACTGATGGCTAGGCATCCTCAGCCTCATCATCCCAAATCTTCCCACTGAAAGGGGTGAAAATGTTTTTAGAGAACAATGTATTAACCATTTCTTTACTGGAAGTCTATTTCCTAGTATTTTTAGAGGGATATACTTGTGAAAGGGGTTCCCCTTTATTGGCATGCTAGGAATCATATATTGCATGCTGTCCAACACTAATTACAATATCTAATGGATTTTTCTACACATCCTCATGGATGGAAGGTTCAACTATATCCCTAATATCCATATACTATTTAGGTTCATATTCTCCCTTAGGATTCTTCACATTCTTGGCTCCCTCTATGAATCCCTCAGATGTTACCACTACGATACCATCTATTCTAGTATACTCACAATATTTCGGTATCTGTTTCATATAATTTAGAAGAGGGAATTCATATTTACTCTATATATGATATGGTGTGTGTCTATCAATAGAATTATGCTAATGAGATCCCTCTTATAACATATTTTAAATGGATCTATTATGAGGTTAAACTATATAAGGACCACTGTTTCCACCTGGTTGAAAGATCCCCTCAAATCTGAAGACATGATATTTAGACCTTCCATCAACATCTACATCCTCTGTCACGTAGCAAATCTAGTCACCATCGAATACGACACCAAACCCAGCTCATGAAAATGCCTGAAAGGTGTTCTCGATCCTCATGGGATTGCACAAGTGCTTGGATATCCTAAAATAAAAATTTGGATCGATTTACCCATGTTTATAATCACAAAACTTCAAATAAATCCAATGAAATGAATCTGGATTTTTCAAACCAAACAATATTTTACAAAAATTTAAAACATAATTAAATAGTTTGAAACAACTCACTAAGACTGTTATAATGGTGCAAAACCAAAAGGAAACAACCCAAGAACTCTCATTTCAAGGGGAACCGCCCCAAAGCGATCTCCACAAGACTTCACCAACAAGGTCCTACGAGAAACCAAAACCAATGGCACTAAAAACTGTAACCAACCTACAACAACAAAAATAACCAAGTCTACTTAAACCCAAGGGTGTATGTAGGGTATGATCCAATTCACAGTAGGATAAAACCACTAAGATATTTCATGTGATAAACATTCAAAGATTAAAAGCTTGCATGTTTTCATAAACAAGAAATGCAAGTTACAATTTTGAAAAACATGCGACTTAAAAATTATAACAGTTTTCTAGTGGACTATCATTAAGAATAAACACATTTAAAAATAATTTCAACACTGCTTAATTTTATATCCAACCATGCCATATGATGATAGTAATCACAATGTAACTAATGAGCACAAGAAATAGAAAATAACCCCTAGGCACTAGCCTGTTGTGGGTCCCAGGTACCTCGTATCGTGATGAGAGTAACCATCCCAATAATTGTTCTCGTTCATGATCCACTAGTAAGAAACATACCCATAACCAAGGGGTACCCAATCATAATTATCATAGTTTATTTAGTGTCTTATGCATCAATTTTGCTACGTGAAATTCAGGCAAAACCCCACTGATTCACTAGCATACTTGTACACATCCACCCACCTATATACCCAGGTTTCCCCTTGTACTCAAACAATTACAACATGTTACGAAATATACTTAAGACATGAAAAATAATTTTTCCAACACAAGTTCACCAAAAATCCCACATGAACATCACCCAAGTCACAAAATACACTTTTTCATTCAAATGTATTTTGAAATAATACTCACACCAAAAATAGCCCACAATACTTTTCAAATTTCTTTAACACTTCCACAAATACTTTAAATTTTTTTATAAAACCATTACAAGACATTATATCTCACATAACATCCCACTCAAATATCATATAATACTTCTTTCATCATCAAAATTAATTTTTCACAACACACTCACACAAAATAGCCCGCAACCTCGTTTCACAGCTCTCATTCCATTAGCTAAAATATTTAATCACATTATAAAACATTCTAAAAATATATTTTATATCTAAAATAACCATATTACCTTTAAAAACACATATTAGGTGAACACACCCACCAAAAAGTACATATAAAGGCTTTTCCACTTTGTCTAATGAAAAAAAACATACAAAATTTTCATAAAACATACCCAAGGGGTGTAACTAACTTCACAAAAAAAACACATTTCAAATCCCTCATTCAATTACAAAATCATACCAATACCAATCCATAACATAATTTTAATCCCTAATTTTTTTTAAACTACCCCAAAGTGTTATGAAAATACCACAATTAACACCACAAAAGACACACATGAAAAACACTTGTTTTCATAAATCACTTCTAAGAAGCACAACATGGTTTTACACCTTGAACCCATTAAAAGATCCATTTTCAGGCCCAAATGAAACTGAGGCATTAAAAAAATAAAATTTTAATCCCCTTTAAACCCTAATAAGTCAATTTCATGGGTTATAAAATACACCCAAACATTACCCCAAGAGTCACCCATGAAAAGCACCCAATTTCTAGCCATAATGCAACTAAAAAATTAAACGCATCTGAAAATCCATCCAAAAAGGTTTTCTCACCACAAAAAGAATATTATGGACATTAAATCTAGTAAATCAAGCAATATAACTAATCAGAAATTTCTTACACATTTAACCACCTACCTTTTGATTCAAAACCGTTGAATCTTGGGGCCAAACATTAACCTCACCACCGCCACCCCAAAAAGGGAGATAAACCCAACCTAAATCCACTATATTTCACCGAAAATACACTAATTCAAAACGTATGTTCAAACCCTAAATTATAGAATATGGTAATTTCATTAGGGGTGGAAGAAACCCTAAGGGATTAGAAGAAATCAAATAGAGAAACACTTACTTGAAGAGAAGATGAAGAAATAACCCCAAATCAACAAAATGTTAAATCTCTGTTGATGCTCCTTTCATCACAGAATCTCAAGATTGGAAAAGCGGAAGATCTGAGATTAAAATGGTTCGACCTTTGAAGAAAACATCAAAAATCGACAAAGGGATGAACAATGAGAAATTTTCCAATATGTCGTGCAAGTCTCCTCATGGTCACACAAGTGGACTTGCGCGACACACTTTGGCGTGCAAGTAACTTGCGCGACCTAAGTGATAACTGCCCGATAACCACCCGGGGTCTTCTCCTGCCTATAAATAGACCCTGTGGGCCCCGCATTTAGGGAGGATCTTTTTCCAGAAACTCGGATTGAAGCTCTCGATGCCCAAGTCTCTTCTCAAAGCTTCCGGAACACTTCTAAGATAATTTCGTACCTAGAATGGAAGATCTAAAGAGAGGGAGGAAGGCCTAAGTGTTGAAACTCATCAACACTTGCGCGCCTGAGTGACCAGCCCTTAAGGGAAGTGGTCACACTTGCGCGCGTGCCTTAATCCTTCGCTGGAACTTGCGTGTCCCTTTTCTGGAAGAACCTCAAGAGGATTATAAAGGCTTTTATAAAGAGTCGCTCAAGTATTTCAAATGCTAGTTGACCATCGCACAAATACACCATGTGTCATGCAGGTATACTTGCGCGACCAATACTTGTGCGCCCACACAGTACTTGCGTGTCTTCCAAGACATGCGCGCCCCTTTCTTTTTGGGTGCCCATCTTGCCCATTTTACCCCTCTTAAGCCATTACTCCTTTCCTATTTAAGATCCAGTCTTCAAGACACTCTTTAAAACCATTTATGGAATGATTTCTTGATTTGACTTCCTTATCTGAAAGGAATTCTGTGGAATATCTCTCAAAACCTAGTGATTTAAATATCCTTATGTCACTAAATATGGAGAGTTCATTCATTCAACCTCATCCTTTAAGATGAGAGAATCCTTAACCTGGGTATACTTTTCAGGAATAATCCCCAGTCATAAGTCCTCTAATTTGGGAATTCTTCTCAGAAGTAATCCCCAAACCTTAATCCTTAACCTGGGCCTCCTTTTCAAGAATAAGTCGTAGTCATAATCCCTTAACCTGAGCCTCCTTTTCAGGAATAAGTCCTAGTCATAATCCCTTAACCTGGGTCTCCTTTTCAGGAATAAGTCCCAGTCATAATTTTGGGCTTCCTTTTCAGGAGTAAGCCCCAAGTCCCCTAACCTGGGCTTCCTTTTTTAGGAATAAGTCCTAGTCATAAATTTTGGGCTTCCTTTTCAGGAGTAAGACCCAAATCCCTTAATTTATCTTTAACCAGTCCTAATTTACGTTTGATCTAGGATTCCTTCTCAGGAGTAAAACCCAGTTATCAATCCTCTTTTAATTTGGGTTTTCTTTTCAGGAATAAGTCCCAAGTTAGAGTATTAAAATCTCCATGAAGCACATATACCTTTATGGACCCTGTTCCTGGATTTTCTCCCTAAAGTAAATCCTAACCTTCATTTATCTGGGCTGTCATACATACATAAGCCCCAAACCTTTTCTTATGATTACATCTTTCATGGTACAATTGTCTATTTTATTACCAATACCTCTTGTTTCTCACACCGAGCATGACTCATGTGAGCTTAGAGGGTAAAAGTAATTATGACATCCTGCTTTGAGCCATCAATCAGAAACATCATACTCCCTTATTCGAACTATCTGGGTTCTGATTCCTTTTCCAATACAAGGGATACGTAGGTAGCCTATCTATGGGTTCGATCCCAACTCTGAAATAATTCATGTCCTTCTGAATGACAATAAACTTCAAGTGCCCCACTGAGTGGCCTCAAAACAAGCCTGGTCATCATAATGACCAAGAGACTTTTATACAAATGTTTTAAAGGATACCATTGAACAAGAATCTCTAAATAGATATAGATGATTATCTATTGATGAATAACCTCAAATACATATAAAAGATTCTATAAGTTTCTTACATGTTTAATCATTGATTGTCAAAACTGAAGGAAAGATCATTTTATACTTGGTAATGTAATAAGGATTCACGAACATAACTTAAATCTGTAAAGAGAGTCCCGGAATAGACAATAATTCCCCTCAAAAAATGTGATGAGTCCGACCTCCCATCCTCTAGACCAATGAAAATTCCTAAGCCTCATCAGTTCACAAGCTAATGAGCGCCTACCTTTGGAAAGTAGGTCCAAATGGATGTGGAATCATTGGATGTTTCCGGTTCTACGAACTAACCCGTTAGAAACCGATCGGAACGTTTGAATCTCCCATCAAGGAGGTCATCCCCGAATTCCGAGGGAAACAAAAAATGGTGAACCTGACGTGAATCCTTAACCAAATTAAAATGATATTTTACCTATTTGTTAAGACCCTATTTTAAACTCAATAAGAGGGCTAACAAAAACAATAATTGACATGTGTGCTCATCCAAAGGATGAAGTAGATGAATTTTTCTTGATTACGTCTGTTATATCAAATAGGCACTCTTTTCCAAGATCTTCTATATTTCCATAATGGCTGCTCTCAAAATCACACCTGTGAATACTGCTGCTGCAAATACTGCTGCTACTATTCCTACTGGATCATCATACGCTCTGAGGATGACATCACCTACTCAGCGTCTTCAACGCTGGGTATCAAATGCGCTGGTTAAAAAGTACCATCAACACAGTACCATCCCAACTCTGGAGGCTGCCCGACAGGCCCTCCAAGTGAACAAATCACACAGGTCGTCAGGACAACGAAGACCAGTGATCAAGAGGCAGGCGGTGCGGACTACCGTCTCCAACCGTTTCAGGTCGTTATCCCCGGAACGCAATTTCCATTCGCTCCCTTACTCTGAGGAAGTGAATGAGCAGGTCCCTCAGGGACTTAATTCAAAAAGACAAGAGTCCTTCCCGAGGGCTCCCATCAACAATCGCCGCCAGACTCGTGCAGCAGTGCGCCCTCAACATGATGAGGGTACCGACTCCAGGCATTCGGCTCAGGTTCCTCGAACCCGAGCAGGCAAGATGAACCGCCAGAGAAAGAATTCGGTTAAAAATGAGCAGGTTTTCATCCTGTACATCTCCAGAGAAGTCCACCAACCTAACTTGGTGGCGAACAACGAGCAGGCACACACACCTGTCCGTTTTAATTCCGCTGTCCAGCAGACTCGTCTGGCAGCATCAAGCTAATCCCGCCAGGAAATTTTGGCGGAGTACTATAGGCAGAAAAATACACCTGCTTATACATCATCAGTTAGTTAGCAGGCTCGCCTGTCTACATATGCTGGATCTCATCAACCACGTTTGGCGAAGTTTAATCAGCATACACATACACCTTCTAGTACTAATCAATCCTACCAACAGTCTCGCATGGTAGCACACAGAGAAGTCAGTCGGAAAGCTTCGACGACAAACAGGAGGCAGACTCAACTCTCTTCCTCCACACTTGAGTACTGTTAGGATTCACTGACAGGAAAAGGAGGACAGGAGCAGGCACATACACCTACTCCAAGCCCGGAATGGACGTATATCCCCGTTCCGGCAGCTGAAGTCACCAAGCATATTTTTTCGATGGTGAAAGAGCTGAAGAAAATTCCTGCTCATATTCTGGATGCTTGCTAGGATATCATAACAGCTTCAGCATCATCTCAGGGAAAGACACATAAATCTATCCCTAGCAGTGGAGTGACACATCAACGATTCACTCAGGAATAGACACACACATCTGTTCTAGTCCAAGAGGATTATGGGGCATACTCCCCCATATCATACGGAAAACCAAGTCAAGCACATACACCTTCTCAGAGCAACCACTTTCCTCAACAAGTGGTTTCCAAAGCGAGTAAGAAGGCATCTATGAAAAAGATCTGCCCAGTACAGTCTGGAGATCAAAGGCCAATCTGTAACAAGGCCTTGATCGATGCTGGAGTTCTTGAAGCCCTCAGATAATTATCTGTTGGAATTCAAGATTCTACTCCCTCAGTTCCCAATAACGGGAACATTAATTCCGAAGGTCTTCAACAGACACTTCCTCATGAAGGCTTGCTTCGTGAAAATTCTGTCAATCTTGAAGTTTCGTCTTCAGATGAGAGCCACAGGAACCCTCTGTGTGGTCAGAAGACTAAGGAGAAAGAGATATCATCTTTTTCTGTAACCCATTATGGTGGTCCTCCCCATGATGATTAATTTCACTGCAAAATTCCTCTCCGTAGTAGTGATTCACATTGTCTGGAAAATACTCCAGTGGACAATGTAGTGCCGAGAAAGCCCTCTTATCTTGAGGCACTTGCAAATGCGAAACCAGTCATGTTTGATGCTTTATCGCTAGCAAGTGAAATACTTTCTCAATCAGAAGATAGCCCAGGGTGTAGGTAATTCTCCGAACCACCCCTAAGTCATGCATCTTCTAGTTTGATCAATGATATCTCTACCAATCTTGTTGAATCCGATGAAGCAACAAGGAAACACCAACTATGGTCAAAACAGGTAGAAGAATATTCATTTAATGATGAAGAGGAAATGCTGAACATGAGGAAAAAACTGGCGAAAAATGAGGTACCAGTCATGTTTTGGCCTTTGGCTGACTCCCAGTATGACGTTCCAAAGATGTTGATGGAAGATGGAATCCATGATATTCGTCTCAACATATGGAAAACTCTTTGTCAATTGAAGAAGAAGGTATTATCTTATGATGAATATGAAAATCATATTAAGATAATAGAAGGGATACAACGTTAGATTGATTTGGCATCTCTATCAGTCTCTCGGTATCCGAAGGCTGAAAAGTAATAGAGAACCCTTCAACATTCATGCCTTGGCGCACTAAGAAAATTGCGTCAGTTAATTGCCAATGCTCCATCTGGTGTTCATATCAGAGGATGGGATGTTCATGGAGCACTACATTTCATAGTGCTTTCCAGTCAACAAAGCCTGCCGAAAATGGTCTCATGCAATGTTATTTCCCATGGCCGGCCACAGTCAATGGGCTTTGTTAGTAATCAAAATCTTGCTCAAGAACAACTTCAACTATTTCCTCTCAAAATCAAGCATATAGAGAACAAGTTGTTGAATTTCTACTACATCCAGCAGGCGATAATATTGCACAAGCCTCTCGTATAGAGTAAACACATCTTCAAATGAAAGAAGTTTCGGAAATCATCCAACGGTCTGTTAAACCAGGTGATAAAAGTGGATACAGGTTAATGCATACAGCTAATTTCCGAACTAATATTCGCAAGATCAAGAGATATTTTAAGAAGGTCTCAGACATAGTATGTCAAGATCCACCCCAGCTTGTCAGACTGGGGACTCCTTTAACCCAACCCTCAGAGTCAACAAATCGGATTTGAGGAGTTGAGAGAAAGATGCAGGAACATCCCCAATTTACGAGACTGGGGACTCTCTCAAATCATCAATCCCCTTCTCAGAGAATATTAGTCTTTTCATGATTGGGGAAGAAGCCCCAAGAGGAACGAAGAGCCAAATTATCTGGAGATTCCCTCCAAATTATAGCTTGTCAAGAAGTTACTAAAGGATTAAATCAACAAAAGGCAATGTCTCATCAAAGACATGAAAGAAGACAATATCACAGAAATGTTAATAGAAGAGATGTGATGCATTATGCATCAATCAATGTCATCAATTCCGTTGTTGCTAATCCACCAGGGGAGACTCACTCAGGGGACTCAGATGAAGAGCATCCTGCTCAAGAAAATGTACGCGCCGATGCAAATGAAGAAGGTGTGCATACACGAAGTCAAAGGATTACTTAGAACCTAGGTAATCCACTTCCTTCTCTCCAAAAAGTATCCAGCAAAGGGAGGGGAAAGAATCAGGTTACATATCCTTCCTATGGAGAAGGTTAATCGCTCTCATTAGAGCAAAGGTTTGCACAATAGGAGGAAGAAATGGAAGAATTAAGAAGGTTGAATGCAGAACTACTTCAGAGTAGTCTTATTCTTAAGAATGCTGAAGTTCGACAGCCGAAGTAATTTGTTGCAGCTACTGAGATGGATCAGGAATATCCTCCTTTATCAGTACACCCTCAGAGGTCTAATCCTATGGGTCAAACGAAACAATGGTTGGCAGTGATCAGTTGCAGCACCAATCACCACGTCTGTCCAAGCTCCATTCATTGCACTTACCCAAGACCAAATTCAACCTGATGTTTCTCAAATGTTAATAACTACTATTGAGTCATTAACAGCTCGGTTAGAAACTATAGAAGGGAAACATACACAAGTTCAACCAGAAAAGAAAGTTTACCCTGAATGGGTAGATTCAATTTCTCCTCCATCCAGTTTTGGAAACCCTTTTTTCCCTACTTTCAATGGATCAGGCGACCCTGAACAACATTTGACGCATTACGTATCTTGTTGTGATCCTATGATGGGAACTCCAGAGCAGCAAGAAGCAGTGAAACTCAGATGCTTCGTGTGAACCTTGCAAGGACCAGATTTTGTTTGGTATACAAGCTTACAATCCCGGTCAATTATCAGATGGGAGGATCTTCGCCAAAAATTCCTTCTTCAGTTTAGCTCAACTTTTCCAAAAACGACAGTTTTCGATCTTACAAACTGCAAGAAAAGGGAGAATGAAAGAGTCTCTGATTTCATTTCTCACTGGAAGGGATTAACATATTCCCTGAGTATAGCACTCCCCCAGGAAGAGCTATTGCCAATCTGTGTGGAAAATTTGCGTGATGAATTACGCACGACATTGATCCCTGTGAAATACACAGGAGGGTTTCGAGACCTTACTTCAATCGCTCAGCAGATTGAAGATTCCCTTATACAGGCTAAGGATAAATCTCATGTAATTCTATCAGCTCTAGGAGGAGAATGGGTAAAGAAGAAACTGCTATAGTTATGCTTAAACAAGCGCCTGTACCTATTTCTACTTCAAAACCTTCATCTTCTCAAAGGGCTCCGCCTCCTGAATGCCAAAAACAAAGGCCGTTTCGTCCAATTAATCAAAGAGATCAATGACAAAAACAATTTGAGGATTTGAAGAGTAAAACATACTCTTTCCAAAATGAGCAAGTTCCTGGTTACTTCATTTTAGCTATGGAAAATAATTTGGTTCAATTACCAATGCCCAAGAGGCCAAACAAAGAAGGAGATGAAGACCGTCCCAATTATTGTCCCTTTCATCAAATGTTGGGGCATCCCATCCAGGAGTGTTTTGTCTTCAAAGACCTCCTGTAAAAGATGGTCGACTTGGGACAAGTCAAGTTGAAAGGTTCTTCGACTCAGGTAGCATGTGTTACTGCTACAGTTCCAGAAGAGGAAGGTGAATGGCAAGAAGTCAAAAGAAAAAATGCACAGAAGTATGATGATTGGATGGTCAGAAAGACAATCAATCGGACTCATGCCATTTTGCGAACACAATTAAAGAAACCAATTATGTCTTCTGCCATGAATATTGCGGTAAAAACCTCTTCGTCAGAGGAAAAGACCTCAAAGAAATGGCTTGATTCAAAGAAGGAAAAAGAATCAGAAGAAGATGAGTGTGTATCAAAGTCTAAATTGTATTTGACTCTGGCAGACTTTATGCCATCTACTTCAAAGCCACGGGAACCGCCCCATCAAATGGCATATCCTAAACAGGCTAGCCAGGTAGAGTCTTTATTAGACGAAGAGTTAATCTTCGTTTCTGTTAATATGATTCAATTAACAGATCCATATTCCAGTCGTAATTTCAATTTTGATGAGCCTGAATTCCCTGTATCAAATAAGGGAATCTGAGGAAGTTCCCGAGGTTCAGGATACATGGGAAGAAGTGGATCTTTCCAAAGCCACTACTCCAATTCTACCCCTGCTAGCACTGTGTATGCAGTAGAAACTCGTGGTAGAGCCCTTCAGTGAGCTAAAAAAGAACAAGCAAGTTCTTCTGCTAATATAAAACTTAGTCTTGGAACAGTTATTTTAGAAGACCGATTGAAGGTTCCATATTCTTTATTTCAGCAAGTAAATGGATCTAATCAGTCTAATCTTCCAAAACCAAGGATGTTGCCAACTTCTATCCCAATATAAGATGCATCAGCTTCCAAAGCATCTGCTTCCAAGGCACCTGTTAAACCGTATATTCCTGTTGGGAAACACAGACCTCTTGATCAAAAGTATGATATATTGAAACACTTGGCCCAAGTACCAGCCAAGTTATCAATTTTGGATACTTTGAATATGTCAAAAGATCTTCGGGAAGCACTCATCGAAGCTTTGTCAAGTCCTCAGGAATTTGAAGCTGAAATAGCTGCAACTGAAGTATATCACATAGAGAATAATCCTACAGAATGCCATGCAGTGATATCTTTTACTGATAAAGATGAAGATGATGTTGTGCATGGGCACATAAAACCTTTGTACTTATCTGGAAAAGTTAATGGTGTAGATATCCAAAGAGTTTTCATTGACAATGGTTCAGGAGTCAACCTCATGCCCATTCGTACACTTCATCGATTGGGACTCACGGAATCTGATTTATCTCCTTATACCATGATGTTACAAGGATATGATAAAAATGAACAAGAACCACTGGGAGAAGTTACACTCATAACTCAGTTTGGAGATCTTGTCTCCAATTCGGATTTCATGATTGTTGATCAAGACTCAGCTTTCAACGTCTTGCTTGGAAGACCCTGGCTACATCAGCATGCAGCTATCCCTTCATCATACCATCAATGTCTCAAATACTGTTTCAATGGTCATGTTGAAACATTGTATGGTGATAAGGCCCCATTCAAGACATGTGAGTCTCAATACATTGAGGCAGAATTTTATCACATGAAGGGAAGAGAGAAATCTACAATAAAAGAAATTACCAAAGTTAATGCTCCATACGGTTTGGAGAAGATTCCAATAAATCCATTTACACATGTGAGTACAGATTATGTGTTACTTATCAGTCAAATTGAAAGAATAGGACCAAATCAAAATACTCTTATGGAAAGATCCATAATGTCAATTACGGCAATCGAGCCAGACAACATGGGAGAAATTGGTATCCTACCAAACAGTGATGAAAGCATAAGTGGTGATGTTTTCATTTCATCTGCTGAAATCCAATAGGTCTATACTTCGCCAATCAGGCTAGAAGAAGTTATAGTAACATCAGAGGTGAATAATTATGTCAATTCTCATTCCATCATCTCCTATTTATTTCCCAAATAAAGCCCTTTATCATCAATAGGGTCGGAAATAAAAGCTTCTTCTTCAAAATGTGCAAAATTTGACATCTCTTCTGATCATGAAAATTTCGTTTTGTCATCTACTATGCAAGTAGAAATGGAAGAAATAACACATGATGAAGAGGAAGAAGAAGATCTTAGAGATTCTTCTCCAGCATTTGAAGAGGGTATCTCTACCACTGTGGATGAACTCAAAGAAATAAATTTGGGTACAGAAAAAAAATCCATGCCCCACTTTAATTAGTGCGGCCATGACCCTTGAAGAGCAAGAGATGTATATTTATTTTATAAATCAAAATAAAGATATTTTTGCTTGGAACTATACAGAAATGCCTGGGCTTGATCCTGATATTTCTACTCATCACTTGGGTTTACCAAAAGAACATTGAGGATTTAAGCAAGCCGCAAGAAGAACACACCCAACTTATGCTTCCAAAATTGAAGCTGAAGTGGATAAGATGATCAGAGCTAACTTCTTAAGAGAAGTTCAATATCCCAAGTGGTTGGATAATATTTTCCCTGTAAAGAAGAAGAACAGACAGATTAGGGTTTGCATCGATTTCAGAGATCTTAATCGGTATTTCCCTAAAGATGATTTCCCAGTTCTGATTACAGAACTCTTAATTGATGTGACAACTGTATATGAAGTACTTTCCTTCATGGATGGATATTCCGGATATAATCAGATCCGAATGGCCCCAGAAGATGAGGAATCTGCAGCCTTCAGAGCCCCTCATGGTGTGTTTTGTTGCCGGGTTATGACCTTTGGTTTAAATAATGTAGGTGCAACATATCAACGCGCCATGCATCATATCTTCAAACCTTTCTTAGGGAAGTTTGTTGAATGCTATGTAGACGATTTGGTGGTTAAATCCAAACAACGTTCTAATCACTTGGCTGATTTGGAAGTCATATTCCACAAGCTTCGACAACATAATTTGAAGATTAACCCCGTAAAATGTGCTTTTGGGGTAACCTCAGGAAAATTCCTCGGCTTTTTTGTACGCCATAGTGGTATTGAAGTCGATCCTGAGAAGACTAAGTCAATATTTGGTATGTCACCTCCTCATAATTTGAAATAATTAAGAGGACTTTAAGGACACTTAGCCTATATTCGGCGTTTCATCACCAATTTGGCAGGTAAAAGTTTACCCTTTACCAAATTATTGAAAAAAGGAGTCACTTACCAGTGGACTGAAGAATGTCAAGAAGTGTTTGATGTTCTCAAGAAATACCTCTTGAGTCCACCAGTTCTCATGCCACCTGTTGAAGGAAGACCACTTATCCTCTATGTGACAGCTCTAGAGTGATCATTGGGTGCCTTTCTTGCTCAAAAGAATGATGCTGGGAATGAAAATAGCCTCTACTATCTCAGTAGAACTATGCTTGAAGCAGAAACCCGGTATTAATGTATTGAGAAGTGCTGCCTAGCATTAATTATTTCCGTTCAGAAATTGAGACACTACCTGCAACATCACGAGGTCCAATTGGTATCTCGCAATAATCCGCTCAAATTCATCCTTAGTCATCCAATGCTTACAGGACGTCTAGCAAGGTGGGCAGTTATTTTGCAGCAGTTCGACATTCAGTATGTATCTCAAAAGGCAATTAAGGGCCAACCTCTGGCTGATTTCCTGGCTGAACATCCTTCAGTAGAAGACACGTCTTCAGATATTGAACTCCCTGATGAGGAAGTTTTCTCTATTCAAGAGAGTCCTCAAACATGGGAAATGTATTTTGATGGTGCTTCTAGAAGTCCAACAGGGAAGAAAATAAAAAATCTAAATTCAACAAAGTTGGTTTAGGAATTGTACTCATTTCTCCAGATAAGGCATTGTTACCTTATTCCTTTTTATTGTGGGAAGGTGGTACCAATAATGAAGCCGAATAACAAGCTCTTATCACAGGCTTGGAGTTGGCGCTTCAAGCACAAGTGAATCACTTAAAGGTGAAAGGTGATTCAGACCTGGTAATCAAACAAGTCAATGGAGATTATGCCATCAGAATAGAAGAATTAATCCCTTTGTATAATTACTTCAGAGAGTTAATGGCGGAATTCCCTTCAGAACCGACATTTTCTTATGTCCCAAGATCACAAAATGCTCAAGCTGATGCGCTGGCTAATATAGCCACAACTCTAGCAGATCCAAATTAGGATGAGACAACCATTAGTATTGCCCACCGTCATGAAATTTCACCTTATGTTCAAGCCAAAATAGAGAAAATTAATGAAATTAGTCCCATTCCTGAACCGTATGGTCATACTACAGGATGGATGTCACCTATCAGGGAATACCTTCAAAATGGAACACTTCCACCAGATAGAGCCGAGAAAGAACAAATCCGGCAATGTGTGGTCAATTTTACTCTTTATGATATCCCAAAACACTTAGAGAAAATTCTCTACAAATGTGGTTTTGATGGAGTTCTCTTCAGATGCATTGATTGTGAAGAGACAATGGCTGTCATGAAAGAAGTGCATGCAGGAGTTTGTGGTGCCCACCAGTCTGGACATAGATTGTCTGATCAAATTCAAAGGCTTGGATACTTTTGGCCTTCAATGATACAAGATTGTGTTAATTTCACAAAGAAGTGTCATTCATGTCAAGTACATGCCAACTTCATTCATCAACCTCCAGAGTTGCTTCATACAGCTAAATACTCGTGGCCATTTTCCACATGGGGAATGGATGTGGTGGGACCTTACCCTTCAGCTAAAGCCAAGAAGTTTAAGTACATTCTTACTGCTACTAATTTCTTTTCCAAATGGGCAGAGGTAGTACCTCTCAAAGAAGTCAGTTCTAAATGCATCGTTAGCTTCATCAAGTCTAACATCATTACTAGATTTGGTGTCCCTCATACCATATTGACGGACAACGACACCAACTTCTGTTCTTCTAAGGTGAAGAAATTGTATCAAGAATACAACATTAAATCCAACCATTCATCCTGGTATCATGCGGCGGCCAATGGCCAAATAGAAGCCTTTAACAAGACTCTTTCAAATATACTGCAAAAGATGGTGGATAAAGATAAGAGGTCATGGCCTGATAAACTATTTCATGCTTTATGGGATTATCGGACTACCACCCGCAATGCAATGCGGTCAACTCCATATTCGTTAGTATATGGAACAGAAGTAGTCTTGCCAATTGAAGTTCAATTTCCCTCACTCAGAATAGCCATTTGTGATCAGTTATCTACAGATGAGAAATCCCAAAAGTGATTGAATGAATTGGAACGGTTAGATGAGAAAATATTGTGCACTTTGCAGCACTTGGAAATCTATCAGAATCCAATAGCACGAGCTTTTGACAAAAAAGTTCATCTTCGTTCATTAATTCAGGGAGAATTGGTATTAGTTCTCAGAACTCCAATGATAATGGGAAAGAAACCTCCCAAGCTTGAGCCAAAATGGGAAGGACCTTATTCAATACATAGGGTCTACTCCAATGGAGCTTATTCATTAATCTCGATGGATTGAGAACTCATTACTACTCCAACTAATGCCAGATTTTTGAAGAAATATTTTGTATAAACTACAAAATATTCACAAGATGTCCCTACATCATGACACTAAACTGTTCATCACCAGTTCGTCCTTGCTATATGACGTTAAACTATACAGCAATGGTCCAGTATGACCTTAAACTCCTCCTTGGTCCAATATGAACTTAAAAAATTCCTGAGATATCCCTGCAACATGACACTAAACTGTGCAACACCAGTTCGTCCTTGCTATATGACGTTAAACTATACAGAAATGGTCCAGAATGACCTTAAACTCCTCCTTGGTCCAATATGACCTTAAACTATTCACAAGATGTCCATGCAACATGACACTAAACTGTGCAGCACCAGTTCTTCCTTGCTATATGACGTTAAACTATAGAGCAATGGTCCAGTATGACCTTAAACTCCTCCTTGGTCCAATATGACCTTAAACTATTCACAAGATGTCCCTGAAAGATGACACTAAACTGTGCAGCACCGGTTCATCCTTTCTATATGACGTTAAACTATACAGAAATGGTCCAGTATGACCTTAAACTCCTCCTTGGTCCAATATGACCTTAAACTATTCACAAGATGTCCCTACAACATGACACTAAACTGTGCAGCACCAGTTCGTCCTAGCTATATGACGTTAAACTATACAGAAATGGTCTAGTATGACCTTAAAATCCTATTTGGTCCAATATGACCTTAAACTATTCACGAGATGTCCCTGCAACATGACACTAAACTGTGCAGCACCAGTTCTTCCTTGCTATATGACGTTAAACTATACAGCAATGGTCCAGTATGACCTTAAACTCCTCCTTGGTCCAATATGACCTTAAACTATTCACGAGATTTCCCTGCAACATGACACTAAACTGTGCAACACCAGTTCGTCCTTGCTATATGACGTTAAACTATACAGAAATGGTCCAGTATGACCTTAAACTCCTCCTTGGTCCAATATGACCTTAAACTATTCACGAGATGTCCCTGCAACGTGACACTAAACTGTGCAGCGCCAGTTCGTCCTTACTGCATGACGTTAAACTATACAGCAATGGTCCAGTATGACCTTAAAATGCAACTTCATCCCACACAATGTAAAACTGTGAAAAAGTTCCCTAAAAGGTCTTGTATGACTTCAAACTACACCATGGTCCTGTATGTCTTTAAACTACACCATCCTTGGTCCAATATGACCTTAAACTATTCGAACTTTCATCCAACATGACGCTAAACTGTACCATCCCTTTTTTTTCATCCTACATGACGTTAAACTATGAAAAAAATCCCTAATGCATCCAACATGACATTAAAATGGTACACTAATCTGTCCTCACTGCATGACATTAAACTGCACAATCCCCCTTTCGTCCAATATGACGTTAAACTGTATTGTCCCCACAACATGACATTAAACTGTGCAGCACCAGTTTGTTCTTGCTACACGACATCAAACTATACAGCAACGGTCCATGCATAAGACCCTAAACTATTTGAAAGTCCCTTACGTCCAACAAGACGTTAAACTATATAATCATTAAAGGTCCTGTATGACCTTAAACTATACTTATGTCCAGCATGACATTATACTGTATTGTCCCCGTCGTCCTAACTACACGACGCTAAACTGTACAGAAATTCCTTGATACGTCCTACATGACATTAAACTGTATTTTGTCCCTGCTACATGACACTAAACTGTGCAGCACCAATAGTCCTAACTGTAAGACTTTAAACTGGATAGTCCCTTCATATTGTCCCTGCTACATGACATTAAACTGTGCATCCTTAATGTTGTTGCTACCTCTTGTTTCTCACAACGAGTATGACTCATGTGAGCTTAGAGAAAACCTCAACCATAACACTCTCTTTGGGCCGCTAACCATCTGTAAGTCCCAAAATCATTTTTTTTAGGATCGTTGTCCCCAATATCAACTTGATTATTAATTCATTCTTTAATTGAACTACGCAGACTTTGATCCTTGCCTTCCAGGCTGGGTATGTAGGCAACCTCCCAAGGTTCAAGCCCAAAATCAATAACTTCACATCGGTTCACCTCCATCTCATATGATGTTGATTTGTGAAACCGCCCCTAGAATCAATATCTTTTCATTGGTTCACATTCGTCCTTGTTATACGATGTTAAACTATAAAACACTTTTGTCCGGTATGACAATAAACTATAATACTCTTGGATTTCCTCATTTTAGAGGGAACTATTATTTACATAGATTTTTTTCAATCATGTTTCATTTCAAAAGACTACGTGCATACATGGCAATGCCTAAACTTTTTTATCTCGGGTTAAACCATCATTGTACTAAAGTCCCTTTTCACCCTTCACATGTACGAACCAAATTTGTACAAAGGGTATTTCTAGAACTACGTGGGCTTGATTCCTATCCGTATGGGATACGTAGGAACGTTCGAGTATCCCTCGAATCCATCCCCAAGTATTTTGGGCCTAACCCCAAATTTCACTTTCAGTCCCTTGGCTGAAAAGTCCTCATGAAAACACACACTGTGTATTCATTATTATGGTCCGAACTCTATGATCCTAAACTAAGATCTATCATCCTTTCGTCCTTCATGACGTTAAACTTCATTTCAGTAACTACGTATGGCTTGATTCTCATTCTTATGAGATACATAGTGAAGTCAAAAATTTCAATTCAAGACCCAGCCACAACATGCTTATGGTTATCATTGACCTATGTATTTCTATATACATTGGACAACACCCATATTTATGTGTAATAATCCTAACCTTAAATATTTTCAGATCTTCATAACCCTTTTCATGACTTTTATTCACAAAAATGTCAAACTTCTGAGAATTCTTTTGCCTGACTATGCAGCACGTTCCCATAGGCGGCCTTGCATAAACAGTCTACATAACAGACTTGTCAGCCGAAGGATAATATTTATTTGACTATGAAGCCAATGCCCTTAGGTGGCCCTGCATAATTCAACCCCCTAATGGGTTAGTTAAATGATGGTAACTTCATTCTTGGGAAGAATTCCTCTTTTGTCCTTATTTGTATTAAACGACGGTATGTAGGGATCTGCAAGAAAATATCCATCCTTAACATATTTGTCTCATATCCTTTTTCATGATCTGAAAGTATTCAAGTCTATGGTTTATTCTTCTTCCCTACGTTTGGGTCAGACCTTCGTAGGAGTGATATTCATCCAGTTCTTCGATAATCTTGTCTGGAAATATCTTCTCCATATTCAAGTACATATTTCCATACAGCAAACTCTATACTTTGGAAAATTTGAATCTCCATAAACCTTTACTGACTTTTAGCACTAGGAAAGTAAAATTCTGAGAGTTCTTTTGCCTGACCATGCAGCACGTGCCCATAGGTGGCCTTGCATAAATAGTCTACATAACAGACTTGTTATCCAAAAGATACTATTTTATTTAACTATGCAGCCAATGCCCCTAGGTGGCCCTGTATAATTCAACCCCCTAACGGGTTTTGTTAAATAATAGTAACTTCACCTTTGGAAAATTACTTCTTATGATGCCTTTTAGTTCTTTTTCATATCATTCCTCAGATTCAAATATTCTTAAGCCATAGTTTACTTTTTTCTCCCTCATACTTGAGTATGGTAATATGTTTTCAGATAAATTGTGAAGGAATTGAATCAATTTTAATCCATTTTGGTCAAAGCTATTTTGACCTTATACACTAGCCCCTTTATGTCCGGCGTGCATGACTTTAAACTGCCCACAAAAGACAAAGGAACTCTGAATAAAAGTCAAGTTCTAGATCACTAAATATACATGTTGTATGATTTAGGTAATATTGAGCAATAAAAATATTCAAATTTTTTAGGGTTATTTGTAATAATCCTAGTAAAAATCAAACTATTCTTACTAGGCCCATTGGATTAAGTAAATTTGAAGTAGGTTGTAAAAGAATGCAGGTACAAATGATTGAAGATGAAAGTGTTTTTCATTGATAAACAAGAGATAGAAGGACATCCACAGACTGGAGTCTCTTCTCTTTTTCAAGAATTACAAAAGGATTTCAACATAACTCTTCATTTGATTTAAGGCACCCCGAGCTTCATCAGAAACCATGTGGAATTCATTCATTCAACTGGATACAATAAGAGATGCAGTGATACTAGCTCTTCTTGGAACAATTGAAAAAGAATGTTCTTGAGTGTGGTTTGAGAAAATTTTCTGCTGATCAAACAGTGACTCTGTTTCTGTCCAAGAGACTTGGAAGATGGATACATGGATTTGAGAATGGAGCATTGGAAGTAAAGATCCATTTGGAAAGAGTACTCTTTTCAGATATTTCTATAATGCCATGTTTGTCTTCTCTCCACCAACCGATAGCGGAAAACATTTTAGCCCATGGGTTTTCCATTTTCATATCTGCAGGGAAATGGCATGGAAGGAGAACTTAAAAGTTCACACCATTGTTGTTGCTCTTAATGCACAACATAACTGAAATAAAGGAGTAGCAGTGCAGCTGCATCTCAGGTGTATAATTCTTTGGATTTGGAACATTGACTCCTTGCAGATGACCATGACCACATATAGGCAAATAGATGCTCTGTAAAAAATTAGGATGATATTTCTTCACGTACTTATCCAAATTTAAGAGAGTGCTATCATAGATATCGTAGTAATCATGGCCAATGATGTTCATCATGTCATCAATCCGCTTGCTAGGCAGTTCATCAGCCATTCCAATTCCCTTGGGAATCAATGAATCTGCACAAAATATGAATAAACTAACTCTTAAATGGGTTTATTTTTTCGTAAAATTTGTGAAGAAATTTGGAAAAAATAACTAAGGCATTAAGGCACGCAAGTCTAAAAAAATTGGCGCGCAAGTGTTCGTATGCCGCACTAGTGTTTGACGCGCAAGTATAAACCGCGCAAATCCAAATACCTTGATAGCAGAACGCCATCAAGAAAATATTGGAAAACAGAGCAACTTGCGCGGTTAAGATGACCTGCATGACGAGAGCTCGAGAGGTTTGAAGTCCGGAAATCCAGATGCTTTGTACGGAGGTGATGCCATGTATTTATAGACCAGGGGACCTATTTGCGGGCCGTACACAGTGCGCCCAAGGCCTGCGTGGCTTACACTTGCGCGCTGCCCTCTGCGCCCTGAAGACTTGCGCGCCACTACTCCTTTGAATGTATTAGATTTTCCTCAGAGTCAAATCCTCTATTTCTCTCCAGATCCAACTCTGAGGGGGGACTTTTGTTGACTCTCCTTTCATCACAGAATCTCAAGATTGGAAAAGTGTAAGATCTGAGATTAAAATGGTTTGACCTTTGAAGAAAACATCAAAAATCAACAAAGGAATGAACAAGGAGAAATTTTCCAATATGCCGCGCAAGTCTCCTCATGATCGCGCAAGTGGACTTGCGCGACGCACTTTGGCGTGCAAGTAACTTGCCCGAACTAAGTGACAACCGCCTGGTAACCGCCCGGGGTCTTCTCCTTCCTATAAATAGACCATGTGGGCCCCGCATTTGGGGAGGATCTTTTTCCAGAAACTCGGATTGAAGCTCCCGACCCCCAAGTCTCTTCTCAAAGGTTCCGGAACACTTCTAAGGTAATTTCTTACCTTGAACAGAATATCTAAAGATAGGGAGGAAGGCCTAAGTGTTGAAACTCATCAACAATTGAGCGCCTGAGTGACCAGCCCTTAAGGGAAGTGGTCACACTTGCGCGCCGCCTTACTCCTTAACTGAAACTTGCACGTCCCGTTTCTGGAAGAACCTCAAGAGGATTCTAAAGGCTTTTATAAAGAGTCGCTCAAGTATTTCAAATTCTGGTTGACCATCACGCAAATACACCATGTGTCGCACAGGTATACCTGCGCGACCAATACTTGCGCGCCCACGCAGTACTTGCGCGTCTTCCAAGACTTGCGTGTCCCTTTCTTTTTGGTTGCCCATCTTGCCCATTTTACCCCTCTTAAGCCATTACTTCTTTCCTATTTAAGATTCAGTCTTCAAGACACTATTTAAAACCATTTATGGAATGATTTATTTATTTGACTTCCTTATCTGAAAGGAATTCTGTGGAATATCTCTCAAAACCTAGTGATTTAAATATCCTTATGTCACTAAATATGGAGAGTTCATTCGTTCAACCTCATCCTTTAAGATGAGATAATCCTTTACCTGGGTCTATTTTTCAGGAATAATCCCTAGTCATAAGTCCTCTAATTTGGGCATCCTTCTCAGAAGTAAGCCCCAAACCATAATCCTTAACTTGGGGCTCCTTTTCAGGAATAAGTCCTAGTCATAATCCCTTAACCTGAGCCTCCTTTTCAGGAATAAGTCCTAGTCATAATCCCTTAACCTGGGTCTCCTTTTCAGGAATAAGTCCCAGTCATAATTTTGGGCTTCCTTTTCAGGAGTAAGTCCCAAGTCCCCTAACATGGGCTTCCTTTTTTTAGGAATAAGTCCTAGTCATAAATTTTGGGCTTCCGTTTCAGGAGTAATCCCCAAATCCCTTAATTTCTCTTTAACCAGTCCTAATTTATGTTTGATCTGGGATTCCTTCTCAATAGTAAAACCCAGTTATCAATCCTCTCATAATTTGGGTTTTCTTTTCAGGAATAAGTCCCAAGTTAGAGTATTCAAATCTCTATGAAGCACATATACCTTTATGGACCCTCTTCATGGATTTTCTCCCTAAAGTAAATCCTAACCTTCATTTATCTGGGCAGTCATACATACATAAGACCCAAACCATTTCTTATGATTACATCCTTCATGGTCCAATTGTCTATTTTATTACCAATACCTCTTGTTTCTCACACCGATCATGACTCACATGAGCTTAGAGGGTAAAAGTAATTTTGACATCCTGCTTTTAGCCATCAATCATAAACATCATACTCCCTTATTCGAACTACGTGGGTTCTGATTCCTTTTCCAATACAAAGGATACGTAGGTAGCCCATCTACGGGTTCGATCCCAACTCTGAAATAATTCATGTCCTTATGAATGACAATAAACTTCAAGTGCCCCACTGAGTGGCTTTAAAACCAGCCTAGTCATCATAATGACCAAGAGACTTTTATACAAATGTTTTGAAGGATACCATTGACCAAGAATCTCTAAATAGATATAGATGATTCTCTATTGATGAAGAACCTAAAATACATATAAAAGATTCTCTATGTTTCTTACATGTTTAATCATTGATTGTCAAAATTGAAGGAAATCTCATTTTATACTTGGTAATGCAATAAGGATTCACGAACATAACTTAAATCTATAAAGAGAGTCCCAGAATAGACAATAATTCCCCTCAAAAAGGTGTGATGAGTCCGACCTCCCATCCTCTCGACCAATGCAAATTCCTAAGCTTCATCAGTTCACAAGCTAATGAGTTCCTACCTTTGGAAAGTAGGTCCAAATGGATGTGGAATCATTGGATGTTTCCGGTTCTACAGACGAACCCTTTAGAAACCGATCGGAACGTTTGAATCTCCCATCCAGGAGGTCATCCCCGAATTCCGTGGGAAACAATCTCCAAGAAAAAAAACCTAATAGTAAGGCTATAATGAGACTGAGGAGGTCATGTGAGGAATAAAATGGGGGAAATATTGAAAAATTAATGATTTACGAAGGAGGCATGTTACCCTCTCTAATCTGGATGGTTTGAAAAACCCTGAGAAGATTCACCCAAATTCTAAGATCAAATGAGCACCAAAAAAATGAGAAACCAATAATGGGGGTGATTCTAAGGATAGTTTATTCAAGAAAGAGGTGGAATAACAAAAAAAATAAACAAATAAAGATATATTAAAAATTTAAAAAAACATTTAAAGTAGAAAATGGGCTTGCGGGCAGGCCCAATACCTTAAAGAAAAACCCAAATACACCTTGATTCTGGATTTAAAAAGGCTCCAAATTGACATGGTGGTGATAATGGGTCATGTGAGGACAATTAGTAATTATAATTCATAAAAAATGTTAAAAAATGAAGGATTTATAAATGAAACAAAATTGGTTTGTAAATTCGGAAATGGGCTCACGGTTTGGCCCAAATTTTCAAAACCCACCATTTCCACCCAAATGCATGAGAAACCCCCAAAATAATGAAATATTGGAAATTAAATTAAAAATAAATTTAAAATATGTCATGTATGGGACAATTATCTCCACCATAAAACTTTATGCCCTTGGAAATTCATAGCAAGGCCAAAAGAAAAAACCAAACTCAACTAAAAGACCAAAATGGACTCCTTTGCCAAGCTTCACCCCCAAAGCCCAAAACACCTCCAGTGATCAATTAGGGAAGGAATAATCTCACAAAAAAAAAACATACACCACTATACTAAAATGATTAACCACATTTAGACTTTATTCCAAAAGAAAACTCCTCAATATCCATCTGAACATGATTCCAGAAATTTACCCAAACGAACAACATCAATGGACAAGGTTACACTTCCTTGCTTTAACCAAACAGCTGGGAGTTCTCTAATACCAAAATTTACACAAGGAAGATGTAGGTAGTTAGATAGCTTCGAACAAGACTACCTACCACTAAAATGAGACCAATTTCCAAACTAAGTTACTAGAAAGAGGAGGCACAAATATAATCCCCACCATAAGAGACAACCCAATTTCTTTCCTAGACAGAATCAGGACACTAATAAGGGGAGGCCCGAATAGACTCCCCAGTACAAGGGGTTGGATTCCATTAGACCTCTACAAAATAACATTGATAAGACTCATAGTATGTATCCCCCACCTTAATAACCAACTATCTTAGCCAACCGACATTGACTGACATAAAAAGACCAAAAAAATAAAGAGTTGGCACAACCACACGGTTAGTCTGCATGGTTTTTAAAACTATGCACAAACTATGGGGGTCATTCTATTTGTATGGAATCCTATCATACAGTCAGTAATAATCATGAAAAACTTTGTGCTCAACCTATCTTCCAAATTCCCAACAATGCTCAAAAAACTCAAAAGAAAACAATGGGGAAAAGAATAACATTCGCCCATAAGATGGGAACCTGGCCCTCCACCTCTTTCCACCAAACCAGAACAATAAAAGAAAGATTACAACACTAGTGGATTAAAATCTTACCATATTTCATAATGATGATGGGAATTTTTACAAGGGTTTGAATGACTCTAGGATTTCCCCTGACTATGCGCCAGCTTCTCTCCAGGACCTATGGCTAGAGCTCAAATTATTGAAGCATCTTTGGCCTCACAGTTAGGCTTTGGAAACACCAGAACATAACATTATCTACCGATCCTACAATAAAAAATACATTTAAATCCATGATAATTTTACCAATACATGAAAAAATACACACTCACTTTAGACTAACCTGAAATTTCACTGAAAAAAGGGCATAGAAGACGCACACACATCACACCTTGTTTTTTCGGGTAAGAAACAATAGCCAGAAAGTACACATATAGACAGTGTCCTCTAAAACATAGGATTTTTATGTTTTTATAAGGGATTCATACTCCCAACATAACAAATACTCTCAAAGGATTTCCCAACCATCACCTTTATAGTTAAATGAGAACCGTACATCACAAGGTATCACCGAACATGACTATTGAGACTCATAAAAACATTACATGGAACGTGACCTTATACCATATCCCTAACAACTCACAAGTCAAGAAAGTGTCCACAATAGCCTTTCATGAATAGATTCACAAAACTGACAGTTTAACATGAACTCCTGCTTCAAATAAACTATAAATATCCTAGATACCCTCTTAGACACAGTCGAGACACTCATCCACACTAACAACCCCAGACCACTTCCGCCTCCAACGAATCAGACAACTTAAGAAACTAAGGTGTCCTTAAACCTTCCTTGAGGACTATCCCGATTGAAAAGTTTCAAAAAATAAATGAATAGAATGGGTTTAGACTCAATCAACAAATATCGATAAAATATTCCTTATATTGATCAACTGAAGGATTTTCTGATGGAGAAACAATCCAGGTTGCACTTCAGTTGTGTATTAACCCTTAATGAGGGCGTACCTTATCCAATGAGAGAACCCAAGGACCCAACCAATATAATCCATTAGTATAAACATTCCAAAAACCATATCCAAACACATGAAATGAATCAATGTAAAGGTATCCTGAAACATATCTCAGAAGAGACTACTAACCGGTATTTCTACTCAGCTTACCGACCAAACACAAACCCAAAACACGGTTTGAACTTGAGGGGTTCTTGGACTCAAAACATCCCACAACATCAATATTTTCCACAAACACGTAATATTCACCATCCCAAAAAATTAATCAATACATCATGTTTTCCTTTAAAAAAATTTCTTTCAATATAAACGGTTTAGCGGTTAGCGTATCCACCAATGGTACCCAATGGGCCTCACACATGTATGTTTCTATACCACCCTGAGAACCCTCCTCATATCCATATGAACACTCATCTAGTCATTCCATCAAACATCCATTATCTCATATAACCCCAGGAATGTTGTCTCTAATTAAAATACCAATGTTAAAAAAAATCATTTCACTTTTCAAAACCAAAACAGTCAACCAAGTCATCCTTTTTCTCAAAACCACCAACCACAAGATCAAAATCCCAATTCAAATATTAAAAAACTTTTTAGAAAGACAAAACCAATTTGATAAGAACTCACATTAATGTTATTCACATCAACTTCAAAACATATCAGACCATTAAAAAAACCTTTAATTTTTTATCAAACTCTATTGGAAACACTTTTTCAAAACCAACTTCAATTTAGTTTCATCTTACAAAAGTGGTGTAAGCAAACCATTTTCCATTTAAAAACAATTCTTAAAATTTAGTTCCCCCATTTCATAAATCATACCATTCCCTATTTATTCAAAAATAATTTCCCAAAAACATTATGTTTCTTAAAACCAAGCCACATTAATAAAAAAGTTCCATGATTTCAAAACTAAAGAACAGAAGAAAATGTGAGAGGAAAATAGATTCAGTGGGTGACTTAAACATGTGGTTGGAGTCTATATTCCAAACACTTCACCATCTCAGAAAATGTTATAGGGAATATTTCCAACTCTACATGGATTGCCTGGCCCTAGGAGCTCACTAAGACCATTAACAAAACTCTCTTTTCATTTACCTGAATCAACATCAAACCACGAAAACCAAATGACTTAGATAGATCCCAGAATCCCTTGGTGACTTGAATCCCATTCTAAGGTGTGGTGATAAGGCACACTCCCCATAACCAGAATACCAAGTCCCAACAATCCTAACTCCAAAAAATCCCGACTATTCCCCAAATAACGTGACCCAATGGGTTAACCAGGAGCTCCTCTGATATCATTTGGTCATGAACCAAATCTGGTTATCACCAAAAATGGAACCAAACCTGGCCCGTGAGAATTCCCAATGGGAGTTCCCAAGTTTATAAACATAAAACAACAAATGAATCCAATGAAATGAATCTGGATTTTTCAAACCAAACAATCTTTAAAAAAAATTAAGAACTGAATTACATAGTATAAAAAAACTAACCAAGACTATAACAATGGAAAAAAACTAGAATAAAATAACCCAAGAACCTTCATGGAAAGGTTAACCACCCCAAGCCATCTCAACAAGACTTCACCACTAAGAACCTACTAGAAACCCGAACCTCTAGCACTAAAAACAATAACCAACCAGAGACAACAAAAATAAAAATGTATACATACCCTAAGGGTGTAATTAGGGTTTGAGAAAATTCATAGTAAGATACCACCACTATGACATTCCATGTGATAAACATTCAAAGAATAAAATCTTGCATGTCTTCATAAACAGGAAATGCAAGTTACAATTTCGAAAAAGGTGAGACTTAAAAATAAAATAGTTTTCAAGATGTATATCATTAAGAATCAAAACCTTTAAAAATAATGTCAAAAGTACATAATTTTCCAGCCAACCATACCGTATGCTGATGGTAACAACAATGTAACTAATGAGAATAAGAAATAGGAAATAACCCCTAGGCATTAGCTCATTATGGGTCCCAGGTACCTCGTATCTAGGTGAGGGTAATCATTACAATATCTGTTCTCATACATGATCCACTAGTATGGAACATACCCATAACATAGTGACACCCAATCATCATCATCATAGTTTTTTATTGTTGTAAGCATTAATCTTACTATGTGAAAGTGAGGCCAAACCCCACGGATTCACTAGCATACTAGTACACGTCCACCCACCTAGATACCCGAGTTTCCGCTAGTGCTCAAACAAGGTCCACATGTTATGAAATATAATTTGTACATGAAAATATCATTTCCACATCACAATTTCAAAAAACATCCCACATGTATGTCACACAATTCAAAAAATCCACATTTTCATTCAAATGCATTTTGAAATCATACTCACACCCAAAATAGCTAACAACACATTTCACATTTCTTTAACACTTCCTCAAATACATTAAATTTTTTTACAACAATTCCTTGAAATTATAACTCAAAGAACAGCCCACTCCAATATCAAATAATACTTCTTTTATCAACCAAATTTATTTTTCACAACACACTCACACAAAATAGCCCATAACCATGTTTCACAACTCTCTTTCCATTTTCTAAAACATTAATGAACTTTCTAAAACATTATAAAAATAATATTTCAATTCTTAAATAAAAACATTACCTTTAAAAAACCATATTAGGTGAACACAAACACTAAACAATACATATACACCCTTTTTCAACTTTGTTTAACCAAACAAAACATTCACAATTTTCAAAAAACAAACCCAAGTGGTGTAACTATACTTCACAAACAAAACCCATTTCAAATCCCTCATTCAATTTCATTATCATGCCAATACCAATAATTAAAAGAATTTTTATACTAACAAAAAAATGTATTAAACTACCACAAAGTATTATAAAAAGTCCTCAATTAACACCACAAAAGACACACATAAAAAACTCACATTTTCATAAATCACTTCCAAGAAGTAAAACACGGTTTTACACATTGAAACCATTCAAAACCCCAATTTCAAGGACTACATGACACTAAGTCATAAAATAACAAAAATGGAATCCCCTTTAGACCCCAACAAGTCACTTTCATGTTTTATAAAATAAACCCAATCATTACCCGAAGAGTCACCCATGAATACACCCAATTTCAAGCCATAATGCAACTTTAAAATTAAACACTTAATCAAATCCATAAAAAATGAGTTATTCACCACAATAAACATATGATGAACATTAAAACTAGTAAATCAACCAAAAAAATCATCAAAAATTTATTACACATGGAATCACATAACTTTTGAGTAAAAACCCTTGAATATTTATGTTGAACATTAACCACACCACCGCTGCACAAAAATAGAGAAAAACCCATCCAAAATCCACAATATTTCACCAGATATACAAAAACTAAAAACCTAAGTTCGAACCCTAACTTCTATACATAAGGGAACTTCTTGAATGATGGAAGAAACCCTAATGAAAGGGAAGAAACCAAATAGAGAAACACTTATATAAAGAGAAGTTAGAGAAATTTCCCCAAATCAACCAATTGCTTAATCTCCAAGAAAAAAAACCTGATAGTGAGGATCTAATGAGGCTAAAGAAGTCATGTGGTGACTGAAATGGGGGAAAAATAGTGAAAAATGTATGATTTATGAAGGAAGAAAGCTACCCTCACAAATCTGGAAGGTTTGGGAAACCCTAAAAAGATTCACCATAATTCGCAGTTCAAATGAGCTCCAAAAATGAAAAACCGATAATGGGGGTGATCCTAGGAATATTGGTTTCGAGAGTGAGTTCAAATAACTGAAAAAATAAAAAATTAAGGAGATTTTAAATAATTTAAATATAATTAAAGCTGAAAATGGGCTTGTAGAAAGGCCCAATACCTAAAATAAAAACCCAAATACACCAGGATTATGAATTTCTAAAGGCTCTAAATTAACATGGTGGTGTTAATATGTCAGGGGAAGCAAAGTAGGAATTAAAATGGATGAGAAATTTTGAAAAATAAAATAGTTATAAAATCAATTTTTTTTTAAATTTAGAAATGGGCTCACGGTTTGGCCTAAATTTTGAAAATCCACCATTTCCACCAAAATTCATGAGAAACCCACAAAACAATGCAATAATGAAAATTAAATTAAAAATTTCTTTAAAATATGTCATTTATGTGACATTATCATTATCACCATAGGTAGGATTGAGACATATAGGGAGACCATGGTCTCCCTCCATAGGAAAATTCCCCATGTTTCCCCTAGGATTCATAAACTATATAGCATGAACATCAACATTAGGCCAAGTATGAGTGTCACTTGGGAAGGTAGGATTATTATAACGAGGATAACAAATACCATTAATAAGATTATCCTTCACAAATCCATTTTTGAGCATGTTCACATTTAGGGGAGGGGGTAACAATGGTGTCACTAGTTCAGATATGAGGATGGATTATATCATTTCACCCTTTTTACAACTATATATGTCATAAACATTCATATTAAATGCTGAATAAAAATTATGCATATTGCACAAAGACTTAATATGTCTAAATGAAACATGAACTATAAAAAATTAGGTTTATTTTCACACTGGATCAGCTGGGTGATGGTCTCATCCCTTGTGGTTAGAATGACCTCCTCTATAAGGGTGTTAGGCATATAAAAATCCACCAGTATCCTCACATAATTTACATATCGAGGGGATTTTAGTTTTCATATCCATACTGATGGGATTCCACACTATAGAATAAAAATACTATAGGATATTTTTATGCAAATATATCCAATTAATCATAAAAATACAAATCCATAACTATATATGGGTGTTCCTTACTCTGTTTAGATCGAAATTCCTATCCCATTTTTGGATTCGTAAGAAACCATGGTTCATGTATAATAACCATATTATCTAAGAACTTCATTTGTGATCATCCAAGTTAAATAATACATCATATTACCACTACCCAATTTCCATCATCTACCACTCACCAAAGACCCAGATCTCTGCAACCATCTTTCTTAGGAAATTAAATCTCCCCAGCTTATCTCCTTTTTAGAATAAAACTCTTATAATAATAAGTACCTAAAAATATTTACTATTTCCTCGTATTCTTCTTGATTCACTAAATAGTGTGAAATCATGCATTCTTGAATGATTCTCCCAGGGGAGGAATGTAAAAGTCTAAAAAAGAGTGGTTTGTTGTTGATTTAACCACATCAATGAATTTTTTCATCAAAACTACATCATTTTCTCGGGAATTAATTTCTATATTGGACTATCTTGATGCAATTTGAAAGATATCATTGTGTCCAATATGATCTGTTAGTAATGATCACTTTGTTTAATCAATATTATCTATATTCTTATAACGATAATGACCTCTGACCATTGGGTTTTTCCCATTCTCCCTGTGCTCCACCATCTCAATCCTTCCATTTAATCATGGGTCCTTATAGTCAGTATCATAGGTAAGGGTTGATATGTATTTATATTTATTATAATGGTAATATATTTCCCTTAAATTATTTTATATTATGGTTTTGTTGAAATGATATATAATTTAAATATTACCAACTTGATTCATCTAAAAAATTCCTGTTTAAAACAGTTTTCTATAGAAGAAATATGAAAGTTTTGTGGGAAGGTACCAAGAGGAAAATATATATCTGAATTAGCATCCCAATAAGGTTGATGTGGGAACATAATAGTATATTATAGGGATGGATCAGTTGACATAAGCTATTAATGGTGGTTGTATCAATTCTATAGAGGAACCTGATTTACCCTAAAAGAAAATGTCTATTATAGATAATTTAATGGGGAATCATCCCCCATTATTATATGGATCATCTAACTCAGTGGTATCCAAAATATGGATGTATTATATGGATAAGATATTTGATGTCACAAGAAGTTTGGAAGGTGAAAAAGAAAATCAATCCGTTAATAATTTTCAAGGGGAGGCTGATCAGTGGTGGTGTTTTATTAAGAATACTATATGGAAAGATGATCATGATTTTATGGAATATGAAAAAATTAATTATCACTTCATTGAGAAATATTTGCCTATGTTTTTTCAACTCTAGATATAAAAACAATTCCTTTAATTGTGGTAAAAATATGATGATTATATGGTTATGTATTAATCCAATTTTAAAAGACTGAAAAGTATGTACTAAAATTTGTTTTTGATATTGATAGTAAAATCAATATATTTTACTCAATATTGAAACAAATTTTACAATGATATTTGGCTGCATGAGAATTTAAAATATATGAGGATGTTTTTTGTTGATAAAATTTAAGTCATGATTTCTGACACTTATGTGACTCGTAAGGATGAAAGTAAAAAAAATGAATCCATGATGAAGGCGATGTGGAAACACAAAATTATGAATTATAGAGGTATAAAAATAAAGATCCCATCTTCAGGTAATTTGAATAAAAATAAAAGTATAGAATTTATTTTGAAATTAAGGAAGTGTTACTAATATGGACTCTTTTTCTATATGGCATGATATTTCAAGAAACAAATCTTGAATTGTCAAATAATGGGATGACTAATATCCATCAAACAGTGTTATTTTTTAGTTCCAATGAGTTGGTTCATTATGGTAAAATGTTTCCAATGTTAGTAACTTGGGTTTTATATCATTAATATGTGATAAAAATAGGTTCGAAAAAAAATTCTACTACTACGGTTGATGTTTCCCCATCAAATCAAGTTTTTTCAAGTTTGATACTTTTGTATTAAAATTATTGGAATACCTTTTTGACTATATGTATTCAAATTCATAAATTTATAATAAATTTTAAAGTAAATTTGGAATACCACCTCATTTATTTAATATATAAATTATTCTAAAAACAATGAGTGTAAGTATTAGAGCAACTAATATTTATAAAAATATTCTTGTTGTTATTAGTGGAATGGAATTTAATTCCAATCATATTGAACTATCCATAGTAGTGTTTGAAGGAATTTTTAGTATATATTTTATTTTAGTTTATCATAATAATATTTATTATACTACCAAGAATTTTTCATTCAAAGATTTCATGACTCTGAAAACATACAAAGAGGTTGAAAACTAGAATAGTGATAGCAGTGATAGTTACATTGATCAAATTGTCGAATAAAATGAAACTAATCAATTTATTGATGTTTCATTAGTGAATGGTTACATTGATTTTTTTAAATATTATTTTCTTTTTATTATTCTAGATCAGGATATTGAGTTTAAAATTTAATTAATACCTATTTTTAAGACTATTTCTAAACCCCATTATCGAATAGATCCATTTGAACTTTCAAAATTAAAAAATCAATTGCGAGAATTATTAGATAAAGGTTTAATAAAACTTGGTACTTCACCATGGGTATCTTCTGTTTTGATTCTTAAAAATTAAGATGTTTCAATGAGACTATTAATTGAATATTGTTATTTTAATAAAAACTATATTAAGATCATATATACTTTTACTAATACATATGATTTTTATAATCATATCTATATAGTATAGAATTTTTCAAAGCTTGGTAAGTGGTCTAGGTACCATCTGCTGAAGGTGAAGGAGGATGACATTCTTACAACATCATTTTGGACTATATATGGATTATATTAGTTTGTAGTTATTCCTTTTTGGTTTTCCAATGCACCTTTTAAATTTCTGGACCATATTAATAGTGTTTTTCATATGTTATTGGAAAAGTTTTTCGTTGTTATTATTGATTATATTTTGGAATATTCTAAATGTCACTCAGAACATAAATTACACCAAAGGATTTTTTTTCAAAACCATAATAGAATATAAACTATATGGAAAATTTAGAATGTGTGAATTTTTGTTGTAATAAATTTATTTCTATTAAAATATTGTTTAAAAATTTGGAATTATTGTTATCCCTACAAAAAAATATTGAATTGTTAAAAATTCCCAAAAATATTATAGAGATTCATAGTTCTCTTATAAAACCAAGGATCTAGCACATGATGGAGGCATGTTGGAGACTTGTAATAAGAAGTATGAATGTTCAGTTGTGAAGAACCTTTCTTTAAGTGTGTCCCAAAATGACTGGGTGAAGGCTGCTATCAAAGGGGAGTCATGGGAACCTATATTCAAATCTAGGGAAGAAATGTTATACTAATAACTCCTAATTAATTTTTTATTATAGGATTATAATATGTTGTCCAAATGGTTGTTAATTGTGGAAACTAAAATGGTGAAGATTTAATGTATCAACAAAAATGATCTGAATTTGGCAACTGAATTCAATATAGCGATGATACAACTATAGGAGTACATTCCAACATTGAATGAGATTGATTATTGGTTCAATGAACTTATCAAAGAGGATACACATATATATGTAAATGGACTCAATTGAAAATTATTTAGGAATAATGAATGAAATATAATTAAATTAGATATTATTGGTTCTTCTATTTTCTATGGTATTTTATGATTAGTAGTTTTTACTTTCATGTATTCTCAGATGATATAAAAATGCTCATTTAAAAATGCTTATTTTGAAATACTCTAATTTTCACCTTAACTTCTAGAAATAGATACTTTTTCATATATAATGATGCATACTCGAAAGTACACAGTTGTTTCCATATGTTTATTGATTAGTTAATTGATTAAGCTTCACATCATATGAAACCTCATGACTTAAATTATCCTTCACATGATATTGATTTAGTTTTTTTAGTTCATAAATTAAAATTTTGGAGCCATCATATGTAAAGAGTAATGTTTTAAATATATAAGGATCTCAAAATTTTGATATTTATATATACATTGAAATAATTAAAAAGGATATAGAGAAGATGTCTATAACTGATCAAGGATTATTATTAACCAAGTTACATTTGTAATGTTGGACTCTGGTTAATGATTTGATAAATATTTTCCTAGAATTTGTCGTTATAAGGACATCCGATGATTTATTTCCAGATTAAACATAGTCAATTTTGTCATAAGGAAATAAGATATTTGAAAAAGAGGATCAATAATTTATAGAAATGGATGAATATTATAATAAGGGAAAGTTCATATATATATATATATTAATATTGATTAAGAAGTTGTTTTATTATTTGGAAAATAGTTATGTGTGCCCCTTGATTTCTAATTTATGAAATACTAATTAAGTGAAACTGATAGATCTTCATTTTCCCTTCATCTTAGAATCACTAAATTTTGTAATAACCCTTGAAGTATATCATGTGGGATGGAATAAAAAATGCATTGAAAACTTCACCATGACGTGTTTCAATTCTCATAATTTTAATATAGAATGATAATTTTTGACAAGAATCCTTCAACATTTTCTCATTCTAGACTATTAGTGGGAAAATATATCAATTTATTTCATCATACGATTTCAAAAGACTCCTCCAGGTAATAATTTGATTCGGGTTATTGTTGATTGATAAAAAAATTCAAAAAACATTCCTTATAATTTAAGATAATGTGTCTCTAGATCATCTTTCTTGAATATATTAATTGAAAATTGTCTTAATATATATATTTCAACTCTCCATTTTATCAGACTATGATCATTGGTCCATATCAAATTTTTGGAAAGGGATTCAGAAGTCATTTGGCAATAAAATAAATTCCTGTACAACTTTTAATCTTCAATATTATGGTTATTATGAATTGAAAATTAAAACCATAGAAGATATGTTTCATTATTTTATAATTCATTACAACGAATTTTGGGATTATCAACATTCTTTGTTTAAAATTTCTTATGATAAAAGTTTTCTTTATAGTATATAGATGAAACCATTTGAGGAATTATATTGAAATAGGTGGTAGAAACATTAATTTTGGGATGATATAAAATAAAATAGGTTGATGGGACCAAAGTTAATATAGGAAATTGTTGAGAATATGTCATTGATTCAACAAAACAAGATGAAAAATCAAAGTATGAATAATATTTATACACATAACAGGAGGAATGATCATTATTTTGAGGTAGGTGATCATGACTTCTCAATTTTTATCAATTGAAAAGTGTTATGTGTTTTAGTATAAGAGTGAATATTTTTCTATGATTCCTTGGACTTTATTTGATACTTGAGAAATTTGGATCATTTTCTTACCAAGTGGCTTTTCTTCCATGTCTTTATCATGTACACAACATATTTCTTGTTTCGATGTTAAAAAAATATGATCCAGAATGATTTCATGTTTTAATCCCTGAGGTAATTAAGTGGGAGTAATATATTTCTTACAAGAAATAGATACTTTAGATTCTTTATTATATAGAGATGAATTTAAGGAATAAGGTTATTCACTAAGTTAAGGTTTTACGGAAAATTTTTATGGTTGAAGAGGCAATAAGGGAATCTAATACTTTTATAAGAAAAATATATCCATACTTTATTAATAATTTAATAAAATTGAGAAGAAATAATTTCAATAGGGAGTGGAAAATATAACAACCAATATAATGATACAATAAATCATTTTAATATTTTTTATTCTGAATCTAATAGTTATAATATTTATAAAAATATAATTTAATTTTTAAATAAAAAAGAAAATAAGTTAAAATATACTCTTTTTAGAAGGTTTTATTTGACTGATAGATTAATAAATTATTGAATTTAATTTTTAATTAATGTAATTTTTTGAAATCATAATACCAAAATTTAACTGTGGTGATATATTTGATTTTTTTAGGAAATATTGATTTCTCACTCAATATTGAAAAATACATATTTTCGTAAAAAATCCTTTTATTTTAAATAAATTATGTATTATAATTTTTTTTGAATATTATATAAAGTAAAATTTTTATTATTTAGTTATATTTAATCCATTTAATTACTTTTCAATCCACATTAGAATTGTTTTTAGTTTAAGATTTTTTTGGGGTTAAAATTGTGTATTTCTAAAAACTATTTTAAAATGCATAATATTTTTTTATTTTAATTAATTTAAAAAAAACTTTGATAGGAAATTTTTTAAAATGTATTCATATATTATATATTATTAAATTTTAATTTACATTCATGCAATGATTATTATTAGTCGTAGATTTAATATAAAATCAATTTTTCTCAAAAATACTCTTCTTGAAGTCCAAAATTATTATCGCATATTTGGGTTTTGTTTTAAAATAAAATTTCTAATTATGTGATTTTAAAATGGTAACATGGTTTACATATTTTGAATATAAATAATTTATATTTTATATAATGGAAAACATAATATTTTTATTTTATAGAATAGTCAAAATAGAAAAATTTAATTACTGTTGTTAAAGTGAAAATGATTTTACATAGCGGTTAAACAGAAAATATAAGGTTTAAAATGACCTAAAACCAAGTCTAAAATATATTTTATGAATAAATTAAGAAATTATAGATTCATTAATCAATAATTTTCTATTATTTGACCCTTTCTTCATGATAAAAACGTGTTTTAAGTTCTATATTTTAAAATTTTACAAGTGTACCACTCACCTCATTTATTAAATGTCACCCAATGTCATTATATAATGACCATTTAAAACCAATTGGATCATCCAATATAGGAGAAAATAACCTATAAAAATCCTTAAAATCATCATAGAATCCCTATTTTTGTGAGAAACCCAAACAAGAATGTCCTTTGGTTAAAACCAAAAGAAGTTACCCGAATAAGAGGAGATGTTCATCTAATAGTGTTTTTATTTTATTTCTTCCTCCACCACATAAATTATTCAAAAAAGATTATTATATAATAACCAAATTATTTTACATATAATAATATTTTATAATGTTAATTTAATGACATATATTATTCACTAATTCCATAAAATGTGTTAAGAAATCAGAATTCGTGTGTACGATGAACAACCATCTCATGAACTGATGTCATTCATTTTTACATTAAAACCTATCTCAGTTGGGTTTGATAAAGGAAATAGAGAATATATTTTATATATATGAAATAATTATACATTTTTATTTATTATATCATATATACATTTTATTTTTCATTCCATAGGTGATATGATACCATCGTTTGGGTGTACGGAAGACTACCTCCTCACAAACTGTTGTGATTTGTTTCCAAAAACTCATTACAGAGATAGATATAAGAGTAAATGGAATTAATATATGAGATATATATGTAATAATAATGATATTAGTAAAAAATGTATAATTCCAATAGATAATATATCATTTTATTTCTTATCCTTTCACTCACTATGAAATAATAGCATCATTCAGGAAGTTGTGGACTGCCCCCTTTATAATGCGATGTGGCTCACGTTTTATCACCACACAACATGAATATTATATAAATAAATATTTAATTAAATATTATGATATATATTATATTATGTTCATCCATTAATTATAAAATTTGATATACCTCTTCTATATAATGATCAATGAAAATGGACATGTTACTCATGCACATATACAAAAAACCATCTCCATGATAAAAATGTAATTCATTTCACAAAACCAAATATCATTATTGGTATTAAAATCATAATATATATATATATATATAAATGATAATTATTTCATGATTATTATTATGTAAATGTTAAAATAATGACCTCTTTGACCATAGTAAACCTTCCAGAGGCATTTTTTTAGATATAAGTCAAATATGGTTAGAACATCCAACACAAAATCAATTGTATAATTAATTATATATGAACTGATAATAAGTGAAATAAATTTAATAATAAACATGATTTTTTTTTGATGAAAATTAATTTTAAACATATGTTTATTATTTATAAATATAATGACACATGTGGTAAGTCAGACATAAGGTATGAGACCTCATCTCAATTTCCTTTCATTGGGTCATATTTTGATGTTACACACTTGTACTCTTTTGTTACGTGAATATATATCCACTTATACATGTTATATCTTGAATTTATCTATCCTAATGGTATTTATATTTTTTTAAATATTTTTTTTCAAGGGTTTTATGATTATAATATTTATAAACTAATAGTTGACTATTCTTTTAAAAAATTATCTTTTAATGTTTTCATTAAAACTCATTCATTTCCATGTCCATGTTTTTAATATAATTTTGTAAAAATTATTATATATAAATAAAATATTTATAAAATATTTTTTATATCACATTTTAATTTATTTATAATGGTTTTCAAAAGGAATATTTTTATATGTTTTATAAGTAATTTTTTTTCAAACATCTAAGAGAATGTCCTATTCATAACATACGTGGAGACAAAAAATATTTCACCACATTAGCTGTAATATGATTCATTTTTACCTTTTATTATTTCAATTTTCCATCAATAAAGAAAAATATTCTATTTTTCTTAAGAATTTTGGTATTTAAAACAGGTTTCTTATTGAAAATTGTATTTTAAATGAAAATTGGATTTTGATATCCACATTAGATTTACAAATAATTTTAAAAGAGTTTCTTAGATATTTTATAATGAAAAAAAGAAGTCATAAAAAAAATTTATTCATTTTGTGGTTATTAGACATTATATACATTGGGTGCACTGACATAACACTAGGTAAAGCTATAATAACTTATAATATCAGTGTGCTCATATAGAGATCTTATGCATTGGGTAATGATTATGTTATCTAGATAATCATATGGGATGTTTGATGCATATTAATTCCAATTTTTAGTGGTTTTGTAAGGGTTCTGTAAGAGGTTTATGAGATGATGGCCCAAGGTACTTACATGAAATTTTGAATAAAGATAGTGAGTTTTTATTGAAATAATTTATTTACAGAAGTTAATATAAATGATCTATTTAAAATAATGATAATTCACTATCTAATAAAAAGTTATATTTTTTAGAAATTGTTTTACATAGGTTTTCACGATTTTTACTAGACTAATGGTATGCTTATTTTTATGACCCTTACTAAGACTTTTTTTTCAAATCCCATATTTTAAAAAAATAAAATGATTTATGAATGGGTAATGGAATGGTATATGTGAAGTTTGAAATAATGGATCATTTTCATTAAAAATAAATCATGATTTGTTTTAGAAGATTTATATGGCCGAAAAAATAGAGAGTAATTAGAATTTTACACTATTTATTATATGATTTTGTTATGTAAGTTTGGTGATATAATTATATTAAAGTATAAAATAGAATTAATAAATAAATATCCACCATGAGTGTCAAACCATGTACACTGTAAGGCCCGTTGACGTGTACAAGGTAACACCCTAGTCAAGACATCCATGACTTTTTCAGAATTATTACCCTAGGTACATTTGTTTCAAAACCAGGTTAACTTATAGTATCAAGATATGGATGTATTTATATGAAACTCAAATATTATCTACCCAACCAAAACACTATGATGTTATCTTACACTTAGATTTATCAATAAAGTATGTCATGGTGTTATTTTTTTCAAATCTATGTTTTCCTAAATCAAGATACCATGGTTTACACTAAATTTTCTCTAATACCAAATATAAAGAACTTGAACCTAGTATCCTAGATCTGATGTAAATAATTTTACATTGTAAATAGATACAAGAAAAAGTATTCTAAATGTCTTAATTTTTTATATTTCCAGGAAAATTTGATATATTATTGAAAATCAAATTTTTTTAAAAAAAAAATAAAACATCCAAAAGTGTTTTATTTTAGAATGTCAATATTCCCATTATTATATATATTCATATGAATCACCAAACAATTCTTCATATCCCAGGGAAAATAAAATATAAGAAATGGGTGATCTCATATTCTTAGTAAGGGTATGATTACAACATAATCTAACAAGAATAAATAGGAATAATCAATATGGAATATTAAATTAATGAATCATGTTTCATTTAAATTTTAACATGAGCATAGTATGAATGGAATAATGGATGATCAAATAAATCCATATAAATAATCACAATATAGGGAATAAAATTTATTTATATTATAACTAATAAAATAAAAAAATTTCATAAATAACTGATCTCATAATGAGGTAATTAATATTGTTAGATTTCATAAATATCATATCAAAAATTTTAACGAGATAGTTTAAAAATATTGTTAAAAAACCCATTTCATTTAGCCAACTAATTTTTCAATTAAGACCTAGCGATGCATCAATGGGATATGTAATTTTTTTCCCCACCCATCACATTATAAGTCCAGTTATTTCCTCATATGAAAGGGGTGAGATATGATAAACATAAACTTTCATATTGAAAAACTAAAATATGAAATGTTAATACTTTCCCCCGTTGACAATCATAAACAATTAATATTAATATGTCAAATAGTAAGAAATAGTACATACCCAACCAAAATTATTCAAATACATCATGATATATAATATTTATAGCGTAATTACAACATATCCCTAGTCTAGAAAAAGTATAATAAGTTTATTTTAGGTTATAAATATAAATTCAATGAAAATATTCTTAATATATTCTTGAGGAAAATAACCATTTTACCAGGAAAATATACATTAAAACTAATAGTTTACATAGAATTTTGTAACTATTTTTCATTTGAAAATAACATTTTAATATTTTAAAATAATAGTTCAAGCAATGTGTGGTCATCAAGATGGTAAATTCAATACATGTCGTATGAGTTTAAAAAAATATTCTTATTACACTGCTGTAAAAAGGGTAAAAACCAAATCGTTTAATAATTGAAAAGAACATTACATTAGATCCATTTTTAAAAACTTAAAAAATTCTAAATATGTATTTAATAAGTAATTATTTAATATTAATAAATTCTTTGAAATTTTTAAGAATTCTGTTTTGTAATAAAAATCAACCAAAGAGAGAAATGAAGTCATCATTTCATAGAAATGTTTTCTCAGTAATTTTAAGTAAAAAGTGAGTAAAATGGTAGTATTACATAAAATTTTCATGAATAAAAATATTTCATGTAAAGTTATTTGTTTGTAGATATATATATTATATAATTCCAAAAATATATATTTAAAAATTGACAATCTCAGATAATGATGAGATTTTGAATTAAACTCTTACCACATTAATATAATTTGAATCATATTCCCAATAAAAAACATTAAATAGCCTTTATATAAATTTATTAATGTTTTGAAATATCAAAATGTTTAATATATACCACACACAGAGAATAAGTGATGAATTTAGAAAATCTGTCACGAGAGTAAGAGTGAGATGAGAATCCCTTACCACGGGTTCGACATCCTTTTAATATCTCTAAACCATTATTTTAATAAGTAAATAATTATTATATACATATTAAATAATAATAATCATATATATTCTACCATATATATTTTACTTATAGTATTTTATCACCCCTTAATTAACAATTATTTGTAAAAATTACTATTTTTGGTGATAAATGGTTTATTTTTCATGAATATTTTGTTTAAGTAATTTCAGTACTTTTACATTGATAATGGTCATATAATCTCCATAATGTAAAAAATGATAAAAATACCCAATATATTAATTATATATGTATTTATATAAATCTATAAAAGTTATAGATATAAAATAGATTACATCGTTCATGGAGAAAGTATGTCAAACGTACGTAAGAATATAGTTTCTATTCTTCTAAACGGATGGAACAAAAAGTACGGAAAATAATATATAAAAATTTCCATAGTAATTATTATGTTTTACATATAACATATAACAATTAAATATCTCTTTATAGCCTTTCATGTAATTTTTCTGTGAAAAACGAGTCTTGTCACTTTTCAAGGCGTTAGTCCACCGTATACATGTTCGATGTTATCATATTCCCCACATAATTGATAGTAAGAAGGTATAAATGATATAATAAATAAATATTTATAATTATGATAAAAAATAATATATATTATTTGGATATATTATTATTCCTATTCAATTAAAATATAAATGGTAAGAACACATCACATTGGTTAACAGAGAGATAACCCACCACACACACAAGCGACATAATTATTTTTTAGTAGGATGGAAGGAAAAAAATGTAGATATGATATTATAATTACATAAATATATTTATTTTATATAAATAATATATATACGTTAAATCAATTTTTATTTTTCAACCATGAGAGGTAGTGATGGAAACTAAATTACATATGTTTCTATGGTGGTAGTCTGTCATAGACATGATCAACAGTTTCATTTCCCATTTGATGGAATAGGAGACAGATATAGTTAATGAAATTTACATAATAAAATTTCATTATGTGTAATAAAATTATTTTAATATATAATCATGGTTCTATAATATTTTAAAGATGTTGAAAATAAAACAATATAAAAACACTCATTTAGGAATGTTACTTCTTCTTCGGATAACTCATTTGGGGTTTCTGAAAAATCATTCCTAGGATATATTTCAGATAAAACCAAGCCCAATATTATGATTTTTATGAATTTATAAATCTATTATGATATTTATTATAAAATGAAAATTGAGTTAGGAGTGTTAATAAGAGAGGATAGTGGTGGTCTGTTATTATTAGTGGAGAGGACACAACTGGATTCACTGAAAATAAAAATTAATAACGACATTCTTCTCATTAAAAAATAAAAACAAGTTCATAGTCATCAAACCATAGAAGAAATAAGGCCAATAAATGGAAGTAAGATAATATTTTGAAATATTTTAGGTCATTTTTAATCCTTATATTCCTGTTTAACTCCCGCTAAACATGTTTTAACCCTAACGAAATTAAATAATTTTTACTATTTTTTCAATTCATTATTACTAAAAAATAATTTGAAATTAATATATAATAAAATTTCAGATAATACCTAATTTTGAATTATTTTTTTCAAATCCAATTCATATATATGGAAGAGTATAATGTATAATTAAACCTGTAGATTTATTGAAAAAATTATTTTTCAAATGAACATTCATAATTTTTTAAAAAAATACAAAAGAATTATTTGTAAAATTTATTAAAATGAAATAAAATAGATAATTTTTAATATAATTTATATAATTTTAATTTTAAAACAGATAAATTATAATTTTACTTATTATATAATTTAAATGAAAATGCATTTTTCAATAATGATACGTATTTTTTCAATATTCATTAAAATAAATGTAATTGTTAGAAAATTATAAATAATACAAAAAAAGTTTGAAATTCATATTTTAAAAATAAATTTTATATTTAAAAATAATATTTCTAATAGTGGTAATAAATAATTTAAAATTATATTCTCAAACCCTGACTAAAACGCCATTAAAACAATACATTTGTTAAAAAAACATATTTTTTTCATATAAATTGTTCATTTTTTTTAACTATAGATAACCATTGAATATATTTTATACATTTGTAAACAACATAATTGTTATAATATATTGAGTCTTATTCACATCCTCTAACTTAACATCTGGGGTAAATGGTCATGTTTAAATAATAATATTCATATAGAGTACAATTTTTTGTTTAAACATAGTTTTTCATGCCTCACATTCAATTGAATGTATTTAACATGTTTAAAAATTAATATATTGTAAAGTCTTTAGGTGTTACCTTCTCTTATAATCTTAGATTTTCATGACATATACACTATCAGACATTATTTTCCTACTTTAAATTCTTGGGGTGTTACATATTGAGATTTGTTAGACCATATATGTCTCCTTAGAATCCAAATAGTATCTCTACAATGTGATTTTAATATATATAAATATATACGTTAGTTAAATATAAAATACCAAAACATTTCAGGGTGGATGTTTGAAGGATAATGCTTGTGTGACATCATAGGTCTAGATAAGTTTTAAAAACACTTAAAGAATTATAATTTTATATTTAATTGGAATGTTGTTTTGAAAACCTAATATTGGAATGATATTTTCATTTTTTATTAATTTCTATGTTCTCCAAGGCTATGATTCAACTTTTTTTTTGTTCTATGAGTCCTCTAGTGAAAAATAGGGAGATCAAAAAGCATCGATAGTTTATGGTGATGGGTAAGGAGTATAAGGAGTCTCCTTATTAACGATGACCAAGATGGTTACACCACAGTATGGTGTAAGATTTTCTGGTTATCAAATGGAAATGGTTTATCTCAAATTCTATTGATGGTATCCTAAGAGTGACGTGATCCAAGAGACCATGAGCATGGTAGAAAATCTTCAAAGCATAGTTTTAGTGGGATCATAATTTTGAAATGGTATAATTGGACTTCTGATCCTTTGGGAGAGTTACAAAAATTAATGGGGGACATTATATATGTATGGGTTTATTTTTAAAACCATTGTTACTCAATTTCCAATGAAAAACTCATAACAATTCCTCCATTTAAATAAATTATTGATCCATGTGATTCTAAGGTGTGTTTTGGACAACCTGAATTCATTCAAATAACTAACATACGCATTATAATCCTTCCTTGATTTACTTATATTGATGTTCTTAACACGTGACCAGTCTAGAGGTACATGGTTATGCATAATCTACATGGTCATGGGTAAGGAGTATTTACTCTTTTTGTTTACATTATCTAAATTCATTTCATTTTTTATCTTTTCTTTGTAGATTCCTCTTTTTGTTCATCTCAAGGATCCTTTTATGTTTTTGAAATTATATGTGGTTGGGTTAGTGGTCCATAATATTATCTCATACCTTGTGCATTTTATTTATTATTTTTTGATGACTTGTGATATATGATCATTATGGTGTGAATGATTTGCACTTTGATTAATAAATTATTTTACTTAGAATTAATTATTCTTAAACATCATATATTTACTATAACTATAAGGAACAATGTGTGAAGGGACACATTAGATCCTTGTAAACTGGTTAAAAATCTCAAACACTAAAGGTAAAATGAATAATTGTAACTTTATACCTTGTATTAAGTAAAATAATGTGTGGTAAAATATATATAATTACATGATCATAGTGGACCTCATGGGTGACTATAGACCCATTGAGTATGATGAGTAATGGATGATGATAATTTTCCACATACTGACTTGTGGAATTTTGAGGTTCCATAATGCCTCATCCTATATGAAATGATAGAAATATAAATGAATTTAGAGGGAAAAAATTGGTTCCTTGAAGTTTTACATTCTAACCCTACGTGAAGGGGTTCTCTTAAAGAAATTCGTTGGGTAATGATAAAATTATTTTCAATGAATTCTTAAAAAACCTATATTCTGATGCACATGATAAATGAAGAACTCTTGATTAATGAATATCAATAAATGGTTTATTGGTGTAATATATTTTTTAAATACCTTATTGATACAATATTTTTATTAATATTTTTATTTATGTGACATAATTATCAAATGGTTATTATTATATATTTCTTGGGGCCTTAATATTATTCCAAGGGTCTCATTTGACCATTATGTTAACATAATGGTTGGTGACATTGATTTGATTACAATGGTCTATTGATCCCATTATTGTTAAATACTTTTGGGGAAACATTATGTGATTATAAAGATATAATTTTTCCATTACAATTACATAATGTTCGGGTTCATTAATCTATTTCCTTGGAATTGGTGAGCCCAATATCAGTATCATATACTATTGGGGGGCCTTGATTTGATTCTAAGGATCTGGTATTACAATTATTATTATATTTTTTGGGGGGACATGTGGTGTTTCAAAGAATCTGGGGTGATCATTATTATTATCATATATTATTTGGGACATTTATTTGATACAACGAATTTAGTGTCACTATTATTTTCTAATATTATTGGTGATATTTTGGTTTTTCTAATGATTTGTGTGCTCTTTATTAAAAATATTCTTATATAATATTATGGGACCTTGATATATATCCAAGGATTAGGTGTTCCCATTATTGTTTTATTTTTTTGGCATAATGTGAGGGTTTTCCAAGGATCTGGTGTGCCAATTAATATTATATATATTTTGGGGTCTTTGATGTGATTCGAAATATCTAGTTTTCCTATTATTATTATATAATTTTTAAGGACCATGATGTGTTTTAAAGGATATAGTGTTCCCACTATTATATTAATATATATTTGAGGGATGTTAGACTTATTCCATTGATCATGAGTGTCCATGTTTTTATATACATTATTATGATAATATGTATAGAGACATCTTGAATTGTTTGAAGTATGTATGGTTAATATCAAGTGTCACATTATATTTTGAGGATCTTCAATTAAATTTATATATGTAATTATAGTAGTTTATTTCCTTTTTTTAATATATAATATGAAAATATCCATACATTTAATATAAATTTATGGAAAAATGTTGGTGGTTTCATACTGTGTAATGTACTCCCACCCTTACCAGGTGTCCATTGAAATTTGGTACCCCAAGATCTTCACTATTCGTAAGTTCAGGTTGGGATATGTATTGAGATTGGATTAAACATGTATGATTGATAAGTGGAATTAATGATAGGGATGAGTTGGGGCTTAAGGATGTAGTGAAAACTTTTTGTATTTTGGTTATTTTGTTTATTTGAATTTGTGACTAGTCTGATGGGAGGCCAGTTTATAGTGTTGTGGTATGTTTTATTTCATTATTTACTATTTATAGAATATGAATGTTTATCTATTTTTTACCCATTAATATATTATTTTGGAATATATTTGGTTATTTTTTCTTTTATTTCTCCTATGATATTAGGGAATAGTATACCCACAATCACCTAATAGACCCTAGATACTGGTTGGTAACCTTTGGCATATGGAGAGCTATGCCTGAGACCACATAATGAAAAATCCAAAAAACTGCTTATAGTGAATAAGTGAGGGGATGCTAATAGGTGGTAAAATAGGATTCCTATTATCACTTTAATATTTTTGGAGTTGGTAGAAATATTATATTATACTGCATTGGATGTATTGATGGCTTTCAGACTTGTACATCATGAATTTTTTTTCTAGAACAGTGTCTAGCTTACTAAGGCTTGGGATTGATGTTCACCATTTTTAGTATGTTAATTGACTAGTTTAACCTTAGATAATTAAAATTATGTTCGTATTTATTATTTATTATGGGTTTATTGGAACTTTTACCATTTGAAAGAGGCCAGTTAATATACATTTCCCTATTGGCCCATTAGAAAGAGGTGTCTAATGGATCATATTTGACATAAAGGACTCACATGAAATATACATTCTTATTGTACTAGTGTTTCATTTTATGATATTTTAAGTGGGTTCTATCATTTATATTCATGGCGATGATGGATATATGGTTCCTGAGTATATAGATTCATATACACCATTTATAGGCCACTGTTAACACTAGGTACTATAGTGATGAATCTCTATACAATAAATTTAATTTTTATAAGGGAATACCAAATTACCCACCCATGTGACTATATAAGTGTGATTAAAAAACATAAATCCAATATAATGACATTATTATTCATAAAATCTTAATGATTGTATTTTAATTTCTCAAAGGGTAGTATGAATAAGTTCCATTTATAGTGATGACTTGGAATTTGATAGATTGTATGTTTATGTTTCAAGAGGACTTGGAGTGGGTAGTTTTATAATGAGTTATCAAGTGATTTTAAAAATGAGAATAATGGGGAGTTACCCAAGAGCTATGAATTATTTCCAGTTTAAACCATGGAATATGTTTGGTATACAAGTTTCTTGAAAATGTATTAGGACCCTATTGAATTGAGAGTTGTAATTGGGAAGTGGTATATTCATTTTTACCATTGTTGAGATGTGATATGAAATGGAAACCTTAAATAAGGGTTGCTAAGAAATGTTTTGTGCCTTATATCAAGGAAACATATAGATTTGGTTCATGGTACAAGAATTTAGCACATGGACTGATACTATAAATATAGTATATGCATGTGATTCCTGAAAATGATTACAATTATTAGCACTTTGAGTATCGTTTTGCTTCTTTTTGAAGTGTGAATTAAAGGTAATGAATAGTAGTATATCAAACATTGTGTAATTTATATGATCATTAAATTTAATGATAAAACAATACTTTAATTCATTAAATTTATTAAATCATTCTCATATTTATGGGTGGTTGAGTGATGAGCCAAACATAGGTGAAATTATTAATTTTGAAGAGAATCCCCATAAGTTCTTAGAACCTGATGTTATTAACATTCAATCAGGTATGGTTGGTGAACTATGTTCATGATCCTAAAATTAATTAAATTTAACATGTGGTAGTGTGAGTTGGATAACATGATGGGGTAGTATTTGTGCTTATAATCATTATGTTTGGATGATATTGAGATGGATCATGCTATTTATGCATGAAATCAGATGAAATTTGAACTAATGAGTGTCTTTGTAGAATCCTTGGACCAATGCTTACCCATATCATCAATACACTTCATGAGGCAATTCTTACATCTGTTAAATTTAGTGATTAATCATGTTTCTCAAGGACTGATACATGTGTATTAATTGAAAATAATAAGTTTTAATTCAAGAATAAGTATATTAAATAACTAATTTATGGATTCCACAATTGTAAATTTGATAGTATGACCCCCATAGAAGATTAATGTATGATATATACCTAAGTAAAAATCATGTATCTTGGATATTTTGTGTAATTTATATTTCAAATTTGTTCCCAGTTATGAGAGGGAAACCCACATACCATCCTTATTTTTAGTAAAACATAGATAATGGGTTGTGGTAATTCTTAATTTGTTTAGATAGAGTAAAAATGTGTATACTCTCATTGCAAGAAGTGTTACATATGTTTTTGGAGCACGAAACTTGTGTTTTTGGGTTCTTTGATGTAATAAGACTAGTCGAGGGATGGTCCATATAGCCTATAGATACTACTTTGTAAGGGAAATAGAATAATCTGGTCTCACATAAATACAAGATTTTTAATTTAGAACTGTGTTAGAGTGGATTTGTTAATAGGTTTTAGGATCTTGTCAAATTAAAGTGATATAAGTGTATGTCATATTGATAGTTTGATAGTGATTAGAATGAGAGCAAAGAAGGCCATCAATGATATTGGAAAATTCATATAACAATTTTCTTGATGTCAGATTTGAATTTTTTATGAGAATTAAATAAACTAATGATGCCCCTATAGTCATTAATTCATGAGCGAGTAATTTGATTTCAGACCTATATTTGAATTTGAGAATTTTGAGTACAATTAGTCGAAGGAGGTTTGACTGAACATTATGAATATAATGAGATATGTTTTTTTTGAAGTCATGTCTAATTCATTGAATTGTATATTATTATCAAATTTTGGGGATTGATCTAGGAATTTTTATGGAAATACAATTAGTTGATCCTTGAAATTTTATGGTGGAGGATAATTTAACAAGGACTGAGACAAGAAAAAGAGTATTACTATATTATTGATCGATATTACTATATAGGGTTTGTTAGACAGATTTATAGACAAAAAAATTAGTCATTCATTCATTTTAATGTATTTAATAGGAGATTATTATAACAACCAGACCCTAGTTACCCAGAGTTGGTGCATTATTACATAACATTGGCATGATCACAAAAGATCAAGTCTTGAATGACCGATTAGTTTAGTAGCCTTGGAAATACTTGATACATTCATAAGATTTACATTATATTATAAATTGAAAAACTAAAACAACATAGTCTCCATAGGCCACAATCATGTCCCTTATACTATCCCTGTAGGTTAGTCATAATATACTTCTTCGCATCCTTGAAAAAATAACACATAGAAAGGGGTGAGCTCAGATGCTGAGTAAAGATAACAATATTGAGGAAACATTCATAAATTAACATAAACATTTAAGGAAATGTTTGTCTAAAACAAAAGCCTTTAAAACTTGATCTTCAACATAATATGGAAAAGATAAAATCAAATAATTCCATTTACTTATTCACATGGATACTCTACTAGTCGAATAATCACATGCAATATCAATAGCCACATTCATAATGATGGAATGTATAATGTCAGACTTCATAACCACATAGTCAAGGCCTTTTGCTGAGACTACAAATAAGATTTTGTTAAAGCCTTATGCCAAGACACTAGTTTGTCTCATGATACATTCTGATTCATCGAGGAGCTATAGTGGGCTCCACCCGTCACTTACAAATTCAAAGGCATTCCTCATATAAAAATGTTTAAATATAACATAAAAATTCGTATTACAACTACCATACGAAATGTCAATACATTATCCATAAACCATGAATAGTGAAAAAATAAAACATCCACATTCAAACATATTAAAAAACCATCAATACAATATGTAATTTTTGTATCATAATAAATCAACCACAAATAATCATAAAATCCATCAATGGATGTTGTCACAGATGAAATCAAAACTTTTTTAGAGAAATATATTTTTCTATTTTGAAATCATTTAAAGGTCATATAATTATAAAATAACACATTTATTTTGAAAATGTTATTATAAGATAGTAAAATAAGATTTGAGGATGTTGTAATGACGGAAAATAGTAGCACCCATAGTATAAGTTAAAAAAACATTCTTACCTTAATTTTGTCAAAAAGGTCATATGGTACCTTATCTGGAAAATGACAGAAAGATTCCTTTCAAACAATTTTATAAAAAGTAAAACAAGGGTATAAATGACTGTAACACATATTCTAGTAAATATTAAAAAAAATTGGAATACATTTAAAAGAAACATGGATGTGGATGAAAAAGTGGTCCTAGTAGATACTAATGTTAAAACAACCTCAGATAATAAAGTGATTATGAAATTAACACTTACCTTTTAATTTTCTTTGGTCTAGGGTAGGTTTAACTCCTGTATAATGGTGAAATAATTGATATTATATTATATAAGAACCATATACATTTATATGATATCATATATGATCTTCTAATATTCCATTGTTAATGATAATTTAACAGTATCATCGTTTCAGGTGTTAACTTATTTGTTTTACTTTATATGATTTGTTACATAAGTAATGTTGGTTATGGATAGGATGTAAATTATTTATAAAAATATTTATATTAAGTTTTTAAAAATTATTTTTAATCATATAATGAAAATTATTTTGAATGGATACGACGGGGAATGAATCTCATCGTGTTCGTGGAGACGGTAATCCGTACGTACGCATGAGCGACAATATCATTCTTTTGATTTTAAAACCGAATATAATTTTAAGGTATATCATATATAAATAATAATTATCAGGTTGTATTTTTTATTTACATACTTTTTTCTCATTATTATACCCATCCAAATGTTGATGTTTTTTGAATAACAAACTACACCACAACGTGGAGACGGTATTCCGTACGTATGCACATATGATGAATTTGTCATTTATAAGATGAATAGAATAATGAATATGGATGTACCATTTTTATAATAACATCATAATATATAAAATATACTGGAGTTATAATTTTATAATGGAAACAACAAAGAAATAGGATGTGGAAGAAGAAAATAACTTGAAATAGTTGATGAAATATTTACCTCTTCTTCGGGTTCTTCCTATTGATTTGATCAAAATGGCTCCTTAGAAAGGCTTTATGACTAAAGGAAGGACTATAGGATGAAGGGAGGAAAATTTAAAGGATATTTGGGTTGGTTTTGGCCAAGCCAAAAGGATTTGGAGGTGTGAAATTAAGATAAGGGTAGGTGCCCTTTTATAAGAGTGGCGAGGGTCACTTAAGGAAAAGCATGAAATATTATTTTATAATAAAACAAATTTCGGTTTTTAATGGCTCCAAAATAAATTATTTAATGTATAAGGTGGGTATGGGTCTAAAAATTCTCAACCAATAGGTTTTAGATAGGTTCAGGTCATCATATTAACCTTATCTTTAAGATTTAACTCTTAGTTAAATAGTTTGACATTTTCATTGTCTCATTGTATTTTTATATTATATGGTTAATAAAATTACAATAAACATCCAAGAGAACCTCAAATGGTTCATTAATAAAATACATAATATTATTTAAGATTAGCTGCTGAACCTTAGATTTTTAGGAATAGAATACCAATTAATAATATAATATTTGTTTTAAAAACTCTTTTATGTCAATTTTGCCACGGTTTGGTATTTTGTTTTTATTAAAAATTCATAAAAGCATTATTACTTAGAAATAAAATTCATTTAATCAACCCTAAAATATAACATTAACCTATAAAATTAATGTAATTCATTAAAAGTCTCAAATTATATTTATATGGATATTTATAATATCAATTATTTTAATCTTTCTTTAATAAGGTAATTACTGCATCATCATTGTTTCATAAATAAATATAATTATTTAAGCTCCAAAAATTATAAATAAAATACCATTATTTATGAATTTTTTTATCTTTATAATGAATATTTATCATCAGATTTATATTGTGTTTATCCCTATATTAAAAATGGTTTAGTTATTAAACATTAAAATTAACTCTTTTAACTCTCCTTGAAATAAAATAATAATAAAAGTCCTAATCTAATCCAAGTGGACCTAGAGAATCATATTTTATTCCTAAGGATATTTTTGATCGAATTACAGTTATCCAATAGAATTAAGACTTGTCTTAGGGTAATTATGATATCATTTTTACCCTTAATTACCCTATTTACTTTCAATCGTGGAAAATAATAGTAAAAAGTTACTATTCACAAAAAATTATTTTCATCTTATTGAATAAGATTTTAGATACTGATATTAACTGTTTCTCTTGGATTTTTGAAGTTCAACTCACATAAGTGGTAAAATTATGTTTTATACAAATTTGTAAATACTACTAGGAGGTGGGTAAAAGAAGGTAAATAGTTCGATAAAATTTTATATATCTAAACATGTTATAAAATGACTCCAATGATTTACATTGAACATATATATGTATTATGTATATATTTTGACATTAAATAATTTAAATTAAAATAACTAATTATTTAAAAAAAAGTAGTTTTAACTAATAACACAGTTTCTTTTCACTATTTATCTAAAATTGAATGTTGTCAGAAAAATAAAAAAAACAACCCTATGGTAATTTTGATATTATGAATCCAAAAATGAAGTCCATTTTGAAAGATAAAATTTATAAAATTTCCAAATGTCGGTATTACTATTCATAACAGCTAGTTTGATTGGTCGCGGTGTGTTAGAATATCAAATTAGCATAGAAGGCAAGCTATTGTATTATTCAAAGGGAAACATACCATGAAGCTTGGGGGTGTTACATTGTTCCCTCCTTCAAATAATTATGCCCTTGAAATTTCTATAATACTACTACACAAAAATATTCGTACCGTTCTTCATTATATATTCCTCTGGTTCCCACGTTACCTCTTATATCTTATAGTTTCTCTATATAACTTTTACAAGACGAGTCTTCCAGTTTCTTAGAAATTGTTCTCTTGTATCAAGAATTTTGACAGGCTATTTACAATAAGATAGATCAGGTTCTAGTTCAATTTCCTTATAGGTGAGTACATGCGTTGGGTCTGGAATTTATTTTCTCAATAGTGATATGTGGAACACATCATGATCTTTGGGGAGACTTGGAGGCATTACCATACGATAAGCTACAACATAAATTTGTTCTAGAATTTTGAAAGGTCTGATGTATTTGGGGCTCAATTTACCCTTCTTACCGAAACGTATAACACCCTTCCATGGATATACCTTCATGAAAACATGGGTTCCTATTCAGAATTCCAAATCCTTCCTTTGGTTATCGGCATATCTCTTTTGCCTACATTGGGCTGCTTTGATGTGGGTTTTGATAACCTTCACCTTTTCCATAATTTCTTCAACATGTTCTGGGCCTATAAGTTTTCTTTCACCAACATCATCCCAACAGGTTATTGTGCGACATCTCTTTCCATATAACTCTTCATATGCTTCCATCTGAATACTTGAATGGATGATATTGTTATAGGAAAATTATACCAGAGGTAAATATTGATCCCACATACCTTGAAAGTCAAGTGAGAAAGATATCAACCTATCTTCTGAGGTTTGAATAGTCTGTTCTGATTTCCCATCAATTTGAGGGTGGTAGGAAGTGCTCAAATGATCTTCAGTATCAGGGGATTTCTGAAGATATCTCCAGAATCATGATGTAAAATAGGGATCATGATCAGAACCAATGGATAAGGGTACTACATGATGTCTTTCAACTTCATAAATATATAGTTTTTCTAAACTTTTAAGTGGTAAATCTTCTCTTATAGCAAGAAAATGTGTTGACTTGGTACGACAATCAATAATGACCTATATTGCATCATTCATTCTAGGATTCATTGGTAGACCAATGAAAAAGTCCATCATAATATTATCTCATTTCCACTTAGTTATGGGAAGAGGTTGCATGACTCCTCCACGCTGTTGACTTCCAGCTTTCACTTGTTGACAATCCATACATTTTGACACCAAATCAGCAATCTTACTCTTCATGTTGTCCCACAAAAAATGTTCCTTCAAATCCCTATACATCTAGGTGCTATCAGGGTGTATATAGAAATTGGAGCTATGAGCATCATCTAACAATTCCCTTTTTAGAACCGGTATATCGAGAACACAAAGTCTCTTCCCAAATTTCAAAATCCTATCTTCATATATGATGTCACTCAATCTCCCATCATCCATAGCATTAATCATCTTTTGAAACTCCTCATCATCAACCTATGTAATTTTTATCTTTAATAGTAAAGATGATTTTTCAACCATTTGAAAATGTTTTGATGTTTCACCTTCCATGATTATTCCCATATCCATATTCACTAGATTCATCAATATAGGATCCTTTTAAACTCTCATCTTATTCAAAAATCCATGATCTTTTCTGCTCAAAGCATCTACCACCTTATTTTCCTTCCTCATGAGGTAGTGTATTGAGCAATAATAATCCATGAGTAGTTCAATCCATCACCTTTGCCTCACGTTGAGTTCTTTGTGTGAGAAAATATACTTCAAACCTGTGTGATGAGTATAAATCTCTCATTTTTTCACCAAATAGATTGTGTCTCTATATTATCAGAGCAAATATTACAGCTACTAACTCAAGATCACGATTAAGATAGTTTTACTCATTAATTTTTAGCTGTCATGATGCATAGGAAATAACTCTATCATTATGCATAAGGACACAACCAAGTCCTTTCTTTGTATCATCACTATAAATAACAAACCCTTCATTCCCTGATGTTAGATTCAAGATAGAAGCATTGAATAATCTTCTATTTAGTTAGTCCAAACATTCTTCAAACTCTTTTGTCCAAAAATATTTAACCCCTTTACGTGTGTGATTGGTTAATGGGTTATAAAATTGGGCAAAATTCTTAACAAAATGCTAATAATAACCTACTAAACCAATAAAACTACATAACTCAATTATAATCATCAGTGTTAGCCATTTATGGATTGCCTTGGTCTTTGATGGATCAAAACATATTCCATCCGTAGAGACAATATAGCCAAGAAAAGAAATCTCTTGAAGCCAGAATTCACACTTGCTAAACATCCTGTATAATTCATTTCCTCTGAGGGTTTTTAGAATGGTGAGAAATTGATTTTCTTGATCTTCATAGATTCTGGAGTTTACTAGGATATCATCAATAAATACCACTAAAATTCCATGAAGATATTCCTTGAAAAATTTGTTCATTAGATCCATGAAAATAGAGGGTTCATTATTCATCCCAAAAGGAATTACTGTATAATCATAATGCCCGTACCTAGATCCAGAGGCTGTTTTCGGAATTGCATCTTTCTTCACATACAATTGATGATATCCAAATCATAGGTCAATCTTTGAAAAATATTGAGCTCTATGATGTTGGTCGAATAAATCATTAATGCGAGGTAGGGGATACTTGTTCTTTATTATTATAGCATTGATCTCCCTATAGTCAATGCACAACCTCATAGATCTGTGTTTCTTTTTAACAAAAAGGACAGGGGCTCCCAATGGAAAAATACTAGGGTGAATAAATTTCTTATTACTCAATTCCTATAGTGGTTCTTTAGTTACACTAATTCCACAGTGGCCCTTCTATAAGTGGTCATCGATATGGTCCTTGAACCAGGAATTAAATCAATGGAAAACTTAATTCCTCATTCCGGAGGATGTCCCGGTAAATCTTTTGGAAACACATCAAAATATTATTGAACTATAGGTATGGCCTCTATTTGAGAATTATTTTCCTCACCCATAGTTATTTCATTCTATTTCTCCCCAATAATTGAATTTAGTAGATCTACTGGGGGTGGATCTAGATAAGAATCTGGTGGTGATGTTTCTAATCTAATGACAGGTACTCCTTTTCATCATTGAGAATTGTAACCTCATTTTTCTTAGAATAAATTTTCACATCATGGTCCGAAATCCAATCCATACCAAAGATAATATCAAATTAAATCAAGGGTATGATGATGAGATCAGTAGATAAAGAAAATTTATATGCCCTAATAGGAGCTGATTCACAAAACATTGTATCATTGATACTTCCCTTAGGTGTTTTGATTAAAAACTCCCATGTTAATTCAAATTGAATATATATAATTTTCTTAGAAAACTAGGAAGATATGAAACAATTCAAAGATCCATAATCAAATAAAGAATCACCTAAACTTGAGGAAACCATTAAATTACCTACCATCCCATCTTTTAGAGCTTCAGCCTCTGCAGTAGTGATCACATAAGCTTGGCATCGCTCCCTTGGCCTTTTCTGAGGTAAGTTCTCTTGGGGTTTAAGACATTAATTTTCATAATTCCCCATTTCTCAACAATTGTATCATTAAACATTGACATCATCTTTCTTCCCCTTGCATTCACGAGATTGGTGGCCTTTTTACCTCACTTGTAATAGACTCCCATTCCCTTTAAGAAAGTACCAGGGCATTTCTTCCCACATTTACCATAGGATGGATATTCAAATTTTCCCTTCTTCCCCTTATTTCCATTTCTATAGTGTTTACCAGATCTCTTCTTCTCCTGTATTTCTTTAAATTTGTAAGACATATAGAATTATTTTTCTTTCTTGATAGAACATGAGACAATATAATTGTACGATGAGAAGGATTGTGAGAGTAATGCTCGATGGATAAATTGTTTTAACCAATCAAATAAATGATCAATCTTACTTCTTGGGTTACGTATATAATCTACAATATGTCTTTCTATCCTTGTAAATTTATACCCATACTTTGTGACATTATCATCCTATTTTTGCCTCACACTCAGAAAATTTCTTTCCATATCCTCTCAATGGTCATGAGGAAAGTATTTTTCAATGAAAATCTCTTTAGACACACTCCATTAAATATTTGATACTTCATCATCTTATTTTGTATTTTGAATCAATGATGACCCCTGACCTGCATCTTCAATGAGGTGATAAACTGCCATGGAAACTTTTTCCCTTTCGCTACTCCCCAAAGCGTGAAATATTTTCTCTAAATAATTGATCAATTTCTCATCTAATAATATATTTTTAATCCCATTAAATGTTTTTTGTTGTTTCCTCATGGTGCGGTCTAACATTGATCCTCCGCGTTGTGGATCAAGGTTCTCCATATGGGTAAGGTTATTATTCATAACCTGAGTGAGTTGTCCCAGTATGGTCATAAGATGATAAAAACTAGTTGCTTCACCATCTCCACTATAATTATCTTGAGTAGGAGGGAAAAACCTACATGGATTACTTGGGTTGATACAGTTTCCATTCCTTCCACTAGGCACTATTTCTAAATAATGGCACACACTAGATTAGTTTATGAATCACTATACAAAATTCCAAACTTGTAAAACACTTAACATAAATGGAACTATTCATGGATATAATCCTTAGTCATAAAAATGTTTTATTTGAGGAAATATATACTCATAAACCCTTTATAATGGTTTGTAAAGAAAATGAGAATTATCCTATGCATATCCCCTAGAAGTGTCATAACCAAGAATGCATCAAGGCCCGTTGCCATGCTCCAGTTTTTATTTGAGTCTAACTCAATGTATTTTTTTGGGTTTTACCCCTAGGTACATCTGTGCCAGAGCTTCCTATACCTGCTCGTATCCAAACATGGATGTATTTCTTATAAATCTCACAAAATCTCTACAGTACCAAAATTCTACAATGTTCTTCTATACTAATCCTCAAAGTCTATCTTAGGGTAATGTTCCTTAATCAGAGTTTTTCTAAATCTAGCTTCAAAAGTTTGTACTAAAATTCCTCTGATACCAATTGTAACACCCCAACCCTAGTTACCCTAAGATGGTGCATTATTACAAAATAGTGGCATGATCACAAATGATCAAGTCTTGAAAGACCGATTAGTTTAGTAGCATTGAAAATACTATATACATTTATAAGTTTTACATTAAATTATAAAATGAAAAACTAAAAAATAATAGTCTCCATAGGCCACACTCATATCTATTATACAATGCCTTCAGGTCAATCATAATATACTTCTTCGCATCCTGGGAAAAATTAATCAAAGAAATAGGTGAGCTCAGATTCTAATTAAGGCTAAAAATATAGTGAAAACATTCATAAATAAGAAAAAAAATATAAATCATTGTAAGACTAAAACTAAAGACTTTTAAACTTAAACTTCAACATAATATTTAAAAGATAATATAAAATAATTACATTTACTTATTCAAATGGATAGTCTAATAGTTGAATAATCATATGCAATATCAATAGCCACTTTCATAATGATGGAATGAAAAATGCCAGACTTCATAACCACATAGTCAAGGTCTTATGAGAATACTACAAATAAGAATTTTTCAAGGCCTTGTTCCAAGACACTAGTTTTTCCCATGAGACCTACCAATGCATCGAGGAGCTATAGCGGGCTCCACCTATCACTTACTATGTTCAATGCATTCATCATATGAAAAGGCTTAAACATAACATAAACATTAATATTAAAACTAGCCTTGAAATGCCAATACTTTATCTATAAAATAGGAATGGTGTAAAAATAACACATCTATAGTAAAAAATATCAAAAAACCTTCAATACAATATGGAAGTTTTCTATCCTAATAAATCAACCTCAAATAATCTTAAAATCCAACAATGGATGTTGACCTATATGAAATCAAAACTTTTTTTAGAGAAACATCTCTTTCAATTTTGAAATCATTTAAAAAGCATATAATTATAAAAGAAAAAAATTATTTTGAAAATATTCTTATAATATTGTATGGGAAGATTTGACGATGATATAACGGTGGAAAATTTTCACACCCACCGTATAAGTTAAAAAACATTTTTACGTTAATTTGTTCGAAATGGTCATAAGGTACGTTGTTTGGAAAACGACGGAATGATTCCATTCGAAAAATTTTATAACAATTCAAAAAAAGGTATAAATGAATTTAAAACAAAGTCTAATAAATATTAAAAATGTTTTGGAATACATTTTCATGAATCATGGATGTGGATGATAAATAGATCCTAGTAGATACTTACGTAAAAACAACCTCAGATAATAAAAAGATTATGAAATAAACCCTTACCTTGTACATTTCCTTGGTTGAGGGAAGGTTAAAATATAGTATAATGGTGAAATAATTGTTATTAATTTATACAAGAACAATATATATTAATATAATATCATATATCATCTTCTAATATTTCTTTGTTAATGATATTTCTGTAGTATCATCGTTTCAGGTGTTAAATGATTCATTTTACTTTATATGCTTTTTCATGTAAGTAATGTTTGTGATGGATATGATGTATCTTATTAAAATTCAATTTGATATTATTTCATCAAATAGTATTTTTAATTGTCAAATGAAAATTAGTCTTGAATGGATATGATGGGGAATGAATCTCATCGAGTTTGTGGAGACAGAAATCTATACGTACGCCGGAGCAACAATATCACTCTTTTGATATCTAAATCATATATAATTGGATGTTATATTATATATACAGACTCTTTATCATGTTATATTTATTATTTACATCATTTATACTCATTATTATACCCATCCAAATGATAAAGTGTTTGAATAACAACCTACACCACGACATGGAGATGGTAATCCGTACATACACATGTATGGTTACTTTGTCATTTATAGGATGGATTGAATAATGAACATGGTTATACCATTTTTATAATAAAATTATAGTATATATTATATACTAATGTTATTATTTAATATTGGTAACAACAAAGAAAGAGAAAGTGGAAGAAGAAATGAACTTGAAAGAGGTGATGAATTATTTACCTCTTCTTCGGGTTCTTCTTTTTAATTTGATCAAAAGGGATCCATAGGTTGAATTTCTGTCTAAAGGAAGGCCTATAAGATGAAGGGACGACAATTCAGAGGACATTTTGGTAGGTTTTGGATGATCCCAAAGGCTTTGGAGGTGTTAAATTAAGAGAAGGGGAGGTTCCCTTTTATAAGAGATGTGAGGGTTACTTTAGGAAAAACTTGAAATATTATATTATAATAAAATCATTTTCGGTTTATAATGGCTCCCGAATGAATTATTTAAAATTTAAGGTGGGTTTGGGTAAACAAAATCTCAAAGAATATGTTTTAGATAGGTTTTTGTAATCATATAAACCTTATCTTTTAGATTTAAATTTTAGTTAAATAGTTTGACATTTACCATGTCTCTTTGTATTTTTATATTATATTGTTAATAAAATTACTATAAACTTACAATAGAACCTAAAATGATTAATTAATGAAATATATAATATTATTTAATACCTTTGTCTGAAACTTATTTTTTTAGGAATAGAATACCAATTAATAATATAATATTTGTTTAAAAAACCCTTTTATGTCAATTTTGACACTATTTGGTATTTAATTTTAACAACATTATTACACTGAAAACAATTGAGTTAATCAACCCTAACATGTCATATTAACCATGAATATTAATGGAATTCATTAAAAGTCTCAAATTAGATTTATTTGTATATTTATAATATTAATTATTTTAATCTTTCATTAATAAGGTAATCACTACATCATCATTGTGTCATAAATAAATTTAATTATTAAATGTCTATAAATTATAAATAAAATACCATTATGTAGGAAATCGTTTTATATTTTTAATGAATATTTATAGTAGAATTTATATTGTGTGTAACCCAATGTTAAAAATGGTTTAGTTATTAAACTTTTAATTTAACTCTTTTAACTTTTCTTTAAATAAAATAATAATAAATTTTCTAATCCAATACAAGTGGACCAAAAGGATCATATTTTATTCCTAAGGTTGTTTTTGGTCTAATTACACTTATCGCAGAGAATTGGGACATGTGTTAGGGCAATTATGCTATCATTTTTACCCACAATTACCCACTTTACTTTTAACCGTGGTAAAAAAACTTAAAAAGTTTCTACTCACCAAAATTTATTTTTATCTTATTAAACCACATTATACTTACTAATATTAATTGTGTCTCTCAGATTTTTGAAATTCAACTCACAGAAGTGGTAAAATTATGTTTTATACAAATTTGTAAATGCTCCTTGGAGGTGGGTAATAGACGGTAAATAGTTCGATAAAGTATTATGTATCTAATATTATTATAAAATGTGTCCAATGATTTAAGTTGAACATATATATGTATAATTATTCTATTTTTTCTTAAAATGAATTAATATAAAATAAGTAGTTATTTTAAATAAAAAGTCGGTTTTAACCAATAACGCAGTGTTTTTCACTATTCATCAAAAATTGAAAGTTTCCAGAAAAATACCAAAAAAATCACCCTAAGATTATTTTGATATTACGAATCCAAAAATGAATTCAATTTTGAATGAAAAAATTTATAAAATTTCAAACAGTGGGTATTACTATTTATAACTACTAGTTTGATTGGTCGTAGTGTTTTAGAATCTCGAGGTTTCATACAATGCAAGCTATTGCATTATTCAAAGGGAAACATACTGTGGAATCTTGGGGTGTTACATTATGATGATCATGAACATTTTTTCACTGAACTGGTCAATTTAGAAAATTCATATGGCGGGGAGCATCAATGGTCTAGATATTTTTGGATGGAAAACTCCATAGTGAATTAGAATTGATAGAAACATGTGAAAACAACCTTATTTCATTAGTAGTAATAATGGGTGGTGGCTTAAGATATGAAGTCTATGTGCCTTATATATTGAGTACTTTAATGGAACTTCCTTATAAGATTTAAATTGGAACTCAACTTAATTTATTTAAATTAATTATATTGTTATATAGATAGTTATGAATAATAAACAATATCATTTCTTAGGGAGAATAAGTTTTAAGTGGGGAAATTATGATTACTATTTCATGATAAGTTGGTAAAATCCACAAGGAATATTAATTTTAATTTTGTGAATGGATGGTTCTGAGAACAAGATCCCATATTGAGATTTAGAGATATTTGGGAATTTTCTAGTGCACCATGGGAAGGACCATGCTATAGTAGAAGTACAATTTTTCTTGGAGAATGCCTATATAAAATAGTAAGATCAACATTATTAGGATGGTTTTGTTTAGGGGAATATAGAATAGTGAGTCTAAATATGGAAAATAACAATAATGGCCTCTCTAAGTTGTGGTGTAAGGTGCACTAAGTCTAAAACGATCAAGGATATTTTTTCCTACACCATGGTTTTCCACAATGGTAATTCTCCTAGGTGTGGTGCGATCCAAAAAACCATGGTTATGGTTGAAAAATTCAATCCCTAGTGTAAAAAGTTTTATAATTTTGAAATTATTGAATTATCCACTTGATAGTTGAGGGGGATACACCAATTTATTTGATCATGTTTCATCTTTTTTTTTGTTTTATGGCTTCCTTGACTCAATTTATCTATGAAAATCCTTCTATGTTACCATATTAAAATATTATACATATCTATATGATTCTAGAACGGGTTCTTGAAATCCATACTACATTCAAACAACCTCAATAAATTATTTCATCCTTCCATGAATAGCTTCTGCTCAATTTATTATTTTCTAATTCTCTATGATGTATGTGGTTATTCATTCCCCTTTTTGATCTATAAAATATATAAATCTTGAATATTTCTGGGATGATATTTTTTCAAACCATCATTCATTTAGGTTACGAAAATGGTTTGCCTCATTCTTTTCATACCTTTCTTTATTAGCAGTTGAAGGAAGATCAGTCATTTGGAGATAGAGACTAGCTCATCATTGATCATTGCATTTTTTGTTAAAAAAACATTGTGAATATTCTCCCACTGATGATATTCTTTATTCCTCTTCATCATGTGGTTCAAATTTATTTTTCAAAAATTTCATGAGGTTGACATATGGGGTCCCTTATATTTCTGACTGAATTATGCACACTATTTATTGATTTTGTACTTCTAGTTATACATGTTATCAGAACAATGTGAGGTTTACCTAGTGATTAGTTAATTATTTCAGTAACAGTGGATTAATCATTAAATAAATATATTTACAAAACATGTAATAAAAAATGTGTTACATGCCATATTGGAACATTGTACACTATCTTAACATCTTGAATATCGAAGGCTAAAAGTGTAAGTATAATTATATACCTTTTTTTAAGTGAATCTATGATGGTTACAAAATAGTAATTTTAGGATCATGTTCAACATTATAGATTATATCATACCCTTAAGTGAGATTAATTATAAATTTGGTAAATTATCCCCAAATGGAATTTTGGAAATTTAATGTTCCTTAAAGCGTTCGGGATAGATGATAATAACCTGTAATTAATGAAAATATAGGGCCAAAATATGTGAATTTTTTTATTTTACCCCAAAGTGAAATGAATAGGCAATTAATTTTTTTTGTTAATTATTAATTGAAATTCCAAAAATTCATTGAACAAACACTCCAATCTGATGAATGTGATAAATGAAGAACTCTTGATTAATTACGTTTATTAAATGGTTTATTGATGTAATTTATTTATTAAATAGTTTATAGAATAATGAAATTTATTAAATTGATTATTGATTTGTTATATTGAACAAGTTTCTATTAATATTATATAATGAAGTGAGGCCATGATGAGATATCAAGGATTGGTGTGCCCAATATTATTATCTAATATTGGGGGACGTTGATGTGATTCCAAAGGTCTCATGTTCCCATTATTATTATATATTTATGGGGGTACCATGATGTGATTACAAGGATCAATTTTGCTTAAAATTATTATATTCTATTGGGGGAGCTAGATATTTTCCCATGGATATCGTGTGTCCATTGTATTTATTATTATATTATATTGGGGTAACATGACTTGATACCACTGTTTTGGTGTCCCCTTTATTATTATACACCATTGGAGGACCCTGGGGTGTTTCCAAGGATCTGGTGTGCCCATTAATATTATTATATACTTTTGAAGTACCTTGATGTGATTATAAGGTTCTAATTGGACCATAATTATTATATATTGTGGGTGGATCTTGTGGTTCTTTCAGCGCTCTTGTGTACACATCGATATTATTATTATATATATTTTAATGGTCATATCATGTTTACTATTATTTTATGAGCCATTATTATTATATAAAGTTTTGTAGACCTAAATGTGATTCCAACGGTTTGGAATACCCATTATTTTTTTTGTGGACCATGACATTTTTACAAGGATTTTGTGTTCCCATTTTTATTATTATTATACTATTGGAGGGCCTTGGACATTTTCCTTGGATGTGGTGTCCCCGTATATTTGTAGACATTCTTAATGTATTATAGAGATTGACATTTGACACTAGTTGAGTAGGTTTAGTCGATCTCAAGTATTGTATTAGGTATTGTGGATCCATGGTTGTATTTATTTAGGTATATACAGTTGTTTATATATTATCAAAGTATATTACATGTAGATAACACAACAACAATTGGATATATACAAGACTTATTTTCTATTTCCTTATTGATTTATGTATTCACCCCTACTTAGGTTTCCATTTCACTTGGTTATCCATGATTTTTTCACTATTCATAGGTTCAGGATAAGAAGAGTCCTGGGTTAAGATTGATAAAGTATGATAAAGTGGTGTAACTTGTGAGTATGATGTGGAGAGTATCAAGGATATAATTGAGCCTTAGGGTATTTTATTCTTTCATTTATATTTATTTTTTATTGTTCAAGGGGGTTGTCAATTTTTGTTATGATTTATGTTATATTTCATTAATTAGTATTGATGGATTCAGATAATTTATTTCTTCTTCGTACCTTTTTTATGATTATGGATGATATTTGGTTATTTCCTATTTTGTTGGTACTTTTATATGAGGTTAAAAATTAAATAATATCACATATTATACCATATCTATTAGTCTATAGCCTCCAGTGTGTAGGGTGGTGTTCCTATTGTTATGAAATTACCATGTACTGATACTTCTAATAGTAAACCAAGGAGGGAGAATTAAAAGTAAGATTTGATTGGTAAATTTTAATTGATTCGATCGAACATACCTTGTTCTTAAAATAATATTTTAATATACAGATATAATATTTCAACCTCCTAGATCCCATATTATATTGGATGAAGGAATTCATTACATTAATAAACCTCAACATGAGATTACACACTCATCCATGGAACTATGGTAATCTCCAGGAAAAATCCACACATTCATATGGTTGGTGTGTGACAACAATCATGTACCCATGTTTTTATACACTCCATACGTGCTTGAAGTAAACCCATTCATACCCATATGATGGTGTGTCACGACCCATCCCCCGGGGCCTGTGCCGTGACTACCCCAAGCCCGCCTTCTATAGTCCAGGGGCTGGCGACTAGCACCAAAGGCATAATTCCATAAAACAGGGAAGACATTGCCTTTATAACCTATAAACACACACAACAGATATGATCACGAGTAAAATAAATAACCAAAAAGTGAGTATAGTAAGTTAAAATGGGCCATAATACAATCCCAATGGGAAAGTACAAGAAACTAAAAGTACAAGTACAACTTAAAAATAAGAAAAACAGCCACTAGTTCGTCCTCTGAGGTTCCTACCTATAGGGTAGGTACAGATCGCCTCTTCAGCATGCCACATCCGTCCATCTCCTCTGTGTATCGACACGCTGTAAATTCCACCTTCAGGTACCATCCAATCCTGGTACTCTCAGCCTTAGTCAACACTGTCCGTCATCTACATCCATCACAATGAGGTGTGGGCGTAGCCCGTGCATGGTGAGTATAACGATACTCAGTAGGTACCTTGAGAGCCTTAAGGTCTCACAAAATTAAACAAGGATAAACCAAAAAGTATGAAATCAACAGATAACCCCACTTAGGTATATTCCCATTCATATACCTATGTTATCACGTAATCCATCTCAATCATTAGGAAAACACAAAAGTTACTGACTCATCTCACACAGGTATACAAATTATGTAGAGATATAGAGATGATTAGATGTAACCACTGAATCATCTTCTCTGTCGAACCCAAGTAGGATCCTTGAACAGAAAACAAAGATGTTAAACAAACGTAGGATCTTAGAACAGTAGTCGGAGCTACCGAAACAACGTAGGATCTTGGAACAATAGTCAAAGCTGTTGAACCAACATTGGATCATAGAAGAGTAGTCAGAGCTATTGAACCCATGTAGGATCTTGGAACAATAGTTAGAGTTGTCGAACCCATGTTGGATCCTGGAACAGTAGTCAGAGTTATCAAACCCACGTAGGATCCTGGAACAGTAGTCAGAGTTGTCGAACCCACGTAGGATCCTTGAATAGTATTCAGAGATTTCGAGCCCATGTAGGAGTATCTCAAAGGTCCGTCACGTCATAGAGGTCTCAAAGCAACAGAAGATGCGTCAATCAGATACCCGGTCTGTGAGTTATTAGCCTTTTAGTCCCGAGGGCCTGGTTGGATTCATGAACAATCAAACCTGACCGTATCTCAACTATAGCCAAAACTCTAGTGGGGTATACGCTAAGGGACTGCCATGTTCCATAATTACTAGCGCCAATAATGGTTTGTAAAATGGACATCTGATGCCAAAGATATGGCCAAAAGAATGTAAAAGGTCGGTAGGGGGCCTGGGTCCAGTCCCTCCCGGTCAGACTAACCCAACCTAACCCAGTATGGGTCGACCCGGCCAAACCCGTTGGGTATGGCTTGGCCCATTAGGCGGGTCGGCCTGTTAGATTTGGCCTGGGCCGCTGTGCCCAGCCCAGCCGGCCGTGAGGGGTCGCAGAGGGCCACGAGAGCGTGGACTGGTCACGAGGGCCTAGACCTGCCGTGGGTCGACGCGAGGGCGGTTTGGCATAGAGGGAACTGCATAGGGTGATCAACATAGAGGCGTGGAGCCTGTTCAGTCCAAAGCGGCGCAGGGGCGCTGTTCAGGTGGCTCGGCCCAGGAAGCTAGGGTCGTTTCAGCCCAGAGCATCACGAGGAGCGCAGTTCGGACTGCTCGTCCTGGGAGGCCGGGTTGCCAGCGGGCAGCTGAGAGCTGGGAGGCCCGTGCCGACATGATTCAGCTGGGGCGTACGAGAGGCTGACAATGACCAAAAGCTGGGTGGCACGCCCAGTCATGGTTTGGCCGGGGCACATGGGAGGCTGGCCGTGGCCGGGAGGTCTGCAGGCAGTCGGGCAGCCCAGATGTCGGCAGGCGGCCGGGAGCTGGTTCGGCCAAAGCGTCACGAGGGCGGTGCGAGTTGCAGAGTCTACAGGTAGCGCTGTCATTGTCTATCACCTTGTTTTTTAGTTTCCATATCAAAGATCACCACAAAAGTGATCACTGGAGGGAGTCAGGCCATGTTAGTTCGGCACGCACCCTCAATGTTCAGGGTTATAGTAATCGGTTCAAAACATTCTTGATTTTTCAAAGAATTGTCAAGAAATGAAGAGAGGAGAATAACACACCACATATTCCCACAAATAAAGGTTCCCAACCTGCAAGATAAACAACCACAATGACACTTCGTTTTATAAGGAAAGAAATATAGGAATAATATGATATTCAAATAAATCCCCTATCTTTCTTTGTTGTTCGGTGATGGAGTCAAGGGAAAGAAGAAAGATTATTGGAAAAGAAAAACGTCAGCATTTTTATCAATCGTCGGTTTGTGTTCCAGATCGTCGTAGTCGGAGATGTCCTACATCGAAGGAGGTTCCAAGGAAGAAAGTTAAATACTCTCCTCACTGACATTCTTCATTGGAAGAACACATTTATCGTTCATCGTTGGCGAGATATTTTCTCCCTAAGCTCTCTCTCTTATCCCTAGTTCCACCAAAAGACAAAAGCCAACCAAAATAATAGATTTTTTTATCTATTATTTATTGTTGGCACAAAAATTCAAATGGGTTAATTAATTAATTGGAAGTTTCGGCTCAATAAATTAATAAGGAGGATTGGGCACATTAAGTGTTCGGGGAGTTGAAGAGGCTCCCCAACACATAATGGAAAATTTGAGGGTTTCTCCCCATTAATGGGGAGTTTCAAGGGGGATTAAAACTCTGGTGGTCCCCACAAAAATTAACATGAATAAGAGGTTAGGTTTGGGTGGGCCCCACCTCCATAACCTCTCATGGGAGTTTAAGGTGTGGTGGTCCCCACCTCCAACTTCCACAGGGAGGTTTTAACCAACAAATAAAAATAAAGTTACACAACTTTATTTTTATTTAGTTCATTCACTAAAAACCCAAAAGATATCATTTAATCTCAACCAACTACCGTCGAGGATAAAGTCATCTTAAGCGAATATCGGTTCTGAAAGTTCAATGGTTCTTTTGGATTTCAATTCCAAGCACCGGTTAAAAAGTTATAAAAAACCCGCTTGTACGTTTACTGAATGTATCCAAACAAAACATCAGAAATTGATTCTAGACACACAGGGACTCAGAATCACACGCCGTAAATTTTCACAAACCCGTTAAATTCCCATGTATTTAAGTAAAAAAATTCCACAGAAATTCTAGGTATTTATATTCTCCCCACCTCATGGATTTACGTCCCCATAAGCTACAACTCGAACTAAGGGAATAAGTGGGGGTACTGAGAAACAATCTGAGCCTCCCGCTCCCATGTACTCTCTAGGAGGTTCCCGTGCTACCAGCGAACGTGCCCCAGAGTTATCGAATATCCACCTATGACCCACTCCTGTCGATCCTCAATCTCCACTGACACCTCCATAAAAGTCTCCCCATCGTCAACATCCAACTCTTTATGGTCGATGATGTGAGAAGGGTCATGCACGTATCTCCTTAGATGGGATACATGGAAGATGTCGTGCACCCGGTGCAACTGAGGTGGAAGTGCTAAGCGGTATGCCACCTCTCCAAATCTGCTGAGGACCAAGAAAGGTTCGATGAATCTCGAAGATAACTTTCTTCCTTGAAAAAATATTTGTAAACATCATCCAGGTGAGACTCGTAGAAAGACCTGGTTGCGATCCTCGAACTCTTGAGGTCTCTGTCTCCTGTCGGCATACGACTTATGTCTGCTCTAAGTAGTCTTCATCTGCTCCTGGGTGATCTACACCATCTTTATGGTAGCCTGTATTATCTATGGTCCCACAAGTACTGACTCCCCATGGTCAGTCCAACACAAAGGTGATATGAAAGGTTTCGCATATAACACCTCAAAAGGTACCGTACCAATGGTGGAGTGATAGCTGTTGTTATATGTAAACACCACCAAAGGTAATTGATCCTCCCAACTAAAACTGAAGTCAAGGAAACATGCAGAGAGCATGTCCATGAGGTTCTGAATGGTCTTCTTAGTCTGACCATCTGTCTGAGGATGGAAGGAATTCCTAAAATGAAGTTGTGTCTTGAAAGATTCCTGCATCCCCTTCCAAAGCTGGGAAGTAAATCATGCATCATGATCAGATACAATCATCAATGTTACTCCACGTATCCTCATAATCATCTACACATAGAGGAATCCCATCCTCTCTACTGAACCTTGCTCTCTGATCGGTAAGAAGTGGTCCGACTCGGTGAGTTGGTCGACGATCACCCAAATTGAGTCGTGACCCCTAGATGTACGTGGAAGTCCTGTCATGAAGTCTATGGATATCCCATCCCACATCCATTATGGGACCTCTAAAGGCTGAACCAAGCCTTCTCTTACTTGATTCTCCACCTTCTCTTACTGAAAATTGAGGCATTGAGAGACAAACTCCGCAACTTCTTTCGTCATTCCCGAAAACCAGTGCGGTTGTTAGAGATCTTGGTACATCTTCACCACTCCAGGATGTACTGCTTGATGGGATGTCTGGAACTCCCTAAACACTTCCTCTTGAAGTGACACCGGTACCAGGGTACGTCCTCTGAAAAGGATGATGTGATCCCCACCTTCAGAAATAAAACAGGTGCCTGCCCTGTGGATATCTGAGAACATCGTGTCTCGTAGTCAGTGTTCCCACACTGCTCCCCTGACTCGCTGAAGAAGTGGGGGTGTCAGGGTAAGAGACTATAGGAAAGATGCTCCATCTATATCCACAAAGGATATCTGCAAAGTGACTAGCTGCTCTGTCGCTTCGCCTAATAGTTGTATACTAGACCTCCAACATAGTTCATCTACAACAACATTCCCCTTCTGAAGAGTATAGACTATCTCAAAGTCATTGTCCTGGAGGAACTCAAGCCAGTGTAACTGTCTTAGGTTCATGTCCTTCTGGGATAAGATATACCTGAGACTATTGTGATTAGAGTACACAGTAAAACATTCACCCATCAGATTGTGCCGCCACATCTTCAAGGCGAACACCACTACTGCTAACTCCAGATCATGGGTAGCGTAGTTTTGCTCATGTTGTCTCAGCTACCGAGAACCATATATTCAATAACTTCTCTATCCTGCATCAGGAAACATCCGACTCTGTTACCTGATGTGTCACAGAATACTTCATACCCTATTCCCTCCTATAGAAGTCTCAAGATGGGGGCACTAGTCAGCCTCTACCTTAGATCCTGAAAGCTCAGCTGGCATCTCTCCGACCAGATGAAGGGTTTCCCCTTATTCATCAAGGCTGATAGTACTTCTGCATATCTAGAGAAGTCTGGTATGAACCTCAAGTAATAACCATCCAAACCAAGGAAACTCTAAACTTTCGTCACACTCCTGAGTGGATCCCAATCAAGTTCCACATCAATATTTGCGGGATCAACTGCAACTCCATACTCCAAGATGACATGTCCTAGAAAGTGAACATCTCGGATCCATAACTAGCACATCGAGAGCTTACCATAATGTTGGTTCTCTTAGAGTGTGTCCAGTACTACCCGCAAGTGATAGGCATGCTCCTCCTCAATAGTCGAGTAGATTGGAATGCCGTTGATTAAGACTACAGCAAGGAGATCGAGGTATGGCTGAAATATCCTATTCATGAGTCTCATTAACACTGCTGGAGCACTGGTTATGCCAAATGGAATAATGAAAAACTTGTAGTGGATGTACCAACATCTGAAAATCATCTTCTACACATCCTCATCTTGAAATATGAGCTGGTGATAGCTTGATCTGATGTCTATCTTCAAGAAACATTGTGTTCCCTTCAACTGATCAAAGATGTCATCAATCCTCAGGAGTGGCTAATTGTTCTTCACGGTCACCTGGTTCAGGCACCGGTAGTCAAAAAAAGCCTCAAGCTCCCATGTTCCTTCTTGGAAAATTGAATTGGGGCTGCCCATAGAGAAACATTCGTCCAGATTAATCCCTTATCCTGTAAGTCCTCAACATATACCCACAACTTGAAAAGCTCCGCGAGAGCCATCCTATATGTTGGAGTAGGTATTAGTTCCATCCCATGGTACAAGTCAATATAAATGTCCACCTCTCTGCTAGGAGGTAGACCTGAGACATCATCAGAGGAAACATCCATGTACTGGTCCACCACTACAGGATAACTCGGACTCTGTACATCAACTACTCCGAGGTTAAGTCAAGCTAACTGATGACCGATTGGCTACACCCTCCTCCAGGTAAGTATGTCCTATGCTACAAAGGCTACCTTCTCACTAATGTAGGTAAACCTGATCCCATCCGTGTAGACACACTTCACTTTGTGCCTAACACAATTAATCTGAGTATGAACTATAGATAACCAGTCCATACCCAAGATGACATCGTAAGGCCTTGACGCCGCTACTAGGAGATCCCAGCTGAAGCTCTCGCCTCCTTGAGAAAGCTCACACTACCGACACCAGTGTGTAATTATCATGTATTCTCATGTAGGAGTCTCTAGCTATAAGGATTGAGCCAAAAACTTCATCAAAATATCCAAGCTTCGAACGAGGGCAGTGGCAATGAAAGAGTGACTGACACCTGTGTCTATAAGAACTACAACTAAGGTGGAATAGACAGAGATGGTACCTTTTATCATCTACAAAACACCGTGATTGTAGGCCTCAACTAGTTGGAGCTGAGCTCTCCCCTATCCACCTACTCCCTATGGTCGCGGTGGACCTCCTGGTGGTTCTGGTTGTAGCACCTTGAATCGTCATCCACCACCAACTGCATGACCAAGTCCTCAGCCACATCCGCCTACTCCATACGGACCACCTCGATCGAATCTTTGTCTCTTCCTGGGCGGTCCTTCGACTGTCTCCTCATCATCCAAATGGTAGGTTGGATAGTCACGAGCCATGTGACCCTACTTGTCACATGTGAAGCACTTCCCACTCTTAGCATGTATGTCTCTGCTCCGGGTTCCCCGCACAACCGATACTGAGTCATGACGTTGTCCTCCTATAGGTCTGGTCCTCTTGGGCCTCTACAACATCTATTTTCTACCAGCTGTAGAAGACTCTGCTACGTGTCAACTAGTGGTGGATCTCGCTATTGGATACTACTCGGTAAGGAAACTCTCCACTAGGAGGGCCCTCTATAACACCCCTGCCTCCATCGGGATGCTGAGTGAGATCACCGAAGCCCTGATCTCCTACGTGCATCCCTGCTCGAAGGTCCGGGCCCTGAAGAATCAGTACCACACCATATCGGTAGGGTAGCATGAGAGGTTTGTGAACCATGCTGAGTACTAAGCTTCAGTCATGCTACCTTGCTACAGATGAAGTAGCTCCTATATGCGCACAACACGAAGAGTAGCTGAAACGAACTCTACCCGAAACAGACTCTAGAAGTCCGCCTAAAGAAGCATCACTTCATCATGGACCTGAAGCAACAAGATCCACCATTTGCCTACTACTTCCTATAGAAGGATGGTAGCAAGAATCACTATGAGGTCTACTGGTGTCCCTACTAGTCAGAAGACACTCACCACAACCTCTAGCCAATCCTTAACTACCTCTGAGTCCATCTCTCCCCTGAACCATGGTGACCTCTTCCACTGGAACTCATGCAACGTGCTCAAGTGGCGTGCATTGTCTGCTTTTGGGGAATGTGGAATCGATGACCCAATAGAAAAAGGTACTGCTGGTGCCTCCACTGGAGAAGGGACAAACACCAAGGCCTCATCGCTCGGTGGGCTATTAGTGCGTACAACTATCATGACTCTAGCTAGTCATCCGCTGGGAGGCATCCTAAATGAAACAGATGCAAGACGGTCAAAAGATTATACCTGGTGAGATGACTTGGTTGGGCTAACTTAAAGGAAATTTTTGAAAACTCACACGCAATCAGTGTTTTTGTGCACTGAGTCAGAAATCAGAAGTCATGATCTCAGTGTATGGATACATCTTCCACTACACCAACACTGGACTCCATGAACTGAAAACCACACTCACTACACATAACACTAATTATTCATAGAAAATAAAGATCATAGTCCATTTTTCTATGGTTGAAGTGACTACCTATGATACCAATTTTTCACGACCCATCCCCCGGGGCCCATGCCGTGACTTCCCCAAGCCCGCCTTCTATAGGCCAGGGGCTGGTGACTAGAACCAAAGGCATAATTCCCTAAAAATGGGAAGAAATTTACTTTATAACCTATAAACCAACACAGTAGATACAATCATGAGTAAACTGAATAAGAAACAAGTGAGTACAATTTGTAAAAAGGGGCCAGAATACATGCCCAACTGAAATGTACAAGAAACTGAAAGTACAAGTACAACTGAGGAAATAAGAAAAATATCCACTGGGTCATCCTCCGAGGTTCCTACCAATAGGGTAGGTACAAATTGTCTCCTTAGCACTCCACATTCGTCCGTCTCCTCCGTGTATCGACATGCCCTAAAGTCTACCTCTGGGTACCATCCAGTCTTGGTACTCTCACCCACGGTCAGCACTGTCTGTTGTCTATATCCATCACAACGAGGTTTGGGCATAGCCCGTGTAGGGGTGAGTATAACAATAATCAGTAGGGACATCGAGACCCTCAAGGTCTCACAATATCCAAAAAGGATAAACTAAAATATATGAAATCAATAGATAACCCACTTAGGTATATGCACATACATATACCTAAGTTATCAAGTATTCCTTCTCAATCATGAGGAAAACAGAAAAGTTACTAACTCATATCAACAGGTATACCACATATGTAGAGAGATAGAGATGATTGGATATAGCCACTGAATCACCTTCTCTGTCGAACCCATGTAGGATACTATAATAGAAAATGGAGCTGTCAAACCAATGTAGGATCCCACAGCAGTAGTCAGAGATGTCGAACCCATGTAGGATCTTGGAATAGTAGTCAGAGCAGTCGAACCCAGGTAGGATCATGGAACAATAGTCAGAGCTGTCAAACCCACGTAGGATCCTAGAACAGTAGTCAGAGCTGTCAAACCCCTGTACGATCCTGGAATAGTAGTCAGAGATGTCGAACCCACGTAGTATTCTAGAACAGTAGTCCAAGCTGTCGAACTCACATAGGATCCTGGAATAGTAGTCAACTTTTTCAAACGCATGTAGGAGTATCTAAAAGGTCCTCTACGTCATAGAGGTCTCAACGCAACAGACGATGCATCAATCAGATGCCGGGTCTGTGAGTTATTTGACTTTTAGTCCCAGGGACTTTTTGGATTCGTGCATGATCCAACCTGACCGTATTTCAACTATACCCTAAACTCTAGTGGGGTATACTCTAAGGGACCACCATGCCCCATGATTAGCAGCATAGCTAATGGTTCATCAAATGGATATTTGACACCAAATATATGACCCAAATAATGTAAAGGGTCAGTAGTGGGCCCAGGTTCGTTTCGACACGGTCGAACTGACCCGGCCCAAACTAGTCTCGGCCGACCCGGTCTTGGTCGACTTGGACTGACCCATTGGGTCTAGCCCAACCTGTTATGTGGGTTAACCCATTAGATTTGGCCGAACCACTGGGCCCAGCCCAATGGGCCACGAGAGCACGGACCAGTCGTGAGGGCGCGGACCGGCCGCGGGTCGGCGTGAGGGCAGTTCAGCACTGAGGGCACCACGTAGGTGGCTCGGCCTGGAGGCATGGATCCAGTTCGGTCCAGAGTGCCGTGGGGGTGTGGTTCAGGCAGCTCGTCTTGAGAGTCCGGGGTTGGTTCAGCCCGGAGCGCCATGAGGGGCGCGATTCAGGCGGCTCGTCCCGGGAGGCCGGGTGGCCAGCGGGTAGCTGGGAGCCGGGAGCCGCTGGCCGGGGCGGTTCGGCCGGGGGGCACGGGAGGCCAGCGGTGATCGAGATCCAGGAGGCTTGGGCTAGTGTGGTTCATTCGATGCGCACGAGAGGCCGGCGGCAGCTGGGAGCCAAGTGGCGCGGGCCGGCGCGGTTCGGCTGGGGTGCACGGGAGGCCGACGGGCCTCCAAGAGCCTATTCGGATGAAGCGCCCCAAGGGCAGTGTGGGTTGTGGAGTCCGCGGGTAGCGCAGTTGTTTCCTGTCACCTCTGTCGCCTCGTCGTTTCATATCCATGATGATGAAAATCACAAAAGAGATTGGTGGAGGGAGTCGGACCATGTTAGTTTGGCTCGCCTCCTCCGCATTCCGGGTGATAGCAATCGGTTCAAAACCTTTTTGATTTTTCAAAGAATTGTCAAGAAAAGAAGAGAGGGGAATAACACCCCACATCTTCTTGTAAATAAAGGTTCCCAACTTGCAAGGTAAAAAACCACAACAACACTTTATTTTAGAAGGAAATACATATAGGAATAATATCATATTCAAATAAATCCCCTACCTTGGTTCACTGTTCGTTTATGGAGTCATGGGAAAGAAGACAGATCATTGGAAAAGACGGATGTCAGCATTTTCCTCGATCGTCGGTTTGTGCGCCCACTCGTCGTAGTTGAAGATGTCCTACGTTGAAGGAGGTTCCGAGGAAGAAAGTAGAAGATGCTCTCACTGACATTATTCGTGGGCAGAATGTGTTCTTATATCTTCATTGGCGAGAGATTTTCTCCCTAAGCTCCCTCTCCTCTCCCAAGTTCTAGAAAAAGACAAATGCCAACCAAAATAATAGAATATGTTTATCTATTTTTTATTTGTTGGAAAGAAAATTAAAATGGGGTAATTAATTAATTGGAAGAATTGGATGAATCTGTTAATGAGGAGGATTAGGCACATTAAGTGTTAGGGGAGTTGTAGAGGCTCCCCTATACTTAATGGAAAATTTGAGGTTTTCTCCCCATTAATGGAGAGTTTCAAGGGGGGTTTAAAACCGGGGTGGTCCCCACCACAATTAACATTAAGGGGAGGATAGGTTCGGGTGGGCCCCACCTCCATAACCTCTCATGGGAGGTTAAGGTGTGGTGGTACCCACATCCAACTTCCACATGGAGGTTTTAACCAACAAATAAAAATAAAGGTACAAAACTTTATTTTTATTTAGTTCATTCACTAAAAACCCAAAAACTATCTTTTAATCTCGACCAACTGCCGTCGAGATGAAAGTCTTCATAAGCAAATACTGGCGCTACAAGTTCAATGGTGCCCTCAGATATTAATTCTGAGCACAGGTTCAAAAGTTATAAAAAAACCCGTTCGTACATTTATGTAACGTACCGAAGAAAAATTTTAGAAATTGATTCTGGGAACACCAGGCCTCGGAATCATGCACCGTAAATTTTCACGGACTCATAAAATTCCCTTTTATTTAAGAAAAAAGATTCAACAAAAATTCTGGGTCTTTACATGGTGTTACTTCACACGTACTCCATGGTCGAATAGGTTATTGGACCTTTATGTTTGTAATGGACATTGTATTGGCCACATAGGTGCTAGAAATGGATAGTCCCTATTTTTTTTATTCAATACTACCTAAGTATATAAATTACTTATATAATTAGAATTTTATATTTTGTAATTATATTATAATAATAATATTTATGCAAATATAATTCCCCAATCTATTATAATTACTGATTTAATTATAAATTTATAAAAATATATTATACGGATATATATCATTGTATAATTTCTTATTCCATCATCTAATTAAAATTTTGGATATTATAATTCATTTATATAATTTCAATTCAGTATACTTATATATAATTAATATTTTAGAATGTTCTATTATCATTATTTCATAGCCAGAAATAGACATGAAAATTTATTTGGTAATTATAATTTTATTAATTTAATACATATAATGTAATTACCATTTTATAATTATTTTATCTGATAATAATTCAATCATATATTATATAATTAATTTTATTGTGTTTTCATATTTTTAATATTGTTTATAAATTTTATATTTATATTCATTAACATTTTTAACCATACATTTATTTTAGACAGATATATTATATGTCTTAATTTTTATGATTCTTATTATTTGTTTTATTAATAGTCAAATATATGACTATTATTCAATACATTTTTTCTAATTGATAATTATTTATCGATTTTTTTCAAAAACTAAATTATATATATATTTTATGTTTTATGCACTATGATACATAATATATAACTATTACCCATATTTTTAAATTATGTTAATATAATATTGTAATATGTATATTTAAATTTTACCAAAATTTATATATTTTTAAATGCATTCGTATTCTATATAACATTATCTTTATTAAAAGTTCAATTTAAAAAAAATATATCAAATCGTTGGGGCATTAGATTCTACCCACCTTTAATAAATTTCTTCTTCACTATTTTCATTATTACCAATAATTGAGAACACATGAGTGTTTTCTTAATATAGTAATTTTATTATTTAAAAAGTGTTAATTTTGACACTCCATGATTTCATAGTACTTTGTCTCTTTAAAGTAATTGAATAGATTGCGCTACACGCAACACTGAGTTCGAACACACTAGGACTTAACAAACTAGTCATTCAAAAAGTAGTTATGAATAATATTAACTACATGTTGAATTTAAAATACTCCATATAATTTAAGAATACATATTATGTGTTTCTTAGACATAATATACTATCAAATTCATTTTTTCACATAATAGAAATATTTTTCAAAAAATTAAATTTTACCTCCTATTAAAGAAGAACGATTTTTAAATAAAATATATGACACTTTTATATATTCAATTTTATTAAATTAAATTCTTATTTAGAATCATGACATAAATATTTAGTTTGGATAAATTTTTGGTACTTTTTGGATAACTTTGAAATTTTGATGAATAGTGAAAATACAAAATTTTAATTGAAAACAACTTTTTAATCAAAATAATTTGTAGTGTTAAATTATGAATTTGATTAATTTTAATGTATAATTAGATTATATTTTTATCATTTAATATAATTTAGGTAATTGGATGTATATTTTCATTTAAATTTTACATATACAGTTGTCAATCTTTTGATAGTTTTTACTTCTTAAAAACCTGATTTCTGGTTCTGACAACGTGAATTAATTTTAAATTAATTAATGAAACCAATATGTTGTTATTTTTGTAAAATATACATCATTTTTGGATTCATAATATCAAAAATATTATAGTGTGAATATTTGGTATTATTTTAAAACATTTATTGTTTAATGAATAATGAAAAAAATTGTAATATTGTTTAAAACAAGATTTTATTTAAATAATAAATATATTTATTTAAATATATTTTCATGTAAAAATATAAAAATAATACATATATTAGTTCAATTTAATTAACTTGAGTCATTTTATAATATGATTAGATGTATAAAATTTTATTGATTTTTTTAACGCCTTTTACCTACCATCTAGGCACATTTGAAATTTGCATAAAACATAAATTTACCATTCTGAGAATTTAATTTCAAAAATCCGAGACACACAGTGGACATCAATATGTAAAATTTGGTTTGATATGATGAAAACATTATTTTTTTGAATAGTAACTTTTGAATTTTATTTACCACGGTTAAAAGTAAATAAGGTAATTAAAGGTAAAAATTGATATTATAATTACGCTAACACATTTCCTAATTCTATTGGAAGCATTTATTTTGACCAAAATCAACCTTAAGAATAAAATATGATCCTTTTTGTCCACTTAGATTAGATTGGGATATTTATTATTATTTTATTAAAATAAGTGTTAAAAGTGTTAAATTAAACATTCAATAACTAAACCATTTTTAATATAAAGTCATACAGAAGATAAATTCTACTACAAATATTCATTATAGAGATAAAACAATTTACTAAATCATGGTATTTTATTTATAATTTTTAGACATTAATTAATTCAATTTATTTATGACATAATGATTATGCAGAAATTATCATATTAATGAATGATTAAAATAATTGATATTATAAATATCAAAATAAATGTAAATTGAGACTTTTGATGGATTAAAAGAATTTTCTAGGTTAATATGACATGTTAGGGATGAATGATTGTATTTTTTTCTAAGTAATAAATTTTTGTTGACTTTCAGAAAAACCAAAAACTAAATAGTGTCAAAATTGACATAAAAGAGTTTCTATGAAAAATACTATATTATTAAATGATATAGTATTCCTAAAAATTTAAGGAATAGACAAAGGACTTATATAATGATATATATTTCATTAATGAACCACTTTATGATCTATTATAATTTTATTGTCTATTTTTTAATCATATAATATAAAAATATATGAAGACATTTTAAGAGATAAACTATTTAACTATGATTTTAATCTAAAAGATAAGGTTAATATGGTGACCTAAACTTGTCTAAAACCTATTTGATGATAGGATTTAGACCCATATCCACCTTAAAATATAAATCAATCCATTGGAAGCCATTATAAAAAGAAAATGATTTTATAATAAAATAATATTTCAATATTTTCCTAAAGTGACCCTCGCCTCTCTTATAAAAGTGTACTTCCCCTTATCTCAAAATCACACATCTAAAGCCATTTTTCTCGGCCAAAAACTGCTTAAATATCCTCCAAAATACCCTAAATTCATCCTAGTGGTGTTAAATTGATCATAATAAATCCTAAGGATCCATTTTTATCAAATCAAAAGGAAGAACCTGAAGAAGAGGCAATTACTTCATCACTAATTTCAAAGTCCTTTTCTTCTTCCAATTCCCTTTTCTTTGATTTTTTCCATACTAAAATAATAAATACAGTACCTTATACATTTTGAGATGTTATTATATATATGGTACAACTATATTCATTATTCTATTCATCCTATGAATGACATAGTCATCATTCGTGCATACGTACGGCTTATCGTCTCCATGCTGTGGTGTAGTTTGTTATTCTATACTTCATTATTTGGATGTGTATAATAATGACTATAATTGATATAAATAATAAATATAACAAGTTAATTATTATTTTTCTATAATATAACATCCAATTACATATGATTTCACCATCAATAGAATTATATCATCGCTTTGGTGTACGTCAGGCATACCGTCTCCACGACGCGATGTGATTCATTTCCACGTTCACCATTCAACGATGATTATAAAAATATATATTATTAATAAGTATGAAATATATGAAATAATAATTCTACTGGAAATATATATATATATATATATATATATTTATATATCTCTTTCACTTACTTCCGTTCAATATGATATTGAAACGGAAACAACGTTTATACGTACGTACGACATACCGTCTCCATAAATTATGTTTTCAATTTCATTTATCTATATATTATAAATATTTATATTCTGAATATATATGATACATAAATAAAATTATACATTATTGAAGAAATTTAATCATGATATAAGTGATACAATTAAGAATAACAAGTTAAAACATATATGATAGAGAGAGCGATTATTACCCAAAATGTTATTTTAACATAGAAATTATTATTAAATGGGTATTATAAAGCCATAAATGAATAATTTATGATATCATATATATTAATATGGTTATTGTATAATTTAGAAACATACAATGGTCATTATACAATAGGTTAAATGTACCCTCGACCACAGGAAATTACAAGGTAATGGTTATTTCTTCAAACTCATTATTATCTGAGATTGTTTATATCTAAGTATCTAGTGGGAAATATTTATCATCAATGTCCATGATTCATTAAAAAAATTCAAAAGAAAAGTTTTATGTTTTTATGGAAGGGAATAATTATCTAAATCATCATTTTATATGTTGTTAATGATTTATTTTTCTAAATATTTTAGTTAATGTCCATGTTTTAAAAATTATTTTAATGATTTATTTATATGGTCATGATTATTTAAAATGTTAATCCCATTAAAAATATTCAAATTTGTACGGGAAACTATGATTCAAAAATCTCTTTTAAATGAATTCCTTTATAAATGCGTAACTTTTATATGATTTCAAGAAAAGAGATACTTCTCTCAAAAAGTTTTACTAATCATTTTCAACTATGTCAACATCCTTATCTGTATATTATTATTGATTGAGTTTGAGTTATTATAATAAAATCTTCCATATTGTATTGAATGAGTTATGATATGTATGACTATGAATGTGCCTTTTTATACCATTCATGGTTTATGCTTAAAGTATTGACATTTCGTACGCTAGTTTTATTATGAATGTCTATGTAATGTTTCTACATTTTCATATGATGAATGCATTGGACTAAGTAAGTGACAGTTGGATCCCACTATAGCTCCATGATGCATCGGTAGGTCTCATGAGACATACTAATATATTGGAAAAAGGCATTGAAATAATAATTTTTTGTTGTCTTGGCACAAGGACTTGACTATGTGGCTTCGATGTCCAGAATTATGCATTCCATCATTATGAAATTAGCTATTTATATTACATGTGATTATTCAACTAGTAGAATATCCATGTGAATAAGTAAATGGAATCATTGGATTAATATTTCCATATTATGATAAATTTCATGTGTAAAAGGCTTTTGTTTTTGTCTAATACATTACATTAAATGTTTATCCTTATTTATGATAGTTTCCTCTATATTATTATCCTTACTGAGCTTCTGAGCTCACCCCTTTCTTATGTTTTATTTTTAATAGGATGTGAAGAAGTGTGTTATGATTGATATATAAGGTTAAGCTTTGGGAATAATGGAATTCTCAAAGGATTATTTATGTTGAGTTTTATTTTATAAATTGTAATGTAATGTTTATATTTGTAATATATTTTCAAAAACTACTTAACCGATCGGTTCTTCATGACTTGATTCCTTGTAATCTGGCCAAAGTATTAAAATAATATGCCAACTCTAGGTAACTGGGGTTGGGGTGTTACGGTTGGTATCAGAGAATGTTTATCAATAAACTGGAAAAATAGATTTGGATAAACTTTGATTTTGAAACATTACCCTAAGATAGACATTGAGGATTAGTATAAAACTACTTCATAGAATTTTGGTAATGTAGATATTATATGAATTTTCCAAGAAATACATCTATTTCTGGATATGAGTATGTAAAGGAAGCTCTGGATCATATATACCTAGGAGTGAAAACTCCGACAAGGAGTTTCAGGCCTGACTTGAGGTTTCCTTGTACAATACAATGGGTGTTACAACACTCTTGGTTATGACTCTCCCTAGGGATATGCATATGATAATTCACATTTTCTTCACAAACCATTTTGAATCATTTATGTGTAAAGACCTTATCAAAGAAAACATTTATTTATGATTATGGATTATATGCATAAAAAATTCAATTTATGTTAGGAATTTTACAAATTTGGAATTATGCATTGTGATTCATAAACTAACCCAGTGTATGAAATTGTATAGAAATGGTGCCTAGTAGAAGGACTGAAAACTCCAGCAATACACATGATCCAAAGAGTAAGAGGGATGATATCATTCATGGACTTAAGACAACATTTAGAAGGGATATAGTCTCCACATATTCTCATCATATGAAGAAATAATATCATGTGTTAATAAGATAAGTAATGAATTTTTTGAGACCTAGGGATTTGAAGGAAAGACAAATAAGGAAAGGAAGGTAGAGGGAAATATGGATAAAGAGAATAAGGGAAAGTAGGATTTTCCCATATGTGATAACTGTGGAAAAAATCCCCTTAGTAAATGATTGATGGGAATGAGAGTTTGTTATAAGTGCGGAGAAAAATGATACCAAGTACGTGATTTCAAGGGCTAGAAATAGGTTTTAAATGTACAATGATTCATCTGCAAAGGAGTTGGGACACTACACAATTCAATCTCCCAATTATCATAGTATACCGTAAACGATACCATTACATAATAATCAAGTTATGATACTGCCACTAATGGAGAGGATTGATCAGTGTTCTTATTTTGATATTAAATAGTTATGTCATCTGAGTGTTGTATCAATGATGTACTGGTTATAATAATTATGGAGTATATAAGGAATGAATTGTAGTACTATTTCATTAATGATTTGAGATTATGTGGTACTAAGAAAATTTACACAATATGAATTTAATCTTTCTAGAAAATACATGGTTGAAGGAAAGATAAACTTTAATATGGTCTTGATAAATGAGGTATTGGTTTTTGGAATAAGAGATTATTGATTTAGATAAATTATATTGGATATTATTGACTACCTTGATACTAATTAATTGTTTTTTTATTCCATCATTTTTGGAGATAACGACATTTTTTGATTTAAAGAGTATATCCAGTATTCTCTGTTTTACAGAAGGAATAAAGAAGAAAACACCAATTCAAATAAGGTTTTCTATTAATTCATTTTATCACCACATTTTAAGAGAATACACAATGAATGTATTCAAATGTATATTATGTGACATTCCTTATAAAATTAGGACAATGATTTCAGAAAAAAGTATTGTAGATAAGTCTAATGGCTGGAATAGATTATGTTTGACATTGGATACTATTGTTGTGGTTAAATAATATTTTAATAATAATTTTATTATTATTATAAAGTGGACAACCCGGAGGTAGGGCGACAACCCGTCGCGTCCGGTAAGGTCGCGAGATTTGAACAAGCAACTGAAGGGTGAATAGGGTGCATCCCCAACCAGTGCCCTACATCAATTCATAGATTTTAAAATTTAGTTTTCTTAAAAGGTCTAACAGATGAATTATAAATTCTTTTTTTGGAACCCTATACGATTAGGATAAATAAAATATTTTTGAGTTCTATTATCTTTTGGGAATGAAAGATGAGTTTGTGGTAGAAATTAGTTAAAGGATGGAACTGTACTTGTCAAGTATTTTTTTCTTATTCTATGAAGAACTTAATACTTAAACTGTAGGGAAATTATAACATCCCAAGATTTCAAAGTACATTATTTCTTCAAAGTAATTCAATAACTTGTACTACACGCAACACCGAGTTCAATCACACCACAACTTACCAAACTAGCTATAAAAAAGCAGTTATGAATAGTATTAAATGAATATTGAACTTTATATAATCCTTATAATTTTATAATCCATAATATGAGTTTCTTAAATATAATGTAATAATAAATACATTTTTTCCGATAAAATAATTTTTTTAAAAAATTTAATTTTTTGGACTTTTAATGGAAAACCTTTTTTAAATCCAATATTTGAAGCATTTATAAATTCAATTTTAAAAAATAAACTTATTCTTTAGAATTGGGACATAAGAATTTAGTTTCAATAATTTTTTGGTGTTTTCTGATAACTTTCATATTTAGGTGAATAGTGAAAAATACTATATTTTAACTGAAAAAAACTTTTTTAATTAAAATAATTTATAGTGTTTAATTATACATTTTAATGTTTTTAAAGTATAATTATATTATATTTTTACCCTTTAATCCAATTTTGGTCATTAGAATTAATTTGACATTGAAATTATACATAAACAAGTCTCAATCTTTTGATAGTTATTGTTTCTTAAAAACACGCTATTTGTTTTGACAATGAGAATTAATTTTAAATTAATTAATGCAACTTATATTTTTTTAATTTGGTAAAATAGACATCATTTTTTGATTCGGAATATCAAAATAATATTAGGATTAATTTTTGGGATTTTTTCTGAAAACTTTCAATTTTTGATGAATAGTGAAAAACACTAAGTTATTGGTTAAAACCGACTTTTTTAATTAATTAATTAATTATTTTATTTAAATTTATTTTAAGCCAAAATAGATACATAATACCTATATATGTTCAATGTAATTCATTGTAGTCAGTTTATAATGATTTTAGATATATAAAATTTTTACTAAACTTTTCACCGTCTTTTACCCATCTCCTAGGAAAATTTACAAATTCACATAAAACATAATTTTACAGCTTCTGTGAGTAGAATTTTGAAAATTTGAGAGACACGGTTAATATCAAGGTGTAAAATTTGGTTCAATAAGATAAAAATAATATTTGGTGAATAGTAAATTTTTACTTTTATTTACCACGGTTAAAAGTAACTAGGGTAATTAAGGGTAAAAATGTAATTATTATTACCCTAAAACATGTCTTAATTCTATTGGAAAAGTATAATTCGACGAAAAACAACCTTTGGAATAAAATATGAACCTCTTTGGTTCACTTGGATAAGATTAAGACATTTATTATTATTTAATTTAAAGAATAGTTAAAAGTGTTAAATTCAATGTATATTAACTAAACCATTTTTAATATAGGGTTATACGTAAGATAAATTCGACTAAAATATTAATTAGAATTATATAAAGATTTAATACATCATGGTATTTAATTTATAATTTTTAGACATTAAATAATTAAATTTATTTATGACACAATGATGATGCAGTAATTACCTTATTAATGAAAGAATCAAATAAATGGTATTATAAATATTAAAATAAATATAATTTCAAAGTTTTTATGTCATCCACTAATTTTCTAGATTCCTATGACATGTTGTGGATGATTCAATTTATCTTGTTGAAAGTAATCAAGTTGTGATGACTTTCACAAAAACAAAATACCAAATAGTGTCAAAATTGACATAAATTAATATTTAAAAAAAATATTATATTATTGGTTGATATAATATTCCTAAAAATGTAAGGTTATTACAAAGGGCTTAAATAATATTATATATTTCATTAAATAGAAAATTTATGTTATCTTGAATCTTTAGAGTATGTTTATTAACCATATAGAGTAAGAATACAAGAAGACACGATAAAAGTTAAACAATTTAACATAGAGTTAAATCTAAATGATATGGTTAAAATGGTAACCTAAACTTGTATAAAACCTATTTGTTGAGTGGTTTTCGACCCATTACCACCTTATACTTTAAATAATACATTTGGGAGCAATTATAAACCGAATATGAATTTATTATAAAATAATATATTAAGTTTTTCTAAAGGTGCCCCTCACCCCTCTTATAAAAGGGCACTCCCCCTTCACTCCAATTAACACCTTTTAAGCCATTTGGCTCAGCCAAAACATTCTCAAATAACCTCTCAAGTATACTCCCTTAAACCTAGTGGCCTTTTTTTGATCATAAATCCAACCTAAGGAGCCCTTTTGGTCAAATCAAAAGGAAGAACCCGGAGAAGAGGTAATGATTTCACCACCCTCTTTCAAGTTCCTTTCTTCTTCCACTTAATTTTTCATTGTTGTTCTCATTATAAAATTATAACTCCAGTATATTCTATATACTGTGATTTTATTATAATTATGGTAAAACCAAATTCATTATTCTATCCACCCTTTTAATGACATGTCACCAAACGTGCGTGCGTACGGCTTACCGTCTCCACGTCGTGGGGTAATTGTTATTCAATACATTATTATTTGGATGGGAATAATAATGATGTGTATTTTTTGTAAATAATAAATTTAACATGATAATGATTCTTTATATATGAAATACCATCCAATTATATATTATTTTTATATCAAAAGAATGATATTTTCTCTCGTGCGTACGTAGGGATTACCGTCTCCACGACACGATGAGATTTATTTCCAAGTTCACCATTCATCGACGATTATAAAAATACATATTACTAATAAGTATGTAATATATGACATAATAATGATACAGGAGATATATATATTTATATATATAATTATTTATGTACTTACATATATCTTATTCACCTACTTCCGTTCAATACTATATGAAAATAGAAACAACATTTATGCGTACGTACAGACTACTGTCTCAAATAAACTGTGAATCCCATTTCATATATACGTATATTATACATATTTATATTCTAAATATATATGATATATAAATACTTTTTTTAATATTCTGGAATTATTTATATCATGATCTATGTGATACAATCAAGAGTAACAAGTTAAAACACGTACGATAAAGAAAGCGATTATTACCCAAAATATTAATATAACATGGAAATTATTATTAAATGTGTAGTATAAAGTCATAAATGAATAATGTATGATATCATAACTATTAATATGGTTCTAGTATAATTTAATAACATACTATAGTCTTCATCCAGGAGGATAAACGTACCCTCAACTAAAGGAAAGTGCAAGGTAAGGGGTTTTCATCTCACTCCTTATTCCTGTGAGATTCATGCCATATTGCCACTATTACCATTTGTGTGGTGTATGCACTGCCCATAATTTTATTCATTGTGTTATACACTTAAATTTATGTGTATTTACATATTCATTGTATGATACGTCTTTCATGGGGTGTATGTTTCATAAGTTACCAAATTGGTAAGGGTTAATTCCTCAATCTCATTATTATCAAAGATTGTTTATGTGTAAGTATTTACTAGGACATTTTTATCATCCATTACCATTTTTCATAAAAATGATTTCAAAATGAATATTTTAAAGATTTTTTAAAGTTACTCTTTATCAAGATCATAATTTTAATTGTTTTAAATATTTATCTTTCTAAAGATTTTTAATTAATGTCCATGTTTTCAAAATTATTTTCAGGATTTATTTATATGGACATGAATGTATTGAAATGATAATTATTTTAAAAATTCTCAAAGTGGTATGGGACACATTGATTCAAAAATCTATTTTAAATTAGTTCCTTCAAAAATATGTGACTTTTAAATGATTTTACAAAAAAGGATATTTCTCTCAAAAAGTTTTACTCATCATTTTCAACTATGTAAGCATCCTTTACTGGATATTATTTCTTATTGAGGTTGATTTGTTATAATACAATATGCCATATTGTATTGAATGAGTTATGATATGTTTGACTTTGGATGTTCTATTTTTATACCATTCATGGTTTATGGTTTATGTATTGATATTTCTTATGCTAGTTTTAAGACGAATGTTTATGTTATGTTTCAAATTTTTCATATAAGGAATGCAGTGGACTTAGTAAGTGATGGGTGGAGCCTGATATAGCTCCTCTATGCATCGGCAGGGCTAATAAGACAAACTAGCATCTTGGCCCGAGGCCTTGACAAAACGTTTATCTGTAGTCTTGGAACGATGCCTTGAGTATATGGTAATGATGTCCGGTATTAGGCATTCCCTCATTGTTAAATTAGTTATTACATGTGATTATTTGACTAGTATAATATCCATGTGCACGTTTATATGGTAATGTTTAATTTATTTTTACTATATTATGTTCAAGTTTATGTTTAAAAGGCTGTTGTTTTTATTACACATCTTTCCTTTAAAAGTTTATAGCTTCCGCTAAATTATTTACCCTTACTGAGCATCTAAGCTCACCTCTTTCTTATGTTTTATTTTCCCAGGATTCCAAGAAGTCTATTATGATTGTTATGCAGGGATAAGTTACAGAGAAAAATGGAATTCTCAAAGAACTATCTATGATATGTTTCATGTTTCAAATTTTAATGTAAAGTTAATGTATGTAATCTATTTTCCAAGACTTCTAAACTGATTGGTCCTTCAGGACTTGATTCCTTGTAATCGTGCCAATTTATTAAAATAATGCACCGACTTTGGGTATCTAGGGTCGGGGCATTATAGTTGGTATCACATGAATTTTAGAAATAACCTTGGAAGCTAGATTTAGATAAACATTGATTAGAACACATATAACTAAGATAGATTTTGAGGATTAGTATAGAAGGAATTCTTAGAATTTAAGTAATGTAGAGATTTTGTGAGTTTTCCAAGAAAATACATACCAATATAGATACAAGTAGGTAGAGGCAGATCTGGTACAAATGTACCTAGGGGTAAAACCCGAAAACACTACTTTAAGCTAGACTTGAACTGGAACTGGTGCACGACAATGGGCCTTGCTGCACTCTTGGTTATGACACTCTCGGGGGATATGCTTAGGATAATTCTCATTTTCTTTACAAACCACTATGAAGGGTTAATGAGTATATAACTCCCCAATTTTTTTTTTGTGATTATGGGTTATATCCATAAACTGTTAAATTTACATTAGGTATTTTACATGTTTGGAATTATGAATTGCGATTCATAAACTGACCTACTGTATACCATTGTTTAGAAAAGGCACCTAGTAGAAGGAATGAGAACTCCAATAATACATATGATCCAAAGAGTAAGAAGGATCATATCTTTCACGATAATAAGCTAAAATTTTGAAGGGAAATAGTCTCCCATTTATTCACAACATATGAAGAAATTGTATCTTGTGTTAATAAGATAATAAATAATCCTCTCAAACCTATGGATGTGAGGGGAAGCCAGAGAAGAAAAGGATGGTAGAAAGAATGATGGATAAAGGGAAAGAAGGATTTTCCAAAATGTGATAAATTTGGAATGAATCACCTTCATAAATGCATGAAGGGAATGAGAGTTTGTTATAAGTGTGGAGAAAAAGGACACCAAGTACATGATTTCAAGGGAAAGAAAAAGTTTTCAAATGTAAAATTATTTATCTTCAAGGTGTTGATACACTACGTGAATCAATGTCTCATTCATAAGAGTATACCACAAATGATTTTATTGGATAATGATCAAGTTATGATACTACCTCAGATGAATATAAATGACTAGTGTTCTTATGTTGTTATTATAGAATTATTTCATTTGAGTGTTGTATCAACAGTATAATGGTTACATGAATTATGGAGATAAATAAGGATTGTTCTGAAGTAATATTTCATTGGGAATTTGAGATTATATGGTCCTGATACTAAGGTAGTAATTTTGGAATAAGAGATGGTTGATTTGTGTAATTCGGGATGTTGCGATGTTGTAAAAGAATACACGACGAAGGCGTTCACATGTTATTACTTGGAAAAAAGGATCCTCATTATGTTTAACATCCTTATGAAATTTGGACTGAGAGTTTGGATATATGTATTTTGGATAATTTTAAAGGTTGGAATGGATTAAGTTTGAAATTGGATACTATTGTTAAGGTTATTTTTGGATTTCCATAAAAAGGAAAACCTAGAGGTCGGGCGGCAACCCGTCATGTCTGGAAAATCCACAAGACTTGAACCTACAACTGAAGGGTAACAAGGGTGCATCACCTATGACCGGACTATGTGATGTACTAGTTTGTATAATTTAGTTTTTTAAATAGTCTGACAAATGAATTATAAATTCATTATTTTTGGAACCCTATACGATTAGGATAAATAGAAGATTTTTTTTGAAATATTTTTGTGTAAAATATTAGTTTGTGGTAGGAATTAGTTGAATAATGAAACTCTACTTGTCAAGTATATATATATATATAATTTTTTTCCTGTTATTAAGACTAAATTTTATTAACCCAATTTCCTATGTGGGTTTTTCCCATAATGGTATTTTCTATTTTCAACCTTTTATTTTTGAAGAACAATTTCAAAATGTGAGGATGCAATTTATTGAAGGAGGGATGAATGTAACACCCCAAGATTTCAAAGTACGTTATTCCTTCAAAGTAATTCAATAACTTGGACTACACGCAACAACGAGTTCAAGCGCACCACAACTTACCAAAATAGCAGTTTAAAAGTAGTTCTGAATAGTATTAACTGAATTTTAAACTTTATATGATCCTTATAATTTTAGAATCCATAATATGAATTTCTAAGATATAATATAAAAACAAATACATTTTTTCAGATAAAAGAATTATTTTTCAAAAAAATGAAATTTTGCCTCCTATTAATAGAGACCCTTTTTTAAATCCAATATTTGAAACATTTATATATTCAATTTTACAAAATAATCTTCTTCCTTAGAATCAGGACATACGAATTTAGTTTCAATAAATTTTTGGAGTTTGATAACTTTCATATTTGGGTGAATAGAGAAAATACTATATTTTAACTGAAAAAAACTTTTTTAATCAAAATAATTTATAGTGTTGAATTATACATTTTAATGTTTTGGAAGTATAATTAGATTATATTTTTACCATTTAATCCAATTTATGTCATTAAAATTAATTTCACATTGAAATTATACATAAACAAGTGTCAATCATTTGATTGTTATTATTTCTTAAAAACACGCAATTTGTTTTGACAACAAGAATTAATTTTAAATTAATTAATACAACTTATATGTTTTGAATTTTGTAAAATAGACATCATTTTTGGATTTGGAATATCAAAATTAGATTAGGGTGAAATTTTTGTATTTTTCTGAAAACTTTCAATTTTTGATGAACAGTGAAAAACACTGAGTTATTAGTTAAAACTGACTTTTTTATTTAATTAATTAATTATTTTATTTAAATTTATTTTAGGTAAAAATAGATACATAATATCTATATAAATTAAATGTAATTCATTGGAGTCAGTTTATAATAATTTTAGATATATAAAATTTTTATTGAACTTTTCACCGTCTTTTACCAATCTCCTAGGAGAATTTGTGAATTCACATAAAAATTAATTTTATTGCTTCTATGAGTGGAATTTTGAAAATACGAGAGACACGGTTAATATAAAGGAGTAAAATTTGGTTCAATAAGATAAAAATAATTTTTGGTGAATAGTAACTTTTAACTTTTATTTACCACGGTTAAAAGTAAATAAGGTAATTAAGGGTAAAAATGATATTATTATTACCCTAAAAAATGTCCTAATTCTATTAGATTAGTATAATTCGACCAAAAAAAACCTTAGGAATAAGATATGAACCTATTTGGTCCACATGGATTAGATTAGGACATTTATTATTATTTAATTTAAAGAAGTGTTAAAAGTGTTAAATTCAAAGTATATTAACAAAACCATTTTTAATATAGGGTTATCCATAAGATAAACTAGACTATAAATATTAATTATAAAGATAAAAATATTTCCTACATCATGGTATTTTATTTATAATTTTTAGACATTAAATAATTAAATTTATTTATGACACAATGATGATGCATTAATTACCTTATTAATGAAAGAATCAAATAAATTGAATTATAATTATTAAAATAAATATAATTTCAAAGTTTTTATGATATCCACGAATTTTCTAGGTGACCATGACATGTTATTGCTGATTCAATGTATCTTTTTCGAATTAATCATGTTGTGATGACTTTCACAAAAACAATATACCAAATAGTGTCAAAATTGACAAAAATTAATATTTAAAACAAATACTGTATTATTGGTTGATATAATATTCCTAAAAATGTATGGTTCGGCCAAAGGGCTTAAATAATTTTTTATATTTCATTAATGAGCCTCTTTAGGTTCTCTTGGATGTTTAGAGTAAGTTTATTAACCATATAGAGTAAGAATACAAGAAGACACGGTAAAAGTTAAACTATTTAACTTAGAGTTAAATATAAATGATAAGGTTAAAATGGAAACCTAAACTTGTCTAAAACCTATTGGTTGAGTGGTTTTCAATCCATACCCACCTTATACTTTATAAAATAAATTTTAGAGTAATTATAAAACGAATATGAATTTATTATAAAATAATATATTAAGTTTTTCCAAAGGTGCGCCTCACCCCTCTTATAAAAGGGAACTCCCCCTTCACTCTAATTCACACCTTCAAAGCCATTTTGATCTGCCCAAACCTAACCAAATACCCTATAAAATATCCTTCTTTCAACCTAGTGGCCTTATTTTGATCCAAAATCCAACCTAAGAAACTCTTTTGATCAAATCAAAAGGAAGAACCCGAAGTAGAGGTAATGATTTCACCACCCTCTTTCAAGTTCCTTTCTTCTTCCACTTCCTTTTTCTTTGTTGTTATCATTATAAAATTATAAATCTAGTATATTATATATAATGTGATGTTATTAAAATTATGTTACAACCAAATTCATTATTCTATCCACCATTTAAATGACATGTCACCATACGTGCGTACATACGGCTTATCATCTCCACGTCGTGGTGTAATTGTTATTCAATACATTATTATTTGGATGAGTATAATAATTATTTGTATTTTATGTAAATAATAATTATAACATGATAAGGATTATTTATATATGATATAACATCCAATTATATATTATTTTAATATCAAAAGAATGATATTTTCACTCGTTCGTACGTATGAATTACCGGCTCCACGACGCGATGAGATTCATTTATAAGTTCTCCATTCATCGACGATTATAAAAATATATATTACTAATAAGTATGTAATATATGACATAATAATGCTACTGGATATATATATATATTTATATATAAAAGTATTTATGTACTTACATATATCTTATTCACCAACTTCCATTCAATACTATATGAAAACAGAAACAACATTTATGCGTACGTACATACTACCATCTCCAATAAACAGTGTTTTCCATTTCATATATACATCTATTATACATATTTATATTCAAAAAATATATGATATATAAATAATTATTTTATATTCTGGAATTATTTAAATCATTATCTAAGTGATACAATCAAGAGTAACAAGTTAAAACACGAACAGTAAAGAAAGCGATTATTACCCAAAATATTAATATAACAAGGAAATTATTATTAAATGGTAACTATAAAGTCATAAATGAATAATTTATGATATCATAAATATTAATATGGTTCTGGTATAATCTAATAACATACTATAGTCTTCATACAGGAGGTTAAACGTACCCTCGACTAATGGAAAGTGCAAGGTAAGGGGTTTTCATCTCACTCATTATTCCTGTGAGATTCATGCCATATTTCCAGTATTACCATTTTTATGGTGTATGTACTGTCCATAATTGTATTAAATTGTGTAATACACTTTAATTTATGTGTATTTACATATTCATTAAATGATACCTCTTTCATGGGGTGTATGTTTTGTAAGTTACCAAATTGGTAAGGGTTAATTCCTCAATCTCATTATTATCCGAGATTGTTTCTGTGTAAGTATTTACTAGGACATTTTTATCATCCATTACCATTTTTCATAAAAAAAAATTCAAAATGAATATTTTAAATATTTTTTAAAGGTACTCTTTATCAAGATCATAATTTTAAATGTTTTAAAGATTTATCTTTCTAAATCTTATTAAATAATGTCCGTGTTGTTAAAATGATTTTATGGATTTATTTATATGGACATGAAGGTTTTGAAATGATAATTCTTTTAAAAAGTCTCAAATTGGTTTGGGACTCTTTGATTAAAAAATACCTTTTAAATTACTTCCTTTACAAATGTGTGACTTTTAAATGACTTTACAAAAAAGGATATTTCTCTTAAAACATTTTACTCATCATTTTCTACTATGTCAACATCCTTTACTGGATATTATTTTTGATTGAGGTTGATTTATTATAATACAATCTTCCATATTTTATTGAATGATTTATGATATGTTTGACTATGGATGTTCTATTTTTGGACAATTAATGGTTTATGGTTAATGTATTGACATTTCGTATGCTAGTTTTAATACGAATGTTTATGTAAAGTTTCAACATTTTAATATGAGGAATGTAGTGGAATTAGTAAGTGACTGGTGGATCCCACTATAGCTCCTCGATGCATCGGTAGGTCTCATGAGACAAACTAGTGTCTTGGAATGAGGCCTTGACAAAATTTTTATTTGTAGTCTGGGCACGAGGCCTTGACTATGTGGTAATGATGTCCGGTATTAGTCATTCCCTCATTGTGAAGTTAGTTATTACATGTGAATATTTGACTAGTAGAATATCCATGTGCATGTTTATATGGTAATGTTTCATTTATTTTTACCATATTATGTTCATGTTTATGTTTAAAAGGATTTTGTTTTTATTACACATCTTGCCTTTAAATTTTTATAGCATCCGCTAAATTATTTACCCTTACTAAGCATCTGAGCTCACCCCATTCTTATGTATTATTTTCCCAAGATTCCAAGAAGTGTGTTATGATTGATATGCATGGATAAGATACAGGAAAAAATGTAATTCTCAAATAACTATCTATGATATGTTTTTAGTTTCAAATTTTAATGTAAAGTTAATGTATGTAATGTATTTTCCCAGACTGCTAAACTGATCGGTCCTTCGGGACTTGATTCCTTGTAATCATGCCAATGTGTTAAAATAATGCACCATCTCTGGGTAACTGTGGTCAGGGCGTTACAGAAAGCATCTTAAAACCAAAAATGTGTTATCCTAATACCATGTGTTTTGATGAAGCAACAATATTTTAAGTCATCATAGATTTATGGAATTGAGGCCCTCAATTTTCTATTTATTGTTTACTTGTTTGTGATTTATGACATCTCGCTATCGATATATTTATTTATGTTTTTCCACAAATTATGGGTCTCAAATTTGCACCAATATTCTCTAATTCTAAATCCTAATTTGGTGGTGACTTTTTCATTTCCCCTTCCCTCTAATAAAGAATTTATTTTATTAACCCTATTTAGGATGTGGGTTTTTGAGAAAGGTATTTTCTATTTTTAACAATTTATATTCAAAGAACAATTTTAAATTACAAGGATGAAATTTATTGAATGATGGGGTAATGTAACATAACATTATTTCATAGTATGTTATCTCTTTATGTTAATTAAATAGCTTTCATTACACGCAACGACGAGTTCGATCACCCCACGAATTTTCAAACTAGCCGTTCAAAAAGAAGTTATGAATTGTATTAACTGAATTTTAAATTTTATATACTCCATATAATTTTATAATTCATATTATGTGTTTTGTAGACATAATATAAGAACAAATTCATTTTTTATATTAAATAAGTATTTTTAAAAAAAATGAAATTTTACCTTCTTTTATTGGCGATCCGTTTTTAAATCCAATATTTAAAATTTTTATATAATCTATTTAAAGAAATTAAAATTTTCTTTAGAAGCGGGACATAAAAATTTAGTTTGGATATATTTTTGGTACTTTTTTGATAACTTTTATATTTTGATGAATAGTGAAAAATACTAAATTTTAATTAAAAACAACTTTTCTAATCGAAATAATTTATAGTGAAAATTTATTAATTTGAGTGGTTTTAAATAATAATTAGAATATATTTTTATAATTTAATGTAATTTAGTTTGTTTGATGTAAATTCAAATTTTAATTGTACATATACACATGTCAATCTTTTGATAATTTTTACTTCTTAAAAACCCGCATTCTGGTTTTGACAATGTGAATTAATTTTATATTGATTAATTCCAATATTATGTTGTAAATTTGGTAATATATACAACATTTATGTATTTATAATATCATAATTATCATAGTGTTAATTTTTGTTATTTTTCTGAAAACTTTCAATTTTTGATGAATAGTGAAAATACACTACAATATTGATTAAAACCGAATTTTATTTAAATAATTATTATTTTTATTTAAATTTAATTTAATATCAAAATAGGCATATAATACCTATATTAGTTCAATTCAATTCATTGTAGTTATTTTATAATAATATTAGATGTATAAAATTTTATTGAATTTTTTAACGTCTTTTACCCACCTTCTAGAAATATTTGAAAATTTGCATAAAATGTAATTTTACCACTTCATTGAATTGATTTTAAAAAATTGGAGAGATATGGTTGACATAAATATGTAAAATCTAGTTTGATAGGATGAAAATAATTTTTTATGGGTGGTAACTTTTAAATTCTATTTATCATGGTTAAAAGTAAATAGGGTAATTAAAGGTAAAAATGAAATTATCATTACCCTAAAACATGTCCGAATTATATTGGTTAAGTGTATTTAGAAAAAAATCAACCTTAGGAATAAAATATGATCCTTTTGGTCTACTTGTATTAGATTATGACATTTATTATTATTTTATTTAAAGAAGAGTTAAAAGTGTTAAATTCAATGTTTAATAAATCAACAATTTTTAATATAGGGTCATAAATAAGATAAATTCGAATAAAAATATTAAATTGGAATATAAATAATTTTCTTACATCGTGGTTTTTATTTATAATTTTTATACATTAAATAATTAAATTTACTTATGACACAATGATGTTGCAGTAATTACTTTATTAATGAATGATTAAAATAATTGAAATTATAAATATAAAAATAAATGTAAATTTAGACTTTTGATGCATTAAAAACATTTTATATGTTAATATGACATTTTAGGGTTTATTTAATATATCTGTTTCAAAGTAATCATGTTTTTATGACTTTCACAAAAACCAAATACTATATAGTATCAAAATTGACATAAATAAGTTTCTAAAACAAATATTATATTATTAAATGATATAATATTTCTATAAATCTAAGGATCATACAGAGGACTTATATAATTATATATATGTCATTAAATAACCACTTGTGGTTTTATTGAAATTTTATAGTATTTTAATAAACCTTGTAATATAAAATTGCAAGAAGACATTGTAAATTGTAAAATTTAAACTATTTAACTAAGAGTTTAATCTAAAAGATAAGGTAAATATGGTGTCCTAAACATGTCTAAAACCTACTTATTTATATTATTTTGACCCATACCCTTATTAACCTTGAAATAAATCCATTTGGATCCATTATAAACTGAAAATGATTTTATAATAAAATAATATTTCAAGCTTTTCCTAAAATGACCCTCACCTCTCTTAAAAAATGTACTTCACCTTCCCTCAAAATAACACCTCCAAAGCCATTTTTCTCAGATAAAACATAATCAAATATCCTCAAAAATACTCTCAATTCAACATAGTAGACATAATTTGATCACAATAAAACCTAAGGATCCCTTTTGACCGAATCAAAAGAATCATCCCGAAGAAGAGGTAATTACTTCATCACATCTGTCAAAGATCTTTTCATCTTCTACATCCTATTTTGTTTATTTTTTTCCATACTAAAATAATAAATCTCATACCTCATACATGATAAGATGTTATTATAAATATGTTACAACCATCTTCATTATTATATTCATTTTATTAATGAAAAAGTCACCATACGCGCGTACGTACGACTTACCGTGTCCAAGTCATGGTGTAGTTTGTTATTCAAAACAGAATTATTAAGATGGATATAATAATTAAAATAATTTGTGTAAATAATAAATAAAAAAGGTTAATGATTCTTTACATATAATATAACATTCAATTTCATACTATTTTACTAAAAATAGAATGATATTGTCGCTCGTGCGCATGTACGACTTACTATATCCACGACGCGATGACATTCATTTCAACGTTCACGATTCAAAGATGACTATAAAAGGATATATTATTTATATGTATGTAATATAAGACATAATAATTCTACTATAAATATATATATGTGTGTGTATCTACATATATCTCATTCACTTACATCTGTTCAATACAATATGAAAACAGAGACAATGTTTATGCATACGTACAACCTACCGTCTCCATAAATGGTATTTCCCATTTCATATATCTATATATTATAAATATTTATATTATAAATATATATTATTGACCTCACCTATTTTGATAATACCAATTACGTGTTAATATGTGTTTATAATCCTATGTTGACAAAAATATAAAAATAATCATTGGAATATGGTAAACAATGTTTATCTATGTTTATACATACTTTGAAATAATTCTAACTCAATCTGGATATGTTTTTCAAAGAACAGATAAGTGTTAAGTCCACCGGTATGCACATAGAAACTGATACAAACAAATAAACACTCAGTCTTTGTTAAAAAACAAAGGTACCAGTATGTAAGTCTACCGGTACACTGAAAGGTTACCATTAGAGTAAGTCAAATGATAGGTGTAAGTCTACCGTTATGAAGTCCACTGGTATAAGGAAGTCACCCCTACACAGAGACCTACTGATTCAAGCTACCGATACAAAAAGATAGATGTACATCTACCGATAGGAATTCCACTGATATAAAGACAAAGTCTACCGATACAAGTCTGCTGATACAAAGTCTACCGACACATAGAGCTACTGTAATATAGAGTTACCGCTACCGACCAAAGTTCACTGGTACAATTAACCACCGATTTTTAGAAGGAGATACCGATAGAAGGAGATACCGATAGGAGGAGCTACCGATAGAAGAAGATACCGATTCCTTCAATCTACCTTTATAAAGGATAATATCTACATAAGAGTTATAGATACACGCTCACTAATACTAAGAGCTAACGATGGAAACCAGTTACTTTTTCTAAACTCTATTTATATTTATTTATTTAGAAATGGTCATATTTGATGTTTTTAATGCACATACTATTAATTAATGATAGTGGTTTGTATTTCATGAACCATACCTTGTACCTATAAAAAGGTAATCATTCCCATTACTGGAGGTAAAATCTATAAAAGGAAAGTCAAAAGCCGAGCATAAATAGTGCTGAAAAAAAAGTGAAAAAGCTGCTAGGTGTGGTGGTACACAAAGATACTAATCTGATACAAAAAGGAACACATGAACCAGAGCTTAAAGAGGAGAAGAACTTTTTCTGGATGTTGAGGAACATTGCTGTGCAACAAAGCATATTGAAACCTTGAGCAAGACTTTAATACACTGGAAGTCAAATACAAAAATGACACTATGTTTTCAAAACAAAAACCAGAGAAGGACTCAAAAGCATTTATGTTTAATAAAAGGATTCCAGAGCTTAACTTCAAATCACTAGAGAATTCTAAACTCATATTTACTCTCTCTCAGGAATGATTTTACTTAATTTTTGAGTAGTGTGTGTACTCTGTATATTCCATACGTACACTTACTCCTGTGCTGAACTGGAGGATTTAATCCTCACTTAATCTTTCCCTATACTATTTTTCCCACTGTGGATTGGGGTAGATGTCAAGTGTGACATGTATAGCCTTCGTACTGTTGTTGTGTTTTCCCATGTAGAACTATTGTAGAGGTCTTAGAACCTGGACAGTCTGATTACTGTTGTTTACCCTGATCTAGGGTGTGGATAAAAATTTATATAAATTGTTTGAGAGTACTAAGTCTTGGCTTGAGACTGAAACTCTTGGTTATAACTGCTATTCTTATTTATTTTGTTTTAAATTATATTGAATATTCCACTGCTAAGTACTTTGAAATACAAATATATTTTAAATTAACTCTGATAGTTAAACTAGTAAGTGTTTATATTTATTGTAATGTAGTAGGTTAGTTTCAAAAGATAATCTAATCTTCATATTAGATTAACTAAGAACTAATCAATCTTTTGAGAACCTAACTGAACCTTTATAGTATTAAAAATTCACTACAGTTTAGCCTACTATTCAATTTGTGGGATTATTAATAAATATATTTTTAATAGAAATTTTAATTGGAACTCAATTCACCCCTCTTGAGTATCCACTCCGACCAAAATTTGGTATCAGAGGGTTTTTGTTTCCAAGGATTTCCAAACACTCAGTTTTTTAACTATGATTTTAGTTGTATCATAAAGATCTTAAATTTCTATTAGTTATGAATTTTAATCCTTTAAATATAATTTCTAAAATATAATAATGGATAATAGATTAGAAGGTGCTCCTACCAACATGCCACCTTTCTTTAATGGTGTTAATTATGCCCAGTGGAAACTAAAAATGAAAATTCATTTAGAAAGTATGGGTTTTGATATCTAGATTTCTATTGAGACTCAATGTAAGATCCCAGAAACTGAAAGAACTACTTAGGATGTACCTACTAAAACAGCTTACAATAATAATTGTAAAATGAAACTGAAAGAACTACTTAGGATGTACCTACTACTTAGGATGTACCTACACTATTAAGTATGATAAATTTAAAATGAAAACTGATGAGCTTATTTCTGACATGTATCTTAGGTTAAACAAAATTGTAAATACAATGAGCTCCCTTGGAAAAGCTTTTCCTGTAGAAGAGAAAATCAGGAGGATACTAAGATGTCTTTCAGACAGATGGAGAGGCACATCCGTTTCAGTTAGAGAATCTTGTGACATTGGTGCTCTTCCTGTCAAGGAACTTATTGGTAAGATATTGATGTATGAAGAAGAACATGAGGTAAAAAAGGAGGAAGATAATGAACCAAATAGGAAGTCAGTGGCATTTAAGTCTACTATCTCAAAGATCAAGGATACGGAGAAAGTTCACACACATACTGAAAGCTCAATAAGTGGAAGTTCAGACTCTGATAGTGATGAATAGATGGCTGAAATAGCTAGATTATTCAAGAAATTTTATAGGAAGAATAATTTTTTCAGAAAACCAATTTATAATGGGAAGTATGAAAATAAAGGTCAGTGGAAGAAATATTTGAAGAAAGATGATAAGGATAATGAAATAGTCTGTTATGAATGCCAAAGGAAAGGACACATTAAGGCTGACTGTCCAAAATTGAAGTTTAAGAATAAATATTACTACAAGGACAAAAAATATAAGAAATACATGAAAGAAAAACTGGAGTGCTTCAAAAGATATCACAAGTGAGTCTGAAGTTTCTGATTCTGAACAAAATCGTGCCAACATGTGTTTAATGACTAATACTTCTGAGGTACCTATTTCCCTTGTGCTGAATGATTATTATTTTGGGAATGAAAGTTGTGATGATAATATGTATAAAGATTAATTGTTTTAATATTGTAATATACTAGAAGATACCTTCAATGAGATGAAAGATAAGGACAAGTCATTAAACAAACAACATGCTTTGACCAACTCTGTTAAGTGTGCACATGACATAGAAAAGGAAAAGAATGCTCAATTACATAAGGAAAATACTGAACTAAAATTTTCTAATGAGAAATTAAGGATGGACTTAGAGGAATTCACAAACTGAAAGTATACACTTGCAAAAATTCTTGCAAAGAAAGTTGCACCAAAATATACCACTGGAATATGCTATCAACATAGACAGAGACAGATTACTAAAAATAGATTTATTCTTAAATCTGGACATAATGCAGATAGTTCTAGTTTTGGGAATTCATATTCTTTAACTTGTTATTCACATGGTTATATATCAAAAAAAGTTTATCTTTCAAAATATTTTGAATCTATTGATTATATGAAACCAATGAGACAAATCTGGGTACCAAAAGTTTTGCTTTCTAACCTATATGGACCCAAGAAGATCTGAGTACCAAAATAATTTTCTGTTTAAACCTATTTTGTTGGAGACCGGCTTGAAGAGTTCCCATAAGAAGATATGGTACTTGGATAGTGGATGTGGAAGGAATATAACTGGAGATTACTCATGCTTCAAAATATTAATCGAAGTTGATGGAGTGCATGTCCCATTTGGTGATAATTCAAAAGAAAAAATCATCATCTTAGGTCAGATTGTTAACTATGATTCAGTTTTAATTTCTAATGTTTTATTTGTTGATGGATTAAAATACAACATGTTAAGCATTTATCAATTGTGTGATGATGGTTTCAAGGTTAAATTTGAAAATGATGCTTGTAATTTTTTTAATTCTAAAAATGATTTAGTGTTTTCTTCCTTAAGAAAAGAAAATTCTTATGTAATCGATTTGAATTCTTTATCCAAACAAAATGTTACCTGTTTAAATTATTTTCATTAATAATCCTGGCTATGGAACAGAATATTAGGACACTACAATGTTCATTCACTTAGAAAACTTACTTGGAAAAATTTAGTTAGAGACTTACCTCAACTAAAATTCCCATCAGACAAAGTTTGTACTCCCTGTAAAAATGGAAAATGGCATAATGTTTCAATCTAATTAATGAAAGAAATTTGAACTTCTCAGCCTATCGAGTTGGTTCACATGGACTTATTTGGAACTTCTAGAGTTTCTAGTTTAAATGGGAAGAACTATGTCTATCTCTTAGTAGATGACTTTTCTGGATACACTTGTGTATACCTTTTAGCTAACAAAAGTGAAGCTTGTTCTTATTTTATTAAATACTCCATGTATGTAGAGAACCTTAGTGGACTTAAGATTAAGACCTTGAGAAGTGACCATGGTTGTAAGTTTGAAAATCATGAGTTTGAATCTTACTGCTCACACAATGGCAATAGTCACAACTTTTCTGCCCCTAGGACACCTCGGCAGAATGGTGTAGTAGAAAGACAAAATAGAACCCTTCAAGAAATTGCAAGAACTATGCTCAATGAATATCATTTAACAATTTATTTTTGGGCTGAAGCAGTGAATACAACTTGTTATATTATAAACAGAGTCTTCATTATACATGTTCTTAAAAATACCCCTTATGAATTGTGGAATAATAGGAAACCTAAACTGAGTTACTTCAGAGTTTTTGGTTGCAATGTCTTTATTCTTAATACCAAATATAATCTTGACAATTTTGATTCTAAATGTGATGAGGGAATTTTTCTAGGTTACTCTATAACTATTAAGTCTTACAGAGTCTTTAAAAAAAGAACCAAATATGTGGAAGAATCTGTTCACGTCAAATTTGATGAAACTGATCCGCATGAACCTCAGTCTTCTCTTGAAAATCTTGAAGAAGACCTGTCTGTTATGGACCATAATGATACAATCAATGAACCTATTGTAAAGACAACCAGTTATGGATATATTCTAGAATCTGGTTCTATTGAACCCGAACAAAGAGAAGAACAATAAATTTCTAGTCCTACCTTTACTAGATGAATTAGGATTATAAAGAATTATCCTTTATATGTTGTTGTTGGTAATCTTGATAGAGGGAAACAGACAAGAGATTCTCTAAGAAATTAGGTTGAACATAAATATTTTCATTCACAGGTAGAACCTAAACATATCAATAATGCAATCAATAATGAATTTTGGGTAATGGCTATACAAGAAGAATTAAATTAATTTGAAAGAAACATAGTCTGGGAATTAGTTGACAGACCTAAGGACACTTTGACCATAGGCACTAAATGGTTTTTTAGAAACAATGTTGATGAATCAGAAAAAATAGTTAGAAACAAAGCAAGGCTAGTTGCACAAGGATATAGTCAAGAGTAAGGAATATATTATGAGGAAACCTTTGCACCGGTAGCTAGATTAGAGGCTATTAGGATTCTACCTGCCTATGCTACACATCTGAATTTCGAGTTATATCAAATGGATGTTAAAAGTGCTTTTCTAAGTGGTTTAATAATTGAAAATGTTTTTACCGAACAACCACCTGGATTTACAAATCCTCACTTATCAAATCGAGTTTTTAAGCTATATAAAACTTTATATGGTTTGAAACAAGCCCCACGAGCTTGGTATGATAGACTTAGTAGTTTTCTTATTTCAAAAGGTTTTTCTAAAGGGATTGCTGATCCAACTCTCTTTATTAAAAGGATGTCTGAAGATGTTTTGATAGTACAAATCTATGTTGATGATATTATTTTTGGATCTTCTAAAAATTCTTTGTGTATTTATTTTTCAAAGAGTATGAAAAATGAATTTGAAATGAGTTTAATGGGAGAACTCAAATATTATCTTGGATTTCAATTTTTTCAAAATGAAAATGCTATTATTTTCAATCATAGTAAATATACAAAGGATCTTTTAAAATGTTTTGGTTTAGATTGTATAAAGTAAAGTGATACACCTATGAGTACCACCTGTACGTTGGATGCTGATGAGACTGGAGAACTAGTGGATCAAACCAACTACAGAGGTATGATTGGGAGCCTACTTTACCTTACTGCTAGTCGACCATATATTATGTTTAGTGTGTGTATGTGTGCAAGATTTCAAGCTAATCCAAAATAGTCACACTTTCTTGCTGTTAAAAGAATTTTCAAATATCTTAAACACAGTGCTAACTTAGGATTATTTTATCCAAAAGGAAAATCATTCGAGTTAATAAGTTATTCAGATGTTTTCTTTGCTGGTTTCAAGTTAGATAGAAAAAGCACTTCTGGATCATGTCATATTCTAGTTAAGCCCTTGGTATCATGGTGTAGTAAAAAGTCGAATTCTGTTGCATTGTCTACTGCTGAATCAGAGTACATTGCTGCAGGTAGTTGCTGTGAAAAAATTCTGTGGATGAAACATACATTATTGGACTACGTATATCGGTTTAGAGATGTATCTATAAACAGTGATAACACTAGTGTGATTAACATCTCTATGAATCCCGTGTCTCACTCTAGGACCAAACACATTGATGTAAGACCCCACTTTTTGAGATATCATTAACAAAAGGGTGATATTACTCTTGAATTTATAGGTACTGAGCATCAAATAGATGACTTTTTCACCAAACCTTTAAGTTTTGATAGGTTAAGTTACATTAGACATGAGCTTGGAATAATAGACTTTGTACGTTACAATCCTCACTGTTATACCTCACCAGTATGAATCCTCAATGTTATACCTCACCGGTATGAACCTCACTATTATACCTCACCTGTATGAATCCTCACTGTTATACCTCACTGGTATGAACATCACTGTTATACCTCACCGGTATGAATCCTCACTGTTATACCTCATCAGTATGAATCCTCACTCTTATACCTCACTGGTATGATCCTCACTGTTATACATCACCTGTATGAACCTCACCACTATACCTCACTGTTAGTGGACCTCACCGTTAGAATACCTCACCGTTAGGAATCCTCACCGGTATGCCCTACCATTAGGTTGTGCTGTTTTTAAAATTCTGTATCTTTAACCATGATAATATATATCATTTATACTATACTTATTATGTTTTATTTATTTATTTTGTGATTCCTAAATGATAAAACATAAGTCTTAACCTCATCTCAATCCACCTCAAACCATTTACCTTCAAGCCTTAGCTCCCGAACCTTTGCTTCTCTTGAACCCTAAGCCTCACGATTAGAAGAATGGAAATAGTGAAGTGACCATCAGTTATTGAAAAGGATGACGAGACAAATGCTAAGAGACTCAAAGGAGAGTCTAGTGGTGGAAGTGAAGTAAATAAACCTACAAATCTAAATCTCGTTCAAAGGGAGATAGTAGTTTAGAAAGAGCTATGCGTGGAATGGATAATGTATAGTAAATCTTTACTTCAAGAAGTACTAGAGGATCAAAAATGGGTAGAGTGATTCTCGGATAACAATGGTCCCTACTATCTGAAGCAGGTAAAATAATTCTCTGAGTTTGTTCGTTTTGAGAAATTAGAAGATGAGAGCATGATGATATCAGTTGCGAATGGAAAAGAAATAGATTTTTCCTCTAATGGATGAGTTAAATGCCTAAAAGTTACACATGAAGGAGAGTTTAGATATTTCTCTAAATCAGTACCTCCTACCAGTGACATCTTTGAGTATGAAGCTGCTTTGGAAGAATTAACAGGAGATGGCACACCAGGAAAGGTAGTTGCTGCAGAAATGGATGGAGAGAATCAGTTGCTGGTCATGTTCATTCAATATGTGCTAAGTCCAAGGAGAAGGGACATTGAAAATATGAAATACCAAGATATTTATTTGGTGCATCTTTTAAGATATGTTATTAAGGTGAACCTGTGTAGACTGCTGATGATTCATATTGAGGATATGACCAGGACAAAATCAAAAACCAATGCTTTATTCTTTCCAAAGTTAATTTTGGTTATGATCAAAGTGAAGGGAGTAGTTGAGTCTCAGGATGAGAGAGTAATGGAAAGGAACAATTTTTGCATCACAAGAACTGTTTGTAAATACATGAAGATCAACTGGAATCCATGCAGAAGAGAATGAGTCAGTGATGATGAGAAGCTGTATGATAAGTTTAATCATATGGATCATCCTTCTAGGCTTATGGATGTGAGGGATCTAGGTCTAGAACCTGATGAAGAGGAACCTCAGTATAGTGATGATACTAATGAAGAGGATACCTCTATAGATAATGGAAGGGATGTGGACTTACCTACAAGTCCTATTGCTGATGTTGTGTCATCTGGAAAGGAAATAGTCTTGAAAGAAAGTAATGAAGAAGCACCTGTTGATGAGGAAGTCCAGCCTGCCCCAGAGATTGAAGAAGAAGAAGGATCTGAAACTAAAGCATCTGCTTCTGCCACTTTGAGTTTGAGTCCATTGATTGGAAGTACTGCTGTGCCAGAAGATATTCTTGTTGAAGTAGATAGACCTGCACCTATTCCTGAATATATTTCTACTATTAGAGAAATTGAGATGATTGTGGAAGATTCTTCTGAGGAAGATCGAGCTACTGAGGGTGCTATTGCCCTACATATACAAGAGAATGAACCAGTTGAGGGGTAGCATCCTATCAAACTTGGAAATGTTTCAGTGGATGATGGAATTAAAGACTGGGAAGAAGACCCCAGTTTTGTAGTTTGTGGGTTGGACTATCCTAATTCTTAATATAAGACACCCATCAACAGACCACAAGTTGACTATAATATCGTTTCGGAATTTTTACCTGAGGATGTGGTAAGAAAAGCTGACTTAGAGGAGTTAAAGTCTATGCGTAAATATCAATTTTATGAAATAGATAAGAAAAATGGAAACCTCTTTAATATCATCCATTCAATCTGTTATGAATGACTCTATGGCTAGTATTGTGTCCTAAAGAGAACCTGTAGTTGTGCCCGATTTTTTTTTACTAAGGATGATCTTGAGTCTTTTAAGGCTGAGTTTAAGGACACTTGTATTGCTTCTGTTGTAGATTTAATGAGCTATTTTATTGAAGAACTGAGAAAATTGGAAAAATCATAAGAACTATCTCTTCGATGTATGGTGTCAGGACCTGTGACAGAAATGATGAATGTGATAAGAGTATGTCACTCACAAATTGAGAGTTGAACAAGAGCTTTTGTTGCCTTGAAGTAGTCTATTGCTTCTATAAATACCTTGAGTAATTCTCAAGCTCAAATGAGTACTGATATCAATTTCATAAATGGAATAGTAAAGAAATTTGTGGATGTTTTTTAGGGATTTAATAAATCCATGGAGAATCATGTTAACACCCATGACACTCTTGTGAAAAATCATATCAGTGGGATAACTAAAATTTTCAAGGAAACCGTGGCTTTTTATCTTGGTTCTCTTGCTTCCAGACCTTTAGTAGAATTGGATCAAATTCAATCTTTGATGAATAAAGATCTTGGTTCAGTATCAACTAGTGGCTCTATATAATCTTCTGCCTTGACCCAAGTGGTGACTACCACTAGGGATATAAAGAATATTGTTCAGAAATTTATGAGAGAATCCACTGCTTCTTAGAAAGAGGTCAAATATAAAGTTTATTACTACTTCCAAAGAGTCTATACTAAGCATCAGTTGAACATCCATTTCATGATTATGTTATAAAACATGAAGCTACCCCCTGTCACTCAAGCTTTCAAAGAACAAGTCAGCAAGCTCTGGGAGTTTACTCCAGCTTTAGATAAGTTCATGGAGAACAATGATGACTTCATTTCTTCTATAGAGAGAGGAGGAATAATCATAATAGACTTTAGGAATCTATTAATTCCATTTTTCATGTCGATAGTACTCCAATCATTGCACCTCTAGCTCTTCTTGCTTCTTCTTAGTCTGCATCCATTTCTCAGATGACTCTAGTCCAAGAAAACTAGAGCCTCAATCCTATGATTGCACAAAGAGCCACCCACTATAGGCCAGGAACTGTCTCTATTGCTCAACCACCAGTAGTTCTTTCTAGGATTTCCATGCCTTCTTCTGAACCTACCCAGTCTGACTCTACCTCTTAACCTAATTCCACATCCAAAGTGGACATTCTGAAGGTGGATTGATTAGTGGATATGACCTTTGATAGGAATCACTTGTATTCTTTTTTGTTTCACTTTTGTATTTTTATGTATTTTTTCCTCAAGTAATATCTCCATGCTTTTATTCTCTTTTACATTCTGTTCCTTATCTCATTCCTTCTTTCCCACTTTTTTCTAATCACAAAGAGAGAGAAATAATATCTATATCTAAGGGGGAGAAATAAGGGAGAATTAATATATTAGGGGAGAAATAATACAAAGAGGGAGCAATGATATGAAAAATGATTATATTTTATGAGCATAATACATTTCCCTCTAGTATATTTGTTTTATATTTTTACCTTTGATAAATTTTTTTTATATCTCATATACAGTTGCTTCATACCTCTAATACATTTGCATCTAATAATATATTCTCTGATACATTTGTTTAGTAACTCTAGTACATTGTTTTTATTATTGCCTCTGACACAATTTCATTTAATACTATATCCTATGATACTTTTAAAATCTCACATTTGAAAATCTCATTACTCACACTGAGAACTAAGACCCATTGTATTTTATACTAATACATAACTGATTATTTAAGATTATAATATAATTATTTGTGATTATCCAAATGGGGGAGATTGTTGACCTCACATGTTTTGATAATCCCAATTATGTGTTAATATGTGTTTATAATCCTATGTTGAAAAAAATATCAAAATAATCATTGGAATATGGTAATCAATGTTTATCTATGATTATATATACTTTGAAATAATTCTAACTCAATCTGGATATGTTTTTCATAGAACAGATAAGTGTTAAGTCCACGGGTATGCACATAGCTACTGATATAGACAAATAGACACTTAGTCTTTGGTACAGAATAGAGATACTGGTATGTAAGACTACCGGTACACTGAAAGTTTACTGTAACAGCCCGAGATTTTATGAAAAATATTCTTTTAATTTAATTAATGTCTTGTGTTGTACGCTACACCAAAAGAAGCTTTCAAAACACACATCCTTGACTTGCCTTGCATTACACGCAATCGCGACCTTCCTTGATAGCGTGTGTAGTACGCAATACCGAGTTTCACTAAATAACAATATGCTATTAAAATATTATTATAACTAGCCGTTATGAATAGTAATAACCACCTTTTAAAATTTTAGAAATTTTAGCTCTCAAAATGGACTTCATTTTTGGATTCGGAGTATCGAATATAGCCTAAGGTGAAGTTTTGGTACTTTTCGGATAACTTTCATATTCTGATGAATAGTGAAAATTACTAAATTATAATTAAAAACAAATTTTTTAATCAAAATAATTAATAGTGATAAATTATTAATTTGAGTTCTTTTAAAGTATATTTATAATATATTTTTACAATTTAATACAATGTTGGTCATTGGATGTAATTTCACATTTAAACCAGACATAAACAAGTGTCAATCTTTTGATAGATATTGTTTCTTAAAAACACGCTATTTGTTTTAACAGCGGGATTTAATTATAAAATTAATTAATGCAACTTCTATGTTATGAATTTGGTAAAATAGACTTCATTTTTGAATTCGGAATATGAAATATAGCTTAGGATGAAATTTTGGCATTGTTCTGAAAAACATCAATTTTTGATGAATAGTGAAACTACTAAGTGGTAGTTAAAAAACTGAATTTTTCATAAAACTTAATTTTACCGCTTCTGTGAATGGAATTTCAAAAATCCGAGGGACACGGTTGATGTCAGTAAGTAAAATATGGTTCAATGAGATGAAAATAATTTTTGGTGAATAGTAACTTTTTACTTTTATTTACCACAGTTAAAAGTAAATAGGGTAATTAAGGGTAAAAATGATATTAATATTACCCTAACACATGTCCTAATCCTATTGGACAAGTGTATCTCGACCACAAACAACCTTAAGTGTAAAATATAATCATTTAGGCCCACTTGGATTAGATTAGGACATTTATTATTATTTAATTCAAAGAAGAGTTAAAAGAGTTAAAATCAATGTTTATTTACTAAAACATTTTTAATATAGGGTGATACAAAAGATAAATTAGATTTTAAATATTAATTAGAAATATAAAAATATTTCCTACATAATGGAATTTTATTTTTAATTTTTAGACATCAAATAAGTTAATTTATTTTTGACACAAAGATGATGCAGTAATTATCTTATTAATGAAATATTGACATAATTGATATTATAAATACAAAAATAAATGTAATTTAAGACTTTTTATGAATTAAACTAATTTTCTAGGTTACTATGATATATTAGTGTTGATTTAATCAACTTGGTTTGAACATATAATTCTGTTATGACTTTCACAAAAATCATATATCAAATAGTATCAAAATTGACACAAAATAGTTTTTAAATCAAATATTATATTATTAATTGTTATTTTATTCCTAAAAATCTAAGGTTCGGCCAAAGGACTTAGATAAGGATATATATATTAATAATAAACAATTTGGGGTTCGTTTGGCATGTTATAGTAAGTGTATTAACCATATAGTGTAAGAAAACAAAAAGACACGGTAAAAGTTAATTTATTTAACTTAAAGTTAAATCTAATTTATAAGGTTAAAATAATAACCTAAACTTGTCTAAATCCTATTGGTTGATATTATTTCGACCCATACCCACTTTAGCTTCGAAATAAGACCCTTTTGAACCATTATAAACCGAATTTGACCTTAATATAAAATAATATTTTGAGATTTTCCTAAGATGCCCCTCTCCTCCCATATAAAAGGGAACCTCCTCCCGCTCCTCCTCACACCAATTTGAGCACTCAAGCTCGGCCAACCCCTGAAAAATTCCCTTCTCCACTTCCCTAGAATAATCCTAGAGGTCCTGGTCTTCTTTAAAGACCAATCCTAGTTCCCTAAGTGGAGGATTCAAAGAGGCGTTTCAAAGAAGAGGTAATATCCATTACCGATCTTTTTCAATTTCTTTCTTCTTCAACTTCTTCTTGTTTAGTTGTTTCATGATAAATTAATAACATCAGTATTTATTATATACTGATATGTTATTATAAATATGAAAAAACTCTAATTAACCTTCTATCCATCCTACGGAAAAAGGAAATCACCGCGCGTGCGTACGTACGGAATACCATCTCCACGCCGTGGTGTAATCTATTTTCCGCCACCACCTTAATTGGATGGGTATAAATGTGTAATGAGTAACTATATATTATTATTATAAAGTGATTTTGATACTGAAATAGTGTACATACACTTAAACACAATTCCACGACCATGGGAATGATATCATCGCTCGTGCGTACGTATGGACTACCGTCTCCACGACGCGATGCGATTCATTCTCAATGATTAACCATTCATGAATGATTATAAAGTATATATAATAAGTACTAATGAAATATGTGACCTAATAATGATACTGGAATTATTTATATTTATATGTATGTCATCTACTTAATTCCATTCAATTCAATAAGGAAACGAAAACAACGTTCATGCGTACGTACGGACTACCGTCTCCATGAACGGTGTATTTATTTCCATTTACTGATTTATTATATATGTATATTCTGAATATATATATATAAATTATGTTTTATATTCTGGAATTAAGTAATCATGATCTATGTAATCATATGAATAATTACAAGTTAAAAACACGAACGACAAATGAGACGATTTTACCCAAAATGCTACATTAACATGAATTTACAAAAGAACGGGTAATATAAAGTCATAAGTGGACCATATATGATATAATAACAATGAATATGATTCTGGAATAAGTCAATAACATGATTTAAATCATTATACAGGAGGTTCGGACACTTACAAAGAAAGTCGGACATAAGGTAAGGAAAATATCACAATCTCATTTTTATCCGAGATTGTTTATACTTTGGTATTTACTGGGGTGTATTTTATCATCCACATCCATGTTTCATAAATATGTGATATTATTTCAATCCACCTACAATTGTTTAAATCCATTTTTACCCTTCGATGAGTTTTTAGTAAAGGATAAGAAATGAATCTTTTGTCGTTTTTCGTACGAGGTACTTTTTTCACTTTTCCGAAAAAAGTACGAGAAGAATGTTTTTTTAACTTATACGACATGAATGGATTTTTAAAACATTATTTCAAAGAATCTTCTTTTACAAGTTTTCAAGTTTATATTTAATCAACATCTTTTATTTTAAAGTCGTATGACATGTTATGAAAGGAAAAATGTTTTTGAAGTAGAAAGGATATTTTCCTCAAGAATGGAGTTCAAGTATTTTATCAAAATTATTTTCCATCTAAGATAATAAAAGGGTTCTGTTTTTATCCTTATTATTACATGGATTTGATTATGTTGTGATGGAAATATTTTTATGAATTCCTTTATCTTATATGAATTGTTTTATGATGTCATTTTGTTTAAGAATTCCATTTTTATTACATGGGTTACGCTATGATGTATGGTTTATGATTATGTGGCACACATAAGAAAGGATTCATTATAAGATGGTTGGGACCTATATCTCCCTCCAATGCATTGGGTAAAGATTTTATATCTCATGAGATAGACATGGCTGGAACGGTAGGTTATACCGGTTCAGTGAAACAGGATTGAAACGAGGGTGACTCGGTTCAGAAAGGGACTTTGTCCACTAAGATAGTCTTGGCAATGAGTCTTGACTAAAAATAAATTATTCTTTATGATTATGTGTGTATGCCACATAGTTTCATGTTTTATGTTATTATTATTGGGATTTCATTTCACTACTATGATTTATCCCATGTTATGAAATTATGCTCTCTTTTGCAGGTTAAGATTTCCAAAAGTTATGTTCTTATGAATATGATGTGATTGATTTTTCTTTTGTTTACCCTTACTGAGCATTTGACATCACCCTTTTATGTTTTCTTTTCCCCAGGATATAAAGAAAGGTTTTAGGTAAAAAAAGGGAAGATCTTTATGGGAGATGTTGAAGATCTTTCACCACGATTAGAAGATTATATTCCGAGTTTCCAAAGACACTAAACTATTACGATCCTTGTGTGTGTGTTTTTATTGTTATGTACTAAGTATTCTGCAAATGTAATGTAATGTCCATGTACGTCAGGCTTCGGGTCTCTACAGTTGGTATCAGAGGAAAGGTTTAGTCAACCTTTGGAAACTAGGATGCGAAAACGATAGTGAGATCCCTAGAGATATTTTTAAGGTATGTCTAGGGATGTCCCTAAGGTTAAGTATACGTATAGGTTATAGTACTAGAACTACACTAACGATCATAGAATTAAACCTAAGATGTTAGATATTTAAGGTACTCCCCCTTTATTATGTTGTTTTCCCTAGCATGATTTTTGCCTCTCACACTATTCTTTTTGGGGTTTAGACGATGGCTGGAACCCGAAGGAACCGTGTTGATCAATGCAATGGACAATGAAATAATTGTCCTCCTGAACAAACAAATGTTATGGGAGATGGAGTGAAAAATCTTATTGCTATACTTACACAAGCTATGAATCATTATGGACATCCAAATGAGCAGAGAAGGGAACAATATTCTATTGAGTCTTTCATGAGGCAACGTCCAACTTCTTTCAGTGGGTCTTCTGATCCACTTGTTGCTGAACAATGGATCAGTACCACTGAAAAGATATTTTCAATTCTTCAATGTTCTGAACATGATAAATTCATCTTAGCAGTATATCGTTTGTAAGGTGAAGCTGATCAATGGTGGAATCTTATCAAGAATACGAGGCCAAGAGATGAAATTGAGTCCATGTAATGAGACGAGTTCAAGAACTTATTTTTCAATAAGTACTTCCCTCTTATTCTTCGAACAAAGATGGAGAAGGAGTTTCTTGAACTAAAGCAAAAGGATGATGAATCTGTTGGTAAATATGAAGTGAATTTTACAAGACTTTCAAGGTATGCATCTGGCATTATCATCCAACCTGAAAGTAAAGTTGATCGATTTTTCAGTGTCTTAAAACCAAGTCTTCGAAGGGAATTAGCTATAAGAGACTTCAGTAGCTATGAAGAAATTGTGCGTTGTGCTATCAAGGTAGAAATGGAAGTTGGTGTTACATATCCATCTCATGGTTTTGACAAGAAACGAAAGATGGAGTTCAAGGAGAAATCTCAGAATAATGGTGAAAAGAAGATGAATGTTTCCTTATGCACAAAGTGTGGAAAGAAGCATGGTGGAGATTGTCTTAAAGGGACTAGAAAATGTTTTAAGTGTGGAAAAGAAGGTCATCGAGCAGCTGAGTGTCGAAGTAATGGAAAAAGGGTTTCTAATGATGTGAATAAAGCAAACACTGCAGAGAACGCACCACCAACACTTCAATGCTTCAAGTTCAAGGAAATGGAGAATTATGCTAATAAATGCCCTAATCCAAGGGTTAGTGATGATCAACATGAGAAACCACTAAAGGCAAAGGACAAAGGGAATTCACATGCGATCACTATTGGGGATATTGAATATGACAACGATGTGGTGGAATGATTAATTGTTTATGTAATGGGATTCCAAAATAATATTGTATCATGGAGTATTGGAATATTTATGTATTGGTCTAATGTGGTATTCAATGTAATTGAGATATTTTTGGAAATAAGATGATATGCGCATAATGAAGGTAAAACGAGAAAATGAAATGTTTAACAGTATTCATGAGCTCATGATTGATATAAGGACTAAGTGATATCATGGTTTGAGTATATAGATTTTTGAAGATTTTGGTATGTGGAAAGTGTTAACTTTTAACTACATTCATGTTTTCACTAAGGTTCAATGGGTATTCAAGAGAATACATGATTAAGGACTTTGAATGTTTGGAATGTGACAACAAAACATATCTTATGATATATGGGGATCAACGATGGTATTAAATCTCTGGTAATCGTTTTCACTATGTTATGAGAGTGGACTACAGTATTATGGATAAGCCTAAAGATTGGAATAGATTATGTTGGACATAAGTTAGTATTGTTTAAGGATAGAAGTTTTTTTTCGATATTATTGATGGGATGATTATAGTAATATAGTTTTAGAAAAAGGACAACCTGCAGGATGGGCGACAGCCCATCGCATCGGGCAAGGCTATGGGAATCGAACCCACAACCAAAGTGCGACTGGCCTTTATCGCCTACCACTGGCCTACAGGAAGTCCCTGTTTAGTAGAAACTAGTTTTATTATATTAAGCAGTATGATATATGAAGTATAAGTCCATTTTAGGAACCATATATGATTAATCTCACTATAGATCGACCTATGTATATAATTTTTGCTAACCTTTTGTTTGAGACAGATGGAATGACCCGTCATTCTATCACATGATCTGCTAACACTTCACGAATAACAAATTCAACTTAATTTATTTAAGAGATGAAGTGGAAATTGTTCAAGGCACGAACAACAGTGAGATTGTACCAAAATAAAGTAAGAATTTATTCTAATTCAAATTCATAAACTTTAGGGAAATGATCTTGAAAACCAAAAAATGTTGTCCTAGTGCTCTTATATCTGATTAATCAGATGGTACCTTAGATCGTCACAAATTTATGGCTTTGTGATTGCTAGCTTTTCCATAGCCATGTTCTCTACCACTCTCCATCAGAACATGATGGTTAGATTTTTCTTCCATATCCATATTTTCACCTATGTGGAAACCCAGTGACTACTTTATTTGGGTAACCGTTACGTTTCATACATTAGTTTTTAAAGATTGGTTTTGGTATTCCTTTTTACGATGTGGGTTTCTATTAAAGAAACTTTTGAGTAGTAAACCATTTATAACCCCGACAAATTTCGAGGGCGAAATTCATTTTAAGGGGGGTAGAATGTAACAGCCTGAGATTTTATGAAAAATATTCTTTTAATTAAATTAATGTCCTGTGTTGAACGCTACACCAAAAGAATCTTGCACAACAAACGTCCTTGACTTGCCTTGCATTACACGCAATCGCGATCTTCCTCGATAGCGTGTGTAGTATGCAATACCGAGTTTCACTAAATAACGATATGCTATTAAAATATTATTATAACTAGCCGTTATGAATAGTAATAACCACCTTTTAAAATTTTAGAAATTTTAGCTCTCAAAATGGACTTCATTTTTGGATTCGGAGTATCGAATTTAGCCTAAGGTGAAGTTTTGGTACTTTTCGGATAACTTTCATATTCTGATGAATAGTGAAAATTACTAAATTATAATTAAAAACAACTTTTTTAATCATAATAATTAGTAGTGAAAAATTATTAATTTGAGTGGTTTTAAAGTATATTTAGAATATATTTTTACAATTTAATACAATGTTGGTCATTGGATGTAATTTCACATTTAAACCAGACATAAACAAGTGTCAATCTTTTGATAGATATTGTTTCTTAAAAACACGCTATTTGTTTTAACAGCGGGATTTAATTATAAAATTAATTAATGCAACTTCTATGTTATGAATTTGGTATAATAGACATCATTTTTGAATTCGGAATATGAAATATAGCTTAGGATGAAATTTTGGCATTGTTCTGAAAAACATCAATTTTTGATGAATAGTGAAACTACTAAGTGGTAGTTAAAAAACTGAATTTTTCATAAAACTTAATTTTACCACTTCTGTGAATGGAATTTCAAAAATCCGAGAGACACGGTTGATGTCAGTAAGTAAAATGTGGTTCAATGAGATGAAAATAATTTTTGGTGAATAGTAACTTTTTACTTTTATTTACCACGGTTAAAAGTAAATAGGGTAATTAAGGGTAAAAATGATATTAATATTACCCTAACACATGTCCTAATCCTATTGGACAAGTTTATCTCGACCACAAATAACCTTAAGTGTAAAATATTATCATTTAGGCCCACTTGGATTAGATTAGGACATTTATTATTATTTAATTCAAAGAAGAGTTAAAAGAGTAAAAATCAAAGTTTATTTACTAAAACATTTTTAATATAGGGTTATACATAAGATTAATTAGATTGTAAATATTAATTAGAAATATAAAAAGATTTCCTACATAATGGAATTTTATTTGTAATTTTTAGATATCAAATAAGTTAATTTATTTTTGACACAAAGATGATGCAGTAATTATCTTATTAATGAAATATTGACTTTATTGATATTATAAATACAAAAATAAATGTAATTTAAGACTTTTTATGAATTACACTAATTTTCTAGGTTACTATGATATATTAGTGTTGATTTAATCAAATTGGTTCTAACATATAATTCTGTTATGACTTTCACAAAAATCATATATCAAATAGTATCAAAATTGACACAAAATAGTTTTTAAATCAAATATTATATTATTAATTGTTATTTTATTCCTAAAAATCTAAGGTTCGGCCAAATGACTTAGATAAGGATATATATATTAATAATAAACAATTTGGGGTTCGTTTGTCATGTTATAGTAAGTGTATTAAGCATATAGTGTAAGAAAACAAAAAGACACGGTAAAAGTTAATTTATTTAACTTATAGTTAAATCTAATTGATAAGGTTAAAATAATAATCTAAACTTGTCTAAATCCTATTGTTTGATAGGATTTCGACCCATCCCCACTTTATCTTCGAAATAAGACCCTTTGGAACCATTATAAACCGAATTTGACCGTAACATAAAATAATATTTTGAGATTTTCCTAAGATGCCCCTCTCCTCCCATATAAAAGGGCACCTCCTCTCCCTCCTCCTCACACCAATTTGAGCACTCAAGCTAGGCCAAACCCTGCCAAAATCCCTTCTCCACTTCCCTAGAATAATCATAGAGGTCCTGGTCTTCTTCAAAGACCATTCTTAGTTCCCTAAGTGGAGGATTCAAAGAGGCGTTTCAAAGAAGAGGTAATATCCATTACCGATCTTTTTCCATTTATTTCTTCTTCAAATTATTCTTCTTTAGTTGTTTCATGATAAAGTAATAACATCAGTATTTATTATATACTTATATGTTATTATAAATATGAAACAACTCTAATTAACCTTCTATCCATCCTACGGAAAAAGGAAATCACCGCGCGTGCGTATGTACGGAATACCGTCTCCACGCCGTGGTGTAATCTATTTTCTGCCACCACCTTAATTGGATGGGTATAAAGGTTTAATGAGTAACTATATATGATTATTATAAAGTGATATTGATACTGAAATAGTATACATACACTTCAACACAATTCCACGACCATGGGAACGATATCATCGTCCGTGCGTACGTACGGACTACCGTCTCCACGACGCGATGAGATTCATTCTCAATTATTAACCATTCATGAATGATTATAAAGTATATATAATAAGTACTAATGAAATATATGACCTAATAATGATACTGGAATTATTTATATTTATATGTATGTCATCTACTTAATTCCATTCAATTCAATAAGGAAACGAAAACAGCGTTCATGCGTACATACGGACTACCGTCTCCATGAACGGTGTATTTCTTTCCATTTACTGATTTATTATATATGTATATTCTTAATATATATATATAAATCATGTTTTATATTCTGGAATTAAGTAATCATGATCTAAGTAATCATATGAATAATTACAAGTTAAAAACACGAACGACAAATGAGACGATTTTACCCAAAATGCTACATTAACATGAATTTACAAAAGAACGGGTAATATAAAGTCATAAGTGGACCATATATGATATAATAACAATGAATATGATTCTGTAATAAGTCAATAACATGATTTAAATCATTATAAAGGAGGTTCGGACACTTACAAAGCAAGTCGGACCTAAGGTAAGGAAAATATCACAATCTCATTTTTATCCGAGATTGTTTATAATTTGGTATTTATTGGGGTGTATTTTATCATCCACAACCATGTTTCATAAATATGTGATATTATTTCAATCCACCTACAATTTTTTAAATCCATTTTTACCCTTCGGTGAGTTTTTAGTAAAGGATAAGAAAGGAATCTTTTGTCGTTTTTCGTACGAGGTACTTTTTTGACTCTTCCGACAAAAGTACGAGAAGAATGTTTTTTAACTTATACGGCATGAATGGATTTTTAAAAAATTATTTCCAAGAATATTCCTTTACAAGTTTTCAAGTTTATTTTTAATCAACATCTTTTATTTTAAAGTCGTATGACATGTTATGAAAGGAAAAATATTTTTGAAGTAGAAAGGATATTTTCCTCAAGAATGGAGTTCAAGTATTTTATCAAAATTATTTTCCATCTAAGATAATAAAAGGGTTCTGTTTTTATCCCTATTATTACATGGATTTGATTATGTTGTGATGGAAATATTTTTATGAATTCCATTATCTTATATGAATTGTTTTATGATGTCATGTTGTTTAAGAATTCCATTTTTATTACATGGGTTACGCTATGATGTATGGTTTATGATTATGTGGAACACATAAGAAAGGATTCATTATAAGATGGGTGGGACCTATATCTCCCTCCAATGCATTGGGTAAAGATTTTATATCTCATGAGATAGACATGGCTGGAATGGTAGGTTATACCGGTTCAGTGAAACAGGACTGAAACGAGGGTGACTCGGTTCAGAAAGGGACTTTGTCCACTAAGATAGTCTTGGAAATGAGTCTTGACTAACAAGAAATGATTCTTTATGATTATGTGTGTATGCCACAAAGTTTCATGTTTTATGTTAATATTAATGGGATTTCATTTCACTACTATTATTTATCCCATGTTATGAAATTATGCTCTCTTTTGTAGGTTAAGATTTCCAAAAGTTACGTTCTTATGAATATGATGTGATTGATTTTTCCTTTGTTTACCCTTACTGAGCATTTGAGCTCACCCTTTTATTTTTTCTTTTCCCCAAGATATAAAGAAAGGTTTTAGGTAAAAAAAAGGGAAGATCTTTATGGGACATGTTGAAGATCTTTCACCACGATTAGAATATTATATTCCGAGTTTCCAAAGACACTAAACTATTACGATACTTGTGTGTGTGTTTTTTTTGTTATGTACTAAGTATTCCTCAAATGTAATTTAATGTCCATGTACGTCAGGCTTCGGGTCTCTACATTTACTGTTAGAGTAAGTCTACTGATATGTGTAAGTCTACCATTATAAATTACACTAGTATAAGAAAGTCACCGCTACAAAGAGGTCTACCGATACAAGCTTCCGATACAAACAGACAGATAGATAACTACTGATTGGAAGTCCACCTATATAAAGACAAAGTATACCTATTCAAGTCTTCTAAAACAAAGTCGACCGACACATAAAGACACTGTTATATAGAGTTACAGTTACCGATTGAAGTTTACTGGTTCAATGAGCCACTGACTGATAGAAGAAGCTACCGATAGAAGGAGTTACCGATAGAAGTAGCTATCCATAGAAGAATCTACCGATTCCTGCAAACTACTATTATAAAGGATAACAGCTACAGAAGAGTTATAGATACAAGCTCACTGATACTAAGATCTACTGGTAGAAATGAGTCATTATTTTTTTAAACTCTATTTCTATTTTTTTTATTTATCAACGGTCGTATTTGATGTTTTTAATGCACATACTATTAATTAATGATAATGGTTGGTATTTTAGGAACCGTACCTTGTACCTGTAAAAAGGTAATCATTCCCACTACCAGAGATGAAATCTATAAATGGAAAGATAAAAGTCGGGTATAAATAGTGCTGAAAAAGAATGGAAAAAGCTATCGGGTGTAGTGGTACATGAAGTTACTAATCTGATACAAAAAGAACACATGCACCATAGATTAAAGGGGAGAATACAAAGCCTATTGAAACCTCGAGCAATACATGAATACACTGGAAGTCAAATACAAGAAAGACACTGTATTTTCAAGATAAAAACTAGAGAAGGATTCAAAAGCATTTCTGTTTAATCAAAGGAGTCCAGAGATGCACTTCAAATCACTAGAGCATTATCTACTCATATTTACTATATCTCAGTGATTATTTTACTTTATTTTTGAGAAGTGTGTGTACTCTGTATATTCCATATACACACTAACTACTGTGCTGAAATCCTCACTTACTCTTTCCCTATACTCATTTTCCCACTATGGATAGTGGTAGAGGTCAAGTGTGACCTGGATATCTTGTGTGCTGTTTTTGTGTTTTCCCACATAGAAATGTGGTAGAGGTATTAGTACATAGATAGTCTGAGTACTATTGTTTACCTTGATCCAGGGCATGGATCAAAATTTATATATATTTTTTGAGAGGACTATGTCTTGAGTTGAGACTGATCCTCTTGGTTAAAACTTCTGTGCTTATTTATTTTGTTTTAAACTATATTGAATATTCCACTGCTAAGTAATTTGAAGTACAAATCTATTTTAAAGTAACTCTGATAGTTAAACTAGAAAGTTTTTTCATTTATTGTAAAGCAGTAGGTTAGTTTCAATAGATAATATAATCTTCAGATTAGATTAACTGATAAATAATCAATCTTTTGTGAACCTAACTGAACCTTTACAGTATTGAAAATTCACTACAGTTTAGCTTACTATTCAATTTGGGGGATTTTTAATAAGAATATTTTGAAGAGAAATTTTAATTGGAACTCAATTCTCCCCCCTCTTGAGTATCCACTCTAAGCAACATAAATGATACATAAATAATTTTTTATATTTTATATTCAATTAAATCATAATATAAGTGATATGATAAAGAATAACAAGTTAAAACATGTACTATAGATAAAACGATTATTACCTGAAATGTTATTCTAATAAATACATTATTATTAAATGGGTAGTATAAATCCATAAATGAATAAAGTATGATATCATAAATATGAATATGCTTATGTTATAATTTAATAACAAACTACTAACATTATAAAAGAGATTAAATGTACCCTCAACCAAAGAAAATTACAAGGTAAGGGTTATTTCCTCAATCTCATTATTATCCAAGATTGTTTATCTATATGTATCTTTTGAGACATATTTATCATCTATGTCCATGATTCATAAAAATGCTTTAAAAAGGAATATTTATAGTTTTTATGGAAGGGACACTTTAACTAAATCATCTTTTTACTATTTTTTAATGATATATTTTTTAATCATTTAATAAATGTACATGTTTTAAAAATAATTTTAAGGTTTTATTTATATGGACATGATTGTTTAAAATCATAATTCCATTAAAAATATTTAATGTAGATTGGAAAATTTTGATTCAAAAATATATTTTATATGAATACATCTATAAATTTGTGGCTTTTAAATGATTTCAAAAAAGGGATATTTCTCTCAAAGACTTTTACTGATCATTTTCATCTATTTAAATATCCTTTATGGGATATTATTATTGATTGAGTTTGATTTATTATAATATAATGTTCCATATTGTATTGAATGAGTTATGATATTTTTGACTATGGATGTGATATTTTTTTACCATTCATGGTTTATGGTTAAAGTATTAACATTTCGTATGTTAGTTTTAATATGAATGTTTAGGTTATGTTTCAACATTTTCATATGAGGAATGCATTGGACTTAGTACGTGTTGGGTGGATCCCACTTTAGCTAATCCATGAAACAGTAGGTCTCATGAGAAAAACTAGTGTCTTGGAACAAGGCTTTGATAGAATCATTATTTTTATTCTTGGCACAAGGAATTGATTGTGTGGTTACGAAGTTTGGAATTATGCATTCCATCATTATGAAACTACCTATTGATATTACATGTGATTATTCGACTAGTAGAATATCCATGTGAATATGTAAATTAAATCATTTGATTAATCTTTTCCATATTATTCTAAATATTATATTTAAAAGTATTATATTTTATTTTTATACATTGACTTAAATGTTTATTCTTATTTAAGATATTTTCTCCTATATTGTTATCCTTACTGATCATCTGAGATCATCCCTTTCTTATGTTTTATTTTTTCAAGGATGCGACGAAGTGTGTTATGAATGATATGCATGGTTACAATAGGAGAATAATGGTGTTCTCAAAGGATTATTTATGTTGTGTTTTATTTTATAAATTTTAATGTAACATTCACATATGTAATTTATTTTCCAATACTGATAAACTAATTAGTTCTTCAGGACTTGATTCCTTGAAAACATGACAATGTATTAAAATAATTCACTGACTCAGGGTAATTGGAGTCAGGGCATTACATTATTAATGTTATTATCATGGTTAATGTTTTTTACCTCATAATATATACAAATTTTAATTTTTCACATCTCCTCTCGACCAAAATACTTCATTAATTATAATGATAATGGGTTGCTAGAAACATTCAAATATTGCATCATTATTTAGATCATATTCCACACAAAAAAACCGAAGTGGTTATTTATAATTAAATAATGATGCAATATTTGAATGTTTCTAGAAAACCATTATCATTATAATTAATGAAGTATTTTGGTCGAGAGGAGATGTGACAAAAAAACCGAAGTGGTTATTTATAAATAAATTATCATGGAAAATAGTCCATATGTATCTTATCCATTTACAATTAATTTCAATACTAAAATATCTAGAATTACCCTAAAATGTAGTCCATAAATCCTCATAAGTATTCATATTTATTTAGATAGTAAGGCCTTTATATAATTTTTATTATCCAAAATAACTTCAATCACATGGAAATTGAATCATGAAATCAAAAACAAAAAAGAATTTATCAATTAAAGGCATCCTAATCTCTAATATTATATAAATTGTTTCTCCAATAAAATCTATGGAGGACCAAACCTACACCCTTGATTCAAGTGCTAAAAAGATATTACTTTTTTTATTGATAGTATTTTCTAAAAATTGACACAAATTCTTTACTAAAAATTTAAAATTAAAATTACAACTTCAAATATAAATGACTAGTCACTGCATATAATTGTATTATTTGAGGTCTATGGTTTTACAAACTTGCGAACATATAATAAAGAAATGTTCTCATGTAAATCCCTTACATGGGTATTAATATAGCTCTATAATTTATACTAGAACATCACTAATTTTTATAGCGTCTATATAATAGAACATACTCATTAGGATTCCATATGATTTACATTTTTATAAATAATAGTTTTGAAAAAAATTACTTGCTTATAGTTTTCAGAACATAACACTATTAATTGAATGAATCCTCAAAAAAATTTCATCCAAATTGAATACATCAAATTTAGTACAACCATTTATGTATCAACAAAATTTCCTTTCACTTTTAAAAACAAAATGGGGTATTTATAAAAACAAAACTCAATTTTATTTTACAAAAAATATCCAAAAAATATAAAAAAACTACAATGAAATAACATGAAATCAAAATTAGATTTTTCATATATCAATATTTTCTTTTGAAGAGATTAAAAAGTAATCCCATATAAAATGAACCCTGTGATTTTCAAATAAAATTAAGTTGAAATATCAGAAAACAAAATGATAAAGTGAAATGGAACACTAAAGGGTATATAAGGCCTACCCAACACATGATGAAAAAAATTCCATTTTCATTAGGGTCTACTCTCCATTCCTCATCATTTTTACAATTTCCATGTTCCATAATATAGTTAATAATTCTCTTCCATGCCCATATTTTAAATATATGAATACTTATAGAAAGGTTATGTACATAAAAACATTATAGTTCTTTGTGTGTGGACCCCACAAAAAATATTTTCGGATAAGTTCACAATACAAAAATGATGTTGTGAATTTTATGAATCATAAAATTGAGGAAAAACATTTTTAAATAAGTCATTAAGTTAAATCATGAATAACAAGCAACATTGATAAGAAAAATAGGGCTTGTAAAAATAATAATTTATAAAATTTTTTATTAATTAATATATATTTATTTTTATAAAAAGTCATGTTATAATAGAATACATAAGGTGAATACTTTGAAATTAATATTTTCAGAAATAAATAATATCATCATAAATAATTTTTTTGAAGAAAATTCTTAAAATTAATTTTTTATTTTCAAAACACCATAACAAAAGTGATATTAGAAAATTAAATTAATAGAAATTTATATATCAAGTTTCCTTTTCAAAAAAAAAAAAATAATCTTTAAAACACCTCAAAAAATATTTAAATAAATTTGAAAAAAATTAGATTCACTAGGAATACAAAAAGTAAATCAGTTTCCACTCTCACTAATAGAGAATGGAATGTGAAAAAATATAAGAAATTTATTTTTACAACCTTTCAAAAATTGGGATTTATTTTAAAATTATAACATCAGTTTTTAAATAATTTATCTCTTTACTTTTATTTCTAGATATACCTTACAAAATTATCCTTCGTTTAAGATCAACCTCATTATCAATTTAAAAAAACATCCATCCACAATATATCTATATATTCAATATGAAACTATTTTTAAGGAACAAATCAATTGATATCAACCAAGAATGATCTCTTATATAGTAAAATATAAACTCTTTGAGATTTATAATATTATTTATTAATTATTTATAATAACTTTTTATATATTTGAATCTTATAGAAGATAAATAGACATTAAATCACCTTAAAATTGTTACCATCTGGTTTTTATATGATCTACATCAACATTCTAGGAAAATTGTGGATACATATTAGTAATATTATTCTCCATTACATATCCAAAACACACTATGTGTTTCCAAAAATTGTAATTATGAGTTAAAAATATACATATATCTATTTTCCACCAATGACATTGCATTAGTTATAGAAAATAAAAAAATGATGACTTTTTACTATTTAATTTCACTCCATTTATAATTCATTTATGTCTTCATTTCCTCAATATATATATTACAATATATTTTTATAAATTTTAAATAATATTTTTCTATCTTCTAGATGGAGAATGAAACTGTTTAAGCCATTATATTAGTAATGTGGGATTTTTCTAATCTATATAATGTGATCCAAGTTTTTTAATACACTCTAAAGATATAATAATTTATAGAGTTATAATTTATTACCATTAAATAAACCACTGTAGTAGATCATTGAAGAATAATATAACTCTTGAATTACTTTTATGGGCACACAAGAATCATTTAACCATCCCAACCTCATTTGAATCTAGATAGTAGAAATTAAATGTAATTATTATATTTATAAATATATTTTCTCCATACAATATAAGATAATTTTTTTGAGTAGAAGGATGAAGATGAATACTAGACTTTTATTTGATGACATTATCATATCCAATAAAGTGAAGTAGGTTTTTCACATATTTTTTATATCATATAAATTGTATTTCAACATCCCAGATCAAACATAAATATATGGAATAGAATTCCTTCACATAGTAACCCTCGACTTGGGATCAAACTATCAGGTATAACAATAGGGTTAGCACCCTTACAGACTCACACACTCACCTCACCAGTGGGTACCTACCTGTGTTCATCCTTGATCATGTGTCCTCTATACGCGACCTGTGGGAACTAATGTATTCTCTTGTACATGAAAATCTTTAAGAGAAAATATAATTTTGAATATGTTATATCTACACATATTTTTTAAATTTTAATTCAGTTTTCTAATTCAAATTTTATAATCATACTATCTAATTATAATTCAATAAATTTTTAATATTGTCAATTTTAATGACTTTATTTTATTTTATTATAATATTTAATTGTCATTATATATATTCATTTCCATTTATAATAATAAATTTTTCCTAAAATCATTCATCATATGTCATTATCTTTAGGATTTATTCTAGTTGTTATATAACAAGTGAAATTTATGATTTTTGTTAAATATGGTCATTTGTAATTAATTTTTCTTTTTGAAAATAATATTTCCCAACCAAAATTTTATAATTATTTAAAATTAGTGTACTATAATAAAAAAATATTAGTTTTAATGTTATTTTTTCATTATCCCAATATAATAATCTTAAAAATATATTTATATTTTTCTATAAGTTATAATTCTTGAAATTAATGCATATAAAATATATCATTATATTAAGTGAACATTTAATTAAAAGAAAAATCTATTTAAAATCCTCATAAAAATATATCAAGGTATCCTTTAAATATTGGCATCACAATTTTAATATAAAGGATTATTTGTTACGTCAAAAAATGTATTTAAATTGATTTCTCATAAAAACATTCAAAAATGACTATTGGGAATTTTGTAATGGTAGTTTTCTTAAGATCTAGATTTAGAAATGTTTTCCAAGGAATTTAAAAATTGATTACCAGATTTATATCAAGAAACCAGGTTTGGATGTTCAATTAATGGATTTCATAACATTATTCTATGTGTCATACTACTATATTATATTTTACTATGAGTGTTTACATGAATTATCAATTTTTTAGTTATATTAAATTTTTTTAATTTATGTTATAGTGTATGAGGAGGTTTAATGTGGTGATGTGATTGTGATATGACATTATGAGAATAAAAATTGATATATAATAGATACATTATATATGTTACTTCATTTCCTCTATCTTTCTCTAAAGTAATCCTAGTAATCTAAGTGTGGGGTTAAGATATGGTTTCTCTCATGACATGATTTGACTAATTATATTCCACAAGATTTATGATTAAACTTTTACAAGGGGGATTTTAGTCCTTGATGCTAGGGTAGAGTATCTTATATTTTAATCACTCAAAGTTCCATGATATGTAGCTTTTGGTTCCACACAAATACATATAGGATCATCACACAGGATGTTTAGAATCTTTTTATGACTATTAATTCATTATATCAAACTATTTACATGTATGTAGATTTATTTTTATCACTAAATTTATTATTAAGATTTATCCATGCTCTGTTTTAACTGTATCTCCTTTATATTATTTTTATAATATAAATCTATCCATGATAAACATGTTATTGTTTTCCCTATTATTACACTACATAGAAACTTGACAAGTTTTTTTTGAAAGTTAACATTTTTTATTTTTATTCATTTTTATCTAGGGTGTATTCTTGTAAATTTTTTTAATTTCATCCAATATTATTACTAAATATAGAATTTACCAGAATGGTTCAGGTACTGATAAAACTGGAACATAATATTTTTAATTAAAATAAAACTACAAACATTAACCACCAATCATGCAGCACATAAAGCACCCCAAAACAGAAGAGTGGAAAACATCACCAGTAGGAAACAATGAGTTGAACACCCACATAGAATTTTATATAGACCCAAAAAATTGTCTGGACCAATGATGGATATCAAAAAGACTAATGATCCACAAACAGACACCAAAAATAGAAAATCAAAAGAGGCCTTTTACTGCCCAATGAAACGACCATGGAAATAGCCCCCCTTGTCGAAAACTAGCTCCATGCTATGAAAATTATTTCACAAGGCCACACCACATCTTGAGTTATATCCAAGACCAATTTACATCATAATAATTCTAAAAGTAGAGGGTTACCCACTCATCCCCATAATCCTCTCATTACCGACAACAATAGTCCTCCCAAAACAGCAACAAAATCCTTCCCTACTGATGAGTAGGGTTGAGACCTAAACTACAACAAACGTTAAAGGAATACATTATCTCCATTAAGATCAAGACCACCTCTAGGTTTACACACCCACATTAGAAATTCGAATATTTGGGCAGTCTGACAGCATGAAAGGGAGCTTACAACCACCCTTGGGCCTCCTCCACTGGGGTTCAGCCTCAAACGTCACCATGCCCCTTCGCTTGACAACGAAATGTGAAAAACAGCCCAATTGACACCTAACATAAAAATACATATAGCCTCCTTAACTATACCACCTGAGGGTGACACTCTTTGACTCAAGGACTCATTATTCCCCAAAATCAAGGGCATACTTGGAATCAAATCTGACTTTCCCAACCATGAAAATTGTTGTTCAACAAAACCATTCCCCACATCAATGGTCACTTAATCACCATCCTCCCCAATTCCACCACTGAATCTAGTCTGAACACTTGATTTTGAATATTCAATAAACATTTTATAATGACGAAAAATATAGTCATCTCAATTTTAGATGAATTATGCAAGATTATGAACAAGATCTTGAAGAGAGAGAGATTCTCATCATCCTTGAGAGATAATCTCTCCATTACTTATTTCTAAATTTCAAATTTTAAAAATTTTATTTCAAAAATATTTTTTTAAAGGGGATAGTATTTCCAATTTTTAAATGGATTCCCAAAATTTCATTTTAATTTTGAAATAGTGATTTTAGGAATCTCTTTAGATCGTTATTTTCAATAAACAAAAACTATATTTTCAAATTTTTTATTCCAATTATATTTTAATACTTATTTAGTAAAAGGTATCTCATGGACCTTTTTTTTAAATAATATCAGGTTTTCACCTCTCACAATACTTGAAAAAAAAATTCAACAGGGAAAAAACCATTTTTCATGTTTGAAATCTCGAAATGGTCTAACTGGGATAATTTAGGAATTTTTTGTATATAGATATTGATATTGAGGTCACACTAAGATCATCATTTATTTCATGGATTTATCCACCATTTAGTAAAATATTTTTAAAAGGATTTATATCATCTTTGTAATTTTATTTTCAATTGGTTATTTTTATTAATTTACGATTCATTAGATCTTTCATATTTGAAAACTACAAATTTTTTTAGTTATGCACTTTTAATGTATGGATAAAATATTCTAAATTCATGGAAATGTTTTTATATGAAGAGTAATATTTATCATGAAAAATAATTCAATGTTTGTATGTGATATTGTAGTTGTTGTTAGCTTGTGTGGATTGGAATCAACACTATCCCCTTCTTTTATTCTAGCTCAGGTTCCCAGATAAAGGGTGGAACTAGTCAGTTCCTGATAAAATTATGACACCTTAGGTCCACAATCTAATATCTCATCCTCATAAACACGTACATTAGATTAATTTCATGATACCAGCTAACAAAATCCTAGATAAAACTAACCTAAAATAAAAAACCAAAACAACATTTTCATATATTGAATCTGATATATTTTTTTAGGATTACATATTTATAGAAATATGATTTTTTTTGAAATGTCCCATGTTCATTAAATAAAAAGGAAAATATCACATTCAATATGAAACAACATAATTCTTGACTACTCTTTAATATCCCGCAAAAATTATATCACACATGTTATCCTTTTAAACCTACCATGTGTAATACTTTTCTCAATAACATGGGGATATAAAAATCATAATAAATAGTTTTATTAAATGATCTATAAGAAAAATATATATCCAAAATAATCATGGAATAAAAATGTAATAAATATTATGGAACAAATTAATAAGTAAAAAAGAAATAATAATCAACTTGAAACTGGGAGTATTCTATATAAATTAAAATAACTGAAAAAATGGATATTAGTAATAATAATCTCATATTGATGTAATATATAATACCGTACATCAAAAACCTATAATTAAGGATTTATAGCAAGACACCTTCCATTATATCATGATAGTAGTGAAGATATCCTTATATCAAAGATTTGTTCTAAGAAACTATACTATTATTTAAAGAGTCATACACTAGTACCAAAAATATTTGGTCTCAGGAGACCTATCGATTCATCAATGGTTTATATAATACTGAGCACCACCAATAACTTCTTTATGTAATATTCATTAACTATAACAATAAAAAAACATTTCATACCATTTTATAATGAAGAATTTTCTAAATAAAAATATTTATATCCAAAATATAAAGAATATAGAAAATCAATACACTGTCAACATTTTCTAAAAGCTAAAAAGCATCAATATTGTAAATAATTTTTCCCATATAAACAATGGGATGACATAATAAAAACTAATCCATAGAAAAAAGTTGGGTGGTAAAATAATACATATTATATTTGAAAATAATCATTTGTATTGGGATAATATTTTAGGGTACATATATATTTTTCTCAATTTTAATAGAATATTCTACATTCAACAAGAACATCATCCAATCCGATTTAGGTAAAATGCACAGTTCACATCATATAAAACAATGAGTATATAGGAAAGTGACTAATTGATTATTAATTATCGTACGAAATCCATGAAAACGTGGAGTATGGTTTCGAAGGAACATAGACCTAGTTTAATAATGAAAATCTAGATGCATTTTGACATAGATAAAAAACCTGACAAAAGAATGCACGAAAAATACTACTCAAAAGGTGGTTATGAGTAAAATTATGTGGTAGCCTGATTTAATTTGTCCAAAATGATAATATATATATATATATATATATATATTCATATATATATATATAACTGGATTGACCCAGAAATATAAACCATATAATGGAATCTAAATATTAAAATGTAATGGAATTGGAAGTAAAAATTTAAAATATACCTCTGAAAAACATTAATAGTGATGTAAAATAGAATGTTATGGGTTACATACAAAAGTATTATAAAATTTCGAATTTAATACTCATTAGTAAAATTTTCTCTTAAAATAGTCACCGATAATGGAATCTTAATGTGGAATAATTTTTTCTTTTGGAAATGTGGATCTTAAACATTTGTTTATGAAATTGATATTTTCATAATACTTGAAATTACCATTATTTAAACCCACATGATAAAAAAAAGAAATAAAAAAATATTTATATTAAATTTAATTTTTATAAAAGTATGTTAAAAAAATTCATATAATAATATATTTTGGGAGTGTGAACCCAATCATGGGAGAATAATGTTCATGTTAAAACATTATAACACAAAGAAGGCAATTTGAGTTTCCAATAAATATTACATATGTGTATAAAATTGTACCAATGTTCACTTGAATAAATTATTAGGCTACTAAATACCATTAAATATAAGGAGTGTAATTTGAATACATCTATGGTCAGTGAATACATCATTTAATGAAAACTTGGTGCACAAAATGTACTACTTCTAAAAGAAGTAGAATTTGGACATGGAAAACCTGTGCAACTTGAGTAACATTTTAATCAAAACCCCTTGAAGGAGAAAGACTGATCATAAAAATAAAATAATAATATTAAAATATATTTCATGATTTTATATATCTAATCGGTTGTATATACAAAACATAAAAAAATAGGTTCACAAATACTATACTCGTTTCATTGAAGAAAAATTATGACTCAAACCCTTAAATCTTAACCTAACATCCTGAAAAATAATTTAAAAATCTATATCACATACATATATAACATAATAAGACAATTTTACACTTAATAATATCAATTTTTATTCCTAATATTTATAAATAGTCGTTCACCATATGAATTCTCTTATTTTCCACACTGAATGTTTATAGTTTTGATCATTTATACAAGTTTCATAAATGTGTTATCTGTGTTTATAATTATTTCCAATTTCACCATTAATAGATAATATATTCATTTAGAATAGATTTTTCATGAAATTTTATGGAGTTATATTTTCATTTCATGTTTGTTTTGTTTACAAATAGGGATGATGAAATTGATGTTGATCATGTTTTAGTGATTCTTAACAAAAAAAGATGTTTTATTAATAAATGATTTAAATGTTAATATAAAAATAAATGTGAAAATTAAAACATTTTATAATCACTTATATCATATTAAAATACTAAAAAAAGTTCCATTTTCCTTCATTTTTTAAATTCATTTCATTGTTCAATTTGGTTTATATACTCACCCAAACATTAACGTACCCTAATTTAATGAATGATTATGAGGTTTCTATGTTTAAATTTCATTATAAAATAATAATAATGATATTTTGTGGTGATTATTAGTGTGATATATATTAGATATAAATATTTCTAATAATAATCTATGGATATAAAACCATTTTATAATTTTAAAATAATATTATTCTCTTCACAAGTTAAATTTTAAATGATTAAATTAATGATGATCATTTTTTGATCATATCAGTCAAACATTCTCTTAAATTTTACACCATAAACTTAAAGATATTATAAAAACAATATTCATCCTTAATTTCATTCTTATATGAAACCATGTGAGGTGGTAAAAGATAACAAAACATGTTATGCCCTAGAGGTAGTATTCTGCATAATGAATGAACACCACAATTTTTTATTATAAATTGATGGTGAATATGTTTAAAATATTATAATATACTTAACATAATAACATTAAATCTTATAAATGATACAAATATAATTATTTTTATATCATTATAATAACTATAAATAACTATTTATATGAAAAAAATGTCCTTGATAAAAGTCACTTAAGGGACATTGAATTTCCGTGCATGTAATCAGTGATTTGATATGTATCAAATAACTATGAGTGTACATGGGATTAATTTCATCCAATAGGGTCATTGTGAGTGTAAATTTAACTATATTAAAGGATTTATTTTTTGGATAGTTGTGTCTTGAATTGGTGTATATGTTACCCTTTTATAAGTAAAGTAAAGTGATGTTTTGGGAAGACCATTAAATTTTTCAATAATGTCATGAAACTATCCAAGTGCCCATTAGTAAGAAGTGACAAAATGTGTATGTTATAAATTATTTAGTAGATAAAATTTTCAACCATTCATTTATAGGCGCTTTTTAAAATTGTCTTTTGTCATTTATATTTTGTTAATATCAATTTTCAACTTTTAACATTTTCCTTCGTAATTAATTTCTAAATATAGTAACTAATTTTTATAAAAATGATAAATTTTTAAATTATTAAATAAATTTAAAAAAAAATAAATTTTATTAAATTAATTTTTAATGATGTGGGTAGTAATTTTTATAATAAAAACACACAACTTTGGGAAAATGGTTTTTTAAAAAATAAGGTTTTATGATTTAAAATTAAATATTAGATAAACTTTTCATGGATACTGATTTTAAATAAATAAAATAATATTAATTAAATAAATAAAATTAATGAGAATTCAAAAATAATCCAAAATTTAACAAACCCTTGAAAATAAATTATTTAAAAAAAGTGTGATCAAAATATTTTATATTGAAGTAACATTTTAATTATTTATAAAAACGTTTCCATGCATTTTATAAATGGAACAAAACTTTTTAATTGAATAATTTCATTCCAAATATTGTAAACTGATTACAAAATATGTTCTGAAATCTTTAATTTTATTCTAACGTAGCAATAAAATCATAGAAATTATAATTTTCTAACATGAGAAATTTTCTGACTAAAATTATTCCTTTTTATTTATTTCACAAAAAAATTATACTAATCAAAATTTTGATATGGGAAATTATAAAATCCATTTCATTTAAATAATTTAAAATTCAATAATTTATATATTATATTTTTGAATAAGATTATAAAATATAAAGAAAATTTGTTTTAATTGAAAAATGACATTTTAAAATGTAAAATGATATTATTCCCATTTCATATAATTTAAAAAATTTCTAATTATTAACATTAAAAATAATTTAACATTAATCATATGTTTCTTAAAATATAAATGCTTTTTTCATAAAAAACAATTTAAAAAAAACATTTCTAAATAATAAATGATTATTTTATTTATTTGGGGCATTCTAATTGATTTTAATTAGTATTTATTTTAGTATTTATTTTCATTATAGATATATTTTATAAATTTGTTTCTCATTTTCAATAACTATAATTAAAATACTATGTTTTAAAATCAATGTAAAATATTTAGTTTATTTAAATATATCTCTATTTTTTATGTTTGGTGTTGTGTGAGAAAAAATATAATTAAAAAAACTTATTTATAGGTAATAATATATTTGAATTTTGGGGTTATACATCCCCCCCCAAGAAATTTCAACCATAGAATTTGACTCATACCATCATTATAATTTCTATATGGAACTTATTTTTATCCATATTCCACTAGATAATCATTGTTTTTTGTATGTGAAAGGAGATTTATCTATATGAAAAATTACTATAAGTAATTTATAAAGAGTGTTGATCTATTCCGAATTTCATGTCAAGTTATACTAAGGAATGTTGATTTGTATCTATAAGAAATAACTCCCCACAACCCCTAAAAGTGATTTATATAATAGTAACACAACTATGGGTTTTTATGATTCCATGTCTATTAGTTATTGAGGAATTAAATGACATACGATACTAGAAAATATATAATAAGAACTCATTGTCTAATCGATTAGTAGTAGTTTAATTGAATTTTTCTTGTTCATATGTTTGTTGGGGGATATCTCCTTTAATGGAACTTTTATTGGAACATTAAGTCATATAATTCTCCACACTCCTGTTATTTAATAAATTAATTTTTTAGCATCTCTATTTTCCTTACACTTGTGAGTATTATGACTTTCATCTCCACAATTATAGAATTTACCCATTCCTTTAATTATTTTCCACCATGTTTCATATCACATTTTTAACATATAGGAAATTGGGATTCACATCCATGACATATTTTAAAGGTATTTTTCATTTAATTTCCCTTATTATATTGTTTTTGGGGTTTCCCATGAATTTTGGGGGAAATGGTGTGTTTTCAAAACTTGGGCCAAACCATGAACTCATTTCCAGATATAAAAATATATTTTTTTCATTTATAACTCCTTTATTTTTCAACATTTTATGCTCATTTGACTTTTCAATTGGCATCCCTAGGTATGTTAAAACCGCCATGTCAATTTGGACCCCATTAGATTCTATAGTAATGATAGATTTGGTTTTTTTATGAAGGTGTTGGGCCCACCCGAAAGACCATTTTATCCTTTAATTTTTAATTATTTAATATCTTTATAAATATTTATGTTTGTTCAGTTATTTTAAATCCCACCAAATCCCACATACCCACGACGTGCTACCATGCTCCCTACCCCCTATTTGGAGCTGATATTCATTGTAAATTAGAGATAAACCTCTCTGGATTTCTCAAATTGTCCAGATTTGAAAAGGTGTATTGTATCTTTCATAACCCCTTCAATTTTTTACTCTTATCCTACAATTTCAGTTCTCACATGACCTAATCAACCTTATTTTAACGTCACATTGATTTTTGTCTATTCTAAAATTCATCTATTGGGTTATTTTGGGTGTTTTATTCAAGATCTCTCAATTAAGTGAGTCTCCTCTCATGTTCCTCCCAATTTATTAGGGTTTCATACAATTTGAGGTTATAAAATTTCCTGCAACTAGGTTTCATACCTAGGGTTTTATATTATGTCTTTTTTCTGAAATATTCTGTATTAGGTCTTGATTTAACTTTCTTGTTGTGCGGTGGTGCCGCAATTGATGTTTTTCAGAACATTTTTGAGGTTTTGGTACAAATGGTTTTTGGATCCATGTGTAAGAATCCTAATATGAGTTTTATTTTCTTCAATTATATTTCTATAATGGTCTTATTACATTGTGATTTTGTGAGAGGACCATTTCTGGTAGTATTTATTATGAATTTAGTTTCAAAGTTGAATAATTTTTTTGAAAATGTGGGGTTTCCTTGTGTATCTTTTGTGGTATTATTCAAGGTAATTTTATAATAGATGATATTGGTTTAATAAATGTTTATAGAGTATAAAATTATGTTTTCAATTGGTATTGGTGTGATATTTTCTTGTAAATAGGATTTTGAAATGGGTTTTGGGTGAAAAACAAGGTTATACCCTATGGGACTGTTTTATGAACATTTTTAATGATTATTGAATTAAAAAAGTTGGAAAAGGATGTACGTGTATTGTTTTGGTGAGTGTGTTAATATAAGAGTGGTTTCTGAAAGGTAAGGTGATTATTTATGATGTCAAAAAAATCTGTACTGTTCTATAAATTTCTAAAATGTTTCATCAAATTACAAGAAAGGTGAAAAACACATTTGTGTGCTGTTTTGTGTTAGTATGATGTGAAAAATGATTTTTTTTGAAAAAGTTGTATTATGTGACGTGTGTGTTGGAATTTTGGTGTGTGTGTCATGTGTAATTTTTATTTTCATGTGGAAATTATATTTCATGGCTTTTTGAACTTATTTAAGCACAATACTAAAACCCTGGTATCATAGTGGGTGGATGTATACTAGTATACTAGTGATCGTATTGGGTATGACCCTAGTTCCACGTATAATGTCTTACAATTAAAATGCTAAATAAACTACGATTATTTCTATGATGATGATGCTGGGTAACCACTACTTTATGTGTATGCTCCCTTCTAGTGTCTCGTGAGCCTGAGAATAAATATTGTGATTTTTTACTTTCACAGAGATATGAGGTACCTGAGATCCACAACGAGCTAGTGTCTAAGAGTTATTTTCCCATTTTATTTTCTCATTAGATCCTTTATGTTTACCATTTACACATGGTATTTTTGGTTGGAAAATTCATTATATTTGGCATTCGATTTAAATGTTATGACACTTCAAAGTAACCCAATTGAAAACTGTTTTTATTTAATGTTTCATCTCTTTAAAATTCTTATTATCATTTCATGTTTATGATAATTTTCATGTTATTCATCTTTGAATGTTTATCAAATGAAATATTTTAGTGGTAGAACCCTACTAGGATCTGTCTCACAACCTACATACACATTAGGGTGTAAGTAGGCTTGGTTATTTTATTGCAGGTTTGGGTAATGTTTTAGTGTCAATGGTTCCGGTTTCTATCAGTCCTTCTTGGTGCAGTGTTGTGGAGATGTCTTATGGAAGGTGCCACTGGCCATGAGGAGGTTCTTGGGCATTCCATTTTGGGTTTCATCAATATTATAGTCTTTGAGAATTTTTTTAAATTATGTAATTCAATTTTTAATTTTTGTAAAAGATGGTTTGTTTTGAAAAATTCAGATTCGTTATATTGGATTTGTTTGTTGTTTTTTATTTATAAACTCAGGTAAATACTTACAAAATTGTATTTTGTGATACTTGGGAAACTGTTACATCCCTTTGTGATCCGTAATTCCTTTACGGCCTTGCCATAGGCTGGTTTAGGTGCCTGTTTGTGATGGAGACAAGATTTGGTTCCTGATAAAATGGTATCACCGGAGGTTAGGTTCACTCTCTTTTGGTTATTTAAACTGGGGAAGAGTCAGGATTTTCTGAAGACAAGATTATTGGGAACTGAAAATCTAGTTATGGGTAGTGTTCTGGGCTAGCACACCTCATGAGAGGATTTGAGTCAGCCGATGATATCAGGATTTATCAGGGTCCTTGGTTTTTTTATTGATGATGATTACAAGAAATGAAAAGAGAGTTGCGGTAATGGTCTCTATGAGCTCGCAAGGCCTGGAAAGCTATGTGGAGATGTGGATGCTTCCCTAGAACACTCTCTGTTATAGTGAGGTGATTATAATATAGCCTCCAACCATTTTTCCAATTCACCCACTGAAACTAGTTCCCCCTGGTATTGTTTTGTGTCCATTAGTTTTGAAATATTTTAGGTTTGGTTTTAAAGAAAAAAAGACAAGGTTTTAAGAAGAACAAAGTTATTGTGAAATGATTTTATAATAAAGAGGGAATGGTTTGATTTGTTAAATGGTGGAACTGAATTTTTATAATTATTTTGAAATGGAAAATGGTGTGTTTAAACCACTTTTGAAAGCCGGAAATGATGTTAATGTTGGTTTTGAAAAAGTGTTTCCAATAGAGTTATCTAAACTATTGAAAGATATTTTAATGGAATGAAACGTTATGAAGGTCATGTGTTTACTTTGGAAATGGATCTTTATTTGGTAAGTACACATAATTTGAAAAGTTTTATGGAATTTTGGAATCTTGTTTTAAAATGAGAATATTCGAGTTTCTAATTTAATAGGGATTTATGAAATAGAGTTTGTTATGAAGTTTGAAGTGATTTGAAACATTCTATAATGTTTTGAAATTAATGTACATGAATTGAATGTGGGTTTTTATTGAATGATTTTTGACCTTTTTAAAAGTTTTACAAATCATTGGTACTTTGTTTTAAACAAGAATATATGATTTTTTCAATGAATGGGTGCTAATCCAATGATGTTTTTTCATAAAATTGGAAGAGTTTTTAAAGGGTTCAAGATGTTTTGAAATTGAGATGAATATCTTGAAAGTGAGTTTTCATTTGAATGATTTTTCATTTATGATAAATTTTTTAATCTGTGAATTGGGATTTTGATTTCGTGGTTACTGGTCTTGAGAAAAATAGTATGGATTTGTCGACTTTTTGGTTTTTGAAAAGTGGAAAAAAATTTTGTTTTAAGCATTAGTATTTCCATAAGCGACCACATGCATGGGGTTATATAGGATAATGTATGGGTAATGGAATGAATAGATGAGTTCTAGGAAGGATATAAAGAGGGTTCCTAATGTGGCATAAAAACATTCTTGTGTGAGGCCCAAGGGGTACAACTTATGGACACAGTAACTAAATAACTATTTATTTTCAAGGAGATTATTTTAAAGGAAATCATGATGTCTTGATGACTGGTTTGGGATTTTGTTTCTTAAGTGTTATTTCGAATGTTGTCATTGTGGGATGTTTTAAGTCCAGGACCCCTCTTTTTTACTGTGTTTTTGGTTTGTGTGTCCATGGTAAGCTGGGTTGAAGCGCGGGTTAGTGGTCTCCTTAAGAAAAATGTTTCTTGATGCCTTTATGGTGGTTCTCTTCTTGTTTTTGGATCTGTTTTGTGGCATGTTTTGACCAATTCATCATCATGGTTTTGTCCTTGAGTTCACTCATTGGGTAAGGTATTCCCCCTCTAAGAGTTAAAGTGTAATTGAAGTTCATCCTATATTTTTTCACTATTGTAAGGTCCTCTAATTGATCAATATATAAAATTTTTTCTCAAGATTTGTAGATTGAGTATGCACCTTTTCCCTTATTAGTTTTGTGGATATTATTTTATCAGGAGAGTGCTCGTGGAAGGTTAAATGAGACCTTAGTTTCTTAAGATACCTGATTTGTCGATGGTGGAAGTGGTTTGGGGTTGTTAGTGTATGGTGTCTCAGAGGGCCTCTGGGTCCTTCATAGAATCATTAAAGCATGGGTTCACATTAAACCACTAGTGTGAGAAATATTGACATGAGAAGATGTTATGGCCACAATATAGAATTGTGTGTTGTTTTGGAATGTTTCATAAGGTCCCTCTCCATGTAATGTTTTTTTTTCAGTCTCAATGGTCATGTATGGTGACGCCTTGGAATTTTATGTGCTCGTTTGACTGTAAAGGTGATTTTTTACAATCATTTGTGAGTCTTTTTTTTAGAAGTGTGTCTCCTTTGGGGAAATCCCAAAAAAATTTGTTTAGAGGAAGTTGTTTCTATCTATCCTTTTCTCTTTCCTTTTTTCATTTTAAGAAACCATGAGGTGATGTGTGTGCTACTTTTATGACCTTGTTTTTGAAAAATGTCACGTTTTGGTAGAGTAAGTTTTGGAGTTTGGTATGCCTTTGTGAACCCATTTGGGATTGCGGAGTAGTTTTTTACACCATAATAAGAAGTTATATTTAGTGGTTTCTAAGTCCAAAATGTGAGGCTGAAGATGCTTCAATCCTTTGAATTCCAGCCATATGTTTCATAGAGAAGTTGGCGCATAGTCAACGGAAATCCAAGGGTTTTCCAAACCCTTGTAAAAAGTCATATCCTCATAGTTAATAATGGGAGTATATTAAGCCTCTGGTTTCATCACCATTATTTTGTTTTTCCCATTCGATGGAAAAAGGTGGGATGACATCATGTCCATGTTTTAGTGCAGTGTCATTCCATCCCCCTTTTGGTGTTTTTGGAGAATGGATTGAAATTTGGAAAGGCACTTTGAGAACATAGTTAGTAATAACCATTCTCTAGAAAACTATGCAGATACTAGGATCCCCATGATTAGTGTATCGTTTCCCAAATCGTGCAGACTAACCATGCAGCCATCCCAAATCATTAAATTTGGGGTCATTATGTATCGGTCGATGTTGGTCAGTTAAGATGGTTAGTTATTATGGTGGGAAGACCCACTATGATTCTCATGTAAGTTCTTTTGGATATTTCTAATGGATGTCTACCCTTTGTACTGGGGAGTCCATTAAGTCCTCCCCTGATTAGTTTCTTGACTCAATCTATGGAAAATTGACGCAGTCTCTTATGGTGGGGAGACCATTTGTGTCTCCTCATATAAGTAACATGGATATGTCCTAGGGCTTGGCATGGAGGTTGGTAGTCTCATTCTAAGCTGTATAACTACCAACACATTCTTTGGTTAAAAGTTGGGATATGGAGAGCACCCAACAGTTTAGTTACATAAAGGTATGTGTAACCTTGTTCGTTGTTGTTGTTCATCTGGATAAATTGTTTTAGTCATGTTCGGATAGTGTTTGAGGAGTTTTATTTTTGGATAATGTCTGGATATGGTTGATCATTTTAGTAATGTGCTGTATGTTTGGGTTTGTGAGTGTATTACTTCATTAATTGATCATTAGAGGTGGTTTGGCCTTTTGGGGGTGGGAAAAATATGGCAAAGGTATCCATTTTGGCTTTTCGGTTGGGTTTGGTTTGTTATTATGGCCTTGATCTGGCTTTCCAATGGCAGAATGTTTTATTGTGAGAATAATTTTCACATCCATGACTTATTTAAAATGTATTTTTTATTTGATTTCGATTTTTTTCTATTTTTGGGGTTTCCCATTCATTTTAGTGGAAATGGTGGTTTTCAATATTGAGGCCAAATCGTGAGGTCATATCCTGATTTAAAAATAATTTATTTTTTCTATTATAAATCCTTTATTTTTGATAATATTACACCCACTTGACATAAAAATTGAAATCACATGGTATGATAAACCTACCATAGTAATTTTGACCCCATAAAATCCATTATAATGATGGATTTGGGTTTTTTATTAAGGTGTTGGGAATTCTTGAAATCCCATTTATTTCTTTAATTTTTTAATTACTTAATATCTTATTAAATTCTTATGTTTTTAGTGATTCCAACTCTCACCCTATCCTACATATCCAAGGAGATCTCCCATTCTCAGCTTCCCCTCTTTAGAGCTCATATGCATCGTGAATTAGGGTGAAAATTCGTTGGAATTCTCAAATCATCCAGATTAGAAGATGTAATTTTTTTTCATAAATCCTATAATTTTTACTCTTTTCCCTATATATAAGTTCTAATATTACTTAATCTGCCTTTTTATAACCTCAGATTAATTTTAGGCTATTTGTAAATTCATATACTTGTGTATTTGCGGTGTTTTACTAAATATTTCTCAATTACATGAGTTTCCTCTCATGTTCCTCCCAATTGTTTAGGATTTCATAAACCTTTCCTGAGGTTATAAAATGTAATAAATCTAGGGTTCATACCTAGGGTTTTATAATGCGTCTTTTTTCTGAAATCATTTGGATTATGTCTTAATATCATTTCCTTGTGGTGCGGAAGTGGTGCGATTGATGTCTCACACAACAGTTTGGTGTTTTTTGTACAAATGGTTGGTTTTTACATGTGTATTTATCATAATATGAGTTATATTTTCTTAATTTATATTCTTTTCATGTTATTATTACATTATGTTGGGTGAGGTAACCATTTTTTGTAGTATTGATTATGTTTTTAGTTTCAAAGATGCTCATTTTTTTAGAAATGTGTGTTTTTCATGTGTATCTTTTGTGGTATTATTCAATGTAATTTTAAAAAACTTTAAAGTGGTTTAATAAATTTGTTTAGGGATTCAAATTTTATTTTGGATGGGTATTGGTGTGGTTTTGGCTTTAAAAGAGGGTTTTTAAATGAGTTTGGTACGAAAAACATGATTATACCCCTTGATATTGTTTCATGAAAATTATAAATGAATGATTAATTAAACAATGCAGGAAAAGAATTTAGATGTACTATATTGGTTATTGTGTTCAACTAATATGGGGTTTTGAAATGTAACATGTTAATTTACGATGTAAAACATTTTATAAAATGTTTTATAAATTGCAGAAATATTTTATCAAATTTCAAGAATGGCCCGAAACATTTTTGTGGGCTTTTTTGTGTGAATATGAAGTGAAAAATGAATTTTGTTTGAGAACAGATTATTATGTGGCATGTGTGTGATATTTTTAGTGGGTGTGTGATGTGGAAGGGGTATTTTTATATTCATATTATATTTCATTGGTTTTTGAACTTTTTTTAGAACAATTGGAAAATCTGGGTATCTATGTGGGTGGATGGGTACTAGTATGCTTGTGATCTTGTGGGGGTTTGGCCCCATTTTCACATAGAAAGTTTGATAATGAAAACACTAACTAAACTATGATGATTATTATGATGATGATGTTGGGTAACCAAAAGGTTATCAATATTCTATCTACTAGTGGCTCATGTGAACGAAAACTGATATTGTGATTCTTACTTTCACCATGATACAAGGTACTTGGGACCCTCAATGAGATAGTGCCTAGGTGTTATAATCCCATTGCTTGTGATCACGAGATACTTTATTCCTTACTTTTTCATATGGTATGTTTGGCTGGAAAATTCAGTAGCTTTGGAATTCTATTTAAATTTTATGACTCCTTAAATTAGCCCACTTGAAAACAATTTTTATGTAAAGTTGCATCTCTTTTAAATTATATTTATCATTTAATGTTTATGAAAACATTCATGCTTTTTGGCTTTTAATGTTTATCACATGGAGTATTTTGGTGGTGGAATCCTACTGGGATTTGGATCTTGCCATAGTATCAATTTTGGGTGTAAGTAGACTTGATTATTTTGTCCCAGGATTGGGTAAATATTTTAGTTCCAATGGTTTTGGTTTCTATCAGTCTTTCTTGGTGTAGTTCCATAGAGATGGCTTGAGGGTGGTGCCTCTTTCCGTGGGAAGGTTCTTATGTTGTCCATTTTTGGTTTCTATATTTATTTATATTCATCTAGAATTATATTTTATTAAGTAATTCAATTCTTAATTTTTGTAAAAGATGGGTTGTTTGTAAAAAACTAGATTTTTTTGTTGGATTTATTTGTTGTTTTATGTTTGTAAACTTGGTTAAATTGTTCCCAAATTCCCTTTTGTGATACCTAGGAACTTGTCCCAGCCCGTGGGGATCGGGAACACCCTTCGGGTCTTGCCACGGGTTGAGCCTGGTTCCAGTTTTGAGGGTAACTAGATTTGGATCGTGACAATGGTTCTATTTTTTATTTAATCATATTTATCCCCCTATATTTTATAAGAATCCATATTTTTCCACATTGGTGATTTTGGGACATTGACAATGTTCACAATGTTTATCATCTTTCATGGTAGTCAGTTTGGTATAACAATAATTATTCTATACATAACTCTAATTATAATTTGTTTCTTATCATTTTAATCTTTGTATTGTACCTTACTCCAATGGTTATATATAGAACCATCCATCAATTAAACCAAATGATTTATTATGAGTGAAAATCATAATATGCAAATTATCCGAAATAACCATAATAAAAATTTTACCTCATGATGTTTAACATTATTAAACTATCATGTTACCCAATATCTCTTATAAATCAACTTGTATCTAACTCGGTTGAACCTATATCATAGTTAGATATTATTTTTTTATTCATCCATGGTCACATTGACTTGGGTTATTTCATACTTATTTACCGAATCCTTAAAATTGAGATCCCAAATTAAAATAATTTTTTTTAGAATATGATAAACCCAAAAATTATTGATATATATTGTATAAAAATATAAATTATCCTTCCTTAAACAACATTAGTCATTCCAACAATTATATAACAATGAATTTATACACCCTAATCATATACTCTCTATTGAATAACGTTCCTAAAACCAATTTTAATCTCCAAGATAATAAACATCAATGATAATATACATTCATCCAAAAATTAACAATATATATAACCCTCAAATTTTATGAAACACTAGTTGATAAGGTTACACACTTTACAATATATATCATAATCCCAAATTTGAAATGAACTTGCCAATGAATTTCATGAATCAATTATCAATCCCAATGTTAAAAATTATTACCTAACAAACTTGTTAAAAATCATAAAACTCTTTGTTATCTCAACATCATGTGTCTATAAAACATTATATTTATCCTTACCTCAATCATGTGTTCCACAAAAATTATCCCCAAAATTATTATATTGTAATAATTTAACTTTTAAAGGTTATTAATACCACTTAATATATGTCACCATTCCATTAAATAAAAACTAATAAAGAATAATCCCTATATGTTTCATCTCATACTCTTAACTTTTTGAATATATTATAATATCATTGGTAAATGTCACTCACTAATGAAAAGAGATAATTGTTTCAGGATTATATCATTCTCACTTCATTGGGTAAGACTAGTATAATCACATTTTCCATCATAATAGGAATATAATAAAATTAATAACCATTTTATATGATCCATTATTTAGTTATAAGATATAGTTGTTTATAGTTATATACCATTCCCTGCATCATTTTTAGGATCCAATTTCAACCAAATACTAAAACCAAAAATGGTTGTGATATTGTAAAAAATACTAATATGAAAACATCAGTCAAAATATTTACTCTCGTATAACACTTCTGTTTTTATCATATGCTACTTTTTGATCAAACTATGACTCTCTTTGTTAAATTATATGATATATATGATCATTTTTCTCTTAGGTTTTCAATCATAATTAGTGATCATTTTTTTGATATTTCACAATGGTTCATAAATAGAAAGGTGATACCCAATGTGTATCCCTCGTGAGTGTCTTATCAGTTGTGTAGTATTGATCCCACATATCATGCATTAATGTAATCATTGATTCCATTCTCAACCAACCCGTTTCGAGGTGATTACACCTAGTTTATTTTTTTCACATCCATATCCACTTACATGTATCTAGCTAAAGATCTATTTCCAATAAAAACCTTATTATCTCTATTTTTCATAAACTATCATGTTGTTATCCAATACATAAAATTATTCCAAGGGTTTTCACTACAGTTCTACATCTCTAATATGCAAATAACATGTGCATTGTTACCTTAACATCCAATCATATATTATAAAAAGGTTTTATATATACATTTTAAATTTTGATGACCATTAACATATAATTCGATAAAATTTACATAAAAAATCAAAATCTATAAAGTTGTCTAAACCATTACCTTTATAAAACTGTTTCACCCTATACCCACACTCTATGCTCTAATTCAATAAAACATAAACATTATATTACTTTCTTAATACTAGTAGTAAAATTTTGTATAAATACAATAATAATAAAAAATCAATTTTTTTTTTGAATCTCATATATTAGAAGGATATTTTAAGTTTTATAGATTTAAAGGACACGAAGAATTCATAAACTAAAAAATATGTCATTATTTGTATCAAATTTATAGATATCCCATTATATATGTATCTAATAAACCCCTGAAAATTATTTAACATGTACCATAAATTTTTTCACACGTTTCATCCTTATAAACTTGTCATATGTACTAATTTTCTTCATAACAAAGGGAGATGGAAAACATAAGAAGCGGTGTGATCAAACTCATATTAAAGGTAAAACATAACTCCAAAATCATGTAATAAACATCAAAAAAATTATTATTATGATGACCAAGACCTGGATACCACTTAATGGGTGACTTGAGCCCGGTATGCCACATGGCCTCATGCGCATCTTCCCAAATGCTAGAGGATATCAACTAGTATAGAGGTCCTAGTGTGTGTCCGTGGGAAGAATATTCCCTCATTAGGAGAGTGTAGCATAATGGAAGGGATAACAATTAATAGTAAACTGTGGAATAAATATGAATAAATAGAGGAAGAAAATTGATGCAGTAGATAAGAAAAAATAGCAATATCTATATCAGCTGGAATAGAGATGATGTAATGTAATGTAACGAGAATGCTTGAAAGAATGGATACATGAAAATAGGTACAACATGTTCCACAAGGTAAATGAAAACAAAAACTACTCCAAGCATCCAGATATCGTACTCGGTCATCTACTATCAAGCTCCATCCTATCAGCACAAAATCATGTATTAGAAGCTACATCCTTCCCTTTGTCAATACATGAAATCATGTAATCTACTCCAGGCACCAAATGGAACCCAGATAGGGTGTGAGATAAATCTCAATGGGCCATCAACAACGGTGTCAATGACATGTGGCACATGTAATTGGATATAATAGTGTACAATCATGCATATATATATAAAGTAAAGTAGATAGTACTAAATAACTAAATAATCATTTACCTCCTTCACCCATTAGGTGGTGACTGAACTTGTAACAAGTTAACTAATTAATCAATTACTATTTAATTTTAATAGGTCATGTGAGGAATATCCAACACTGACATCATCTCAGGATTGTATGAGTGCTGGAGGTCCCATTATGTAACAAGGAAACCAGTCAATGATATCCAGTGAGGGAGTTACAGTGTAAAAACCAATGTAATTTAGACTCATGGAATGAAAACTTAGAAGTGTCTGAGTCTAGATTAAGGGTAAGATTATAATCCAAGGATCATAATCCATGAAATTCCACAATAAGGTGCCTACTAACTCCAAGGAGTGAATCCAAGGTAAAATAGAGCTATGAAAGGACTGGGTCCATGGAGTGTATCCATGGCACCTACTTGTCAATGCTGGATCCAAGGAGTGTATATGAGGTATCCAGGAATAATAAGGGACCCAATGGTGGTATATCGGTAATCCAAGGAATAGAAAAGAAAGGAAATCTAGATGGGTATCAACCTAAGCAAACTATATCCTTCAATTGGACTGGGTTTCCTGAGACCCATGTTATTATCCTCTCAAAGTCCAAGGAGAGCACAAGTTATTTCATTCAAAATTGATAATGGAGTCAAGTAACAATCCATTTGGTTCATGTCTGGCCTTCCATTAGTGTCGATATTTCAATTATAGTTGAAACCATTGGTCCAAGCCTTTCCTCCCATTAGTGTGGATAGGCCAAGTAGCATTGTAACCATTTAATCAATTATTAGTTTGTCATTAACACATACTTAATTATTGAGGTTCACACTACTACCTTCCATCAACATGGAATGGGGTGCTACAGACATGTAACATTTATTCAATCTCTTTTAATTTGGCCATGTTATATACTTAGTATATTTTCTGTATTACATTTCATATTTCAAAATTAATAAACATTGGTATGCACTTAACTTAGATGGGTCAAGTGGTGAGAGTACATGGTACATTCCATTATGAAATTATCATTAACAGAAAGACATTTATTATAAAGATAATCAAATTTAGAATGTTCATTAACACATACTTAATTATTGAGGTTCACACTACTACCTTCCAACCATAGGGTGGTATGACTCTCCTCCTCCAATATTGGACCTTGATTTACCTTGGATCAGAATAGATTTATAGAAAGGTAAAATACACTCACATGTTGATACCTAGGTTGAGGGTGATGGAGAAGAATAACGGCTCAAGGGAACTCGAGTACTTACCGTTTTACATCCAACATGATGAACACATGCTAGATCAGAAGCCGGACAAAGAAGATCTCTTGATTCCATGTTTGGATCTTCAAAACCCAAAAATTGAGAGAGAAATAGGTCAATACTACACAAACTCAGATTATGGAGGATGGGGGAGGATCAATAAATCATTAAATGCATTTTAGATATTTTTTTAATGTTTTTAACCCACACACGGTTTGTAGACATGTTTTGTCAAACCATGTTCAAACCCTGTGAAATGGTTTTTCCTGAATTGGGGAAAAAGATTTGTTCACATGATTAGGACACATGGACGTGCCAAAACCATGTGAAAACCATGCGAGATGCCACTATTCCAAATAAAACAACCCGCATGGTTAGTAAAACAGTGCACAAAACGTGTGACTTGGACTGGGGAAAATGGGGGGTTCACATGGTTAGGTCACATAGCCATGCACAAACCATGCGAGATGCCACTGTCCAAAATAACAGAAATCGCATGGTTAGGAAAACTGTGTGAAAACGATGCACAAACCATGAAAAATAGCCTATTTTCCTAAAAGAGGTGTTCTGAGATCCAAAAATCCTCACAGACCCTACAAACATTTTCCAACCCATTATGCATCTATATTATGTCCAAAGTAATTATTTATATCGAAAATTAAATGATCCAAACCTGAGTGAAAACCCAGGATCTTGTAGTCATCCCCCATTAAAAAACCTCACCCCTCCCCGAGTTCTCCTTCCATGGGTAAGGAAAACTATATGAAAGAAATGATATCCATTAAGAATGTACATCGGATTCCCTATCCCAAGCCTCATCTTGTACCCGTCTATGCTTCCATATCACCCATACAGGAGGGAACAAATTTCCTTGTAGAGCCTTCAAAATACTGTCAACGATGCGTACGAGATATTCCTCCAAGGTAAGATCAACATCTAACTCAACTTCCATGGGAAAAAAGGTATGAGATGTGTCATCATGAAATTAGGGATGTAGTGAGAATTAAAGTTGTCGTGAATGAAATGATAACTATGAGGTTGTAGCCACTTATAGGCTACCAGGTCGACTCTCTCTGGAATTTCAAAAGGCCCAAAATAATGAGGAGACAACATTACTTACTTCTTTAACCATCTATTACCTAGCCTAGGTGACACCTGAAGAAAAAAAAGATCCCAAACCTCAAACTCAAGAGGTCATTGATGATGATCGACATAAGATTTCTTGTCTGGACTGAGTAGTTGTGATATGGTTTCGGATCAGGTGGACCTGTATAGAAGTCTCCTGAATGAGACGAGGACCTAGTAGGGCTGCCTCACCTACCTCTAGCCAGCACAAGGGTGAATGTGATGGCATACCATATAAGGTATCCAAAGAATCCATTTGACTCGTCGCTGAAAAACTATTATTATAAGCGAACTTGATGAAAGGAATATGTTTATACCATGGACCACCAAAATCAAGGATGCATTCTCAGATCATATCCTATAAAACATTTATCTTCTATTCTAATTGTCCATCATTTTAATGCTGAAATGATGTGCTTAGATGCACCAGAGTTCCCATAGATTTCTACAAACCCTGCTAGAACTGTGAAGTGAAACGAGCATCCCTATCTATTATGGTAGTACGTGGAACCCCGTGTAGTTATATGATCTCATAGACATACAATATCCCCTTCTCATACAATGATAAAGTCTATTGAATAGGAATGAAGTGGGATGATTTAGTTAGTCGGTCAATGACTACCCCGATAGAATCACTACCCCATGGAGTCCTAGGTAAGACAAATACAAAATCCATAGAAAAATATTCTCATTTCCATTATGGGACAGGAAGTGGATGTAACAAGCCTACAGGTCTCTGATGCTCCACCATCACCTGATGACAGGTGGAACAGCTAGTGATGAAACAAGGAATCTGACATTTCATTCCATGCAACCAATATTGGCATCACATATCTCGATAAATCATCAGGTTTAGTGGATAAAATGTCCACTAGGAAGCATGTCACTCTTCATCAACTCCTCTCTCACATCTTCAAGAACCTAGATGTAACACCCCAAGCTTCCACGATACGCTTCTCTTTGAATAATATAGTAGCATGCGTTTTACGCAACTTCGAGTTCTAACACGCACCACAACCCATCAAACTAGCAGTTATGAATAGTAATATCCACATTTGGAAATTTTATAAATTTTATCTCCTAAAATAGAATTTGTTTTTGGATTCTGAATATCTAATTTATCCTAGGGTGAAAATTTGGTATTTTTCTAAAAACAATCAATTTTTGATGAATAGTGAAAACACTGAGTCATAGTTTAAAACTGAATATTTATTTAAATAATTATTCATTTTATTTAAATTTATTTTAGGTCAAAATAGATACATAATACATATATAAGTTCAATGTAATTAATTGTAGTTAGTTTATAATAATTTTAGATATATTAAAATTTTATTAAACTTTTCACCGTCTTTTTCCCACCTCCTAGAAGAATTTGGAAATTCATATAAAACATAATTTTACCTCTTCTATGAGTGGAATTTCGAAAATCCAAGAGACAGAGTTAATATCAAAGGATAAAATGTGGTTCAATAAGATAAAAATAATTTTTGGTGAATAGTAACTTTTTTACTTTTATTTACCACGGTTAAAAGTAAATAGGGTAATTAAGGGTAAAAATGATATTAATATTACCCTAACACATGTAATAATTCTATTGGACAAGTGTATCTTGACCAAAAACAACCTTAGGAATAAATATTATCATTTAGGTCCACTTGGATTAGATTAGGACATTTATTATTATTTAATTCAAAGAAGAGTTAAAAGAGATAAAATCAAAGTTTAATAACTAAAACATTTTTAATATAGGGTTATACGTAAGATAAATTCTATTACAAATATTAATTATAAAGATAAAAAGATTTCCAACATAATGGTATTTTATTTTTAATTTTTAGACATTCAATAATTTAATTTATTTATGACACAATGGTGGTGCAGTAATTACCTAATTAATGAAATATTAAAATTATTGATATTACAAATATCAAAATAAAAGTAATTTGAGACTTTTTATGAATTAAAATAATTTTATAGTATAATATGACATATTATAAATTGTTATATAAATATTTTTTGAAGTAATAATGTTGTTACGAAATTATCAAAAACAAAATACCCAATAGTGTCAAAAATGACATAAAAGAGTTTTTAAAACAAATATTATATTATTAATTGATATTCTATTCCTAAAAATATAAGGTTCAAAAAACGGACTTATATAATGATAGTTTTATCATTAATAGACCACTTGGGGGTGGCTTGGAGGTATATAATAAGTTTATTAACAATATAATTATAAAAATACAAAGAGACATGGTAAATGTCAAACTATTTAACTAAGAGTTAAATATAAATGAAAAGGTTAATATAGTGACCCAAACCTGTCTAAAATCTATTTTTTGAAAGGATTTCGACCCATACCCACCTTAACCTTTAAATAATCCACTTTTTTCCATTAGAAACCGAATATGAATTTATTATAAAATAATATTTCTAGCTTTTCCAAGGTGCCCCTCACCCCTCTTATAAAAGGGCACTCACCCATCCCTCTAATTCACAACTTCAAAGCCTTTTGTCTCAGAAAAAACCTGCACAAATATTCTCTAAACTTCTTTCATTTCAACTTAGAGGACATATTTTGATCATAAATCCTACCTACGGAGCCCTTTTGATCAAATCAAAAGGAAGAACCCAAAGAAGAGGTAATGTTTTCAAAACCGTCTTTCAAGTTCCTTTTTCTCAACTTCTTCTTTCTTTGTTATTTCCATTCTAAAATAATAACTCCAATATATAATATATACTATGATGTTATTATAAATATGGTACATACATATTCATTATTCTATCCATCCTTTGAATGGCATGTCACCATACGTGCGTATGTACGGGTTACCGTCTCCACGTCGTGGTGTAATTGTTGTTCAAAACATTATTATTTTGATGGGTATGATAATGATGTGTAATTGATGTAAATGATAAATATAACATGATAATTATTCTGTATATATGACATAACATCCATTTATATATTATTTTAATATCAAAATAATGATATTGTCGCTCGTGCGTACGTATGGACAACCGTCTCCACGAACGCGATGAGATTCATTCCCCATCGTATCCATGCAAGTCTAATTCTCATTTGATGATTAAAAATAATGTTTATGGACTTTATATCATTTTGGATATGATTAAGATACAACCTATGGATACAAAATATGACTTAGGTAACAAAACATATAAAAGAAAATGAGTAAGTTAACACCCGAAACGACCATAATACTAAGATATTATTAACAAAGCAATGTTAAAAGATAATATATGATATCATATTAATATATATCATTCTTGTATAATTTAATAACAATTATTTCACCATTATACAGGAGTTTATCCTACCCTCAACAAAGGAAAATTACAAGGTAAGGGTTTATTTCACAATCTCTTCATTATCCGAGGTTGTTTATATGTAATTATCTACTGGGACCTCTTTATCATCCACATCCATGTTTCTCAAAAATATATTTCAAATCATTATTACTATTTTACAGACTATGTGTGAAATCCATTTATACCATTTTTTACTTTTTATAAGATGTTTATAAAGGATTCTTTCTTTCTTTTTCCAAACAAGGTCCTTTTTATCCTTTTCGACAGAATTATGTTAAGAATGTATTGTTTAATTTATATAGCGGGTGCGGCTATTTTCCACCATTATAAAATCTTCAAATCTTCCCTTACAATCTTATAAGAATATTTTCAAATTAAATGTTTTATTTTATAATTATTTTACTTTTAAATAATTTTAAAAAAATATATTTCTCTCAAATAGTTTTGATTTCATCTATGTCAACATCCTTTGATGGATTTTACGATTATTTGAAGTTGATTTATTATGATACAAAACTTCCATATTATATTGAAGGTTTTGTGATATGTTTGACTTTGCATGTGTTATTTTTTTACCATTCATGGTTTATGGATTTTTAGTTTTCATTTTGTATGCTAGTTTTAATACAAATGTCTTTGTTATGTTTAAACCTATTCATATGAGGAATGCATTGGACTTAATAAGTTACGGGTGGAGCCCACTATAGCTTCTCGATGCATCGGTAGGTCTCATGAGACAAACTAGTGTCTTGGCACAAGGCCTTGACAAAATCTTATTTGTAGTCTTGGCACAAGGCCTTGACTATGTGGTAATGATAGTCTGGCATTATGCATTCCATTATTATGAAAGTGGTTATTGATATTGCATGTGATTATTGGACTAGTAGAATATCCATGTGATTAAGTAAATGGAATTATTTTATTTTATATTTTCCATATTATGAAGAAGATCAAGTTTAAAAGGCTTTTGTTTTAGTTATACATTGCCTTAATGTTTATGTTTATTTAAGAAAGTTTCTGATATACTGTTATCCTTACTGAGAATCTGAGCTCTCCCCTTTCTTTGTTTTATTTTTCCCAAAATGTGAATAATTATTTTATGAATGAACTTCAAGGATAGTATGAGGGGATATGAGTGTGGAGACAATATTTTTTTGTAGTTTTCACTTTATGATGTAATATAACCTTTATGAATGTATATAGTGATTCCAAGGCTACTAAACTAATCGGTCTTTCGAGACATGATCTTTTGTGATCATGCCAATGTTATGTAATAATGCACCGACTTTTGGTAATTGGGGTCGGGGCATTACAGTTGGTATCAGAGGAAGTTTATTACAACCCTTGAAAACTAGATTTAGATAAACTCTGATTAGAGCACATAGACCTAAGATGGACTTTGAGGATTAGTATAGAATAACTTATTAAAATTTTGGTATTGTAGAGATTTTGTGAGTTTTCTGAGCAATAAATCACTGTCTGGATATGACCAGGTAGAGGTGGCTCTGGTACAGATGTACCTAGGGGTAAAACCTGAAAACAACACTTTGATATAGACTCAAACGGGAACCGGTGCACGAAAACGGGCCTTGCTGTACTATTGGTTACGACACTCCTGGGGGATATGCTTAGGATAATTCTCATTTTCTTTAGAAACCATTATGAAGGGTTTATGAGTATATACTTCTCAATGAAAAACTTATTATTATTATCGATTATATCCATAAATAGTTCAATTTATGTTACGTGTTTTACAAGTATGGAATTATGTATTTTGATTCATAAACTGATCTCGTTTATGCCATTGTTAGAAATGGTGCCTAGTGGAAGAAATGGAAACAATATCAATGCATGCTCTACATGTAGGGATTTCGCTCGTTCTCAAGATAATTATTTTGGAGCTAGTGATGTAACTGGTGCGGATCACCTAATCACCATACTGGGACAACTCACTCAGGTTATGAATAATAACCTTACCCGTATGGAGCACCCTGATCTGCAGCATGGAGGATCAATGTTAGATCGCTTCATGAGCCAACAACCACCAACATTAAATGGGAGTACAAATCCACTAGTAGTAGAGCAATGGATATTTTACTTAGAGGAAATATTCCATGACTTGGGGAGTAGTGAAAGGGAAAAAGTTATCATGGCAGTTTACTGCCTCACAAGAGATTCTGATCAACGGTGGTCATTGATTCAAAAAACAAAGGAAGATGATGATGTATCAAATATGGAATGGAGGGATTTGAAAGATATTTTCTTATAAAAATACTTTCCTCTTGACCATCGAGCATATATGGAAAGAGAATTTCCGAGTTTGAGACAAAAGAAGGATGATGATGTCGCAAAGTACGAGGATAACTTTACAAGGTTAGGAAGGTATGCTGGAGATTATATAAATAACCCAATAAGTAAGATTGATCGTTTCTTTTATGGGTTAAACCATTTCTTCGTCAAGATTTAGTGTCACAATCATTCTTGTCATATGAAGATATTGTCTCATGTGCTATCAAGACAGAAAAAGAATTTTCCAAGTCATACAACATTAAAGCAATACAATTGAAGTAGAGATATTCTGATCACTATGGAAATGGAAATAAAGGGAATAAGGGAAAAGTTTAATATCAATCCAGTAGTAAATGTGGGAAGAAAAACCCCGATACTTTCTTGAAGGGAATGGGTGTCTGTTACAAGTGTGATGAAAAAGGCCACCGAGATCATGATTGTAAAGGGATGAAAGAAGCTACTGATGTTCAGTGCTACAATTTCATGGAGATGGGACATTATACAAATGAATTTCCTAAGCGGTAGGGAAACATACCTCAGAAAAGGCTGAGGGATCAAGGCCAAGCATATGCTATCACTACTGCTGAGGTAGAAGCACTGAAAAATGTGGTGGCAGGTAATTTAATGGTTTCCTCAAGTTTAGCCAATGCTTTATTTGATTCTGGATCATCGTATTGTTTCATATATTCCTAGTTTACTAAGAAAATCAGATATTTCAAATTTGATTTAACAAGAGAGTTGTCAGTTAAAACTCATAAGGGAAGTATCATTCCTACAACGTTCTATGGATCTGTTCCCATTAGGGCATATAAATGTTCTTTATCTACTGATCTCATCATCATACCTATTATTGAGTTTCATATAATCCTCGGTATGGATTGGATTTAGGACCATGATGAGAAGATTTATTATAAGAAGAAGAAGGTTACAATTTTTTATGATGATGATAAAGAACACCTTATCTTTAGAGCAGAATCGTCACCACCTAATTCTTACCTAGATCCACCCCCAGTAGCTCAAATAAATTCAATTTTTGGGGAGAAAGAGAATGAAATAAATGTGGGTGTGGAAAAAAATGTTCAAATAGAGGATATACCTATTGTGAGAGAATATGTAGATGTGTTTCCAGAAGATTTACCTGGTCATCCTCTAGAATGAGAAATTGAGTTTTCCATTGATTTAATTCATGGATTAAGGACCATATCAAAGACCCCTTATAGAATGGACACTATTGAATTAATTGAAATAAAGAAACAACTAGAGGAATTGATAAATAAGGGATTTATTCGCCCTAGTTTTTCTCCATGGGGATCCCCTGTCCTTTTTGTTAAGAAGAAAGATGGATCCATGAGGTTATGTATCTACTACAGGGAAATAAATGCTATAACAATAAAGAACAAGTATCCCCTACCTTGCATTGATGATTTATCTAACCAACTGCATGGAGCTCAATACTTTTCAAAGATTGACCTTCGGTCTGGATACCATCATTTGTGTGTGAAGAAGGAAGACATTCTGTACACAACATTTCAAACCAGGACGAGCATTACGAGTTTACAGTAATGCCTTTTGGGCCAACTAATGGACCCTCTGTATTCATTGATCTAATGAACAGAGTTTTCAAGGAATATCTTGATGATTTTTTAGTGGTATTTATCGATGATATCTTGGTATATTCGAAAAGCTATGAAGACCATGAAAATCACTTGCGCATTATTCTGATGACTCTTAGATGGCATGAATTATATGGGAAGTTTAGAAAGTGTGAATTCTGGCTTCAGGATATCTCTTTTCATGATCATATTTCCTCTAAGGATGGAATCTCTATTGATACTTTTAAGACCAAGGCAATCCGAGAATGGCCAACCTGACGAGTATAACTGAGGTACGTAGTTTTGTTGGTTTAGAAGGTTATTATCGGTGTTACTTCCAGAATTTTGCCCGATTGGCTAACCCATTAATGGAGCTCACGTGTAAAGGGGATAAATTTGTTTGGGAAAAAGAGTGTGAATAATGTTTTGAAGAAATGAAGAGAACTTTAGTCAATGATCCTATATTGACTCTACCATCAGGGAATGATTGGTTTGTTATTTATAGAGATGCATCGAAGAAAGGACTTTCTTGTGTCCTTATGCAGAACGATAGAGTTATTTCCTATGCGTCACGACAGCTGAAGATTCATGAGAAAAACTATCCTACTCATGATCTTGAGTTATCTGCTATAATATTTTCTTTGAAGTTATGTAGCCATTATCTCTACGGTGAAAAAAGTGAGATTTATACAGATCAAAAGAGTTTGATGTATATTTTCACACAGATAGAACTCAACATGAGGCAAAGGCGATGGCTTGAAATACTCAAGGATTATGATTTCATGATACACTACCACCTGGGGATGGAAAATAAGGTGGCAGATGCTTTGAGAAGAAAGGATCATGGAGTTTGGAACAATATGAGAGTTGAGAGGGATCCTATTTTTATGGATCTAGTAAAGTTGGATATGGGAATAACCATGGAAGGTGAAACATCAATGCTTTTTCAAATTGTTTCCAAAACATATTTATTAGAAAGGATAATGAGTTCTCAAATCGATGATGAAGAGTTTCAAATGAAGATTAAAGTTGTGAATGATGGGAGATTGATTGACTTTGTGTATGAAGATGAAATTTTGAAATTTGGGAAGAGACATTTTGTTCCAAATATACCTGATCTAAAAAGTGAATTGTTGGACGATGCTGATAGTTCCAATTTCTCTATACACCATGGGAGCTCCAAAATGTATAGAGATTTCAAGGAACATTTTTTGGGGGACAACATGAAGAGGGAGATTTCTAATTTTGTGTCACGATGTATTGTTTTTCAACAAGTGAAATTTGGAATGCAACAGCCTAGAGGAGTCATGAAACCTCTTCCCATACCTAAGTGGAAATGGGATAATATCACTATGGACTTTGTCATGGGACTACCAAAGAATCCTTGAAGGAACGATGCAATATGGGTCATTGTTGATCGTCTTACCAAGTCATCACATTTTCATGCCATAAGGGAATATTTACCACTTGAACATCTAGCAAGAATATATATTAATGAAGTTTTGAGACTTGATGGAGTACCCATATCAATTGCTTCTGATCGTGATCCATGTTTTACTTCAAGATTCCGGAAAAGTCTTTAGAAAGCCCTGGATAATAAAACTCATTTGAGCACTGCCTACCACCCCCAAACTATTGGACAATCAGAACAGACTATTCAAACCTTATAAGACATGTTGAGAACATTCTCACTTGACTTTCAAGGTATGTGGGATCAATATTTACCTCTGGTGAAATTTTTCTATAACAATAGCTTACATTCAAGTATTCAGATGGCACCATATGAAGCGTTATACGAAAAGAGATGTCGCAAACCAACCTATTGGGATGACGTTGGTGAAAGAAAACTTGTAGGCCCAGAACTGGTGGAGGAAACGATGGAAAAGGTAAAGGTAATCCAAAACCACCTCAAAGCATCTCAAAGTAGGCAGAAGAGCTATTCCAATATCTAAAGGAAGGATTTGGAATTTCAGGAAGGAGATCATGTTTTCTTGAAGGTATCTCCATGGAAGGGAGTTATACGTTTTTCTAAGATGCAAAAATTAAGTCCCAGGTATATCAGACATTTTGAAATTCTATAACGAATTGGGGCTATAGCTTACTGTTTGGAAATTCCGCCATGTCTCTAGAAAGTTCACGATGTGTTCCACGTATCACTGTTGAGAAAATAAATGCCAGACCCAACGCATGTACTCACTTATGAGGAATTATAACTGGAACCCAATCTTTCTTATTGTGGAGATCCAATCATGATTCTTGATACAAGAGAATAAGTGCTGAGAAACCGGACAACTCGTCTGGTAAAAGTTCTGTGGAGAAACCGTAAGATGGAAGAGGCAACGTGGGAACCCAAGGAACTTATGAGGAAGAACCACCCAAGTCTTTTCATGCGGTAGTATTATAGATATTCCAAGGACGGAATTATTTGAATTAGGGGAGAATGTAACACCCCAAGCTTCCATGATACGCTTCTCTTTGAATAATACAATAGCGTGTGTTGTACGCAACTTAGAGTTCTAACACACACCACAACCAATTAAACTAGCTGTTATGAATAGTAATACCCACTTTTTGAAATTTAATAAATTTTATCTCTCAAAATGTACTTGATCTTTGGATTCAGAATATCGAATTTAGCCTAGGGTGAAATTTTGGTATTTTTCCGAAAACTTTCAATTTTGGATGAATAGTGAAAAACACCGAGTCATAGTTTAAAACCGAATTTTTATATAAATAATTATTTATTTTATTTAAATTTATTTTACTTCAAAATAGATACATAATACCTATATATGTTCAATGTAATTCATTGGAGTTAGTTTAGAATAATTTTAGATATATAAAAAATTTTATTGTACTTTTCACCGTCTTTTACCCACCTCCTAGAAGAATTTGGAAATTCACATAAAAAATAATATTACCACTTCTATGAGTGGAATTTCAAATATCTGGGAGACACAGTTAATATCAAGGAGCAAAATGTGGATCGATAAGATATTTTTTTTTAATAGTAACTTTTTACTTTTATTTACCACAGTTAAAAGTAAATTGGGTAATTAAGGGTAAAAATGATATTAATATTACCCTAACACATGTACTAATTCTATTGGACAAGTGTATATCGACCAAAAACTGCCTTATGAATAAAATATTATCATTTAGGTCAACATGGATTAGATTAAGAATTTTATTATTATTTAATACGAAGAAGAGTTAAGAGTTAAAATCAATGTTTAATAACTAAAACATTTTTAATATAATGTTATACATAAGATAAATTCAATTAAAAATATTCATTAGAAAGAAAAAAATATTTCCTACATAATGGTATTTTATTCATAACTTTTATACATGAAATAATTTAATTTATTTATGACAAAATGGGGATGCTGTAATTACCTAATTAATGAAATATTAAAATAATTGATTTTATAAAAATCAAAATAATTGTAATTTGAGACTTTTTATAAATTAAAATCATTTTATAGGTTAATATGACATATTAGGGTTGGTTATAAAATTTTTTCGAATTAATAATGCTGTTATGAAATTATCAAAAAAAACCCAATAGTGTCAAAATTGACATAAAAGAGTTTTTTAAAAAAATATTATATTATTAATTGATATTATATTCCTAAAAATCTATGTTTCGGCAAAAAGACTTATATAATTATAGGTGTATAATTAATATATCACTTGGGGGTATATTGGAGGTGTTGGGCGGAAGAAACCCCGAGTGAGGGAAATGATGGCAAGAGGGGGGGTGAATTGCCTTTTTAAAAAATTGATTAAGAAATTTAAATCAAAGTATAAATGCAGCGGAAAGTAAAGAGGCAAGACACAAGAACTTGATAACGGAGTTCGGCCAAAACCCGGCCTACGTCTCCGCTCCCAACTCAACCGTTGAGAGATTCCTACCGCTTGCTTTTCAATGGTTGTAGCAAGAAACCCACTAGGCTTTGAGGTAGCACTAGGACCTATTACAGCTTGCTTTTAGTGGTTGAGCAAGAACCCAATGCTTTTAGTGGTTAAGCAATAACCCACTAGCCTTTTTACGGGTGAAGGCTAGCTCACCGATCTCAAGCCTTTTACAAGGTAAGGCTTGTCAACCTTTTCACACCTTAGTGGTGATGTGAAACCCAAAAGAAAGGGAGGTTGAGAAAAGGGTTGGGGTTTGTAGGCACAAACCCAGTTATAAGCTCAAAATAAATAAATGCAATAAAACCCGTAATTGGGAAGACTCGGGCGCCAATGGATGATGGAGTTGATGAGCGTGCTCTCCCAAGCTTCTTGAGTGGAGCTCCTTGGATGTGGAAGTTGTTGGAGCTCTTGGGGTTCCTTGGAGGAAGTCCGCCGGAGGTTCGCCAAATGATGAGAAATGTGTCCGTAGGCTTCACAATAGTTCCGGTGGGTGTCCGGGGCTTCCTTGGCCTTTATTTATAGGCTAGGAACCCTTGGGGAGGCTTCGGAGCCGTTGGAGAGGTCTTCGGAGCCGTTGGGAGCCAAAAGGAGGTTGACTGGTCAACCCCAACGGCTAGTTTGACTGGCCTACCGGCTGGCCGGTGCAGGGCCACCGGCTGGCCGGTGCCTTGGCAGAGGAGAAGGCCTTTGGTCCAGGCTCCACCGGCTGACCGGTGGAGGAGCCACCGGCTGGCCGGTGGTGAGGCAGTAGCTCATCCTGTTCTGGCTGGGTGCCACCGGTCGACCGGTGCTGAGGCCACCGGTTGGCCGGTGGTAAGGCAGTGGCTCCTTCTTGAGAAATTTAAATCAAAGTATAAATGCAGCGGAAAGTAAAGAGGCAAGACACAAGAACTTGATAACGGAGTTCGGCCAAAACCCGGCCTACGTCTCCGCTCCCAACTCAACCGTTGAGAGATTCCTACCGCTTGCTTTTCAATGGTTGTAGCAAGAAACCCACTAGGCTTTGAGGTAGCACTAGGACCTATTACAGCTTGCTTTTAGTGGTTGAGCAAGAACCCAATGCTTTTAGTGGTTAAGCAATAACCCACTAGCCTTTTTACGGGTGAAGGCTAGCTCACCGATCTCAAGCCTTTTACAAGGTAAGGCTTGTCAACCTTTTCACACCTTAGTGGTGATGTGAAACCCAAAAGAAAGGGAGGTTGAGAAAAGGGTTGGGGTTTGTAGGCACAAACCCAGTTATAAGCTCAAAATAAATAAATGCAATAAAACCCGTAATTGGGAAGACTCGGGCGCCAATGGATGATGGAGTTGATGAGCGTGCTCTCCCAAGCTTCTTGAGTGGAGCTCCTTGGATGTGGAAGTTGTTGGAGCTCTTGGGGTTCCTTGGAGGAAGTCCGCCGGAGGTTCGCCAAATGATGAGAAATGTGTCCGTAGGCTTCACAATAGTTCCGGTGGGTGTCCGGGGCTTCCTTGGCCTTTATTTATAGGCTAGGAACCCTTGGGGAGGCTTCGGAGCCGTTGGAGAGGTCTTCGGAGCCGTTGGGAGCCAAAAGGAGGTTGACTGGTCAACCCCAACGGCTAGTTTGACTGGCCTACCGGCTGGCCGGTGCAGGGCCACCGGCTGGCCGGTGCCTTGGCAGAGGAGAAGGCCTTTGGTCCAGGCTCCACCGGCTGACCGGTGGAGGAGCCACCGGCTGGCCGGTGGTGAGGCAGTAGCTCATCCTGTTCTGGCTGGGTGCCACCGGTCGACCGGTGCTGAGGCCACCGGTTGGCCGGTGGTAAGGCAGTGGCTCCTTCTTGAGAGCAGATGCCACCGGCTGGCCGGTGGTGTGCCACCGGCTGGCCGGTGGTCTGGATTTCAGACCATTTGCCAGCTTTCTATCTTGGCCCAATTCCTTGGCCACCTGATTTGATTCCTATCAATCAAAAACACTTGAAACAATGTTAGAAACATAAGAGGGTGATTGTGATCATGAAAATTAAACCTCGAGGGGTTTGAGAGGTACAACAATCTCCCCCTATTTTGATGATCACAATCACCAAAACAATTAATGTAAAATACTGAAATTGAAAGGAAATGCTAAGCAAGATGAAAGGGATTCTCCCCCAATCAATCAAGAAATTTCTCCCCCTTTGTGATTATCAAAATAGAGTGGGGCATATAACTTGATTGAGGGAATCGAAGAAAAATTGAATTGAAAAATTTGAATAACAGTTTGAATCGAAAGTTTTGAATCAAAAAATCGATACTAACTGTTGGATATTTAAAAATGAAAATTTAATAGAAAATAGAGAATTTCGAAGCCAAGTGTTGAGTTTGAAAAAAAACTTTGAATACACAAAAAGGCTTAAAAAAAAATCCTAACTCCCCCTAAATAAAAACAATGAATCACCGGGGAGTGGTTTTTGAAACCGAAACAAATTTAGGCCCGGAGAGACTTGCCAATAGGGATTTTTCAATCCAAATTTGTTTCATGGCGGGTCTTCTCCTATAGAATTCGTCCGAAAAGAAAAAAGACTTTGGTTGGCCGTACCGGGCATTTTTGCAATTGCACTCATAGATTAGATGCCCGGATTTTTTGCAATAATTACAGAATTTAAAGCAAGAGCTCCCCCTTACAAAAACAGTGGGTGCATGGGAGGAGGAGGCTTGGTTGGTATAGCCAAGTCCATTGGAGGTTCGGGAAACCCTTTGTGAACCAAGCAAATTGTTCAAATTTTGTTCACCTTGGGTGAACTTGGCTAGGGTCTCTCTAAGGTCCTTGATGGTTGATTCCATGGAATCAACATTTGGAAAATTTTGGATTTTAAGGGTGAGTTCCTCCTTCTCTTTAAGAAGTTGTTCTTTTTCGGAGGAGAGTTTTTTGAAAGACTTTTTCAAAGCAACGAATTTTGAAGATAGTTCATGAAAACCTTTTTCTAATTGGTCTCTAGCAAATGAGAGTTCTTCATAAGATAAGTGATTTAAAGAATTTGAATTTGAAGAACATGAGGAAGAGGAATCGGAAGATGTTACCTCGTGAAATGCCATTAGGCATTTTGTACCTTGATCGCTCGAGGAGGAGGAGGAGGAGGAGTCACTCCATGTCGCCTTGAGGACCTTTTTCTTTCCTTTTTCAATTTTTGAGGCCCGTTTTTTGTTGAGTGGGCAATCGGGCTTGTAATGGCCCTTTTCGCCGCACCCGTAGCATTTCACCTTGGGCTCGGGTCTTGCGGTGGGTTCTTGCTTTCGATGCTTGCGGGATTTCTTCTTCTTGTGCTTCTTCATAAACTTGTGCATTTGGCGGGCGAGATTCTCCATGTCCGAGTCGCCACTTGATGATGAGGAAGATGAGGAGGGAGATGAGGAAGAAGATGAGGAGGAGCTTACTTGCTTTTGTACCTTGAGGGCAATGTTCTTTGGTGTCTTTATTGGTGTGCCCTCCTTTTGTGCTTGCCTCCTCATCGTAATCTCATAAGTCATGAGAGATCCGATGAGCTCTTCTACCGGCATATTTTTGACGTCCTTAGCCTCTTGGATCGCCGTCACCTTTGGTGCCCATGAGCTCGGAAGGACCCATAGGATCTTTTTCACCATAGTTTCTGCAGAAATGTCATCTCCAAGAGATTTTCTACCATTGCACACGTCAGTAAATCTAGTAAACATTTCAGAAATAGATTCATTTGGGTGCATGGAAAAAGTTTCAAAGTCCTGACGGTACATGTCCAATCGAGTATCCTTTACTTTGTTGGTCCCCTCATGGGTAACCTCCAAAAGTTTCCAGATTTCATGTGCGGAGGTGCATGTAGACACTCGATTGAACTCATTTCTATCTAACCCGCAATGAAGAGCATTCATGGCTTTGCCATCAAGCTCAAAATTTTTAATATCGGCGGGGGTCCATTTGGATTCGTCGGGGGAAGAGAGAGTGTAACCTTGCATGACTATTTTAAAAATGGGATATCCTATACTTCTCAAAAAGGTGGTCATGCGGGTTTTCCAGTAATTATAGTCGGTCCCATCAAAAAATGGAGCCCGACCCAATGAGTAGCCCTCGGGGGCGAAAGAAGTTGATGCCATCTAAATGGATCTTAAATTTGAAACCGGGTTAGGGATTTTATTCAAAGTTCCCTCTGATACCAATTGTTGGGCGGAAGAAACCCCGAGTGAGGGAAATGATGGCAAGAGGGGGGGTGAATTGCCTTTTTAAAAAATTGATTAAGAAATTTAAATCAAAGTATAAATGCAGCGGAAAGTAAAGAGGCAAGACACAAGAACTTGATAACGGAGTTCGGCCAAAACCCGGCCTACGTCTCCGCTCCCAACTCAACCGTTGAGAGATTCCTACCGCTTGCTTTTCAATGGTTGTAGCAAGAAACCCACTAGGCTTTGAGGTAGCACTAGGACCTATTACAGCTTGCTTTTAGTGGTTGAGCAAGAACCCAATGCTTTTAGTGGTTAAGCAATAACCCACTAGCCTTTTTACGGGTGAAGGCTAGCTCACCGATCTCAAGCCTTTTACAAGGTAAGGCTTGTCAACCTTTTCACACCTTAGTGGTGATGTGAAACCCAAAAGAAAGGGAGGTTGAGAAAAGGGTTGGGGTTTGTAGGCACAAACCCAGTTATAAGCTCAAAATAAATAAATGCAATAAAACCCGTAATTGGGAAGACTCGGGCGCCAATGGATGATGGAGTTGATGAGCGTGCTCTCCCAAGCTTCTTGAGTGGAGCTCCTTGGATGTGGAAGTTGTTGGAGCTCTTGGGGTTCCTTGGAGGAAGTCCGCCGGAGGTTCGCCAAATGATGAGAAATGTGTCCGTAGGCTTCACAATAGTTCCGGTGGGTGTCCGGGGCTTCCTTGGCCTTTATTTATAGGCTAGGAACCCTTGGGGAGGCTTCGGAGCCGTTGGAGAGGTCTTCGGAGCCGTTGGGAGCCAAAAGGAGGTTGACTGGTCAACCCCAACGGCTAGTTTGACTGGCCTACCGGCTGGCCGGTGCAGGGCCACCGGCTGGCCGGTGCCTTGGCAGAGGAGAAGGCCTTTGGTCCAGGCTCCACCGGCTGACCGGTGGAGGAGCCACCGGCTGGCCGGTGGTGAGGCAGTAGCTCATCCTGTTCTGGCTGGGTGCCACCGGTCGACCGGTGCTGAGGCCACCGGTTGGCCGGTGGTAAGGCAGTGGCTCCTTCTTGAGAGCAGATGCCACCGGCTGGCCGGTGGTGTGCCACCGGCTGGCCGGTGGTCTGGATTTCAGACCATTTGCCAGCTTTCTATCTTGGCCCAATTCCTTGGCCACCTGATTTGATTCCTATCAATCAAAAACACTTGAAACAATGTTAGAAACATAAGAGGGTGATTGTGATCATGAAAATTAAACCTCGAGGGGTTTGAGAGGTACAACAGGAGGTATATAGTAAGTTTATTAACTATATAATATAAAAATACAAAGAGACATGGTAAATGTCAAACTATTTATCTAAGAGTTAAATATAAATGAAAAGGTTAATATAGTGACTCAAACCTATCTAAAACCTATTGGATGAAAATATTTAGACCCATACCCACCTTATCCTCTAAATAATCCACTTTTTATCCATTATAAACCGAATATGAATTTATTATAAAAAAATATTTCTGGCTTTTCCAAAGGTGCCCCTCACCCCTCTTATAAAAGGGCACTCCCCATTCCATCTAATTCACACCTTCAAATCCTTTTTTTCTCGGCCAAAACCTACCCAACTATTCTCAAAACTTCCTTCAATTCAATATAGAGGCTTTAGTTTCATCAGAAAGCCAACCTAAGGATCCATTTTTATCAAATCAAAAGGAGGAACCTGAAGAAGAGGTAATGTTTTCACCACCCTCTTTCAAGTTCCTTTCTTCTTCAACTTCTTCTTTCTTTGTTATTTCCATTATAAAATAATAAATACACTATCTTATATATACAATGATGTTATTATAAATACTGTACATCCATATTCATTATTCTATCTATCCTTTGAATGACATGTCACCATACGTGCGTATGTACGGCTTACCGTCTCGACGTCGTGGTGTAATTGTTGTTCAAAACATTATTATTTTGATGGGAATGATAATGATGTGTAATTGATGTAAATGATAAATATAAAATGATAATTATTCTGTATATATGATATAACATCCATTTATATATTATTTTAATATAAAAAGAATGATACTTCCGCTCGTGCGTACGTACGGACTACCATCTCCACGAACGGGATGAGATTCATTCCCCATCGTATCCATGCAAGTATAATTCTCATCTGATGATTAAAAATATTTTTTAAGGACTTTATATCATTCGGAATATGAATAATATAAAACCTATGGATAAAAAATATGACTCATGTAACAAAACATATAAAAGAAAATGAGTAAGTTAGCACCCGAAACGACGATAATACTAAGATATTATTAACAAAACAATGTTAAAATATCATATATGATATAATATTAATATATATGATTCTTGTATAATTTAATACCAATTATGTCACCATTATAAATGAGGTTAAACTACCCTCAACCAAGGAAAATTACATGTTAAGGGTTTATTTCATAATCTCTTCATTATCTGAGGTTGTTTATACATAATTATCTACTAAGTCCTCTTTATCATCCACATGCATGTTTATTAAAAATGTATTTCAAATCATTCTTAATATTTTACATACTATGGGTTAAAGTTATTCATACCCTTGTCGACTTTTTATAAGATGTTTATAAAGGAATATTTCTGTCATTTTCCAAACAAGGTCCATTTTAACCTTTTCGATAGAATTATGGTAAGAATATCTTTTTTAAATTATATGGTGGGTGCGGCTATTTTCCACCATTATAAAATAATCGAATCTTCCCTTACAAGCTTATAAGAATATTTTCAAAGTAATTTTTTTTATTTTATAATTATGTGACTTTTAAATTATTTCAAAAAAATAGATATTTCTCTCAAATAGTTTTGATTTCATCTTTGTCAACATCCTTTGATGCATTTTAAGATTATTTGAAGTTAATTTATTATGATAAAAAACATCCATATTGTATTGATGGTTTTGTGATATGTTTGACTATGGATGTGTTTTTTATACCATTCATAGTTTATAGATTTGTAGTTTTCATTTCGTAAGCTAGTTTAAATATGAATGTTTTTGTTATGTTTAAACCCGGTCATATGGGAAATGCATTGGAATTAATTAGTGACGGGTGGAGCCCACTATACCTCCTCGATGCATCGGTAGGTATAATGAGAAAAACTAGTGTCTTGGCACAAGGCCTTTACAAAATCTTATTTGTAGCCTTGGCACAAGGCCTTGACTATATGGTTATGATAGTGTAGAATTATGCATTCCATCATTATGAGAGTGGTTATTGATATTGCATGTGATTATTCAACTAGTAAAATATCCATGTGAATAAGTAAATGGAATTATTTCATATTATATTTTCCATATTATGCTCAAGTTCAAGTTTAAAAGGGTTTTGTTTTAGTTATACATTTCCCTTAAATGTTTATGTTTATTTATGAAATTTTCCGCTATATTTTTATCCTTACTGAGAATCTGAGCTCACCTATTTCTATGTTTTATTTTTCCCAGGATGTGAAGAAGTATTTTATGAATGACCTACAGGGATAGTATGAGGGGATATGAGTGTGTAGACAAGATGTTGTTGTAGTTTTCACTTTATGATGTAATGTAACTTTTATGAATGTATCTAGTGATTCCAAGGATACTAAACTAATCGGTCTTTCAAGACATGATCTTTTGTGATCATGTGAATATTATGTAATAATGCACTGACTCTGGGTAACTAGGGTTGGGGCGTTACTCAAGATATGTCCACATAGATGCAGGATGTCATCTCTGTCCATTGACCTATTCGGAGGTGTGTTATCATCTGATATACTCTCATAGAGAACCAGACATTCAGGATCTAAAAGCTGCCTACTCTTCACCTTCTCAAGGAGGGAAGAGGAAATTGTTAAGGCCGATATGTAAGACTGCTCTTGACTATCATGAAACATAAGATGAAGTTTAAAAAAGAGAGCCATTAACTACCATTAATCACTGGCTTCCAGTATGGCATGCATTTGAGTGTTCTGAATCTGTGCATCTGCAAACACATTTCCTTTTCTATGTTTATAGGAAATCATAAAATCAATGAATTGAAGATATTTGACCCATCTTCACTGTCAGAGGTTAAAGTCACACTATGAAAAGATAAACTTTAGGGTCTTGTGATCTGTATAAACCACAAATTTCTCAACCAAGAGATTCTTTTTCTTTCATCATAAGGCATGGACAACTGCTGCTTGCTCGAGGTCATCCATCTGGTAATTTTTCTGGTGAGGCCTCAACTTCCGAGATATGTACGCAACTACTTTGTATTCCTTCATTAACACTACACTGAGGCTAATTCTTGATGCATTGAAGAAGATGATACAACCTTTACCAGGTTCTAGATTAATCATAATAGGTGCTGAGACAAGCCCCCCTTTATGCTCCGGAATGGATTTCTCACATTCTTCTGACCACATAAAGTTAACACCATTTTTTGTAAGCCCAGTAAGAGATGAATAATGATGTGAAAAGTATTATATTACCCAAGAAGTGGACTTTGTAAATCTAGATGTCACATTTAGCAAGCTTGGAATACAACTATTTCTCTCTCATTGTACTGAGAATGATATCAAGATGTTTGGAATGGTTGTTATGAGTGAGTGCATACAACAATATGTCATCCACAAAGACCATGATAAATAGTACAAATAAGGATGGAAAATCTTATTCACCAATCCATAAAAAAGGAGGGTGAGTTAGTGAGATCAAACGACATAAGAAGATACTCATACAGACCATACCAATTACGAAAAGCTATACGAGGTATGTCTGATGGTCTAACTCACACCTGATGATAACATGATCTCAGGTTGATCTTAGAGAACACATTTCATCCTTGGAGTTGGTAAAAGAGATCATCTATTCAAGTAAGTGGATATCAGTTCTTGACTATATGCTGGCCCAACCCACTGCAATCCACCCATAAATGGAGAGTTCCATCTTCCTTCTTAGAGAGAAGCATAGGTGAACTCCAAGAGGATGTACAAGGCCATATAAATCCTTTGGACACTAAGTCCTATATCTATCACAAAGGATCCTCATTCTCATTAGGATTCATCATATAATGAGGCATGGACACTGAAGCTATTCCTAGAATAAGATCAATTGTAAACTCTACCTTTATCCCATTAGGTAATCTAGAAAAGTCATCAAGAATGTCTTCCAAGAAAAGGTCTAATACTGGAGGGAAATTAGATTGAAACAAACCTTAATACTCCATGAAATGATTTTATATCTGGGAAGTCACTCCACCTAGCACCAAATTTTTCGGTCCATCTCTCCCAGCCTAGATATCCCACTTGCCTTTGAAATGATAATTTCTACCATCTAGTGATGTAAAAGAAACCCTTCGTCAATAAAAGTCTACAATGGTGTGAAAGTGGTCTGACCAGTCCATCCTGAGACTGACATTGAAGCATGTCATATAGAAAACAAAAAGATTCCACAAGAAATGGTAACCGCCAACCTTAAGGGGGAGTCCCTCCATGGGCGTATACCCTCCATTTTTATTCCCAATGGTATATCAAGGGTTGTTACACCATAGGGATATTGTATATCTAGTCTGAGACATTCCATAATATTGACATAAATAAAAGAGTTTTAAGGTGGTGGCTCAAGTGGAACCAACTAGTTACAATAGGTTGTGCCCCAAGTGGAACTCCTGGATGTAAGACTAGAGGTTCAGGGCCCACCATGTCTGGAGCATGGTCGTCACCACCTTCATGGTAAACCACATGAGAATTTCATGGTGGCATTGGTATAAAAATTCCAAGCACAAACCTTATAACAATATTAGAAGTAATAAGATGGGAACACTAATGGATGTTGAACATAAGAAGACTCCCTACCCAAGGAATACTATGCTATCTACTCACGTAGATGACTAGGTATCAGTAAGTTCTCTAGTATAAGTTTTATGTAATTTTTCAGTTAATTCATTGGTTCACTCCATTAACTTTCATAAATAGGACATGGCTGGATTAAGATGTGCAACCAATTCATTTTAGATTTCTGGATTCACTTTATAGTGGATAGTCATTTCCGATGAATCAGTGCCCATACAACTATCACCAAAAACCATTCCCATCTACTTAGAAAAATAGATTGACTTAGATAATTACTCATTCCAACCCATACGGGCCCATAAACCTCCGGAATTGAGACATGCAATCACTCAATTGATGCCAATGTAGTACAATTACAAGAAACTATCACAACATCAGTCAACAATCACAAACATATCAGGAAATAAAAAGTCATGAACTGAACCTATATGGAATTTCCATATGTCTAACATGTGAATTATAGGTTCCTATGATGATGCATGTAGAAATACTCCTTGCCATCATATTATCAGTACAAGGATAAAATAAATTCCCAATGATTAATAATCAATAACACCACACAACATGTGAGTCCCCCAACAGCTAAATGATATCATCTGTAATAGTAAAAAAGAGAAAAATAATTTCATTATGGGAAACTAGGATATTACCCAGAACATGGGTTTGTGACGCCCAAGCACAACTTATGACCAACTGCCATGCTTTCTTATTCTCCAAGCATCCCAACATCCTACTCTGTCATATGATATCAAGATCCATACTACCAATACACAATCAAGTATTGTAAGCTGCAAGCTTCCCTTTTTCAATACCTGCAACTAAGTAATTTACTCTGGGTACCAAACGACGCCCAGAGAGGGTCTGAGATAAATCTCACTGGGCCACCACCAACGATGTCTATAATATCTGGCCAGTGTAATGGAATATAATAGTGTGCAGGCATGCATATATATATATATATATATATCAAGAAGTACAAAATTTCAAAATAGCCAAGTACCAGTTTCAGCCCCCGGCTAGTGTCTGAACATATAACCGGTTTATTAATTATTCAATTACGATTTAATTTCAATAGGTCATGTGAGGTCTAGCCAACACTGACATCTAATCATAATAGTGTGAATAGTGAAGGTCCCAAAATGAAACAAGGAAACCAGTTAATGATATCCAGTGAGGGTGTTCCAGGGTAAAAACCAATGTAACATAGACTCACGGAAAGTGAACTCACTAGAATATAAGTCTAGCATAGTGGTAAGAGTGTAATACAATGAATGTAATCCAAGGCATTCCTCAATAAGGCGCCTACTGAGTTCAAGGAGTGCATCCAAGGTAAAACAGGGCTATGCATGGACTTCGTCGAAGGAGTGTATCCATGTCACCTACTTGTCAATGCTGGATCCAAGGAGTATATCTGAGGTATCCTATAATAAGAAGGGATGAAATGATAGTATACCAGGAATCCAAGGAATTGGAAAGAACCGAAATCTAGGTAGATATCAACCTAAAACAACAAAACCCTTAAATCAGAATGGGGTTTCCTAATCCCAAGGTATTCTCCTCTTAGAATCCATGCTAAGCATGATTCAGTCCATTTATATTTGATAAATAATTCATGTAATAATTTATTTGGTTCATGTCATTCCTTCCATTAGTGTGGATATATAAAGTAGAGTTTAATCTATTGGTCCAAGCCTTGTCTTCTATTAGTGTGGATACACCAATTGGCATTGAAACCATTTAATCAAGTCATAGTTAGTAATTAACGCATAATCAATTATTCAGGTTCACTCCACTACCTTCCATCAACATGGAAAGGGTTAATACATACATGTAACCTTTATTCAATCTCTTTTAAAAACGCAATGTTATATACATAATATACATGAAATTTTATAGTTCATATTTTACATTTAATAATTTTTTATATGCACATACCTTATATGGGTCATGGGGTGAGCATACATGGTACTTTTCATTATGAAAATATCATTAATAACACACCATTTATAATAAGGAAACTCACCTTTAGAATTTTCATGTAATGGCACACCTGAACGGTGTCTAAAACATTCCAAATTAGTAAAACCCAATTATGGCATAATCTTCAACATGAGGAGAATTTAGTTGTTGTGTAAAAAATAACAACTATACCCATATTTAGAAAGATAATAATCATAGGATTATAATGATTATAATAATGAAATGTTAATTTAATAAATAGTTCCCAAAGAAAATGGTAGGCCTCAAACAAATATCCCAAAATCAACTAACATTTAGAAGGAGTTATAGACCACCCACCTTTTGGTTGTACGATTCTCCTACTCTAGTATCGGCCCTTGATTTTACTATGATCTGAGTAGATCTAAGAAATGGTGAAAAATGATCACATGGTGATATCTAAGTTGAATGTGAAAGAGAAGAAGAACAAATAAAGGGATCTCGAGTACATATCGTTGTGCATCCAATGTGTCGAATGTAAGCTCGATCAGAAGTTGGATGAATAATATCTCTGATTCTAAGTTTGGATCTTCAAAAACCCCAAAATTGTGTGTGAAATAGGTCAATCACACAAAAAAACATATTAGGGGGGTATGTGGATGATTAATAGATCATTAAAATAATTTTAGACATTTTACGCATGTTTTTAACCCTCACGTGGTTTCTCTGAACAGTTTGTTGAACCGTGTGAAAACTGTGCAAGATGGTTCTGCCAAAATCTGGGTAAAAGGGTGGTTTTCATGGATAGGCTGCATGGTCATGCTCAATCCATGAACAAAACATGCAAGATTCCACAGTCCAAAATAACACAAACCGAATGGATAGAAAAACTATGTGCAATCCATGCGTAAACCATACAACTTGGCCTCAGAAAAGGGGGTTCACATTGTAGGCCACATGGTCATGTACAAATCATATGATATGCCACTATCCAAAATAACCCAAATCACATGGTTAGGGAACCCGTGTGCAAACCACGCACAAACCATGTGAGTTTTCCTGTTTTCCTAAAAGAGGTTTTCCGAGCTCCAAATAATCCCTATACACCATAAAAACCATTTATAACCCATTAGTCATTTATATTTGGTCCAAAGTAATTATTTAGACTGAAAAATAAAAGATCATTAACTTAGTGAAAAACTGGGTTCTTATAATTACAGTGTGAATATATAAAAAACCTGAAACCCTAACAAACTTGAAAAACAGATCATTCTATATCCCTAAAAATAAATTAAACCATTGATACCAATATTATTTATACCATACTATTTTAATTCATAATGATGTTCATTTAAAACATACAAATCAAGGCCTTGTTCCCCGATACTATACTTTTCAACTAAACTAAATTCAATATATTCTCTTATCATGGAATTTTCTAGTGAAAATATCTTATTATAGGAAGAGGAATACACCAAAACCCATCCTTTTTATATAATGAGAACAATTTCTACATTAAAGTGCAATATATTTTCAGTCTCCACCATTTAGATATTTAATTCCTATGAATACCCCCAAAGATTCAATCAAAATATTTCATACCATTACCTAAGGAACCATTAGATGGTTAAAACATGATTATCTATTAAATTCATAATATATAATGTCAATAAAATATCAATATCCATTATCATCCAATGATCCTCAAGTGTTCCATTAACATTTCCAATGTCAATATAGGGATTACATGATCATAAACCATCCTGATAAATAATATGGATGGTAAAATAATACATAGATAACATGATAATAATCGTCCTTATTTGGATAAAAATACTTGGTACACCAATAATTTTTTGTATTTCAATAGAATTTAATACTTTCTATGTTAGTATCACCCAATTTGAGTTTGGAAAAATGTAATGTCAACACCATATAAAAAAATGAGTATACTACTATGTAAATACATGTAAATACATGATCATAACTCATCCATGTAAATGATTTCGATGGGTTTTTTATTAATAAAACCCCATTATTATAATGGAAACCTATAAGTATGTTTATATAGATTAAAAAACCACTGAAAACAATTCTGGAACGATACCACCCATGTAGAAGTCCGGAATAGGATTATTTTTTATTGAATATTCCTTCCCCAAAATTATAATATATATATATATTTATTTATTTATATAAATATTAGAGTAAAAATAATGAAACATAAAATCTTTTAGGGGAATGAATTTTTAATGTGGAAATGGAATTAGAAGTGAAAACATAAAATATACATTAGAAATATTTTTATCATTTATTTAAAAGACAAAGTTATGGGTCACATCTAAAAGTATTTTCAAAATATGATGTGAAAAATCATTTAGAAATTTTATAAAAATATACAAAAATAATAGATACTTGAAAATGAAATAAATCATATATTAGAAAATTTTCACCAAAAACATATTATTCTGAAAGAATTTTTTTAAATACTTGAAATTTCTTTTGTATAAAATCCACATTGTGAAACAGAGTAAAAAAAACGTCTTTTAAATAAAAACAAAATTTTCTAAAATAATATTATATTGTATCATAAAAAAATATATATATGGTTGGAGGATACAATCATGGGAGACAGATTATCATGATAAAACATTACTACTCAAAGAAGGGTATTTGAGTTACCAATCAAAACATTCTAATCAGGAAACAATTGAATCAATTGAAACTTTAAAACATGATTTTATTCTTAAATCCCATGAAATAAAATGAATTTTATATAAATATACACATAATATGTGAATATGAGATTCAAATAAAATATGATACACAAAATTTGTTATGTCTAAAAGAATCCAATTTGATACTAAGAAAACCCTAACGACTTGAGTAATAATTTAATCAAACACCCTAGAAAAAGAAGTCTTATAATTTAAATTACAATAAAATTATCATAATTAAATTCATGAAACTATATATAAAATATTATTTTTATACACAACATAAATGATTATGGGTGTATACATACTATATGTATCTAAATAAATTGAAATTGTTATAGAAACCCCTACCTCTTGTACTGACTCCCACTAACATATTGTACACTTTTATATCAAAAAAATTGATATATTAATCACTTAGTTTATAAAAATTATAATATATGATTCCATTCATAATCATCATATAAATTTATTTTTTCCAAAACATGTTTTTAATTTCTTCATTGAGTGTCAATAGTTTTATTGTTTGTACTAGTTTCACAATTGTAGGGTTAATTTTTATTATTATTTCAAAGTTAATAATTACTATATATATAATATAAAAAAATATACATTCAAATATATTTTATAAATTTATACTTTATTGTCATGATTTTTTTTACAAACCATGATAATGAATTCAATGATAATCATGTTTCATTAATTAATAACGAATGTAAGGAGTTTTATAAATTAACAAGTTAAATGTTGATATAACATTAACAGAACCGATACATTTTTTACTTATTTATATCATACTAAACCAATATATTTTTTATCATTTCCATCCACGATATAAATTAATTGCATTGTTAAATTAGGTGGGTAAACCGATCCAAACATGAACATACCTAGATTTAAGGAATGATTATGATGTGGTTTATTTTTAATAACATTATACCAAAATCATATTGATCCTATTTTTTAAATAAATAGCATAATATATAAAAATTATAAAATACTAGATGAAGATGAATCATAAATGGAAACATTATATAATTTGAATAAATGATTAACCTATTAGAATTCTTATTTTAAATTATTTGATTAACGATGGCCATTTGATGACCACATAATTAACAAGATTAATATTTTTTCTTAAAAGATAAATAATGATGTCATAAGAACCATGTTTATCCTTTAATTCCATCATTCGGTCAAAGGATGTTATTTTGTAAAAGAAAATGAAACACCTATGATGTCGAGAAGGTAGTCATAACAATGCATGAAATGTTATTTTCTTCTTAATGGATGGGGTATATTAATAATCAATGATAATACATGTAATATAAAAACATTAAATCATATAAATTATAATATTATAATTTAATATTTTTGGGTAGAATAAATTTCAACGAATAAAAATAAGAATAAAAATTCAATAGTGGATACTACTCACTTTCAGGATATGGATTTTCCTTAGATGTCCCCTTGAATTTTAGCATCATAGGGTTACTATGTGTGAATAGGGTATTGTATTAATAGGATAAGGGTAAAAGAATGTTAAAATTGAATATATTAAAGTAGTTATTCAAATTAAATGTGAGTCTAGAAGTGTTGAACATGTTACCCATATATATGTGATGGAAATAGTCGGTTTGGGAACAACATTATATGTTTTCAATAATTCCATGAAACTATTCAATAATATATTTATAAAAAGTGGAGAAAGTGTAGCTAAAATTTATATCTCAATAAAATATTTGGAATTTATTTCTAGGATCATTTTATAAATTTTTTATGTCTTTTACATGATGTTAAACTAAATTTACGTAGTTTTACATTTACTTTGGTAATTAATTTCTATCCTTAGTAATTATTTGTAATGACAAATATTTTGATTTTTATTTTTACCTAATTTCATAATTTAATTTAATTTTTTGAAATCATTTTACAAAATAAAACATCTAATGTTGTGAAATATTACATTTATATTTAACATACATAATCACATGATAAATTTTTTAGAAAAATAATATTTTATTATTTAAATATACATGTGTATATAATAAAATTATAATAGTTTAAATAAATTTATTTATAATAAATTTAATAAAATGTATGAGTATTCATATTAAATCCCTAACCAAACCTCATCATTAAAATACCTGATTTAATGCATATGGAAAATAATTTTTATCTTAAAGTAATATTTTAATTATTAATATAAATGTTTACCATAGGTTGTCTAAGTACAAAAAATATTTTAAATTTAGAAAAATTATTCCTAAAATTCTAATTTTACTCTAAAAAGTATTCAAAATATTCATGGTTATGCTTATATAATGATAATATCATAGAATTATAATTTTTTTAATCCATCATTTATTCGAATAAAATTCATTATTTTTATAAAATGCTAAAAATGAATAATAAGTATATTTTGATACTAAGAATTATGAAAATAATATAATTTTATTAACTTCCAATTAAAAATTTTTAAGTTATAGTTTTTTTAATAAAATAATAAAATACAATGAACACCCAATTTTATCTGAAAATAAAAATTTTAAATATAAAGTGATATTATTCTTATTTCAAATAATTTAGAAACTATATTGGTGTAAAATAATTATTAATATAAAACATAATTTATCATTAAAAATATATTTTTTTAAATATAAATGATCTAATGAATCATTATTTGTAATTAAATAAATTATAATTCATATTAAATGTATTATTTCTTTTCATTATACATGTATCTGAAAAAGTGGTTGTTGTTATTCAAACTTTCTAATTTAATATCTTTGTTTTAATATTTGTACATAAATATTTATATGTTATGTTAACGTATTGTGGATTTTTTATGTTTGGTGAAACATGTGAAGTATGATATAAAAAAAACAACTTATTAAATTATAATAAAATATTAATCTTTCTATATGTCAAAAAAATGTTATTTGTACACATTTTTTTGAGCAGTGGTGTTATACTAGGGATAAGACTATTAGAACATGAGATGTTCGTTCAGGGAGAGTCTAGCTTTCTCAAAATCATTCTGATCCTGGAGTTACTGATGAAGCTATAATTTTCATATATTTTATACTGTATTTAAATGTTCTAATACCCACCAAAGTGTTATTTTATGGGAAATTGTCACATTTTTATGTTTTAGTGGTATTTTGAGAAAAAAATGCAAAAATGGCTTAATTTTGGCGTTTAACTGTTTTATTTGTCTTTATTATTTCGGCCATATAATTTTCTACACTGACCTGAATTGTGGAATTCCTTTTTATAGGTTTCCTTATATCATGGACCGAATTTAATCCTTCTGGAGGCCCAGCTCAATAAATCATTTGGAGGCCCAAAATTAGCTCATAATTCGGACCTTGAAAACTGTGTACAGATTTGGATGGTTCTAATGCTGAGCTATTATTTCTAAGATGACTGATCCAATGGAGCTGATATTCAGCAAGGAGCTGGAGGAATAATTATTGAAAATATTTCATTAAGGATTCCACGTCTGAATCGGCTGACTACAAGGTCTTAATTTCATGGGAAGTTGGAGTTGTGGAAGACGAAGAGTCACATGGACAGATTTAATTGTCCGAACCAAAAAAGTCATAACTCCATCATACTTGGACCCATATGGATGAACTTTCGTGGAGCGACGCGGACGAATATAAGGAACAAGTTTCAAGAAGGAAACATTTACCAATTCGGTCATTTAATGGGCCTAAATGTCTGTACAATATAGAGGACAGAATTGAGTCTAGATTTCTTCACCCATTTTCCCTATAAATTTGTACCTCCTCTCCCTTTTACAAGGATAGCCATTTCAAGGGGGAAAGGTTGAGTTTAGTTTTTGTAATTGATATTTATAGTTATAATATATATTAGTGTAGCTATATTCTTCTTCTGTTCATTTCTTATTTTCTTTCATTTCATTTATTTTATGTGTTTCTCCGACTGTGCTTCTTTCTAACTCCATGTTTGTGGAGAGCTAACCCTCACTGTTGTTTGAGGGGGGAAGTGGTGGTATTTTATTTTTATGTGATTTAATTATTTATCATGTTTTATTATAAGTATCAGTAGTGGTTAAATGATCGTGGTGATCGGTTGCCCCACTTTCTCTACTATTGACTTCTTCCTCCTCATTTATTATTTTTTCCTTCCCATTAATATCCAATTCATTCAAACGGTGGAGTTTGTATTGGGTATTGATGTGGAAGAGATTAGTCCTACATGCAGAGGTCTCAGTGTAGTGTAATAAATTTCAAACGAGAGGGTATGGAGTGACAGGTCTTGATCTCCACATTGAATAATCCATTGATATATAATTTGAATAACAATGATAATTCCACCATGAAACCCCAAGAACAATGGTTTTCTTCTTCTAACTTCTTTGTGTGTATTATTCCTTTTCATTGTATTTTTTGTTTTCATATATTTATATATTAATAATATATATATATTTTATACTTTTTAAATTATCCCCCCCCATTTATATTATTATTATCTTTTTAAATTAATTAGTTTATAATAGTGACAATAGGAAAATAGTGTGTGTGAGCGGCCTCCTTGTGATCGACCCTAGGGTTTGCCACTATGGTACATTATTAGGTTAATAAGAATATAATTGAATTGTGGTTCACGAAAAACCACTCACATCAGTTACTATAGGATTTTATGCTATCTTTAATATATAATTTTTATTTATAATTTAGTTACTATATGTATTGACATATAGTTATAATATTTTCATTTTATCAATGTCCTAAAATTAATAGATAAAAAAATATGTTTTGGGGGATGACAATGGCTATTGAAAATGAGGTATTCAGTGGGAACAAAAAGCCTTGAAAACCATGTGGACTCTAAGTACAATGTTATATAAAAATCTCAGTCTTAGAATATTGATAAACTAATGGTTTTCCAAACTATTTATTCTTGTCACAAACTATAAAAATCCCCACATATATATGTTTGAATTTTTTTGAAATCCAATAATATTTTTATGGATTCAAAATTTTAGAAAATTTATATATGAAGAAAATATAATTTGGATGTAATGTTTATAGAGATTATTTAAAATGAGATGATTTTTGGAGAATAAAATGATTTTAGGATTTGAGAAAAGTTAAATGGATTCCTTAATGGAAAATATGTTTTAAAATAAAATGAGAAACATTGATATTTTTGAATCGGTTTACTAAAATGGATATAAAATGATTTTTTAACAGGTTATCAAATGTTTCTTGAATAGAACATGTCTATTATAAAAATTATTTTTAACTAGGAATTTAAGATTTGAAAATTTTATGTGTTATAATTCAAAAAAATATATCACAATTTATCTATTATTAATGATATCATGTGTATTTTGTTTTATTTTTTATCTAGTGTGTCATTTTGAATGTATATTTCTTTCAGTTTAGATATGATTTAAATGTTAACTAATACTGATTGTGTTTTTTTATTTATTTTGTTGATGGATAATTCATCCCAAAATGGTCTCATTGGATCATTGAAAATTAGTATTTGGGGGGTATCCCTGATTTTGAAATCGCACATGACACTAATGATACAATCCCAATTTTTTACCATACCTAGACCATGAGTGGAGTAGTAGAGTAAAATTAATCATGGTTCATAATAATTCTTACATAATCATTATTTCTCTATATATGTAAGACATTAGAATTTATTGTTTACATTTGACCATTAACCATAAGTGTGTTGTAATGTGATGTATTGGGTCAATCCCATAAGTAATACGGAACATTAAATAAAAGATAGAAAATATTATTTGTCTTAGAAATTCCATCACAAGAATATTAAATTAAATGAAATCAATTTTCTATACTATGAAAAAAATAAATATAAAAAACTCTAAATAACTGTTATGAATAATAAAGAGAATGTAATTTGTTTCTATGGATTGTTTTCCATTATTTTAAACCATTAAACAATTATTATAAAATAAATCAAAAACCCATCATGATACTTATTAAATTATCAGGTTCTACCTCTAAACAAAACCAAGATCATCATATTACCACTGCACCTTCTCCCATAGAAATCCATAATTGTACAAGGGGAATTAGTTTCTACTAGATAGTTATTGGATTAGTTAAGCTCTACCTCACTCCCTTACTACACACAATAAAATTGGGTTTCAACCCCTAATGATTATCACTCTAACCATAAAATTAGGGGATACAATAATAGTTAATCTTGATATGGAACAAATTTATGATGTTCAACACACATTCAATTTTGAATTTATATGAGGTATGAATCCCTTTAAAACTATTCCACCCGCTTTAATGCATATAGAATCACATGATTGATGGGTCATTTTATTTGGGTGTAGTATTAAATGAAGAACCCTTAGATTTGAAAATATGTTTTCAGTTAAAATACTGTTAGTGTTTGATATATTGTTATACATGGAACCTCAAGTCTAAATAAATCGTAATATAGTACACCTTTATACAATAACCATTAAAATGAAAGGAATAAATATTAATAATTGAGTTATGAAAAATAATAATAATATTTTATATAATTTAAATGTATATATCAATTCAGAATAATGAAGAACTAATGTTTTAGTAAATTCATTTTATTCATTGAATACATTTTTTCAAAAAAAATTACTATATTTTATAAAGGAACCTTATAAATATTTTATATCATTTTATGAAATTTTATTATATTTATGTAAAATTATTTTTAAATAATAATTTCAATATTTTATTATGCTGAACTTATAGGATATCTCTAGAAATATTTTTTTTCTGAATATTTATTTTTTAAAAATAGAGGTTGTGCCTCTTTTTTTAAATGAAAATAAAATAATTGTATTCACAAAAATACTAATTTGTGTAAAAAAATTAATTTATTTCAAAGTTAAAGTCACACATAATATTTAATTTTATTAAAAATAAAATTATGTATCATTTAATATGAAATAATATAATTAATAAAATTTGAATCCAAATTATACTTGATTTTAGTATAAGTTCATTTTTTATTCAAGTCAATTTTTTTTCAAAAAAGTGTTTTTATGAACACAATATGTTTTTTATCAGAATAAATTAAATTAGACTAATTTGATTAATTTTTTTATACTGAGATGTGCAGATAATATATTGAATAATGATTTTCAACATTAATTTTATTTTTTTATGTAAATAAATTTAATTAAATTATTTTTTATTCTTTAAAATGGATTTAAAAAAATAAGTATTTCATACTATTTGTGTACCAATTTAACATTAATTTTTCTTGAAATAAATAAATTTAATATAATAAACTTGATTCAATATTTGGAATCAGAATAATTAATAGGATTTAACTTGGTAAAGTAAATTTTTTACCCATTTTGAATAATTGAAATTTTAAAATTATATTATCACAGTTAAGGTAAAAACAGGTTTTCAATGGGGGTTAAAGCAAGGGATAATTGGAATTTTTCCATAAAACATGTCTAGTTTTTATTGGATTGAGATTTTAACTTATATATAACCTTAAATTTGAATTACTACCGATTTTGAACCCATTTTCCATAAAATTTATGTTATATAATAGAACTATTTTATGGAATTCCTTCTGCGTCCCTCCCATCAATTATAAATAGGTGGCTCTTCTCATCCATTATTCCCAAAAATTTGTATTTTTTATATTAAATAATACCCACTAAAAAATTCTAGAATACCCACCTTAATCTTAGAGCTTATTGTATTATCCTAGGACCAGTATTTCAAGGCATAATGGGTATGCCAAATGTGGTCTGTCAAAGAAGAAGTATAAATGGTGACCAATAACATTCAATTTTATTTCTTCCAAAAAAATTTATGATCATATTATATCTATAAAAACATAATTTAAAATGTATTATAAATATAATTATATGTTTTTATGATGATGGAACATCCATTTTCCACCCCTTCCCCATTAAATAAGAAATAAAAGTATCTCTTGTGCGTGTGTGTGGACTACATCCTCCACATTCCCATAAGATTAATTTTCTATAGTGGTATTCTATGGGTGGTTATAATGATGGATTCAATGTTTATATATGATATTAATGAAATAATTATTCATATTTAATTAAATTATTTTTTCTATCTTCTTACCTTCATATCCAATCATAATGGATAAATCGCTCATGCATAAATGTGGACTACTACCCCCATGAAGTGATCACAATTATTTAACTTATACATTTTTATTGGATGGTAAAAATGATATATTTAATAAAAATATATGTTTTATATGATTTAATAATTATTATATTCAATTAAATTTCAATTTACCTTCATTCTTTTCTTTCCATCGAATATTGGGTTCATCACTCATTTGTACGTCAAGAATACCATCTCCATGAAGTGATGTAATTATGTTTTCATGACCCATTAATATGAATGCATAAAAATATATATTTAATGAATATATATGATATTTATAACATTATTAAAATTATTTATAAAGATTAATCAATTTAAGTTTTTTTAAATCATCATTATAGAACCAAAACCGACATGAAAAATGATGTATTGATACTCAAAATGATGACTTTAATAGAGAATTGTTAAACAATTGGTGTTGAAATGTAATAAGTTAATAATATATGATATTATTGGTATTAATATATTTAACATATATATATATAACATCTAAATTTATTTTATTGGATTTTGGATCACTTATGAATCATGGAAAATATAAGGTAATGGATCGTCTTAATTTCTCTTCATTGGGCCATGTTTTATTATTATATAAAAATTTATTATTTATATGGTTTTGTACACACATATAATTTATTTTATTAATAAAAAATTCAATTTAAATTATTTATAGGACAATATTATTTACAAATATAAAAACCACTTTAATTTAAATATTTACTACAGTTGTATTTTTTTCCACAATTTTTTTACATTGAGACATACTTTATAGTATAAACAAATTTATGTTTATGAGAAGTATATGCTGATCATTTGAATCTTTATATAATTTATAATTAATAATTCTTTTTTTAAGACTTAATTCAAATGATTTAATCCATGTTGGTTTTATTCCATATTTACCAATGTGGTAAGGGTTCACGGTCTCAAAATGTAATATATTAGACAAATGTTATGATTATACACATTTCATTTTTATAAGGTAAAGAAACATCCCATTTGATAATTTGAATAATTAATATCCTAATTTTTATGGATCCCAGTGTTTATTTTATTTTATTCCTTTTGTTGTAATTAAGAACAAAATAATATCAATCAAGTAAGGGTTTTATGTTATAATCTCATTTTCATCTAGATTGATTGTGATTAATTTATGATGTTGAAATTATTTGATATATCTATACATAATAAAATTTATTTTATTATAATATATTTATTATATATATTAAATTTTAACCCTTTCATTATAGTGTCTCAATGCACTCAAAATTATGAATGAACATATTTAAGAAAACCAACCTTGTTTTTTTCCTCTTTGACTAGGAATCTTATCTTTATTGTCCATATATTAATTAAAATGTTATAAATAATTGTATTAATACTATATAATTATGTATGAAATTAAATTTTATCTTTTTTTATCTTCTTATAAATATTTTTTAGTAAAAAATCATTTAATTTTCTAAAAGTTTTAAATTTTTGATTTTACCTAAAAAGTGAATTTTTTTAACATACACTGAATAAACTGATTTACCCATAGTTTTATCTTCCCTGTTCATAGATACCTCTTTAAAAAGTATCATTTATTATTTTCAAAGAATTATTTTTCCATAATATATCGAAATTATCATATTTTAAATTATTTATTTCTAAATGAATATGGTATTTTACTTAAAATATGTTTCGATTATTTTTAAATGGTATTTTCACCTATAAAATTAACCTTTGATGTTTATTATGTTTTTATATAGAATTTTATAATTATGATATATTTAATATTAGTATATATTTTTTATGATTATGATGATGAAATATTGATGAATCCAATTTTCTTTTCCATGGGTTTACATTTGATATAATGATTAATATTTTTATAAACTTTGTAATACATATAAAATTATTATGATCCTCAGACCATAGGATCCATTAGAAAAAAGAAATTTTGGTTCTTTTATAGACTAATAAATAATGGTTAAATTAAAATCTATAGACGGGTGGGTCTGTTATAACCTTCCAATGAGTTGTGCAATGACAACGAAGTTGAAAAAACCTACGAGATGATAGAATTAATAAACACCATATATAAAATTGAGTTTAATATATATATGCTAATCCTAAGGTAATATTTTAAATTTTATGGTTGATATTTCATTTATAATAAATTATCCACAATTTTTTTATTGGGAGTAAAACTTTACTATATATTTTTTTTAATGCTTTTTTAAATTCCATAAAAATGTTTTTTATGCTTCTATTTTTTTCTCATAGATCATGATTGATTATTTATGATTCTATAATCTTATGTATTATGTCTTCATATTGAATAAAATATTCCATAATTCATTATTATTGATTATTTACGTGATGGGTATGATTAATGTATGTTTGGATCATATTCCTATACCCTTAAACTTATATTATTCTTTATTATGTTCACTGATTCATATCTGTCATGTCTATTATTAATGATTATATAAGCTCATCCTTTGTTACATCTTATTTACCTATTTCATAAGGAAAGGTTCTCATTATAGTTTTTCTATGAAAGTTTCCTCTTGTAATGTACATTTTAGGTGATGATATGGATAATTTATGCACTAGATTTTTATGTATCCATTTTTTATGAAACTAATCCATTAGTTTTATAGTGTGATCATATTTAAATATAATGAATATTTTTCTAATAACATATAATAGAAATTTTTGAAAATTATAGGATGGTATAGTATGTTTCATAGAAGGTTTTATTTGTTTTTGAAAATTTGGATGAGAAACAATTTAGTGAATAACCTTTGATAATAATATGTATAAGACAACATATTCAGTTATTGTAAATAAAAGAGAGTGGTTTTACTATTTAAATAAATCCCATATTGTTACTATGAGTGGGATGGGATTTCAAATATATCAATCAAGTGTAAATAAACTTGAAAATATTTGGTCAATTATATCTCGTCCATCATTCTAGTATGTGTTTATTGTGCTGTTAGTGTTCACCTATTTTGACACTCTCTAGTGATATGCTTTGGTTAATTTAGTTTTTATTTATAAACCATTATAAAGGAACAAAATATATGGTGAAAAAATAACATTGTTAAAACCCATGGTGTATTGTATTATAAACAAAGTATCAATATTTAGACATTTATAAATGATTTTAATGATTACATGATTCCCCACTGTGAATATTATTATTCATACTATGATTTTATTTTCAATCAATAGGTAAATCTAAAAGGAATATTTCTAACACAAAATATGAAGCAAGAGGTGGGGATTTCCCATATGGGAGTAAAACGAAATAAAATATGGAATGTGATATTTCATGATTAATTAACTATATCATATTATATAAAGAAAATATTAAGTAATAATATGTTGAGTTCAAGATAATGGTTTATAAATGATGTGTAATGATTGAAATATTTATTAATTGAGATTTGGGAAATAAGTTTAAAAGTTTTTTTCAAAGATATTCTGGATATATAAATCCCGAAACATCTACGGATTATTCTGTAGTAGTTTTTAATTAGGGATTTTCTAGCATATATAGTTATTCATAATAATTAATAAATTAGATTTATGGGTTATGTGATATTTTTTTGAAAACACCTGATTGAGGGTTAGATAACCTTTAATTTTCCCTATATCTTGAGATAATAAATTTTAGTTGGATAAAGAGATTATTAATATTGATAATGTAAATTAAATAGAAATTTTTTACATTGGAATTGATTAATTATTTGATAAAATTTTTATTTATGATAAAGATTATTGAATTTTTTTAAATATGGAATATATTTGATAGTTTGTGAATATATTATTTGAATAAAGATAGGGTTAATTTCTTTATGAATATATGTTTTCATTAAGGTTTTATGGCGGTTCATGTTATTATCCAGTTTTTGTAGAATATATGATCAAAATAATCTAATATTTTTTTTGTTAGATAAATAATTACATTATGTTTGTTAGAAACTAATGATAAAAATATTACGCAAATTTTGTGAAATTATTCCAAAATATGGGGTTTTTAAAATCTTCTTGAAAATTTGGGACTGGTTTTATGGTTATCACTTAATTTAATTGTTTATGTTTAACGTTGGGTGTTTTTTATGATTTTTTATAAATTTATAAATTATTTCATTATATTAATATTTATCCATATTGGATAACTAATTCTAACCATTTTAGTTTTAGTAAATATCTAGATATGTAAAGAATAACTTTTCTTTCTATTATGGATCATATGATTCAATAAAATTTCATAATAGTGATTTAGAAATGAAAAATAAATGATAAATATTCCTTTTATAGAGTAAAAGATGATATATAAGTGAAAATCAGTCAAAACACAATTGAAAGACGATGTTTTCTTATGGGAATAAATCATGTAATTATATTTTCTTATATTAAATGGTAAAATAATAATATAACCATAGGAAAAGGTTCTTAAAAATAAATTTTTTTCCTTTGTTGAATTATTTTTGATTAATTCATGTTCATTTTCAGTCGTCACTACTTTATGGATTTGTGTTCATTATCATTCTCATAAAAACATTCTATATTTATCCTTATAATTTTATGGAAATTGTATTTCTCTTTAATGTCTATATTTTCACCTCCCACTGATTTTATCTTTATCTAAGCACCATATTATGTGTTATTTTAAGTATCCTTTTTGTTTCTCACATCAACTTTTCAAATAATGTTTCATTATTCATTTTAACGATATGGAATTTGAAAAAATTATTATTGAAATATTGCACCAGTTTTTATTTAGATAAATATTGTATAGATGAAATTTATATATGTTGAAGATAATGTAAATCCCTGAGATTTTAGAAATTTTTTTTTTATTGAAATAAATTTTCTCTGTTCGATGGGTTTTATTACAAGAAACCCCATGTCTAAATGAACCGTATTACAAAATTACATTATAACCAATCCATTAAATTGGAATGTACGAATAGTAATAACATATTTATGAAAAATATTTATTATTATTTTAAAAAATTCAAATGGATAAAATAATTTATAATAAATAAGTACTAAATTTTCAGTAAAATCATTTTGTGCTCGAAAATAGGTTTTCTTCAAAAATAATTTATTAAAAATTTAATTTATGAAAATTCTAAAAATATTATAAAATATTTATAATTTTTATTTCAATATTATATAATGGTGTATTTTTATTACATTACGAAAATTATTTATTGTTCTGTGAATTGTGATACATAATAATTTTTGTACAAAATCTATTTATTTTATTTAAAATAATAATTATGTTTTTAATTTAATCTTAGAGAAACATAATACACCTTAAATATAATAAATATAATTAATTACTTATAAACCATCATTATACATTATTTTGGTAGAATTTTCAATTTTTGATTCCAGGCAAATTTTCTTAAAAAAGAAATTTTTGTACAGTGTGTTTTTTATCATAATAAATAAAATTAAACTCTTTTGATTAATTTTTTTAATGAAATTTATATATTATATATTTTAAAATATATTTTTAAATTAATTTTACATTTTTTACATAGAAATATTTGGAAATTTTTTATATTACATGTTTAAAAATTCATTTTTCTAAAACATGTTTTTGTTGGGGTTTGAAAACTTATTTAAAATTAACTTATTTTAATTATATAAATTGGATATGTTAAAATGGATTTCATATTTTTATTTATTATAATTAATCTATTTTAATATTTTTAAAATAAATTTTGGTCATTGTGAATAGTGAAACACTAAAATTATGTAACCAGAGTTGAGGTAATACATTTTCATTTGGAGGATAAAAAAATATATGGGTAATGTTTCCCCCCTTAAAAATATAATTTTTAGTATTTTTAGGATACATAAACATTGTATTATCTGAAATTATAATACCTATACATTTAGATACACATTATCATTAATGATACCTTATTTAATTGAAATCCTTTAAGAAATTAAATGTATGTACCTCCCCTCAATAACCGAAGGGAATCTATTATCATCTCCTCATCTCACAAAGTGATCTGAATATACTGTAAAATCTATAATAAAAAACCATCCTAGAATCCTTCTTTTTATAATTAAACTTTTTTCTTCTCCTAATATCAATGTTCCATAGATTATGGAGTAATCCAATGTTGATCTCTTAAATAAGGGGTATAAATCTAAGCTATGACCATTCAATTTTATTTATTATTAAACATTATATAAACCTATTTATCCATAAAAATATTATTAAATTATTTCAATAAATTTCAATGATGATACTTGGATGATTTCCCAACTATTTACCTCCTCTTATATTTGAAATGGGAGCAAAAATTATCGCTCGTGAGTTCTAGATACCACATCCATGTAGGAATATAATTTATTTTCCATAACCATATCTCATAAGTGATTATAGATATGGATTTAATAATTTTATATAATATTTAAAAAATAATTATGATCATTGAATTATATGATATTATCTACCTTTTTACCTTTTAATCCATTGGTAAATGAAAACATTGCTTGTGCATACATGTGGACTACCATATTTTGGGGGAAATTTTAATTGTTATCAATTCCTAATTAATTTTTTGGTAAAATTTATATAAATATTTAAGCTATAAGATATTTTTTATGATATAATGTTTCTATAAATTTGTTTATCATTTACCATTATTTCGTTCATTCTAGTGAAGAGTAGTAGTGTCACTCGTGTGTACGTAAACATCATTATTTCCATAAAGTGATGAAATTCATTTTTCATCACCATGTAATATGAATAATAATAAATAGTTATATGATTAATATATATTATATTAATAATTTTATAATAATTTTATTGATATAGTGACAATGATCAATGCGAAAGGACAATAAATGCTAAACCAAAACATTACTTAAAAACAAAGCAGTTAAGAGTCAAAATTACTAATTTATTAAATATTTATTAAGAAAATGTTTTTGAAATTTTCTAAGTGGAACATATAAGATATTATAAGTAATAATATGCATTCATTATACAATTATAATAAATATTATTTTATATAACAAGAGTTTATATTTCTTACGAATCAATCTGAACATAAGGCAAGGTTTTCATCTCACTTTTATTTCATTGAGGCATATAAAAATGTAATGAACCAATTTATTATATCTATGGTGTATATACTACCCATGAATTTTTTATTAATAGTTAATTATTTAATTCTATGGATTTATTCAACCATAATATTTCCGATGTTTTTGATGGATTTCTATTATAAAATTAAAAAAGTCATAAGTGTTTGTCTTAATTTTTTTTTATCAAGTATTTGGTTTTATGAACCTATTTATTTTAATTATGTGAATATTATGATACTTTTACAAGTTATATCAATTATAATTAATAATTCATATTTTATAAAGTTATAGTCTAAATTATTTCATCTATGGGGATTTAATTCAAAATTTACCAATGTGATAAGTGTTTACCGTCAGAAATTATCTTCCTTGGTTTATATTTTATGAATATACAATTATAATATATTAGGTGGTGTATCTAATTACCCTTTGATATTGTTTCCCAGGGATATCATTATTTTCATGGTTTACAATTTTTCATTTTATTTTTTATGTTTCATTAGAATTATGAATCAAAAGTTGTCAAATAAGTATGGGTTTTATGTTATAATCAAATTTTACATGGGGACTATTTATACTCATTTTATAATGTTGAAATTATATTATATATAGATCAAAATATTAGTTATTTTTCTATATTGGTGAATTTTGGATATTACATTTTTTACCTTTTGATTTTCAATTCACTATGTACTTAAAATTCTAAAAGAATTTTTTTAAAGAAACTGACTTTGTTTTTCCTCATTGATCGAAAATATCATTTTTCATATCATGATATTCATAAAATATTTTAAATAATGTTTTTAATAATATATAAGGATTATTTAAATTCATTTAACCATTTTTTAATAAATTTTTTTCATTGGAATCAACTTATGAATTTCTGAATGAGTTATTTTTTAGTTTTTACCCAAAAAATGTTGAATGAAATTCATTTTGATGAAAAATTCAAAAATTGATTTTATTATCATCATATATTCTGTTTCATTTTAGGATTCATTAATAATTCAACATTTTTATTTTAAAATAAAACACATTCGATAATATTTTTTAAATTTTTATATTCTAAATATTTTTTTTCAAAATGAAAAATATATTTTAATCAATAAATGTTTCAGGGATTTCTATTTTTTATTTTCATATATAACAACATCCTTTATTTTTTATTATTAATTACCATATATATGATCCAATGTTACCAATATTGTTCTTTCCTTGGTTGTTTTATTATTACATTGTTGAAATATTTATGAATCATTGTTTCCATGGGTTAAATATTGATGGTATGAAAATTATTTTCATGATCTTGTGGCATACATATTACTAGATTATGATCATGTTACAAGTTAATCCATTATAAACTAAGGATGTGTGGTTCTATAAATAACCACGTATTGGTGGATATGTTATGAACTAAAGATTGGTGGGTACTTCATAACCCTCCAAGGAAATAGGTAATGATGAATGAGTGAAGAAACTCATAAGGGATGATGTAGTTAATAAACTCAAAAGAGATAATAGATTTAACAAATAATGTAGCTACTACTAATATAATTTGGAAATGACCAGGAAGATATTTCATTTGTTGGATTTTTTCCAAAATGATAGTCTTGGGAGTGAACCATGACTAAGGATGTGGTTTTCAAAGCTTATGAAAATTCTAAAAAAATATATGTGTTACACTTATGTTATGATATCATAGTCCATGATTGATTATTAATTACTTATCATTCTTATTTTATATTTATTTTGATTGAAAAAAGCTTACATCAAGATTCATTATTAAATGTATTTGACTAATTTTGTATTATTTTATAAAATTTTGATAGTTCTCTCCTACCCTTATACATATATTAGGCTCTATTATAGTGATTGATTGATATCTCATATGTTCAACCTTATTGATTATCTTTTCTCACCCTTTCTTATATTTCCATTCCCTCAGTTATCAAGAAATATTTGAGGATTTATTTGTTCAAAAGTGTTCTCTTTTGGAATAACAAAGTGATAGATGATGTGAATATTTTATATACCGGTTGTTTATGAAACCATGTTTCTAAAAAACCAAAATATTTATGGTTTTTGAGTGGGTCATACTGATATGTAATTAATATTCCACTAATATGATATAGTAATTATGTGTGTAAAATTTTGGTGTCTAAAATAACTATATAAATATGAATATTAAATCAAACTACAAATAAATATAATGTTCATTAATGAAAATAAACCTTACCTTATTTGGAAAATCAACATTTTAATACATGGTATAATAACACGAGCCTTTTACATATAACATTTAATTATTTCAAGCATAATTAACCATCAAAGTACAAGCCAAGGATCGTTATGTCTAAGGTCATGGAAGAATAGGTACATATAAAATAAAACATTGGACTAAAAAACCTCTTTATTTAATCTTTATAAAGAGCTTTTAACTTCCTTTGAGCTCTTACTTTTGCATATGGTACCCTGGGGAACACATGAACAAAGGGATGAGCTTAAAAGCCTAGAAAAGGAATGAACATAAGGATACATCTCAAGAACATGAGTTACGAGGCATGACATAATGATATCAAAATCATGAAACGTATAATATAATTTAATATAATCATGGTATAACATAAACATGGAATCATATAAATGTGGCAGAATCAAAAATCATATCTTTAGTACGAGTCAAGGCTAACCGCCAATCCCGTTTCACATCGCATCTCATGTGACTTAACCTTACCCAATGCATTGGAGCGCTATCTAGGAACACCCATATCAACATATTCATGAATATTATTGACACATAAATAATCTTCCTACATAAATAATCATACATAATCCACCATACATAGACATAAGGGTACCCATGGAAAGAATTGGGTACCAAAATCATAACATAAAACATATCCAAAGAGCGTATCACGAAAGTGTCCATGAAAAGAAGGGATTAGAACATTCATGGAAATTAATAGGGGAAAATAGGCATATAACATGGTAAGTGGTGTCAAATATAAGTGACAACATATAAAAAAATGTATTTTAGAAACATTGGCATTAAAACATTTTTGTGCGGTTTTAAAGAAAACACTCTAGAGCTTTTCAAATAGAGAAGTGGACATTCTTTAATATAAATTCATAATTGAACCAATAATGTTTTCATAATAAAAATACTGATTTTATAAATATATTGGTGTTTTAAAACATAGGATAGATTGCACTTGAAATTTGGGTAAAAATTTGGGAAGTCCCCTTAAAACAGGTTTGCTTATCGGAAAGGAATCTTTCAAAATCATGTATATCCTATAAAGTATGTGATGAAAGGGTATTGATATAAGATTATTGTACAACTAAACATAATTTATAATACTCACATAAATAGATAAGATAACACCATTTTGGAAGAAATATAAGGCAACCCAAAATAACAAAGAAGGTTCGGGTAGAATTCGTTATAATTCTATCGGCATGGTGTTGGGTGTAACCAAGAGGGATTGATGATAGAGAAATGGGGTTTCTCATCACTTATAAATCCGGAGGGAATTATGGGGGAGGTTATTAAAAATACTCCATCATTTTCTAGTACACATAAAATGGCATAGTATAGAGGACAATCTTGATTAAGAGAGAAAATGGAGAGGATCCCTTACCATAAATCTGTTGGTGTTCTCCACTTATTATTAATGACATGAATAAACAAATTAGGATTATTAATTAATAATTACATAAAATCTTATATATGTAATTTATTTATTATAACCATTTTTAGTTCAGTCAAAGCCTTTTTGATTAGTTATAAGGTTCGATTTCATTGTTAGGTCTCATTTGTTTACTTAGCTTTAAAAGATCGGTTCACTTATATTCAAGTTTGGAATATGTGAAAGATGAAATTGTTGTCAAGAATTAAAGTTATATTTTTTAGTACACATCCAGAAGATTATATTATTTTAGTTTTAATTAGGTTACTTCTAGTGAAGTTGAATTATTATACATATATAACCATAGTGATAACCGTTTTTGTTGATCGGTGGATTTGATTATAAGGAATGTGTTTTGATTTATAACTTAATTCCATTTGTACCAAATTATTAAAGAACCAAAAATAAGATATATATTACATATATAATAATCTAGTTCAATCATAACCCAAATGGTTTCATGACCAGAATTAAAGATAATAATAGAAATTGATAAATTGTTTTCCTTGAATGTGCTAAATTAGCACATCTCAAATGATGAATTCATTTATTTCAAATAAAAGGGTGGGGAAATGGGAGAAGATAATGAAATATATACCACTATCATGAAGACATTAAAATACATGTATGTTACTAGATTTATCATACTATTATGGTGAAGGGAGGCGAGGAATGAAATAAAAAGAAAAGAACTTAAAAGAAAAGAAAAAATTTGAAAAGTGGAATTTACCTCTTGAGACTTCCTCCATTGAGAACCTCTTGAGGGGAGAGGTTTTGGTATTATGAGTAGGATAAGAGCTTTTGTACATGGGAGAGTACCTTGGGGAGAGATTTGGGTAGAATTTAGAAAAGTATTGGAGCTTGAGAGGAGTGGATAGAAGAACGAGTGAAGGGGGTTTTTATAGTGGAGGAGAGGAGGGATTTAATGATATTATAATCCTTAAATTATTATTTTTTTCACAAGACAAAGAATAGTAAGTATTCAATGATCAATAATAGTAAATGAGTCTTGTGAATTAGAACCAAGTGGGATTACATTAGCATAACTTCATCGATGACTCAATTAATCCATTATTTAGCATTTATTGTGAATTATCGGATTCTACTATTCATAAAATATTCAAGTATTTCCGTAAAATCCCAAAAATTCACCCTAACCGTTTTTCAACATGGAGAATCCAAAAATGAAGTCCATATTTTTAAAAAAAAATTCTAAATATGATTATTTTAATATTTAATTAAAACAATAATTTATTATTAAAACTAGTTTTAAAACATTCATTAACTCATTCTAAACTATAGGTATATCGTACTTCCAACATGAATATTATTTTTATACCACCATAGGTGAGGTTAAAATTCATTAGGGTACATCACTATTCCTCATGGTATGTTACTATTCATTAGGGTAGGTTACTATTCCAAAAAATTATTTTTGTTTTATTAGAATCCAAAAAACATCTTGAACACAACCGTGTATGTCAAATTTTAAAAATTCCAAACACAGAAGTGACAACTTATGTTTAAAGTTCACTTATCAATTTTTAGTTCATTATTATGTGATTTTATGTCATATTTATAAGAAGTGAATTTCCATTAAAAACATTGGGTCGTTACATTCTTCCCCCCTTAATAAATTTCTCCCTCAAAATGTCATTTTACATCCTAGGCCAAAAATAGATGTGGGTACTTTTCCTTCATTGATTCCTCCAGTTCCCATGTTGCTTCCTAAAACTATTGGTTCCTCTACAACACTTTGACAAGATGGGTTGTCTTGTTTCATATAACCTTATCTCTCTAATCTAGAATATTTACTGGCTTCTCCTCATAAAAGAGATCATCTTCCAACTGCACCACCTCTAAGTTTAGTACATGTGAATGATCATGTATGTACTTCCTCAAGAGTGATACGTGGAAAAAATCCTGAACTCGAGCCATATTCGGTGGAAGTGTTATCCGATAGACCACAACTCTTATGTGGTCAATGATCTCAAAGGGGCCACTATACCTTGGGAATATCTTCCCTTTCTTCCTGAATCGCATGACTCTCTTCCATGGAGATATTCGAAGGGAGACTTTATCACCAACGTCGAAGTCCAAGTTCCTTCGACGGTTGTCAGCATAGCTCTTTTTACGACTTTGAGAAGGGTTGATGTGTTTCTGGATGACTTGAACCTTCTCTATCATCTCTTGAACAAGATCGGGTCCAAGTAGCTTTCTTTCTCCAACTTCATTCCAACAGGTTTGAGTTCCACATCGCTTTCCATACTGTGCTTCATATGGAGCCATATGAATACTTGATAGGAAGCTATTGTGGAATGATAACTCAACCAATGGTAGATGCTGATCCAATCTACCTTTTAATTCTAGAGAGCAAGTTCTAAGCATATCTTCAAGCATATGAATAGTTCTTTTAGACTGGCCAACAGTTTGGGGGTGATAGGCCATGCTGAAATTTAATTCAGTACTCAACGAATTTTGAAGCATCCACCCGAATTTAGATGTGAACCTTGGATCACGGTCAGAGACAATTGAGAGTGGAACACCATTTAGTCTCACCACTTCATTCACATATAACTTTGCAGGTTGTTCAAGCGAGAGATCTTCCTGAATATTGATGGAATGGGATAATTTCAATTGAGAACTCAACCTCTCAGTCAGGAGGAAGACCAAGCAACTCTTCCGGGAATACATTAGTGTAATCCCTCACGACGGGAATGTATTCATGCTTGATTCTCTCCTTTTTCTCAATCATTTGAGCTAGATATTCATGCTCATAAAGAAGCAATATCCAAATATGAGATGAATAATCTAAAGGATACTTATCTTCTTCCTTGCACTTGTAATGAATCGGAGGATGCTTCGGGATGTGAAGAGTAATATCCCTTTCCCAACAATTGATGTTGTCCTTGTTCAAAGATAGTCAATCCATGCCTGAGATAGCATCGAACTCCACTATGGAAATTATGACAAGATTTGTTGGGTGGTTTAGTCCACAAACATTAGAAGGGGAAGAGTTATAAACCATGGATTCAATAATTTCCCCATTCACTGTTCTCACAAATAACTTTTCCTTCAAATTTTGAGGTGGTTTTTTAATAGTTCTACTAAACTTTCAAGATATGAAAGAATGCGTAGAACCAGAATCAAATAGTATGTTCACAATTCTTGAATTAATAATAAGCATACCAGTCACCACATCATTTTATGGATCCACCTCAGTAGTAGTGATAGCATAATACCTTCCTTGTTTCCTTTGAGGTTGTTTCTTATTTCCTCCATCAACCCTCAGCTTAGGGAAATTGTTCGCATAATTCCCAAGATCCTTTTAGTTAAAACACTACACTACAGGCTGAGTCTTGATCTGAACCTTCTGTTTTTCATCAACATTAGCGGGATTTTCTTATCCCTTTGGCAGTTCTTGGCCAGATAACCAAACTTTACGCATTTGAAGAAATTCCTGGTTCCCTTGAGATAATAGCCAAGATGCTTCTTCCCACAATTCTTGCAAAGGGGAACATGAGGCTTCTTTCCATCATGAGATTTTTTTGATGAACCACCCATGTTGTTATCCATTTTCCGCTTCTTGTCACCGGGACCATGAGACCACTGAGAGTCTATAATATCCATTTCAACCTTGATGTCACAATAGACAATCTCCTCATAGCTGTCTAAGTCTCTAATTGCCAACAATTTTCGTAGACTCGGCTTTAGTCTTCTAAAGAATCGATCCACCATGCTTTCGATGTTCAAGAAGAAGCCAGACGCGTACCTTAAAGGCCTTGTAAGGTTCGCTTCATACGTCCCTATGGACTCATCTTCCTTCTTCTTGAGTCCAAGTAAATCTCTTTCAATCTTGAGATGGAGGTTTCGAGGAAAATATTTGATGAAAAACATCCTCTTGAATATCTCCCAATCTATGGAATCAATTTCCTATTGGGACTTTGTATTCTTGATCAGTGTCCACCACTGATTAGCTTCCCTAGCAAAACGATAGACTACCAGTACAACTTTCTCTTATTTTGAGCACTGGAGGATAGAGAAAATATTTTCAATGGAGTTAATCCATTGGTCTACAAGGAGGGGATCAAAATACCCGCTAAACATGGGAGGCATTTACTGCATGAAGGATTTTACGACAACTTGCTCTTTACTTGGAGGAGGGGGATGTTCCACCTAATTCAAGTTATTATTCATAACTCGATCCAGCTGAGCAAGTACTACCATGAAGTTTTGAGCACCCGCTTCCATCACATCAGGCATTTCATTAGGGCAGTCATTACATTTCCTATCACATTGGTTGTTGGAACGCGCTCTTCGATTTCCCACCATTAAATAAAAAAAGAATGTATAATTAGAGGTCTTGAATAATTATCTATTGATCCTAAAATGGAAACATTGAACATTAAAGGATAAACTTATAAAGAAGAATTACATCGTAACTTTTTATTACTTAGGTTTATATCTAGGTTATCCTCGATCTATTTCTTAACTTATATTCCTATGGTCTTTTTTTGTCCCTTAATAATGGTTTGTACAAAGATCATAAATCTACCAAAGAATATCCCCCAAGAGTGTTGTAACCAATAGTGTAGAAAGGCTTGTAATCGTGCACCAGCTCCCGTTTGAGTCTAGATCATAGTGGTGTTTTCGGGTTTTACCCATAGATACATCTGTGCCAGAGCCGCCTCTACCTGCTCGTATCCAGACATGGATGCATTTGCTTGATAAACCACTTAATCAATACTCACCAACATTTTGGACTGTTTACATATAATTAGTCTCATACTTAAGGTTATCACTATGGTTATCTATTCCTAACCTCCAAAAATAACTATACCATCCTCTGATACCAACTATAGTGACCCGAGCCTTTTACATATAACATTTCATTATTTCAAGCATAATTAACCATCATAGTACAAGCCAAGGATCGTTAAATCTAGTGTCTTGGAAGACTAGGTAAATATAACATAAAACATGGGGCTAAAAAAATATCTTTATTTAATCTCCATAAATAGATTCTAACTTCCTTTGAGCTCTTACTTCTGCATAGGGTATCCTGGGGAACACATGAACAAAGGGATGAGCTAAAAACCCCAGTAAAGGAATGGACATAAGGACACATCTCATGCACATGAGTTAGGAGGCATGACATAATGATATCCAAAGCATGAAGCTTATAAAATCATTTAATATAAGAATGGGATCATATAAATATGGAATCATATAAATGTGGCAGAATCATAAATCATGTCTTTAGTATGGGTCAAGGCTAACCGCCAATCCCATTTCCCATTTTAGTACGGGTCAAGGCTAACCGCCAATCCCGTTTCACATCGCATCTCATGAGACTTAACCTTACCCAAGGCATTGGAGCGCTATCTGGGCACACCCATCTCAAAATATTCATGAGTAATCTTTCCACATAAATAATCGTTCCACATAAATAATCATACATAATCAAATATTGATAAACATAAGGGTACCCATGGAAAGAATTGGGTACCACAATCAGGACATAAAACATATCCAATGAGCATATCATGAAAGTGTCCATGAAAGGAAGGGATTAGAACATACATGGACATTAATAGGGTAAAATAAACATATAACATGGTAAGTGGTGTCAAACATAAGTGATAACATATAAAAAATGTATTTTAGAAACATTAGCTTTAAAACATTTTTGTGCGGTTTTAAGGAAAATAATCTAGAGATATTCAAATAGAAAAGAGGAAATTATTTTATATAAATCCAGAATTCAACCAAGAAGTTTTTCATAATAAAAATACTGATTGTATAAATAAAATGTTTTTTTAAAACATAAGATATATTTCACTTGAAATTTGGGTATAAATTTGGGAAGTCCCCTTAAAACAGGTTTGCTTATAGGAAAGGAATCCTTCAAAATCATGTATATCACCGAAAGAATTTGATGAAAGGGTATTGATATAAGAATATTGTAAAACTAAACATAATTAATAAGACTAAAATAAATAGATAATATAACACCAATTTTAATGAAAGAGAAGGCAACCCGAAAGAACAAAGATTGTCCGTGTAGAATTCGTTACAATTTTATCGGCATGGTGTCGGGTGTAACCAAGAGGGATTTATGAGAGAGAAATGGGGTTTCTCATAACTAATAAATCCAGAGGGAAGTATGGGGGATTTTATTAAACATACCCCATCATTTTATAGTACACATAAAAAGGCATAGTATAGAAGAAAATCTTGATTAATAGAGAAAATAGAGAGGATCCCTTACCTTAAATCTGTTGGTGTTCTCTACTTGTTATTAATGACCAGAATAAACAAATTAGGCTTATTAATTAATAATTACATAACCTCTTATATATTTAATTTATTTATTATAACTATTTTTAGTCCATTAGAATACTTTTTGATTAGTTTTAAGGTTCAATTTCATTATTCAGGCTCGTTTATTTACTTGGGCTTAAAAGATCGATTCACTTATATTCAAGTTTGGATTATATGAAAGATAAAAGAGGTTGTCAAGAATTAAAGTTATATTATTTAGTTAATATCCACGAGATTACATGGTTTTATTTTTAATTAGGTTACACAGAGTGAAGTTGAATTATTATACATATATAACCATAGTGATAACTGCTTTTGTTGATCGGTGGATTTGATTACAATGAATGTGTTTTGATTTATAACTTAATTACATATGTACCAAAGGATTACAAAACCAAAAATAGGATATATATTAAATATATAATAATCTTGTTCAACCATAACCCAAATGTTTTCATGGACATAATTAAATATAACAAAATAAATTGATAAACAATTTTCCTTGAATGTGCTAAATTAACACATCTCAAAAAGTGCTATCATTTCTTTCAAATAAAAGGGTGGGGAAAGGGGAGAAGATAATGAAATATATACCACAAGAACAAAGAAATTAAATTACATGTATGTAACTGTATTTATCATACTATTATGGTGAAGGGAGGTGAGGAAATAAATATAAATAAAAGAACATAAAAGAAAAAAAGAAATTTGAAAAGAGGAATTTACCTCTTGAGACTTCCTCCTTTGAGAACCTATGGAGGGGAGAGGTTTTGGTATTTTAAGGAGGCTAACAGATTTTGGATGTGGGGGAGGACCTTGGGGAGTGATTTGGCCCGAATTTAGAAATGTCTTAGAGCTTGAGAGGAGTGGAGAGAAGAGGGAGTGGAGGGGGTTTTATAGTGGAGGAGAGTATGGATTTCATGATATTATGATCCTTAATTTATTATTTCTTCACAAGACAGAGAATAAAAAGTATTCCATGACCAATAATAGTAAATGGGTCATGTGAAATCCAACCAAGTGGGATTAAATCAATAGAAAATCATCTGCGACTCAATTAATCCATTATTTAGCATTTATTGTGAATTATCAGATTCTACTATTCATAAAAAATTCAAGTATTTTAGAAAAATACCAAAAATTCACCCTAACCATTTTTCGACGTGTAGAATTGAAAAATGAAGTCCATTTTTCAAAAATAATTTTCTAAATATGATTATTTTAAAATTTAATAAAAATAATAATTTATTATCAAAACCAATTTTAAAACATTCATTAACTCATTCTAAAATATAAGTATATCATACTTCCAATAAGAATTTTTTTTATACCACTATAGGTGATGTTAAGATTCATTAGGGTATATCAATATTCATATGGGTATGCTAATATTCATTAGGGTAGGTTACTATTCACCAAAAATTATTTTTGTTTTATTAGACTCCAAAAAACATCTTGATCACAACCGTGTATGTCAGATTTTCAAAATTCCAAACACAGAAGTGAAAAATTATGTTGAAAGGTCACTTATCACTTAGTATTTCATTATTATGTGATTTTATGGCATAATTATAAGAATTTAATTTCCATTAAAAACATTGGGTCGTTACACGTGGTTTCTAAGAAAAAAATGGTAACAAAAAGAAAACATAATTAAAAATCATTTATATTTTCTATATACTGTTTCTTCACTATCATACCAAACTAATGATCTCATATAATAATTTTTTATTTGTAATTTCATTTATTCAATCTTTCTAAAAAGAACATTTATCTATAAAACACCATCACAATCTGACAAAATCCCTTGATGAAAATATACTTTTCTTGGCTTCTAAAGTACCTGAACATCGTAATTTATAAAATTTTCATGCTTGTATTTCAAGGTATAGGTACAGAAACAGATATTTAATATTCATTAATTGTGAAACAATTTGAGTACTATTAGATCATAGAGGAACCCCTATGGAGGGACCTCCATTGAATAAAAAATCTAATATATCCTCATTTTAAACATCATGGAATCACAAAACGTAATATTCACCCCTGCAAAGATCTTGGACATGGATTGTACCATAATTTCCTTGAAATAAATTAAAATTCTGTTCACAAAACTCTTTCATTGCATTGTAATGATGGAATACTTGAAATGAAACCCTCAATCCAATTTCATATTATAGACCCCCTAGAATAATGTACAGTTCTGATACTAAACCATATTACCTGAAATTCCTTATGTAAATCATCTTAAACTACTGTAAAAATACAATATCCTACACTAAAATATATAAGATCTAATAAAACCAACATCTATTATAACTGAAGATACCCCATTACGAACCCAACTCAAATGGTTCAGCCATGAATTCCATTAATATTATCCTTATTTTCTTCTTAATTTATGAAACTATAGTTCTATACAAATTGAAAAACTCTAAAAAATACTTGGGATTTCCCCAAAATAATCATTCCTACAAAACACTAAAAAATAGATGAAAATAAACCTCTTCATTTAGTGGTTAAAGGGTAAATCTCGGTGGCCCAACCTTTACCTCTTCCCTATATCTATGGTGATATGCCTAGAATGTTATCATTCCTGATCTCCATTATAAACCTATATTCATCCTTAACTTAAAATAAAAGGTGGTTTTGTGGTATAGGATGCCATAACATAGTCCATATCGATTGACATATAGTGGTTATAGTGATTCTCTATTTCATATGTGTGGTTTCAAATAATGGGGGAAAGGAATAGACAGTATTGGGAAATCTATGATTTGAGGGAGGTGAGTGTAGTAGTAAAATGATGAAATAGTTGTTAGAATTAATTATTCCCCCTGATAATTTCAACCACGTCAGTTTTCCAAATGGATGGAACACTCGTTATAACCCAATAGGTTTCCATAGCATGATAGTGATATTTTTAAAGGTCATATATCTCTCCATTGAAATCCCATGAAACCTCTCAATTGAGATATCAAGATTAATCCTCTTGTATTTCTACCCATTTGAACTATTATTCACATATTTTTCACCATTTTGTTTCTATTTGTTTGTTGGTTCATACCTGTTATTGTCACTTTTCTAGTGGATAATAAATATAGTTTTTTACACCTATAAAAAAAGCTTTATCAAAGTCAAAAGTCCATGTCCCTTATGGAAACAAATAAATTTTTATGTAGATTTATTAAATTTCAATCCTACACTACCAATTTTTGTTTATTATTTTAATCCAAAGTACACCATTTCATATTAAACATGTCAAAAAAATAACCTCTAATATAAATTTTAAGACCATGTACAATTAAAAAAATTATCATTAGGAAAGAATATCGATAAAAATTAATATAATTGACATAGAATGTAATTATATCATTCATAATCATCAAATAACCACCCACATAAATTATTTTTCATCCTCAAGAAAAAAATGTAAATCAAACTCAAAAACAGTCAAAACGTCTAAAAGATAAATTTTTAAATGATTATTATCATAAAATAATATTTTTCAACAAAACAAATCACCTGAAAAAATATTCATTATCAGGCGTCACATAAAATTTTAAAACCAATGTAATTATCCTATCTCTTTAACATCATTCAATAATTAATTAAATATAATTCCAACTTATAATTTACAATACTATAATTCAGTTCAATCATCACTAAAAATACTTGATAAGGTGTTATGATCAACACTGTGTTTCTTCACTCTATCCATGGACTTGAAAGTGATATCAATCTCTACAAAAAATAAACAAAAAATCATGGGGGTATAACGATAAGGATCTAATTGTATTGAAGGCTCACGTAGGTTAGATAATGCTATAATAATTAAAAATTATAGTTTGAAATATAAATTTTAAACTACATATAGTAAAATTCATGATATTCATGAAATTATAATTGAAATTACTTCCACTATCATCTCATATGAAGAAGGTAAAATCCCTATACCATGAAATCAATATATGGGTACAATAAAATGAATTCAATGAATTACTTTATGTGATTTTTAGATTTTTTACATTAATATTTTTTGAATGTGGTTTCTACAGGAGTCTAATCTCTATCACAAAAATAATTTATCTTCAAGAAACTAATTGTAATAGTTATAACCTGGTTATTTATTATACAATTGTTATTTTGGTACTACCAAATACATAATCCATTTTATGGTTTTTTTAATTTCTATCTATTTAAGAGGGACTGTAGTAGAATAAAATGAAACATATAATTAAAAACATGATCAAATATTATAATGAAGGAACCCCCAAAAATTTTCTCCAAAATTAAAACCTCCCCCTTATCTATTTTATCTCACCATATAAATCATCTTGAACATCACACAAAAAAACAATGAATTTAGTATACAAAGATAAATTTGTCTCTAAAAATTATCTTCCCATATAAGGTTGTTCATGGATTATTTATGTTTAAAACAAAACAAAATGTTTTGTTGGAATCAATTCCCAATTTAATTAATAAAAAATAGTCAACTACTTCAATACTATTAATGTTGTTCAAAATGATCGTGCTTTGATAAGAAAATCAAGCTGGTTCTAGGGGTGGAAGGCATCACAAGTTCACTAAATAAATATTGTAAGAGAATGAATATGTATAAAATCATTGAGATTTCTATCAAGAATTACATTTTAAATATTTTTATATATCATTTTGTGTAAAAAATATTAAAAACTGGACTAATAATTTTAGATTTATAAAAATAAACCTCATGAATTAGTATTAAATAATAAATCATTATTAGAAGACACAAAATTTGAAAAAACAATCATCTGGATTTTATAAATTTCCACCTATAATATTTTCATTTATGGGTATAAAAAATTTCCACTTTCCATCATATGGAATCATATCACCTAGGTGAGGATATCTCTTAATTCACCTAATAATGATATAAAAATATAAACAGGGGGTATCCAATGATTCAACCGCTATGCTTAAACTAAACATTATTTTTAGTGGTTAAAAATACTGGTGGCTTGAATGAATTTTTTTAAATTATGGGTAGTAAAAAAACATTAAATAATGGAGGAAATATAAATGATCAATTTTTTTAAAAATTATTTCTTCCCCTGATCCTTGTTTGAGTTTATTATTATTGAAATCCTAGCATTTTATTTCACCCACTTCATTTGATTTCTATTCCAATCATTATTCATGCCACGTAATATTTGGATCTATAAAAACATATTATGTAACAAAATTATATAAAACAATAATTAATGATAAAAAATATATGTTATTGAACCTTATCCACCATGATAATCCAAAATAATATTCAAGTAATAATATAATATAATTTATAGATAATAATAAACAATTGGTTTCCGCTAAGAATTGATTTATTTTATAGCATTAAGATAGTTTTTTTACTTAAGGTGTAACATAATTGGATAATCAAACATTATTATTAGGTATGGTTATAAATATAATTTCTTGTTATACTAATTCAAAATAGCATACCTCTTTCTCTTACATATTAGATACATGAAAGAATTTTTGAAGGCTTATAGATTGTTGATAGGTTTTTAGAATTAATCATTAATTAAAAAACATAACTTAGTATATATATTTTTATCAACAGTTATTTTAATCTTTTACACTTCAAATATGTAAATAATTTTAAAAATTTTATCATCATAATCTTTTTTGTGTGTGTCAAGATAGCTTCTTTAATAATATTCTCTATAGGCTCCTCAAACTCCAGCCCATCCACTACCACATTACCCATAAATCATATTATAAACCTATAAATTTTGAAAACAATATCCACCTCTTTAGATGGTAGTGGTTCTCCGTTTTCCATAATACAAATTATAGTACAACCAATATTAAGATCACTGTAACCGGTCCCCTTCAAAACCTTCTGGTGTACATCTTCAAATTTGGTGATACAATGTTCAATGTATGTGGTTTTATATATGTCTTATTAGTGATTTTGAACTTATTATTTAATGATTTTAGTATATTTTTGGACCACACCTGTGTGGTATGGTTACTATACTTCATTGTCCATTTTCTCCCATCCATTGGACAATTCTAATTTTATAGTGTTATCCTTTAATCCTTAAACAGCGGGAAAGAACCCTAACTTCCAAAAAAGTATTATTCTTTATATAATGGTTGATGTTTTCATTAATTAAATAATAAATTCCCAATTAATTCATCTTTCAACAATTTATCCCCTTCTTCTTTACTCAGTTTTCGAGGTGTTAATTCTTATAATATTTAAATTAATTCCTAATAGATATTCTTCCCCACTACTCTTTGATCCCCACATTGTAAATATTCGATGTAATTTTATGTTTAAGTAGTGTATCCTCATTTTTCATGTAGTGGAGGGTATTTTCCATAAAACCATATTTTCAGTTCACTTATTTCAATATCCTTCACCACATATTCTCTTTGTACCACTTTAGTACTTGTTTTATCCTGCATTTTTCTCTCCTTCTCATCCACCATCTCTTTGGTGTGATCCTTTATTTCCATTTCCTATTATTCATTGAAATGTATAAGGGAGTAATATTCCTTTTCAACATCTAGAATTCTATTTAGGCATAAAATGTTTTGTTCTTTTCATTACATCTTTTGTACTCTAGCCCTGCAGAGTTCCATTATATTTACGTTTTCTATATTATATGAATTAACAGGTAAAAGAAAGACAGTTACAAGAGAATTTATTATTTTAACATGTTTTGAAATATTATTGGACAATTATTATTATTATCTGAGTATCATGTCATGATACTTGAGCATTTAATTATCTTTTTTAGTACCCTATCAGTGTTTAAATTGAAATCCAAGAAAGCATCCGTCAAATATTTTTTTGGTTTATTGCTCTTGAGCTTTTTTTTAAAATAGGTTCACCTTTGTTTCAATGATCAACAAATGGTTGAAAAAGGTTTCCTAATAGTTGAGAGTTCCTTCAAAATGACTGCAGTCACTATTAATCTAAATTTTGTTTTGGAATTAATTATAACAAAAAAAGGTTACAATTAGTTTATCACTTTCTTTAATGTGATAACCATAGTGAATTTTGTGTTATACATGTTGTGGACTATTATTGATGAATTATATTACTTAGTCATGTAGTAGAGTACTGATAGATCCACAAATTCATGTACAAACTCCAAAAAAACCTTGTTAGATAGAAAATAAAAAAACATAACAAAAAAATCAATAAAAAAGGACTATGAAATGTATTTAAAAAACATATGAATTCATTGATCATTACTAGTTTTAATTAAACCTTGAAAACACACCCTAAAAATTGTGCCTTAGATTATCAAAAATTTATCATGTTTATCATAATTAAAATATATACATTCCATTTTATAATTTTCCTTAATATAATAGAAAGGTAAAATTACTTGGTCCAAGGAAGAATAGTGTTGTCTAATTATAGTTTCTAAGATAATTTTTGGTTCTTTGTAAATACTTCAGATAGAAATAAAATTAACCTAAATAAATTAACTAATTATAAATTAAACATAAACTACGAAGGAGATATGTTATGAAGGATTAATATAATACAATTATTTTGGATGGATTTTTTTTCTCATTTTGTAACTATTTAACAACAGTCCTAAACTAAATCAATTAAATGTCCCGAGACATTGTTAACAAACTAATTCAAATTCTTGGAATAAAAATGAACTATCTAAGATCACTGATTTCTATATCGTGTTAATCAATAACTATCTTATGATCATTCAATTCTATTTCATAAATAATGGTGGAGTTGAGTTATTACTCACTCCCCCACTCCCTTATATGAAATTAGGTTTCTTTTCTAAATCTATGGTTTTCTCTCTAAGATATTTTTGAATATTATATTAATTAGTCCTAGTATGTTACTAATTAATTACAACTGACTCAATAGAAAAATTTTATACAATGAAATTTATTACACATTCCATTCAACCCATTGTAATATCAGATATGAATTCAACCACTCTTGATCGACAAATTGTCGACTATGGATGCACTAAAAACAGTAAAATATGGGTTAAAACAATTTCACTAAAAATAAAGGTTATTAGAAAAAATTAAAACACAGTTGAATTTAATTTTATAATTAATATAGGATTTCATTGTCATTTAGTGAAAAAACATGAATTAAAACAATATTAAACTAAAAATAATATCTTGTGTAAATAAAATTTGTGTTCTTTATAAACCAAACATTTTTATATAATCTAACCAATATGTGTTTTCAATTTTATTCAACCTCTCTTTAAATTGGGATAATTCATCAAGAAAATACATTCTTATTCCATGTCAATCCCCAACAGAAAGTATCCTTTTCTATGCTCCTAAAAGACAACAATGTATTATTTTAAAATATCTACTTACTTGTATTATATTTAAAGGTACTAAGAACTATGAAATATTATTCATAAATTGTTAAAAAAATATCGTAATGTTATATCATAATGGAGCACAAACAATGTAACCTAATTTATTGAAATTGTTTAGATATTTCCTACTTTAAAACTCTCGATAATTGTACCACAACATATTCTATTACCCAAATATTTGATCATCATCATTTAAATAAATTTCCTCACAATATAGTATAAAATATTATGCTTAATAACCTTGATGTAAGAAATTTTTTGAATCCATTTAAGTAAAACCTTGATCAAATTATTTATTGAGGACCCCCATGAATTAATATACACCTATATTGTAATATCTTATTACTTGAAAACCCATATCTCCATCATATTAAACTATAGGGAATCAAGGATCTCATTTATTTAAATTCTCAATGAGATAATAACACCATCATCAATTCTTTATCATGATCTATAGGATACAAATAAATCATTTTGTGTAACAAATAAATCCATCAAAATTATAAATATTTTGTTCTGAGTTCATGAAAATAAGGATACCTCCTTGTCACAAAATTAAATATAAACCTTATCTTTGAAAAAATAAATCACACATAAATAATGAAGGGAAATAGATGGTGACACAACCATATTAATTCCATGGTGAATTGGAAACACAAACATTGAAACCTTCACATATTCATTATTTGTGTTGTGATACTTCTAAAAAAATTAATTGATCAATTACTCCAGTGGATTATATTTAAAATTACCTCAACATATAAAGAAATATATATGGTGAAAGATATAAGCATGTAGTGAAAACATCTCACATTATGGTGTCTATAGAGGTTCTCAATAGTCGTTGTGTAGTGTCGAATATTAGGGGAGTGTTGTGATTGGAGGTATAATGAAATTTCTAAGAAGAGGGAGGTATAATTGGGAACATAATGAAAATTTTACCTAAAATGAATGGTTCTCTATGATAATTTCATTCAGCTTAATTTTTCCCCATTGTTAGTCGTCCCATGATATCCTAAGATGTTTCCTTATCTCTATTATGAAGATTTAATGGTTCAAGTACTCATCTCCAACCTTCATTGCTTCCCCAAACAAGATATTTATGCATCATCCATTTGCATGACTACCCATACATGTCATACAATATATTTTCTCCACCATGAGTTCACTCTATATTGATTTGTATATGAATGTTATTTTATCTTTCGAAAATGGATAAAAATTATAATTCTTATACATATAAAAACTCTCGTTCTTCCATGTAAAAAATCATAGTCCTATATAGAACAAATAGCATTAAAAGGTTATGTATAATATGTATAATTCACTTGTAGTTTCCACAATTATAGTTTTTTAGTAACAATACAAAATTTTACCCAAAAATTATCAATTAACCATCTAACATAAAAAATGATCTTTATGTGATAAATAGTTAATATAGTTATAATTAGAAATTAATATATAATTTTTATATAATTAATAATATATATAGATATATTATAATCATTTGTGATTTATCATTTTAATGAGTAATCGTGTTTCCCATTGATAATTGCAATTTCAACTGAAGATTATGTAAAAATTTAAGATGATGGTAAATTCATAAGAATTGAAATTTGAAGCCTATATTTGGCTACGTTGAGGGGATAAGTCACAAATAGTGGAGGATCATCAATCAATATGAGCTGTAAAAATATATAATATGGTAATTATTTATTAATGCTATTGATTAATGGTAATAGAGAGTATTGATCATCTTAGCGTCAAAGATCCATTTTCATTATTGATAGTGTGTGGTGATACCATACTATATCATATGTTTGTGAAAGTTATTCATTAAAACCACATAAAATGTGTTCTTTCATCTAGAATACCTTTTCTAGTGAATTGGTTTATAATGATATGATTTTAGAACTATTTTCTTATAATGTTAGGGAATGTTATGAATATGTAAATATCATGAAACCAATGGAACTGGAAAATGGGGATTTGAATGAATTGGGAGATCCCTCTTATTATGTTGCCAAGTCAACAAGAAAGAATTTGTCTCAAGTGTTTTTACAAGAAGATTAGTTTTTGAATTCTATTCACTCTTTATCATGTCTTAAAGAGGATTTTAATTTTTGAAGTTAGCTGGGAGAAAATTATAAACACTACATATTAAGGAATCATCAAAGGAAGAATCTCATTCCATATTACATGTCATAATTATTATTCACTGATCATTTTTTTGTGAAATGTATTTTTTAGTCACTAGTTCATTTTGGTATTTTAGAGAATAATATCTTGTTTATTTCAAATTATTTATTTTCCTCTAGCTGAATCATTCATTTAAATATCTCCATCATGGATTTAGGGTAATTTTTAAGATGGTTCAATTGATATAGATCCATCTTGATGATCCTTTATATTATATTTGACTTTATATGATTTGTAGATTCACATCAAAAATATATTTAATAATAAATTAAACACATATTTTTGGATGATTTATGTAATTGATAGATTCATTTTAAAGATGATATTTTTTAGATGTGAATTTGGGATGAATCAAATATCATCACCAAGGTGGTTTTTCTGTGTGATTGAATAATCCATTATGTGTGATTCCATTGAACTCAATGAATATGGACTGATTAAAAGTGGTTTGGCAGGGAGAATTGTCACACCCTAACATAATATATTTATTATGTAAATTATTTAAGGTTTTACAAAATATTTTCCATTCAACTAATCATAATCTAAATTATTTACGGTCTTGGGAAAATCTATAGATTTAGTTTTTAGGAGGACCCATCATGATGTTGGTAGGTCATTCCTTATCCAAGCCATATATTTCACATATGGATTCACAATTAAATTGGTTTGTGTTAGTATAGGAGTGTCACATCATGAATGAATATGGTCCATAGTACTTTGTTTCTATTGTTTATTGGGGGACTGTCTTGAACTACCACCAGGATTATTTAGGTAATGAATGTTTATTGATGAAGGATGGTCGCACCATAAACCTTGAATGTCTCCTGGACTATCCATGTTCTATATTTTTATTTTTCATTTTAATAAGTTTAAGATATAATATTTTTTTTCCATTGGGGTCTTTCATCCCCCATTCAACATGTATCAGATGAGAGAAGATCTCTTAGTGACCCTCTTTTTCAACCAGATTTAGAGATTGCTTCACTCATTTTCTTGGGATTTAACATATGTATGAACCCCACCACAATTTATTTATTTAATTGATTCAACCACATTACCATTCCTAGAGTAGTCCATAGAGACCTATAGAGGTGTTTTTTCTAATTTTATATTTGGGGGTTCAATTTTATAGGGTAAAAATTAAGTTTTTGGGGTGATTGATGAATCATTGTGGTGGGTTAAAACCCTTATATATAAAGTGATGATGTTGATTTAGGTATTTATATTTCATTTACATTATATAATTGGTTATTATATTCTTTAAATTTGTAAACTTATTTGTTTCTAGATTATGCACATTTTTTAAATATTATTGAATTATCACATAGAATAAACAATATAATGATTTATGGTTTAATTTCTAGTTGGGTTATATGGATTTCATCATTTATATTTTCATTTCAAATGAAAATTCAGGAATAAAGTTTTTTAAAAATTACAAACTTGATTTTCAATAGATATTTTTGTATTTAAAGGATTCTTTGGTTTTTTTAAATCTTATAAGAATAATTTAATTTTTTATTTTAGTTTTTTATTGAATAAATTTTATTAATAATTTTTGTTATGTTTATTTAACTAATTTTAAAGGTAATTAAAAATTTAATCATTTTCATTATTTCCGATTTTTTTCATTGACACTTTATATATTTGTGTTCTACTTATACAATTCCATTAGACAGACATTTTGTATTAAATGATCAAGAATTGGATTTTAAAATTATATATTCTTTTCAACAAGGTATCTAAATATGTATCAAAATTTGGTCTCTCAATTATAATATAAAATCAAGTTAGGTACATAAATAAATGAAATTATTGTGATTTGTACAAAAAATATAACATAATTGGTATTTTTTCATTATAAATGGTCTTTTTAGTGGGCATTGCATAAGAATATGTTTGGAAATTATTTTGGTTTTTTAATAGTTTCATATACCGAGCCCTAATTTCTTCCTTTAATAAATGTTTTTCATAAATATATATAACCTTTATGTTAAGTACCATAATATTATATTATATGCGAGTAAAATAATTGAGATTATTTTTTGTTAATTTTTGATATATTTTAGATAGGATCATTATATTAGATAGTGAGAGGAGTTAATATGTTTTTATGTGATTATTATTGGACATTATAATTTTTTAGATATTATTTATAAACTATAAATGATACACCTTCACATGTTTCTATCAATATGGGAATCCTTAGAATCTAAGTTGTAGATTATAAGATGTTTACTATATAGCCAAAATTTGACACATTATATACCCCATGTTATATAATTCTCCTTTTCCATAGGGAGTTCCACCAAAGGTTCTATCTTTGAGAATCCAGATTGTTATGGTGAAGGAATTCATCAATATGCTGATATATGGATCCACATAAGTACATTAATGATCATCTCATGGAATTATTGAGAATATTCCATGATTATGTATTTATTTTCATCTACTTTTAATTAAATTTTAACTTTTGATATTGTTTTAATTTTATTATTATAGATCCACTAGGGAATTTTTTTTCATAGTGTTTCATTAATAGTAGATTGGAAATAAACTTATATCATTGGGCTACTTATTAGTGCTTTTCTTAATTCATTACTGATTAGATACTTGACATGTTCTATTATTTAGTGATGTATATTTTTTATTTTTTATTTGTCTCAACCTATATAATTTAATAGTTTTTTAGTATTCTATTATATGGTTTCTATATGTAGATTTAGAATATATTGATTTCAATAATTGATTTAAGAATGAGATTCATGAAAGAATATCTATAATGTATTTTAAAATCATGATTCAGGTTTTAAAATTGGATTTTGGACACAAATTATGTTCATTATCATTAAAATATAAAAATATATTTTTATATATTAATATTCAATATAGATTTTATAGACGGTTAGGTATTGAAAATTCATCAAAACTTTGGTGAAATACTATTGAGATAATAGTTCAGACCCTACTTACACCTATATGAGTATGTATACTTAGTGTCCTTTTTGCAGAATAGGGATCTAGGTATGGACTCTCAAGGAGAGGGTTGATCTCGATTGTAGATAGATAGTCTCATGAGTTCACAAAGATATTATTGGTTAATATTATGATTTTTTATTTTTTATCGTGGATATATCCGCCATAATTTATCATTCATTATATTGTTATTTCTATCACACTTCAAATATTTTTTGGAAATCAATGATTTTATAGAAATTTTATATATGCTTTTTCATATTTTAAATCATTCTTATATATATTTCATGATCATCTACTATATAAAATCTCAATACAGATTTCATGGTAGAATTATCCTACTTGGTAAGTATTATTTATTTATAGAAACAAATCATAATGGTTTTAATTGGATTATTTTTAATAGTTTATGGACAATGTGGACTAGGAGAAACCTTTTTTCCATTCCATATGCTGAGTCAGATGCTCAGTCCATGGTGTCCATTTTTGTTTATGACAATGACTATGAATGAAAATTATTTGCAACAATATTGAATGTTTTTATTAAAAAAATATTATTTTTCCTATAAAAAATATTCATAACTGAATTGTATCATTAAAGAAATTAATATGAAATAATGAAAAAATAGTTTTTATTGCAATGAAATTTGAATCACAATTTATAACATCCAATATATGTTTATAAATTCAATATATTATCTTACCTTTTTTATTTTATTCTTTAAATTCATTTTTATTCATAAATATTTTCAAATAAATTTGTGATTCATGTTTTCATCATTATATATTCATAACACATTTGGTATACACCCAACTATATATTACTATTCACTAAAAATAAATCATTTTTAGAAAAATACCATAAAATATTATGAATATAATTTTCAAATAATTTCTATAAAATAAGTTCAATTTTATGAAAATAAATTTATAAAATAGATTATTATAATATTAGAACATTAATATAAATATTATAGAATTTTCTAAATACATTGAAATGATTTATTATTTATTTAAAATAAAATATGTTGATTTTTATAATTTTTAAAAATCATTTTTTAAGATTTATATTTACATTATTAATATAATATCAGCATTTTTATTATATATTTTTGTATTCACATTGACCGGTTTCTATTAACAATGTTTAGTTACTTTTCTAAACCAAAATATAACAACTAATTTTCTTATAAATTCATCATATATACAATTAATATCATTAATTATTATATATATATATATTTAAAAAAATATAAAATTCAAATAATCTATTTATATAATTTATTTGATTTTTATAGTTTTATTAGGGGTGACAATTCTGGGATACAATAATGCATAAGAATTTCAAATTCTAGTTATATTATTTACATGTGTTTATTATCAAATTATTTGGTATTAAATTTTATATTGTGTGTTTTTATGCATATGAAATGTCCTATATTATTTCACTATAATAATATATTTTTTGTTATGTGTTTCATCTGTTTTATTCAATAGATGACATCTAAATCTTACACCCATGAATATTTAAGAGTAAAATATAAGATGGTAATGACTTTTCCTTTATATCTCATTTTTCATGTAATGAACATATATATTTGGTGGATGATAATTGACTAAAAAATACATATATAAGGTGATATATGAAATTATTTACTTATAAATGTTTTCGGTTCTTAATAAATATCATATAAAACGTACTATATTTTGACACTTTGATTGGGGAGGGGATAAAATGGATTGAGAATTGGGTTGTGTAGAACTATATATAAACCATATTTAAGAGAGTTATCTCATGAATAGAGATATATTTTAAAATATTTATTTCCACAGGTTCATCAAGTTAATCTTTATTCATTTATATTGGAATATTACCAGTGTATTCCCCATAGACGTTTCATTGTCTGGGTGATCAAAATGAATTTTTTATCGTTTATTTTTCATTATTTGTAGTCACTGATAAATTTAATGTTCTAGAGATTTAATTATTTTTCCTTATAATACAATAAGAAGGTCTACTATAGGGAATTGACTTATAAAAATATCTGAAAAATTTTACATCTAAATCCACCTTTCCCCTCTTATAGAATTACCAAAAATATTATATTACTACCAATAGTAAAAATAACACATTAATTCCATGTAATGAATGAAAATAAAATTTATTGATTCTATTTTTTTATGTTCGTGAAAACATCAATAACATAAGTATTAAATATATGAAAAAATTTATTATTGAAAGTAATTCATGTAGTTCATTATGAATATCCATTTTTGAATTTCAAAAAATGAAAATATCATTAGGATAATTTTATAAAGGTATAGTACCCCTCATATTTATTTATATAGAAAGACTAAAAATATACATATATAATTTTTATCCAATTTTTTAACTCCCCAACTTGGGTCCCCGAAATGAGACCCATGTGATGGTTTTTACATAACCCGATGAACAGTTTCCCAAATACTAGAATATACTGACAATGTATAAGGATTTGAAAAATTCATGTGTTGATTATGAATGAAATGTAACACATTAGGAACATACAAAAATCTACCAAACAATCTACACAACCCTTCTATGTGGGGTGAATCCCTAAATGTATATAAAAATATAAATGGATCCATGAGTTGGCCTATATAACAAAACCAAAATAACTATAATAGTATGCATGATTCACCACAATATCATAGTGTATCACATTATGATACACATTTATGAGAAAAATAATTATAATACTAATGATTATAGAAATTAATCCAATATAGATATAATCCTAAAGCTATAAACTAAACATTATAGACTCTTTTCTAATTCACATAGGCATTACAATTGAATTCTAAAACTACATATACTTCTATACCATTAAAATGTGTCTATATCTAAGAAATACTAGTGACTAAAAGAAAACTTGAATGTACACATGATTATAATGAAACCTATTTCTTGTATATGTATATGTGTTATTCCAATGACCAAGTAGTATTCCTCACATCCCAAACATTATAAATACTGATGATATAAAATATAATTGAATAAGGCACATATTGGGAGTGAATGAAATGTTTCTTCAACACACCCACTCTAATATATTACACATTATTCAATGAAAATATAGACACATATAATCGTCATGTCATAACTGTTCCCCCATCACAACTGAAATCACTTACATTTACCACCATCGATAATAAGTCATTTGGAATAACAACACAAAGAAACACATATGGAAAGTCATCTTAATATCAAGTCTAATGAAATTAATAATGAAAAATATATATGGAATCAAGGAAGAGAGTCATATTATATAGGAAACAAATAATTTCCATCATATGAACAATTGTGGGAATTATAATACCCTAGACTTCACATAGGCTGAACCATAAACACAAAGGGATTTTATAATGGCCACATTTCATATCTACTGGTCAATATAAAATAAATATTCCAATGATGGATTGTAAATAACTATTACCTCACACATTCCAAATAATTAATCTCTATTAAGTCTTATGTTATATGATAGACTACACAATCACTAGATGGTTCCTTTGGGAAATAAAAAATATAGAATATAGTCATCAATATATTATAGGAGGCCACTAGATATTTTAACCTCTTATACAACCCACACCACTTCCACCTTAGGGTTTCTCCAATTTATTGATCGAAACACCTCTATAACTATGTAGGTCACATGTCTAATCACATATCATGCCTTGAAATAATTTATTGTAGGAGGATATTACATTATTTAACCTCTTATACGAGTGAAAACACCCCTTGGGGTTTGTGTCAAGGAATATGTAAAACTATACTACCACATAGTGTTTCTAATGGATAATAAAGTCATGTTCCAAACCAAAACGTCTTACTAAGGTATGTTCATCACTAAAATTAAATAAAAGTACTAATATAAATTAGAAATGTAGTTATATCCATACAATAATTATTCATAACACATTCTAAAAGTAAAATTACCACAATGATATTCCGTTCAATTCTCACTTACTAACCTATAAAGGTTATTTAAATTCATATTTTTAACACACCATCCACCATATATTTTTATATTTAAACACCAAAAACATTATTCTAGAACCCTAGTCCACATAAGTTTCATCCCTACCTCAATATCTTACGCATTAAAAAGTTTTTCATATGAGGAAATACCCACCTTAAATGATGTTTGGTAGGAAAATTGGTTTCTGATGAATATACACATAGGGTATATTTTTTTCCAATATTTCAAAGAGATACAATATCCATATCTTCTGATTTTAGGTGATGATGAACATCTTAAATAATATTATATGTTTCTAATAGATAGATATGTAAATTTGACAGTGTTTTTTCTATCATAAATGGATATAAATGGGGATGTATATGGAGAAACTACCATGGAATTCCAAAATTTAACGACTCTAGGATATATGCATTTATATATAATTATAAAATATTTTAATCTCATTAAATGATGATTATTTATTCTTCTGAAATCCACTATTTTAAAAAGGTTATTGTAAATTGATGAGATGAAAATATTTGATATCATAAAGAGGTGTGATTAAAGAGAAAATGGATGGTTTTGGTGTATAGATGCAATCAGAGGAATACTAAGTATAATTATTTTTATTTCAGTGATGAATATCATTGTATGATATTTTGTGAAGGTAGATATCGGTATAGGAAAAACATGTAGTTGGGGTTATTAAAATACTCAAATATTTTTATAATTACCATAAAAATTTAAAGACATGATTATAGAGAGGCTAGGAAATATATTTACATATTAAAAAGATCGTAAAATTTGCAATAGTTTTCTTGAATTTATTATAAATATTCTAATATTAATTTAATATGATCAATATAGACTAGATAATGATTATATTCAGAAGTAATTTATTTATTTCTTTGGAAATAAAAAATTAAAAGTTATTAGTGGATCACTTTTTACATTTTATATTTTCTAAAGTGAAAATGGGAACTGACTATGTAATTAGAGTTTCCCTGTATATATGATATCCTATAAAGAATATGAGTAATATAATTTTTAGTGTTTTAAACTAATAATTTCAAATTTTAAGTGATGTTTATGTATTTTTTGTGGGTATTTATGATACACATCATGATCAAGTGAGAATGTGGTGAGTCTAGGAATCTCACAAAATGCCTATTATATTTACGACACATAATAATATATTAAATAATTTGATAGATATAATATTGAAATATGTCCCCCCAAATTAATAAATATTATTTTCTTAGATGTTTAGTTTTATAAATTTCTATAAAGGTGACACATGATACATAAGATATTTTGTATGATATATAATATTTTCTATGGAATTTATAATATTATTATAATTTCTCATTAGAGATTTAAAAAAGTATAAAAACAAAATATATTTGTATGTTTTTAAAAAATCTTACTGATAAATAATTAGATGAATTAAATATAATAAAGGGAATAATTAAACTGTGAAATGAATGAAATTTAGTTTTGTTGAAAAAATTAATCAATTGGTGAATTATATAGTGAATTTAAATATTGAATGATATAAGGCATTCAATATCAGTTTTTTGTGTGATGAAATAATGATTATTGATCAAAAACATATCACAAATGAAATTTTGATATATGCATAGAAACTGAGGGGTTGATCTTCCGACCGTAATGTGGGAATGACATCATGAGGAATTCTAAAATGAAAAATTTCTTGAATTCTAAATGAGAGGTGTTTTATCAATAAAGTAACTTATAAATAGTGAAGTCTTATTCATGTGATCATGAATCCCAAAATAAATTAAATGAAAATTTTATTAATAGAGTTATTATTGAAGGGATAGTTTTGATATTTTTCAATATTAAATGATTATATATTTTACTGGTTAATTTTTTGACAATAAATGAAGATTGTATTTGAAATATTTAAATATAAGATCATATTCTCACAAATTGAGGATTATTATCCAATTAAATTTATAGAAAAAATATTCCAAATATTCTATTAATATTAAATTTTTCTATAAAAATATTGGAACCATAGAGCACCAAATATTTTACGTCTTAGAGATAATGTTTTTGTTAAAAAAATTAGGTAGACTATTCTTTGAATATTGAAATGAGAATCCTATGATAATTCATAGTTAATAGAATATGTGTAGTGATGGAGAAGAATACCATTGAGAAAATGTGACTGAATAGAAAATTATGAGGCTTCCCGTGAAAATTTAATATGATATATCCATATCATTAAATATGATTGATATGGATACTTACATAGATTAAGTTATACTAAAAAAACATTGAAATTAGATGAATTTTAAGAATAATGGAATGATATTTTTATTATTATTTATGCATTATTAATGACCTGATAATTGAGAAAATAGATCAAAAATTGAATATTTATTGGAATATAGAGTAGGATAATGATTTGATTCATGGTGTTTACAATATACCATTATTGAAAAGATGTGAATTTATATATAATATTATGATTATACCTTGTTGGTTATAGATATTTGAGGAGGAAGTTGTTATCATGAGAAAACATATGGCATATGGATATCACATTCTAAAGTAAAATTTTTCATACCTTATAAAACCATTTTTGAACTATGAAGTTGATAAAAAATTTAAATGATATTATAACCACTATGATATTAATTATGATAATCTTTGTGTCAATAAGAGTCGAACACTATAGGGTTTGGGTCCCACACTAGTGATGAACATTCTAAAAACAATTTTTGGTGACTCTCCATTATAAGTTTTTATATTACTAAATATAGTATCGAGTAATTAGAATTTATAAAAAGATTCATATCTCATAAAAATTATTGGTGTTTAAGTTTTGAGAGTTGAATAAATATGTAAAATAAAATAAGGTAACAAATTGTGAAATTATTTCTCCAACCATATAAGGAGACCACAATGTCCTCCAAAGGAACTACATGTGGTATTGTAGACTAGTTCAATCTCAATGGATATTTTTTTTTGAAAAAAGTTTAATTAAAAAATAAAAATGTTATTTTGAAAATTTTTAAAATGGGAAAATATTGAAAATTAATTTCATGTCCCAATTTATGAATAAATTAAATTTTTTTAAAAATATTTAAGAACATGAATAAAATGTGGATATTATGTAGAAAAGGATACCGATATATAATAAGGATTCCATTATACATGAATTTACTCTATGTAGTTAGTCACATAAAAAATACATGACAAGAACCCTCTTGAAGGATATATGTTTAGCTCGGAAGAGTATTAGGATAGTGAGTCAATATTGAGATAACGATCTATACTATGATGTTAATGATTACATAAAAAATAGTCCCATTAACGTGTTATTTTATATATTTGGATTTATCAAGGTAATTAATAATTAAAAAAAACAGTTATAATTGGAATCAAATGATATTAAGAATGAAAGGATAAAAAATTACACAAGTGAAAATACTATATACAAAATATTGAATAAATGGATGAATATATATGACATTAAAATGAATGGATTACGGTATTGAGATATAAATTTCAATGTAATTTTTGTGAGAATTTTTTTAAAAATATTTATAGAGACATGATCCATGAAATAGAAGATTCTCATAAATCAACTATAAACATCAAAAATTCCAATTTAGAAATCAATATAAATGAGAATTGATGAAATTGATAATTCCTTATAAAAATGTAAAATAGTATGTTGATCATATTATGATGAATAATATTGAATTTAAATTTATTTAAAAACCATTATGAAAATTTGAAAATTATTTATCTTATATTTCTTTGGATTGAGGATGTAAAGTCCCGAAAATTTTAAATATATTTTTTTCTTAAATTCTATGGAATTTTACAAGTCCGCAGTTTCTAATGACATGTGATTTGAAGGCCACCGTTGCACTTAGGATGGCTGTTTTAACCTAGGTTTGACTTAAGTTTAGTCGTCACAAGCCTCCTATGAGAAAACAAAAAAATGGCATAACTCTAAATAAAATAATAAAATAATGTTATTTTATTTTTAAAATGATTATAACTCAGAAACAGAAACTGGAATTAAAAATCAGAGACCACCGCTGAACTCATGAGGGTAATATTTCTTTAAGAAAATAAAAACTTGGGTCGGCGAGGGCCACCAGATAAATTTAGTTTTTGGTCACAAATAAAATAAATAAGTGACAATTATTTTATTGTAAAATTCATAACTTTTAAACAGTAACTTGGATTATAAATATGAGGATACTTTTGGGATCATTGAGCAGTGTTTCACCTAGGAAGAACCTAACCTCAACTCAATGGTTTCTATTTTACTTTAATGCAGTTGTAGTAGCTTTTTAGGTGTACTATACTTACTGTTGGGCTTGTATTTCCATCCCCTTTACTTTCAGCACTTAATTTTGTATTCAGTATTAATTAGTGCATTATTCGGTTGTGTATTCTATTGTGATTTTTTTACTTTCATAAAGGCAATGTCTTCCCTTTTTATCCGGATTTACACCTTTGGTGCTAGTCGCCAGCCCCTGGCCAATGGAAGGCGGGCTTGGGGTAGTCACGACACGGGCCCCAAGGATAGGTCATGATAAATTTGTATCAGAGGAGTCGGTTCTACCGCAAAAATCAGGACTTTGATCATTTTTTTCTGTGAAGCAACGGTGTTAAGAGTATTGAGTATAGTGTTCAGTCAAGGGAGTCCAGTGTTTGTGCGACAGTCGATGTATCCATACACTAGGACCCTGACCTTTGATTTCCAACATAGTGCACTAAAACACTGATTGCATGTGTGTTTCAAGAGTTTCCTTTGTGGTCTCTTTGAGTTAGCTCACCAGGTATAACTTATTGGTTGTGGCACACCAGTTCCTTTTCAAGATGCCGCTGTGAAGACAGCCAGCAAGGGTTCCCGAGAGAGAGTATACGATGATGGCCCACCAAGCGACAAGGCTCCGGTTTAAGGCCCTCTTACTATGTTGGCACCTTCGGATTGTGTACTAGCAGCACCACCACCCGTTGTGCAGCAGATGCCACCATCTGTACTAGTAGATGGTGCACGCCAACAGCGCACATTGCACGAGTTCCAGTAGTAGTGGCCTCCGAGGTTCGAGGCGAGACAGATTACTATGCAGTAGAGGACTGGATGGAGGCGATTACTGGAGTTTTCTGCCTAGTTAAGACACTAATAGAATAGATGATGATCTTAGCTACTAGTCTTTTTCAGTGAGTGACCATGCGGATGGTACCAATAATGATGAAGTTTCGGTACTTGGACCGTTTTCGGAGATGGAATCTTCGATTAGTGTGCCAACTATATCACTGCTCATTGGTCAGCAGACACTACCGGTGGTATGAGTAGAAGACACTTGTAGGCTTAGGGCCTTTCATGCGTTTTAGCACCGGATATACCTCATGTTCCAAGGCGAAGCCGACCCATCGGAAGCTAAGGACTAGCTTCAGGATGTGGATGAGAGTTTTCTAGAGCTTATACAGCTTCGGCAGGACGACGTGTCAGTAGCTGAGTATTCATCATGGTATACCAATCATTCTTGGTACTCGATGAATATGATTCTATCAGTGCTTTAGAGCTCATACCTCCGAGTGAGGTGTGTTTAAGGATATTTGAGCCAAGACTTTTTCCTCTATGCAACCCTACTTGTGTTAGGGTGCTAGAGAGAACCTCTGTGGTTGAATGGTCATTGGCTGAGCGGATACAGCTAGTGAATGTTAATAGTTGGAAATCATTAAACTGACATCAGTCTTAGAGACTTGGGTGTGTATAATGTTTCGTGAAGATAAAATGTTAAGGACAGATGAATCTGCAAGGCAGCAGACATGGAGGCAAAGTTTGGAGACCAGCAGGTGGTGAATATTTCAACATGTTACAACCACCCACCTTTGTAGTCCCCGCTAGGCTTATGGAGATAGAGGGTAGGAGAAGAGAGTAGCTGTATGTGTTCAAGGAGTGTTACCCAAGGGCTCTAAGAATGATTTGAGGTATGTGTCTACTACTAACTGTCATATCAATAGACATAGGTACCAATCTTTCCTTCCTTCCACCAATCTTGTCCCAGACCTAGAGTTTCTGGTTAAGATGTTGACTTGACCCTCAAGTCTGGAGATACCTTTGGGAGGATACTTGATAATAAAACTTACGCCGATGGTGTAATCTAACCCTTGCAGCAAGAGATTCGGTTGGAACCTCTTGGTGACAGCGTTGAGGCCTTACGACATTAATTTGGGTATGGACTGGGCAACCACAGTTCATACACAGATTTACTATATTAGAAAAAAAGTTTGTGGTTTATCTACAACGTTGGGATGAATTTTTCCTTGGTCGGTGAAAAGGAAAACCCAGGAAGCACAGAATGGAATCATGCATAAGAGGGTGTAGTCGATCACTCAGGAATCAGCCAGGCTTACCATTGTCCTAGAATTATCTTGAGTTGTAGCACCACTATCAGATTTAAAAAAGAAGGGGAAACCTTTCGTTTCGTCATATATATTCTAGCGGAGCTTTCATGAGTTGAGGCAGAGGTTTACTATTGTGCCCATCTTCAGGCTATGACAGAGAAGGTGCAGATCATCCCGGAGCAGATGAAGACTGCACAAAGATGACAGAAGTCCTATGCTGTTAGGAGACGGAGACCACTGGAGCTCAAGGATGGAGTCCACATCTTCCTACGGGTCCCACCTTGATGGGGGTATACATAGATTTGGCCGAGGTGGCAAGGCTTCTCTGCGACTTATCAGACCATTCCAGGTCCTCAGAAGAGTATTAAAGGTGGATTACCTCTTGGACCTTCCACCTCAATTGCACCAGGTGCATGACGTCTTCCTCGTATTTCAGTTGAGGAGATACATGCATGAACCCTCCCACATCATCAACCATGGGGAGATGGATATCGATGACGGGGCTACATTCATGGAGGTCTTGGCGGAGATCAAAGATCGACAGGAGTGGGTCCTATGTGGATGGTGGATTCCTTTGGTGCATGTTCGCTGGTAGCACGGGAATGTCCAAGAGAGCACATTGGAGCGGGAGGCTCAGATGAAGTCTTAGTACCCACTTTTATTTCCCTAGTGTATGTTGTAGCTTTACATGGATGTAAATCCCTGAGGTGGGGGTAATGTAAAGACACAGAAATTTCAAGGAAGATTTTTTCTTAAATTATTTGGAATTTTACGAGTCCGCAGTTTTTTATGGCGCATGGTTCCAAGGCTGAGAGTGCGCTTAATGATCCGTCTAAGTTTTGTTAAACTTAAATTAACGTTCATAAGATGTTTTCCTAAAAAAGTTTAATTACACTTAAACGGTTAGTCGGATCAGAAATCTGAGGCGACAATTGCACTCAGGATGGCAGGTTTACCATAGGTGTGACTTAAGTTTAGTTGGCGAGATCCTCCTGTGAGAAAACCCAAAAATGGTATAACTGTAAATAAAATAATTAAATAAAGTTATTTTATTTTTAAAATGCTTATAACTCACAAACGGTAACTCAGATTAAAAATATGACACCACCACTGATCTCATGGGGGTAGGCTTACTTTAAGAAGATACTAACTTGGGTCAATGAGGGCCACTACATAAAGTTAGTTTTTGGCCGAAAATAAAATAATTAAGTGACAATTATTTTATTTCAAAATTCATAACTTTTAAATTGTAACTCGGATTAGAATTCCTAGGGTACTATTGGGTTCGTTGGTCTGTGTTTCACCTAGGAACAACCTAAAATCGACCACAGTGGGTTGAGGGCAGCTGTTAATAATTTTTCAAACTTTTTTCGAGTACGTTCAGTAAACGTATGTTAGGGATTTTATATCTTTTGAACTGGTTCTCAGAATTGAAATCCGAGGACACTGATGAACTCGCAGCACCAGTATTCGCTTTAGAAGACCTTTACTGCAGTTTCATTTGGTCGAGAGTGGGAGTAAATTTATTGGGGTTTTTAGTTTAAATAAATAAAAATATAAATTAGATATTTTTATTTGGCGGGTGATTATAATCTCCAATGGGAGGTTGGTAGTGGGGCCTGCCCCCACATAACCTCTCATGGGAGGATAATGTGTGGTGGGTCCCACACGAACCCAAACCCTTTCACCTCCCATCAACTCCGATGAACCCCCCCCATTGATGTGGTAAACACTTCACATACCACCTCCCTCCCATTAATGTTTCCCACACAAGATTAATTAATTCCTTTATTACTTAATTTGTGGTGACAACATTTCATTTCGAATTAATTTGAAATGCTTGGAAACATTATAATATTGGGGAGACTTTTATTATAATGCGCTTGACAAACATTTGGTGGAGAAATTTTGGAGAATTAGGGAGAGAGCATTCTTCCACGAAGAACATGACAACGGTCCTTTCTCTCCAACGAAGAATGATGAGACTGTCATCGATCTTCGTCCAAGCCACTAGAGGAGGATCCGTCCTCCGTGACATTCGTCTTTCATGGCTCGTCGACATGCAACGCTCTTAAAAAAGAGGTAGGGGGATTTTGTTCAATTTTAATTGATAAAAATTGTTCTTGTTTTTTGTTGAGAAACATGGTTTGTGTTTGGCCTTATGATACCGCCTAACACGGAGGGCGCGGGCTGAACGAACATGAAACGACAAACCTCTGACGTTTCTTGAATAATTTGGCGGTGGAAACGGGAGGTGATGATGAATGGAGGCGGTGGCGAACGATGGCACTGACCGTGTGCAGAGGAACTGCACCCCACAACCGCCGAAGGAGAACCGACCGGGCTGGAGGAACCGCGACACCCCACGACGCCGTGCTGTGGAGGACTGCGGCCCGCAGAAGGTGGGCCGCTTCGGTGGAAGAACCAGCCGGATCATTGACCGGCTAGGCGGAAGGAGCTGCAAAGCTCTTAGGAGCCGCAGTGGAGGGTTCATGGCTCACATCCGCAGGCCGCTCGCGTCGGGAAGACCGGCCAACTTCGGCTTGCCGGACAGGAGGGCGGCGCCGCCGGTTCGGGAAAACGGGGGCCGCACCCCCCCACCTCTGCACTGCTTGGCTGGCTAGGCCGGGCTGGGCTGCAACCCACCGGGCCTGGCCGTGCCTCACCAGGCCGGTCCGATCCTCTTTTGGTTCAGACCCGCCAAACCAGGACTGGCAGACCCGCCATCCCACTGGGCTTGACGGGCCGGGCCTGTTTCACTTAAACATGAATAACATAAAGACCGCGTGTCTGATTGATGTGACCTCTGTGGCACTGGGACCCTAAAGACGAGGCAGTCCTTTTGCGATATTCTATGTGAGTTTTGGACAACTTTGGTAAATGGCCAGGTTTGGAACGAGCGTATTTCCAACCGGGCCCCTGGAACAGAAAAGCCAATAACTCTCAGACCGGGCATCCGGTTGACGCGATGTCTGTCACATTGGTTTTCTTTTTATGAGATGGGACTTCGGGATATTTCAAATCTATACTTAGTGGTAGTTGATGTATTGACCTCTTGGGTCGAGGAGCGGACCCTCCCTGAATCGAGCGTACTGTGTGCTGGAACCCTAGAGCTGGCTGCGAATGCAACGACGATATCTGTACTAGAATCCTATATGGGTTCGGTTGCGACAAAAACTATAATGGAATCCTCCGTGGGTTCGGAAATGATGATAACTATACTGTAATACTTTATGGGTTTGGCAGCGACTACAACTGTACTGGAATTATCCATGGGTTCGGCAGCAATGACAACTGTACTGGAATCCTCCGTGGTTTTGGCAGCGATGAAAACTGTACTAGAATCCTCCGTGGGTTCGATAGCGAAGACTTCAGTTTTTGTATCCTACTTGGGTTTGACATCTTAGATGAATCAGTGATTACATCTGATCATCTCTATCTTTATATGAAAGATGTATATCTGTGTGAGTTGATTCTTGACTTTCAATCATTATCATCGATGTGATTGACTTGCTTTCCTGTGTGGACTGGGTTGTGCATGGGCTTGAGAGTTGGATCCAAACTGTGATTGATAACTTAGGTATATATGTATGGGCATATACCTAAGTAGAGTGGGTTGAAACTTTGTGATTATATCTTTTTTATGTGGTTTATCCTTTGTGGATTCTAGGAGACCTTCGAGGGTCTCGGGGTCCTTACTGAGTATCGTATACTCACCCCTGCTTGGGCTATATCAGCACTACGTTGTGTTGGATGAAGAAGATGGACAACAATGATCGAGGTGGAGGATTGTGGAGCTGGGCGGTACCCGGAGGTGGACCACATGGCGAGACGTACACGGAGTAGACGACCAGACCCAAGGTGCTGAGGAGGCCATCTGTACCCACCTTTCAGGTGGGATTCCCTGAGGACGACTCAGTGGTTGTTGCTTTACTTTACTACAGTTGTACTATCTTTTCAGTTGTTCTGTACTTACTGTTGGGCTTGAATTTCTGGTCCCTTTCCTTTCAGCACTTACTTTTTTATTCAGTATTACTTAGTGCTTTCTTCTATTGCACACTCTATTGTGTTTTATTACTTTCATAAAGGCAATGCCCTCCCTTTTTATCAGGATTTACGCCTTTGGTGCTAGTTGCTAGCCCATGGCATATGAAAGGTGGGCCTGGGGTAGTCACGACACGGGCCCTGAGGATTGGTCGTGATAGAGGATATATTAGGAAATCTCAAAACACCAAAGAATCCTTTTATCAAATTTTAAGGAAAAATTTAAACAACATATTTTTAAAAGAAGGGTATTTTTTCCAAGAAAATAAATACTGTTGCATATATGTATTGATATCAACTAATTATTAATAATTTTAATTATCATGTAAGATGGTAATCTATATTTAGGATTATTCAATTTATACTTATTTTTTGTATACTAGATAGTGCACATTACAGATCAAATTCTACAATATTATTTATGAATAATAGTGTTGAGAAATCTACCACATGATAAAACATGTATATGACCATAAATAATAATATAAAAATACCATGATGATTTCAAATGATTAATTTTTTTATCTATATTAAAAAATTATGTAAATATAGAGAGACATTTATCAATTTTATAAGAACATGATTCATTGGAGACTTCTATTTTTAAAAAAGGATTACAAATTATGACACATAATGTTGTAATAATATATCATTATAGAGAGATTATAGAAGTCCTATATCAATGGGAGACATCTAAAAATAGAATAAATTCATTTGAGTGAAATAAATTTACATAAAATAAGAAGAATAAGTCACTCAAGAATATGTTTGACTTCATTGACATGTTCTATGAAAATTTTTACACTGGTGTCCATTATGATGAAGTGTGTTGATAAAAAACACCTATAATAATTAATTTTTTTAGGAGAAGATAATTAAAAATAAATACTATATTGAAATATGAGTATCCCTTTGAGTATAACCATATAAGAGAGTTATAATTACATCCATAATGAAAATCGAAAAGTTTTTCATCTATAATTATAGATTCATGTTATGTTTTAAATCATATCAGAGCATGAACCACTACAAATAGGATATAAAAGTTTTTTTCAAATAATAAAATATATATTCAAAAAAATATTTAATCCATGTCATGGGTAAGAGGATCTATTTTTTGATAGGGATTATTGAAGAATACCAAGAGAGGTATCTAAATATAGAAACACAAATACAACTAAAAAGATATATGGATTGTGAAACCAACCTCAATATACTATTAATAATTGATGAACCAAGATCCATGGAAATGAAGAGTTGTAAAATACCATGGGAAACACTAGTAGATACTTCTTATGCTAATAATTTTATTGAGATACAATAGTCAAACAACATGATGAATTCTTAACATATTTCTAAGATGTGATTGAGTATTTCTCTATGCTAGTTAGAATTTCCTATGACCATAGAGCTAGCCTAAAAAGAATAATGTGAATTGTATCATATATTTAAAATAATTCCATTCCATCTAATTCATATACACAAAAATGAAGGTTTTTTTCCATATGAAATAATTTAAAATATAAAAAACCAAATATAATGAATCTACGATGATTTCTCAATAAATTTAGGATGAGAAAAAAATAGTTTTGGGATGAGAAAAATATCATCCCTATTACTATATATAGTGACATACTATACAAAATAATTATTACACATTATATTTAATGTTATTTTTACATTAAGCTTATTAAATGTGATGAATAAATGTGGAGAACTAGAATATAGAGAAAATTTCTATAGAGTAAGAAAATATATCAAGCATAATGTTCATAATGATTCATATTAATATAAGGAAGTGGTATCCAGAAAAATTATAATGGATGAAAATAATCCCTTGATGGAAAGTTGTGTTAATCACGATTCCATGTGAAATTAATTCCTATTAACTAGGAATATTTGGTTAGTTCTCATGTTTGATGGAAAAGAAACTCATTCATATAATATTTTGGACTTTATCAAATCTAATGAATTAAGGACATGTAAATGGTAGGATGGTGAATGATGATTAATATACCTTTCACTTTAATTTATTTATAAATTGGTAAATTTAGAGTAATAGAGTTAATTGTTTTTAGAAATTCCTTTTTAATAGATTATCTTTAGAGAAATTAGTATATAGCATTTACTATAGAGATGATCAGGTAGGAAATTATTATAGAAGTTAGAGATGATGTGAGAAGACCACCTATTAATATATATCAAATTCATTTAGTATTAATAAATCTTTCTATATTTAATATTTACTTTTTAGTATATGTGTATATTAATGAAAAATAATAAACTCATCGATTGAAGATCCCAATTAGATGATGGTTAAGTGATTCCACAGTACTATGTTTTTATCAATGTATCAAATTAAATTGATATATATGTTTTATCTATTTATTCTATGATAGAGATACCAATTAATATGAAATTTTAGTTACAAATATATATATAAAGGTGAAAAAGTTGGCTTCATCCTAAATGGATGGAAAATATGATTGAGAAGGTGATATTGCCTTTGAATTCATAAATGGATAGATTCTTTTAATAATCTATTTGTATATGATTATTGGAGTAATGAATCTAATTTAATTAAATAGGGACAATTTTTTTGAAAATCACTATTTACAATAGGTTAATTGATATTATGAGTATATATTTTTCAAACTTATTAAAAAGTTCATCTTAAAGAGAAGAAAATAAAAAATTGTTTTAGAGGAACCATTTTTATAAGACAATGTCCGAATATTGCGGTGTCAATAAAAAATATCTATTGAAATGAGTATTTCTGAATGTTAATGTGAGTATTGTAATAGAAAATATGGTAAGGATATTGAAATACTTATATTTTAGAATTTAAAAGTTAAAATAATTTAGAAATGATTCAAATATGGTTTAGAAAAATATTTGTATTTTTTGGATGTCATTATATTAATATTTAGATGTTATGAAGTTATTATAGATTCCCTAAGATGAATTAAATATAATTTAAAAAGATTTTATGATATAATTATTAAAAATAATTTATTTTCATCAGTTTATAACTATTAAAATTGTATGGTGTGGTAAGCTCATTGTATATTGAATATATTTTCTTAAGATATCATCACAATTTACTAAGTGTTGGGAGCATCACAATATATGATATATCCTCTCAAAAATATGAATAATATAATTCTGAAATTTTTAAACAAAAATTTTGAAATTTCAAGTTATTTATAAGTAATTAAATATGTATATAAAATACATTTTTAGTGAATGTTGGAATGTTGGTCGGAAAATTATATTATATAATGCATTTAATATTTCGATAACATGATGATATGTATGATTTTTAATTCAAGATTATCATTAAATACTATAAAGTAACTACATTCCTAATATTTTATTAGAATCAATTATTTGGGAATGTCTCTAGATGTGACACAGGATGTACAAAATATTTCACTTAATGCATGCTATTTTTTATTGAATGAAAAATGTATTATCAAGTGCATATTAATTTTTTCTAAACCCAATAGGAAAATTATAGGATAAAAATTAATTACATTTAAATAGATAAAATGATTAAATTATACAAATGGAACTACGAAATCGTGATAGATAAAAAATATTATTTAGGAACAGTTATTTATTTGTTATCTAATTGTGTAAGGATGAAAAACTTTTAGATGTTATATGGTGTTCTAAGAAAATAATTCAATTGATATATGAACATTTGTTTAGTGAAACAAAAAAACAAATATTATATATTAATTATTTACAAGAGTTCGAGGACATATTTTTTCAATATTAAATGAGATTTGTGTTGTTATATAATTTAATAAGGAATAACATTTTCAATTATATTCTACAAAATGAGATGTATAAGTTCAATAATTGATTCCCCACTCCATGATGATTTTTTAAAATTGAAATATATTAGAAAATGGGATTATTGATATATGTATTTTTTTGACTTTTTTTTGAATTAAAAATACCGATCCATTTAGAATATAAAATGGTGATATATTTTACTAGGTTGTGTTGGAATAAAATCAAGAAATATTTTCCATTTTGAATAAGGATATAAAAAAATTAAAACATAAGAAGTGTACTGATATTTGAATAATGGATTAAACATTAATCATATTATAGAAATAAAACTTATAATTATAAGGACAAAATATCTATCTTATAATATATAAATGACGAGAGATCATATCTTTATTAATGAAAGATTCAGTTAGGTGTTATTATGTGTATTATTGATATAAACTGCTGATAATTCTAAAAGACAATACCATTTGGGTCATGGATGGAGAACATTATTGAGAGGAATAAATTTTTTTTATAAAAAGTATTATTATATATAAATATCATATAATAAAAAATTTAGTGAGAATGAAAAGTGATGTTGATATGGCTCATAAGTTGAGACTCTATGAATATTTAGTTTTTGTCATATAATTTAACTGTGAGATTGACTTAATGAATAAGGAATCCATGCATGTAGTGTTCATGATTACATTATAGATGTTTATAACAAGTTCATTGAGGTTTAAGATCTCAATATAATGATGTAATTAAATCCAATGTATAATGATGATCTCATTCATAGATTTTTCAAACGTTAACTACAAACCACATTTTCTTATATAAAAAATGAATCCAATCTAGTATGGAGAGAGATATGGTTATTGGTGGAAGATAATATATATGGATAATTACTAGTAAGTGGAAAATAACTTCCGAAGTGAGGAAGATTATTTCATCCCAACCTTTTTCTATGTTTTAGAGAGTATGATGCCTTTACACACACTTGTAATGATTAAAATATTAAGAGTTTTAATCTTTGTATCAGAAATAGTTAAATGAATTGAAGAGAATATTAAAACAATAAGCAGAACATTCACAGAAGGGCCATTTTAGCCCAAAAATGGAATTCCAGACCTTATTTTCAAACCAATTGGACTTGGGACATTGGTATATCTAGTGGGTCTCCCTCAACCCAATCAGAAAAGTGGTCTTTTCTTAAATAATTAAATGAGGTTTTGATCCCAACCATTAAAAAAACAACGGCATGTAGAAATTCATAAATTCATTTTTTGTTGGTTGTCTATTTTTTATTCTATACATTTTATATGGGAGTTAATATTTATTGTCCATATATTAATCAATAACTATTAACTGAGACAAATAATTTAATAATAACCAGGAAACTAACTGAAAAAATATAATTATATAAAATTGTCACAATAGATGTACCCCAATATCATGTGACTACACAATCCTGTTGGGGATCTTCAACTAATATTAAGCATTGTTTCATAGAACCCATTCCATTTTATCCTTTTTTACAAACAATGTGATAAATTATTTTAATTTAGATCCACCTAGTAATTATGATACCAAAATTAGAAGACTACTCACCCAACTCATTCACCTAAAATAAAAAATACTTCATTTCATGGGTAAAACATGCAATTAAAAAAAATATTAATATAGAACTAAAACATATTCCCATGATCTTTTGGGATAAATGTTTTAGATAATTAGAGAAAATAATTAACCAAAAAACATATGTTTTTAATTTAGTGGAAATTTTCTCACTATATTAACAAATTCACTCTATAAAAAATTTCTAAAATTTCTCCTCCAAATTCTTTGTTAATGTTACCATAGAAAAATGTTGTGTATTAATTTTATTCATAACTTCTGAAAATGAAACAAAAGTATGTGTTGACCTTAGATGATCTATAAGGATTAATAATAGTGAAAAAAAATAATATATCTTAGTTTATTATAATATAATCATACGAGTATAATCATGATACATAATTAATTTATACCGAAAAAATAATAGTTAAAAATCATATTATAACATTAGAATACTTCCTGAAAATGTAACATATCATATAAACAAGTCAAAGGATATATTTTTAGAACATCCACGACCATAGAAATAAAAATATTATGGGTTAGGTGTCAAAAAAGGTTTCTTGAATTGGATTAGGCTTCACTCATTTATTTCACATTTTTTATATGGAATCAGTTAACAATTTCCCATAGAAAATCAGCCATCACAACTTATTTTTCAATTTTGATCGAGCAGCACCACACATTTAACCAATATATTATGATATGTAAATATTTACCCAATAAATTAAAGGAACACATATGGTTCACCCATAAATTAATGATAATCCATAAACATATGACCCATAGGAAAATATCTAGATATCACATCATTAAAAATCTATAATAATAATAATTTTTGTAAAAAATTAACATAAAAATCATTTAATTTTTATAGCATTAAAACCCCATGGAATGAAAATGGGTGTCATTTAACGTTTCATATACAACCCATGTAATTTAAATTGGTTTTGTATCTATTTAAAATGTAATCATTAAAAATTATAAAAATAATCATAACATGATAATCCTATAGAAAATAAATTGGAATTCAATGATATTAAAGAGATTTTTAGGTAAATACCATTCAATAAAAATAATAAATAATATGTTTTTTACACCATAAAGATAATTTGTATATGGTTATGAAAATAATTTTCCACACCAAATATATTTATGTTATCAAGGTGAACACAATTCAATCAAAATAATAAAAAATTGGGTAACATAAAAAGGTAGTGGGGAAAAATTATGGTCACACACTAAAAATTATTATGTAGGTCAAAGTCCATGATGAATCATTTCTCCAAAAGATATATAAACTAAACAAAACATCCATATATTCAATGTGGATGGTTTTATTTGAAGGATATCCTCAATCATGAATTATATATTTCAAAGTACTATAATTTAGATAAAGTATTCTTTTTATGAGTTTTTGGATTATAACATTGGAAATAAGAAATATCATTAATATTTAGAAATGATTTTAAAAGAGGTATATTAAATTTCCAAAAATAAAATTCTTTTAAAAACAAAAAAAATCATATATAATGTTTGAAAACAAAAATAAAAAATTTGGAGGAATGATGTTCTCTGATGATAATTTTTAAAATAAGTAATTTTCAGCAACACCATAAATTCTATATGTTATGGGACAATTTACAAAGTTATATTCAAAAGGGTGAATCTAGAAAAATGGAAAGAAATTACATTGAAAAATAAATTTCAATAAATAAGTCCTGTAAAGGTTATGAAGATAATAAAATAAATATACGATACGTTATAAACATTGGATTTTAAAAGGATGGAAAATATTTTTAAATACCTTTGTTTGAAAACCCACATAGTAATAAGTGTATTATATTTTACTTTTTAAAATTTGAAAATAAAATTATGAGAATAATATAAAATAATAAGTATGATCATTCCTAAAGATATAGTATAGAAACTGTATGATTGAAAAAAAGAGACATTAAAGTAATGATTTATTTCTAAAAAATGTAGTTATTCCATCAAATGATATACATTTATTTTTAAAAAAAATTCAAAGAAGTAGTTATTTATTGTTAGAAATAATAAATCTTGGGAAATGAATAAATAAATACCATATAAAATAAGAAAAGTTTTGGATCAAATAAATATTAATTTTATATTTAGGCAAGAAGGACTGTGAATTGATATATTGGATGTTCAGTCAGTGAAACCATTATGACATTATAAAGAATCGAATGAAAACCCCTTAATGTATAGAAATTCAAATAAATGTTTAAATACTATGAATAAGAACATAATAATATAAATTATTAAATGTTAATAAAATACACTATATAGTATAAAACATGGCACATATCAAAATCATATCTCAACAAATACTAATTTTAGAAGAAGAACTGCTTTAAACCTCAATAATATTTAAGTAAAAACTAATTGAAGGTTATGATTAAAAATTAAAAATTAAATATCAGAAAAAATTTCATATCATGTTACTGAATAATAAAGCGTCATTATATACACCATTTCAATAAAAATATTTTATATAAAAATAAATATTTCTCAGTGGGTGAAAATTGAGATAGAAAACACTTACCTTATTTTAATCATAGTCAAATGCACCATAAACTACTATATAAAATACATACATATCATAATCACAAATTTGGTAACAATATTTATATTCAAACCCTTTCATAAACATAATAATAATTATTCTATTGATTTATGTTATTTTGTAATTATTTATATTCTAATATCAGGTGGGAGTAATTTTATCATTTTGAACTACTTTTATAAAAGAACATTTATTCTAAATTATTATCCTAAAGTTCACCATTAATAGATTATAATTGTATATAATTTTTAATTTTTAATTACTTATATTATTATAATTTAATTTTATATGTGTTTTGGATATTATCTTTAACAATTTAATTGGGAATGACCATGTTTTAGTTGTTCGTAGTGAACAAAGGGTGTTTTTTTATAATAAGTTAAGTTGGTATACATACATTAAAAAACCAAATATAAATAATTATTTAATTATTTATAATATATATTTCCATAAATAGAATTCACATTTTTATCAATCAAACAATGTTTTATAATTTTTCAAGTAAGAGTTTAAACTGACTAAAACCACATACCATAATTATTAAATGATCATGAAGTGATTTTGTTGAAAAAATAAAATTTTGATGTTATTTTATGTCACATATTGTTTATAAATTGATCTTATTTTCATTAAATATCTTTAAAATCTTGATGAAAATATAATTTACCTATTAAAAACGTTCTTATGACTAGACATGTCAGGTTCAATGAAAAGAAAAATTGAAATCGATCATTCTATTGAAAAATTAATCCACACATACCCATATATAATGATTTAATTTTCCATGGAAAAGTGAAAATAATTAATATGGTGTATCAATTTAAATTTAGATTTTTTCATAAACATCATATATATAAATTTAATTCAATGTTAGTACCAAACATGAAAGATGGCAGAGGAAAATGAAACAAATTGCCATGTGGAGGAGGTAGTCTCTATAATGCTTAAAGACCATTTCATTTTAAAAAATTAAAAATGGGATGGGATGTATTTCATGTAACTTAATTTTTATTCAATTTAATTATATTAAAGATATTGAATTATTATTTAATTTTATTCTAACATGATTTTTCTAAGATGAAGCGTGCAAAATGAAATATAAATGAGATTGGAAATGTGGGAAATGAATACAGTACTTTTTGGACCATTCCCTTTTCAAATGGGGAAAAGCCTTTCTAGGATATAAATTTGAGAAGGAAAAAATATCTTGAAAATATCTAGGAATATTTAGGATTTGTTATGGTAGATTCTGAGATGAACTATGTAGGTTATTGTGTTGGGGGAAAAGATAATAGGTGATCCCCTTTTGTAATAATAATATACTAAATTTTTTTAAAATGGGAAGTCTCTCTCAAAGAAACATGAATTCAATATTGATAAATTATGGAGGGTTTAATGGATAACAGCTATACAACCTCAACCACCCATTCACACAATTTTTTAAACATGTTTTCAATTTATTAGCATTTGATTCTTCACTTTCACCATTTTAGATTTCACTGTAGTAACTACTTTTTAAAAACGGTTTCTTATCCTTTAAGACCAAAAATAAAATAAACCACATTAAAAAATTTGCACATACTGATTCTAAATTTGGAAAAAAATTTATTTGATTCAATAATTAAATTACAGAAAAAATTAGAAAATTTATAATTTGATGATAACATTTTTTTAGAAACCTGTCACTCATGTTCTAAAATTTTATTTATAGGTTTGTATGAATAAATTATTATTTTATAATTCATACTATATATTATAAAATAAATATTTTTTCTAGAATTGTTTTTTGTAAATTTAAAAATCATACTTATAAACTAATAATTCCATAAAAGGCACAATATTTGTGAAAATAATATATTACACTATTAACCTAAAAAAGAAATATTTCTATAAATAACAAAAATAATTATACTATGTTTATATTTATTTCTCAAATATAAAAATTTAGGTTATTTTTAAAGGTTAATATTTTAAAATATATAATTTTTCCTATAAATTTAAATTATAATTAATAGCTAAAATATGTTTTTTAGGAAATAATATTTTAAAACAATTTTTTACTGTTCATAATTTCTATAAAACACTAATAAAGCTATAATTACTCATTCAATATTCTATTTATTAAAATAATCATATAATAATGATATAATAAGCTTTTTCTTATAAATTTTTTCACACTTAAAAATATAGATTCACACATACAATAATGAATAAAGTAAATTTTTTAACAATAATCCTAATATATAAATATTGATTCCAAAATACAATAATGAATAAAGTAAATTTGTGAAAAATAACCCTTATATAAAAATACATATTATTATATTTCATAATTCGATAACTCCAATTCCTACTACTAATTTAATAGGTAGTTATAAAATCTATATTAATGATTTATAATATATATACACAATTTTTTCTTACTCCAATGTTTTGTGAGGTGAAATCTATCAATCATATATTTTTTAAACTAAAGGAAAAAAAATATGAAAATCCAAGTTCATTACAACCACAGTCCAAAAATTAATTTATAATTTCTCTAATATGTTGAAATATTTTAAAAAATCAAGAATCATCATTAATTATATGAAATATATTAGGTTATAATAATTAATAATAATAATAACAAAAAAATTATTAAATAAATTGGGTACTTATTAATCATGTTCAAAAAGACCAATCCATATCTCAGAACATGTCCATCCTAATTTCTAGAAAAACCAAGTAAAAATATTCATATTTCCCAACAATAAAATGCATTATATTTCATCTTAATCAAAAAATAATATTGTCAAAAAAATTAATGAAAAAATTTCTTTTGAAAACCACCGACACATTTTTTTGAAGTAATATAAAATAACCATTACTAGAAATAAGTTCACTCATTTGAAATTAAATTTTTAAACCATTTCATTAGAAATCAATTATTCCTCAAAACCCAATTTTAAATCCACATTTAAGAAGTTAAAGCCACCTTAATTCTTCCCATGTTAATTTATTTTATACTAAAACATGGAATTAAATCATTTTTTAAGAGGTAAAAAAATTACCAAGAGAATAAAAATCAGAGCACAAAACAATACATGAACAAGTTCTTTGAAATTTATTTGTCCAATGTGCCACCGTATAAAAGTTTTGTATTATTTTCAGTCATTTTTTTACTAGCGGTGTGAAGACCCATCAAGACCCAACCAACCCAACCCACACAGGTTATGATTGGTCAGGTCAGGTTCAAGATTTGATATTCATGGTTCAGGTTATTTCGAGTTGACCAGTGACCAGGTTGGGTTAGGTCACGGGTTGGGAGAAAAATTACCCAACCTGACACAAGAAACTCGTCACTAATCTTTCATACTTGATGAACCTACACAGTATCTTGCTACACTTCCCATTGTTATCACCTCTGTCATGTCATCCCCCTTCCTTATGCATTTATGTCATACATTCTCTCCCCCACTACATCCATTGCATGGTGCGACCACTAAAGACTCGCGTGTCGCCTTGACCTCAAACACCAACTCCACTAGGATCACCATCCATGACCCCAAATTTGACTTATAAATCCAATAGATGAGAAAAATAGTCTTCCCAATAACGATACATCCACTGACTCCCACATTTTGTTGTCGATTCAAACTTCAATGAGGTCCTCCTAGGATGGTGAGGAAAACAAGGAGCTAAAGCCTGTCAGTGGAGCACTATTGCACCAACTCACCTATTGGATGAAATCTTGAATCGAATTCCAATATCATCCTGAGTTCATTGAATGAAAAAATCGATCACAACAATAATGGATTATATTATCCAATACACATATCCTCCTAAATGATGTCATCTGAACCAACACTGATGAAGAACAAGGGAAGGGACCTGAGACCAAGATGTCATGGGTGATGACCTGAGATCAAAATAAAATTGTCATGATGAGATCATGACTAACAAAGCACACTAATGAATGAGAACAAAATCAGTCTAATAATAGAAAGGGGAATGAGATAGGAAAGTAGGTGTGCTCATTATATGTTGGATGTAAGATAAACAAAACCCAATTTTACATTTCATTTAAACAATAATAATAATTTATAATAAAAATTTTATCGTAATTACTTCATTTCAATATCTTATGGTCTGACATATTTATCTTATATACGGGGTGACACTTACATATATTCATAGAGGATATACATGTATCATAGAGAACTCAAAATTCATTTCACGTTTTATAATAATATGTTGGATTTTATAATTGAGTTGAATCTTAAATATCATCTTTAGGGACATTTATGAGTCACTGGTTATCCCCATCACATAGTAATTTTTTTTTCTCACATGAAATATCATACATTTGAATAATTATTAATATGTTAGTAATTAAATATAAGTGTAAACTCTTATATATTGAGGCATGACTATTTAATCAAAACATACAACTACACAATAAAACATAATTTGGGAAGAAACCCCTTTAATGAAAATAATTCCCTTTTAAAGGTGGTAAAACACCACCTAAAATGGTCTTCTACAATATAAATAAATTTAATGAACACCCCTTTTGGTTTTGAGTATAAGATCCCATATGAGTCTAAGTCACAACAGGCACTCATTCATCAATAACCATTGACAAAAAATATAAGACAAGAATATAACATATGTCTGTAAGAATACAAATTATTATAATTTTACATATTAATATTTATGTTGGATCCTTTCTAGGTCAACCTCAAATATATTATATCTAATCAATAATGGATCCACTATCTCATCGAAATGAGTCACACCTAGTGTATCAACCCAAGATCTTAGTTGTTAATATCTTATTGAATAGATTATGATATACAAAAAACTAATCTATAGAGAATGATAAATTATTAAAAAACTATTTAAAATAAAAAATATTTGAATATAATATTTTATATCAAATAAATTAAAATTAATTGGTAAATTATTTGGAATAATGTTTAAAACCTTAAAAAAATTGGTTAACTCTTCATTAATATTAGTTCATATTTATTTTCTACAGTTACATTTAAGAGATTAATTTTATAATATTATAATTTTAATTTAATGAATTAAATATATTATTTTGATTCAATACATGTGAATTAGTATATAGAGAAATTTTTAAAATTTTCTAAAAATTTTGTCTATTATTTAACTATTAAAAAATATATCTTTAACACATATTTTAATTATGTTTAATTCATCATGATATATTAATTAATTAAAACAGTGTGATTTTTTGATAGTATAGTTATATATTTATAATTAAAAATTGAACATTCTAATACCTTATTTTTAATTTAGAAAGCCTTGTCTGAAATTTGAGAACCTAAGTGTTGTTTTATTATAATATTAGAACCAATTTGGATACTCTAATTTATTTATGTATTTACAAGGACAATTATGTTTATGGATTTATTTTAAATTTAAAAAACTATTCATTTTACTCAAAAACTAGTAAATTCGTTGGGGATCAAATCTATATGTAATTTTTGAGTAAATTCGTCATTATATATAAAATGAAAATTTTATAAAAAATTATTTTTAAGTACATTATTCATACAAATAGTTAAATTAATTTTTACTTATTATATAAAATGAAACTTGTATAATTTATTCCATAATTTTAACAATAATATTCACATTATTTAATAAGGTTTATTGTTTAATTAGAAATGTTATTTTATAGTGGTAAATGTTATTCACCTAGATAATAGATAATATATGTAAAACATCCCCACAATGGGTAAGGTTATTGAATTTTATCTTGTTATAATGACTAGTATACATATATGTTAAGATAGAATAAGTAATACTATAATTATTTTTACAAAATTATATTTATGTTAGTAATTTATTTATAATTTATAAAAGTTATCTAATAATCTAAAATAGTTTCACAACATGACATAGTTATTATTAAAGCTATAGAAAATGTTAAAGTATAATTATATAATAATTTTAAATGTTTTATGATTTTTATTATCAAGACCATTTAATGACACTATAGAATAAATATGATAGGTATGGAGTAATTTAAAGAATTAGTTTCGAATACCATATTTTTCTAGATATGATTTGAGAAATATTACATGAATATTATTGAAATTTTCCTTACACATTATTTTATGTTAACTAAGTTTAAATATATTGATGTAAAGAAAATTGGGTAAATTGGATGATAAATACTCTAAAATATTATAAATGGCCCATTTAAGGTAAAACTTTTTTAAAAAATAAATCATTATTTCCCCATAAAAAATTAATAATTTTGAAAATTCCATTGATTTTAGCCAATAAAATTGGTGCCATTCGAACCATTCTATAGAAAAATATGAATTCTATTGTCCAGATAATTTCGTCAATAATCACTCTAAAAACATCTCGTAAAACGTTCTCATTCAACTGGTATGACTATAAACCACTTTTCTAAATGCGTTAATGTTAAAAAAATGTGGAAATCAAAGAAAATCTAATCATTTTAACCACATTCTTTCACATTACATTTTTCATAAATCATCTCAAAGTAATTTATAAAAACAATGAAATAGTGAAATCACTATCATTATCTTACTAAAATGTTATTATGGTGATGTAAAACCATAATCAATGTCCTTTAAATTCATTGTAAAATGAAAAAATTTCCCTTCTATACTTGTAAACTTCCACATTGACAAACGAAATATTCCATTTTCCATTAAAATGTCACATGGTTTGATGTACATTCATTGGAATTTATAACACTTTTGTTGATGTACATTTTTCCCACCATCTCTTCAAATGAAATATTTTCTTTTTCATTATTTTCATTCATTAATGGTACAAAAATTAATTTAATGAATTAATATTAAATTTATAACAATATTAATAACCATTAAAGGCTTTATTATAAATATATATCGTCATTTTATCACCTACACCATGGTTATGAGAAGTTCATGTTTATTTTCACTTTTACCACATATATTAAAACTATTATAATATTTATTTTATATTATTATGAAATGTTATGTAATGGTATTTTAATATAAAAAAGATAAAATTTTGATGATAAAACCAAATTAAATAAATATATATATATATATATACGAATGTTTTTTAATAAAATTGACTCTTTCATTGAAGTCAATCCTTCTGAATAATAGAGTTATTTATTATTCTAGTAGAATAGTCCCTATATGTTCATTGATGTACCCATGATTTCATAGAATAATGTCAAACAAATTTATAAAATTTAACATCAATGATTTTATTTTGATGTAATATTCTCTCTATTTTTTCATGTATTTATCCCATATTTTCCACATGGTTTTTTGAATAAATGTCTAGAATTTGGGCTTGATAGTAGGTGGTGAATGATTGGTTCATGGTTAAGGGAAAATTTTTTCCCTCATACTCGTAAGCATGTATCCAATTTCCATTTTGGACTGTAGTGACCACATGGTTTGTTCATGGTTTGGGAACCCATGTGGGGTACCCATGAGGCATGTTACTCTTAGACTATGAGGGACGCACGATTATCACATGCTTAGGAAAACCATGATGGAAAAACATGCATCTTTTCCATGTTAATAAAAATTGTAAAATTATCCTAGTTCCCTCTTTGATTTTAACCAAAAATCACCCCCATCAACCCCATTCTGGATTATCATGAATTGGATCTTCTCCCAATCCTTTTTAAGCATTTTAATTGCAACCTTTGCATGGTTTTCTCCATGTAACTTCAATTAGTCTTCAAGTAACCTTATTTTATCAAGATTCCAACCTTATTTTGCGGTTTATCCTCCATCCTAGAGTACTTATTTTCTAGACGGTTGTTTAAACTATAGAGGTTTTGATCTTGTGTTGTTGGGTGAAATATTTATGATTATTGTTCGTTCATTTTTTTATAAGATATTGTAGTTGTACGGTTGTGGTTTTACCTATGATTTTGGATGATTACATGTGTGAGGTAGGTGGTTTCATAATTTTACATTATTAGATGCTTTTTTATTTCTTGTTAGATTTTGTAAATGTGTTCTATGTATTAATTTTGTTTTGAAAACATGTTTTTGAACATGTTTGAGATGCACATGTTATGAAAATGGTTATTCTAAAGTAATATGGTCATGATTTATGTGTTCCTCATTGTGGTGTTTCATAAATATATTTTATGCCTTTTGTGAAAGGGAAGAAATTTTTTTTCAAATATATTTAAAGGATAAAATGTGTTGAAAGTGTATTTTACAAGAGAAATTGATTTTTTAAACATAGGATTCTTTTTTGAGCACCATAAATGTTTCTTGGAATTGTGAATCATGTTATAAAATGGTTTTGAATTGAATATGATTTTGAAATGGGATTTTCTAATTAAAATTGTTGGATTCCATATGTATTTTTCTGTTTGTGTTTTAAATGGGATTTATAAATTGTGTTAGTTGTGTAAAATGTATTTCTAAATGGTTTTTCTATTAATGTGAAATTGAATGTGGTTTTTTATAGAAATGGTTATTTCCAAGAGAAATTTTTATCATTGGATCAATTTGAAAGTTTGAAAATTTAAAAATTTGAAAGAGGTGAATTCCTAGTGTAACTATGATTCTTGCAATGTGTATATGAATGTGGTGATTTATGTGATATTTGAATTGATGTTTGAGCATTGAGGTAATCCTAGATATTCTAGGTGCGAGAAAAAGAACTAGTACTCTAGGGTATTTAGATGTGGATGAGGTCTGAATTTATCTAAAAAGATTGACGATTACAATAGAAACTAAACATATGATGTGATTGGAGACCACTCTATTATTGGGAAAAGATCTCCTCTAGTAAATAGAGCATGATAAATAATTTTATATTTTATTATGATTTGGGGGCCACTGGAATTTTGGGATATATTCCCCTCAAACGACTCATGCAAGTGAATGATGTTGGTGGTTTAGTTAGAGTATTTTGATCATTGAGTTATTAGGATCATAGGGTCTAACATTTTCTAGTTACCTATAGGTATTTTCCTGTGGTTCTAAATTTTTACATGTTTCTAATATAATTTAGTGTCATACATTGGTATACAATGGATCTTGTATATGTTCAATTTTAAAGAAATCATATATGTGAAATGGTATTCATTAAAAATATTTCCATGATAATTTTTTCTTTAAAATTGTTTCTTGAAGATGTTCAAACACTATTAAGAAAATGTTAATACTAATTTTTATTGTAATGTTTTACCATGTAATCTTTTATTTTGTGTTGAATTATACATTTCGTTGGATCACACCCTATATAAACCTTTGGGTGTATGTAGACTTTTATATGTATAACCTGGGTAAAGGTAAGATGTTTTGTGGTTGTGATGGTGGATATGGATTCAAGTGCTCTACATATTGTTGTCATTGATGGTGGTCTCTTGAGGGAAATTCCCCTCTTATTTCTTGGATTTTTTTGGGATCATTTTCTTATTACCATTACATTATAGTTCTTTTTTTGGTTAATGTTGTAATTTTTTTAATCTAAATGTTTTTACCATATTTGGATGTGCTTATCAGTTACTATGATTCTAATTTTTTATGGTTGTTTATGATTAAACAAATGGGTGAAATAATTACCACATTGTATTATTGATAAATAGGAACTAATTGTTAACCCGATGGGATCTGAAACACCCTTTAGTTCTTATCAATAATGGGTCCAGGAGTCGAGTTCAATGGAAATCTAACTTGGTTTGTGATAAAATGTTATCAGAGATTGTCACACTCTTTTGAGTCATGTTTTGTGGGATGAGTTTGGATAGAATGGTAATTAGATTGTTAGGGTTTATGGTTCTTGTTGTGAGTGGGGTGCATGTCCATCACACCTAATGATAGTGATCAAGTCTCCCTAGGATGTTGGGATTTGGTTTTATTTGTCCCCTAGGTGAGACGTATAGGCTATATACTATATATATACACTGGGTGGGGGTGGAGTGATTTTTTCAGTATTGTTATTGTGATTTATTTATTTATGTTTTAATTATTAATGTGTTGGTATTTGTTCTTATTGTTGGTAATTTTTAGAATTATACTATTGATGGTTTTCCTTGAGGTTATTTCTTATATAGAAATATATATCCTGGTATACTTCCTGTATGAATATTAAAAGAGGTAGGATATAGTTCTCCCTCACCTATTGATCAGAGGTTGGTAGAAGTAGTGGTTCCAGATAACAACGATTTATTTTGAGGAGTGGGAACTTGTCCTTCTTATGTTAGGGAGGAATGAAGTTTGTCCTGGTAGGGACAAGGCTCAATTGTTCCTCAAGAACATTCATCCTTCATTCTGAGGTTGCACAAAACCCCAAGAAGTATAGGAGTGGAAGGAGAATAAATAGAGGTTGTTCGAATTTCATGATACTTTAGAGGCAGTTAATTTTAATTTTTATTCATTGTTGTTATAAGGTCTTAGTCAGATGTGGTGAGACTCAGTCATTCAAGATGATAAGCATGAGGAGATGAGAAGGATAGTTTTTAATACTATCATCTATGAGATGTATTTACATTCTATTTTGGCCTTCCCTAGGTCCATGGAGTATCTATAACTTATCCAAGGAGACCATTAAATGATGGAAAATGCTAGAAACATTATATATTTTGTTCAGTATGCACCCAACATCATATCCAAAAAGAAGTTGGTAGTTTGGAAGTTTAAAATGGGGTTGCGACAATAAATTCAATCTTAGGTCTTATTAGAATGGTGAAGACTTATTTTGAGGAATTTGATCATGATATAATGGTATAAACTGATCATAGTTTCTATTATTGTCCCTCTGTAATAGTTTCAATAATGGTTAGTGGAAATTAGTTTGAGAAAAAAAGTGGGATGAGAATTGGAAGTAGGTATGTGGTAGCTCAAGTCGTAATTCCTAGTTGTTGTCATCTAGGGATTTTGATGTTGGTTCAGTTGTGTTCATTCATTTTCGAATGGAAGGGAACATCCAATTTTCATGCACATATCTACCATGATCATATCACTAGTGTTAATCTATGGATCAATTTCAGAAACTTTTTTATATGGTGCACCCATATCTAAGTTGTGCAGGATTTGTATCATTCAAGGGGACTTTATCATGGAGAAAACAGTCAAGAAAAATGGGTTATCATTTTGGAGTTGATGGTGGAATGGATGGATCATCTGCTGGGAAGATTCATATTAGGGTAGATCTATAGGTTGGAGGATTATCAAAGTGCTATTTTGTTATGGAAAAACATTATATAGTGGATCAAGCTCTAGTGGAATCAGATGCAGGGCCTACATTATTTCGATGTACCGTTAATATTGCATAGTCATTATATATTGTTATATTTAATATTGGTTCATTAGTTTATTTTTCATTTTTCCATACTGATGATTTTTGGTATTCCCAACCATTCTTATATTGTATGATATAGGGTTGGTAATTCCACCTGGTAAGAATCGTGAGTAGGGTTTCAAGTGTCTTTCTTGTACACTGACAATGTTTGTGGCTGACCTAGAATGGTATCTTTTAGTTTTGGGTATGCTCCTCTTTAACATTATCCTTGGTAATGATTGGATGGTTCATTTTTTTGTGCACAATGATTTCTATAGGCGTTGAGTGGGGGTTTTTGTAACATGATGGAAGTACATGAGTTTCGCAAGTTGAATGGGATCCTTGGTCGAAAAGTTATGGACCTCTACTTTCAGAATTTGGAAACCTTGCTTATAATATCTCATCACTCATGCTAGAGGATGGTGACTGTGCTTCTAAGGGTGTATCATCTCATATGGTGGATGACTTCCCATAGTTTTTTCTATATTACTTCTCATGTTTTCCTCGTATATGGGATGTGGTGTTCTCCTTGTATTTTGTTTCGAGAGAATAGCTGATATATCTTCCCTTGTACTATATCACACTGACTATATTGATGGAATTGAAGGTACAACTGAATGATATGGAATCCAAAGGATTCATTTTCCCAAGCTTTTATCCTTGGTCTTCCCAAGTCCTATTTTCTAAAAAGGATGATGGATATATCTAGTTGTGTATCAATTATTGGAATAGGAATGAGATAAAAATTAATAAACAATACCCTTTTCCTCTTATTGAAATCAATTTTTATTATATTAGGTGATCAATGTGGTTTTACAAGTTTTTTTTTCATTTTCTATATCATCATGTACGAGTAAGAGAGTTATATTTTTTGAAAATAACCTTCCAAATAAGATAATAAAAATACGAGTATTTGGTCATGCCCTTGGTGTTGATAAATTTTACATTAGTCTTTATAGAGATTATGAATTGGGTTTCCTCTAGTATCTCTATTCCACTATCATGGTATATTTGGATGAAATTCTATTCTATTCTTGGACCAAGGAGGATCATGAGATGAATTTTATAATTAAGTTACTTATAATTTGATATCATTATCTCTTTGTGAATTTTCCAATGTTCACCTTCCTGATATTGTATGTGAGGTTTATGGGCCACGTGATCTCAAAACATTGGGTTATTGTGGCCCCCAAGACGATCAATGTAGTAATTTATTATGAGAAGTCAATGAGTGTGTTTAAAATATAAGTTTATTAGTCCTTTTAGGGTATTATAGCTGGATTGTTCGATATTTTTCACGTCATTATTTATCTATAACAGTGATCTCCCAGAAGGCTGTGAAGTTTTAATGCATCCCATAGTGCCAGGTGACCTTTTAGAAGCTGAAGCATTAGTTTACCAGCACCATGGTTTTGATCTTTTAAGAATTTGGTAAGAGATATGGGGTCTATTGTGATTCTACAGGTATGGTTCTTGAGAGCGTGCAAATGAAGGATGATGAACTAGTGGTATATGGTTCTCTCCATCTTTGACCACCTGAAAATAATTACCCAAACCATGACTTCGAGTTACCAGTAGTAATGCATTCCTTAAAGACATGGAATTATTATATTTTTGTGGAAAAGATTGTATTTTATTCATATTATAAGAGTTTATCATACATTTCCCCCTTGAAGGATTCTAATTTTAGGTAGTGTTATTGGGTTGAGTATATTCATGGGTTCTTTTTTGATATAGCATACACCCCATGAAAAGGAAATTTAGTGGATGAAACATTTATCATGAAAGTGGTTGTACAAGTGTTGAGAAATTCTAGTGAAGACTGGACGTTGATGGGTCTCTTCACTCATATGAATCATGAGACCATGGAACACAATTAAGGTTTGATCACTCCCCTCGTGTAGGTGACACCATATCTTATATTATTGATTCAGAAAGTAAATCTGAGTGATGATTTCTTCATGAATTATTTTTTTTCCTGAAATGGTGGGGATGTGTCTTGCAAAGGGGCATTATATCTTGACGGATTTTTTTTCACTTCAAGGGTAGGTTTTTTAGTCTTTTTTCAATGAGGAAGGTAGTTATAAAAGATAGACACCAATACCATTGTTTCGTTCATCCAGGTGTTACCAAGATGTAATATGATGTGTGTCGACTATTCTATTGGTAATTTATGAGGCCAGATATGGTTTAATTTTAACCACGATGTTTCACATGTATGTATGTAAAAGTATATAACCAAAGGAATTTTAGTTTGATTAAACTGCAACTGATTCCTACCTATAAGTGGGAATATATCACCATGGATTTAATTTCTGTCTTACCTCATATAAATCCTCAGAGAAATTACATTTGGGTAGTGATTTATTTTTGGACGAAATAAAATCATTTAATTCTATTCATGGATCCTACCAAAGAGGATGAGTTAGTTTGGTTGTATGTTCAGGAGGTTTTTAGGCTCCATGGTGGGTCAAAATAATTTTTTTTGGTAGGGACCCCCATTTTACCTAACAGTTTTGGGATAGTCTTCAAAAGTCGATTGGTATGGTGGTCAAGTTGAGCATGACATACCATCCTTGAATGGATGGTCAGATAGAGCAGAAAAATCATATTTTGGAAAACATTATTGAGAATGTGTGTTGGATTTTGAGAATTCATGGGGTATATATTTTTTATTAGTTGATTTAACAAATAAGTATAGTTCCCAAACCTTGATCCGAATTAATCCTTTTGGGGAAGATTATAGTCATTTGTGCCGACCTCATTTGTGTTTTGATGAGGTGGGTGACACCTCATTGTTGGGAAAAAACCTTCTGGAAGAAAATTAAAATAGATTTAAGTTGATTAGGAAGTGGTTATTGATGTAAAAACTTCATCAAGAGACTTATTCTACTAAGAGGTACTGATCTTTGGAGATTTTTGTGGGTGACTTACTGTTTCGGAAAGTGACACCTCACTTGGGTCACCGTCATTTGGGTATGAAAGGGAAGCTAACACCATGGTATGTTAGAACATTTGATACTTCCATGTGAATAGGTGAGTTAGAATATAGAATATATTTACCTTTTTAGTTGATGTTAAATTATGATGGGTTCCATGTATATCAGCTGAAAAATTACAACACAGATCCTTCTCATGTGTTGAATTGGGAAGAGTTGCATTTGGAGCCTATTTATTTGTGTTTGAGTGGGCAGTGAAGATTGTGGATTCCCAATTAAATGTACTATGTGGAAAGTCTATTTTTTTGTAATTAATAGGAAGAAAGGTAGTGATGTTCCTCAAACCTGGGAGGGGAATTATTGGGTAGAGGACAAGTATTTGTTCTTGTTCCTTGATCAAAATCAAAATAAATTTATTAGGGTTAATAGTTATCAAGGAGGGAGAATTGTAACATCAGTGATTTTATATTGAGGTAATATTCTATATATTTCTCTCTTATACTTATCCCATACTTTAACCATGAGTTTTATCATGATAAGTCGCAATATTGTTCTTGACGGTAGAAGGTGCATGGTTAGTGTAGGGTTAGGGGAAACCGTGCACCCTCTTCCAGGTAAGTTTACAATAAATTTCCTTTTTCGGATGTGGTGTCTACACAATTGATGCACATTTTGTGAAACCATTCATGCTAATCATGAAAAATGACCTTCTTGGATTGTGAGGGATACACTATATCCATACGGTTTAAAAACCCATTTCTAAAAATCATATGACCTATCTTAGAAAATTAAATGAGTAAAATTACCTTAAAACACTCTTTAGTTTTAACACTAAATCCCTCTATCATCCCCAATTGTTATTTTCATAAATGGGTGCTTTCTTAAATACTTCTTGAATCCTTTGAGAATCAATATTTATTTTGTTTCAGCGTTGTATCATTAATGAATATTAATGTAAAAATATTTTATCATGATTACATGTCACATCCATGACTTATTTTGAACTCATTTTTTTCATTTAATTTCCATTCCTTATTTTCTAGTTGGGTTTACAACGAATTATATTAGAAATGGTGGGTTTTGGAAATTTTGGCCAAACTATAAGCCCATTTCCATATTTGAAAATAAATTTTTGTTTCGTTTATAACTCCATATTTTTTCAACTATTTACACCCATTGCACTTCACAAATGGCATCCCTAGGTATATTAAAATCACCATATCAATTTGGAATCCATTGAAACCCATAATGATGATAGATTTGAGTTTTTTATTTAGGTGTTGGGCCAGCCTGAAAACCCATTTACTACATTAAAAATAGTTGTTAGTTATTTAGTATCTCATTCAATTTTTATGTTTTTTCAGTGATTCCAACTCTCAACTGATCCCACTTACCAAAGGAGCGATCCCATGCTCTCCTCCCCCTCTTTGGAGATCATTTACAACAATAATGTTGGTGAATCATCTATTGATTTCTCAAATCATCTAGATTTTAAATGGTAAATTGATTCCATCATAACACCTTCATTTTATCTTTATTTTCTTCCCATTCTAGTTCCTACATGATCTCATCTTCCTTTTTCGAACCTCCTTTGAATGTTTTCATTTTTTAAAATCTTGATACTAGTGTATTTAGGGTGATTTTTCCAGGATTCTGCCAAGTAAGTGGTCCTCCCTTACAATTATTCTATTTCCATAGGGTTTCATCCCACTTTCATGATGTTCCAAAGTGCCCAGAAGATAATGTTAGATCCTAGGGTATTACATGGTGTCTTTTTGGTGTAATCTTGAGATTTTATGTTTTTATTCTATTCCTTGTGGTGTGGAAGTGGTGCACTTGAAGTTTCACACCATGATTTGATGGTTTTGAATCAAGAGGTAGGTGATTCCTTGGTTAACCATTCCATGATGATTTATTTTTCTTGTTTTACTAGTTTATCATGATCCCCATATAGTGTGTGTGGTGCGATAACAGTTTTTCAGGGATTTGGTTAAGCATTTAATTTTATAATTTCATTTTTTTGAAGTTGTGAACTTCTTGAATGTAACACATGTGGTATCTTTGTGGTAGTTTAATAAGATATGAAATTGATTTATAAGTTGTAAAAAAGGGTTGAAAATTGTGTCTTGTTAATTCCCCAGTATCATGTGGTCCTTGGAAGGGGGTTTTTAGAATATTTTTGTTGTTTAAAACATTTTTATACTTCTTGAGGGTATTTTATGAAAATGTGTGTTTTTATTTGTTTCTTTGGTGTTATTATTCAAGATGATTTTATAACACAAGAAAGTGGTTTTATAATTGTATATAGAGTGGTCAATTATACTTTTGTATTGTTTTTGTGCGCTTTTTTCCTTGAAATATGGTTTTGAAATGAATTTTTTGAGCAAATTTTGTGTATACTCTTTAGAATTGTTTTATGAAAGATATGAATGATATAATGATTTATGAAAGAGGTGAAACCATATTGGAAAACTATTTTTGGAATGTGTATATTTTAAAATGGTACATTTTAAATGTGAAAGGAGCTTTTTTTTGAGGCGTTCCATCTTGGAAATGGTTTATCAAAATGTTTTAAGGATTTACTAATGTGTGTAAGAGATGTGAAAGAGATGTGGAATATTTTCTATGAGTGTGATGTGAAAAATGAATTTTCTTTATAAAAAGAGTATTATGTAACATGTGAGTGAGATTTTATGTGATTTGGAATATCTTTTAAGGGTTTTATGAAATTGTTTAATGGATTTGTGTAAGGGTTAAAGAAATGTGAAATGTGTTGTGGGCTATTTTGGAGTGACTCAGATTTGTAAATCAATTTGAATAAAAAGTGGAATTTTGTGACATGTTTACTATACAAGTGGGCTGTTTGGTATATATTTGATGTGGAAATTATATTTTCATGTGAAAACTATATTTCTTGACTTTCTTAACTTTTTTGAGCACATGGGGAAAACTCGTGTATATAGGTGGGTGGACTTGTACTAGTATGCTAGTGAATTTGTGGGGTTTGGCCACAGTATCATATAGTATGATTGATGATGAGAAATCTAACTAAACTATGATGATAATGATTTGGGACCACAAGGTTATGGGTTTATTCACTTCTAGTGGCTCATGCACGAGAAAATTTATTTGTGATGGTTACACTCACCGAGATACGAGGTACTTGGAACCAACAACTAGCTAGGGCCTAGGGGTTATTTCATATTGCTTATGCTCATTAGATACTTTATACATACTATCATCATACTGTAAATTTGGATGAAAAATTCACTAGATTTGGTATTTATTTTAAAAGTGTTGATTATTTAAAATAGCCCACTTGAACACTGATTTTTTTAAAGTTGCATATTTTAGAAATTATAACTAGACATTACATGTTTTTGAAAACATTCATGATTTTCATATTTGAATTTTTATCACATATAATATATTTTTGGTGGTATCTTACATGGATTTGGCTCACACCCTACTTACACCTTTGGGTGTAAGCATACTTTGTTTTTTTATGTCGCATGTAGGGTACAGTTTATAGTGACAGTGGTTCGGTATTCTTGAAGGTTATTGGTGGTGATGTTTTGTTGAGATGGCTTGAGGGCGATGCCTCTTGCCATGAGTGTTCAGGGGCTATTTCTTTTTGGTTTTGTACTGTCACGAACCAGCCCGGGTCGACCCTGAACCGGTCACCCGAGCCGGTCCGCGGCAAGTCCCGAGGGGCGTTCCCGATCCCCCCCGGGATGGCAACAAGTGCCGGGCATTAAAAGTTTCAATCGTTGGGAACGATTTTAGCCCAAACCAAAATCAAGATCAAAAGAACGAAAGTAAACTAAACAAACGGGAAAACACTAAAGACATAAACAAAACTAAACCACGACATACCTCCACGTGACCTCGCGGGTCACCACCCAACTACAAACCAACGTCGCCCCATCACTGAGCGACTCAAGCCAGGAAAACATGAACACAAGGAACCTGCAACTGAAGTGGTAAAAGATAGGCGTGAGCACAAAAGTACTCAGTAGGTGAGCCCAACAACAAATCCCAAAGCACTGCCAGTAAATAAAGAATCTACCTATTCCAGGTTTGAAATACAATGTATAAAAGTATGCTTTTACAATGTTTCATTTGAAAAAAACTAAACACGAGCCACTACCCTTATTCCTTTTTAAAAGTTGAATTTCTTTTCATTGATTCTAAATTCGTTCTGAACGATAAAGAAGTGTTACATTTTCAGTTTTACTACACAAGAGAAAAACGCATTTTTATTTGAGAACCATTTTCGCAAAGCAACCAGTACAAGCGGTAAAGAAGAACTGAAAGTAAACAAGCAGGAAAGAAAACAAGTGCAAGTAGAAGTAAACAGGCAAGGAAAAAAACCAAGTGCAAGTAAAAATAAACCAGAAGTTATCAGCAACAACCATGGACACACACACACACTCACAAACTCACACACACACACATACTCACACACGCACACACTCACACCCAAGTGGTCCCCCGTATGCCGACGGAAGGCACCACACCAGAGATGGTAGAGCACTATGGGTAAATCCCCTAAGGTTCATCTAGCTCGCGTGGGACCCTAGAACCTCGTGTCTCGGTGAAATGTGGCTTAGAAGGCCACAACCCTCAGAAAACGTGGCTTCGAAGGCCACGACCCTCAGAACACGTGGCTTAGAAGGCCACGACCCTCAGATATCATATGTTTAGTTAGTGTTGCAATCGTCAATCCAGCTAAGTGAAACAGGGACGACACCCATCCGGCTCACTAGCGCACTAGTTCTAGTCCGCCCACCTAGATACCCAGGGTTTCCTGTGTGCTCCAACAAGCTTCACATTCACATAGTATATTACTTCCTCATATCGCAGGCCAAACCAGATATCGCACACAAAAGTCACCATTTCCACACCCAAACAATATTTCAAAACTCACGCACGTCAAAAATACCTTTCTGAAAATATAATTGTCATTACCTAATGATTTCGCAAAAACCCCTTTTTTTGGAAACACTCAAACAAGAACATGAACAACTTTCACAACCCAGAAAGCATTATTTTTAATAACACAACAAGGGAAAACATCTTTCGTCAACCAAGAACCACACGTAAAGTTTCAAAAAAAAAACAATTTCAAAGGGTCACACGACGTTTTCTCTAATCAAGGTTATAAGAAAACACCATTTTTCCATAAACAGTACATCTACAAATTTACACATGCCAAAAACATTTCAAAACCCAATTCAACATGTCGTTCATTATTCAAGAAGGACCATCTAGCAACACTACTATGGAAGCACACAATTAAATCCAAGAAAATGCTTTTAATGAAACGCTATAATTAAAGCAGATCACCAAACTATAGATAACTGATAGTAACACTTTTGAATTTACTGAAACTTAATAAAAAGTCAAGGAATAAATAAAATTCTAAATTTAAAGGCGAGTGCAAAAGGGATACCTACCTCAAGACGCAGCTCGGAACGAAACGACACGGCGCAAGACTCCCGTTGCGTAATGGTCGCACCGTACCGCGCCGTCAACCCAATCCTAAAACAATAGGCCGTTAAGCAGGCTCATTAATGAAAACATACTAATAATAATAATAATTATAATAACGTAATAATAACCAAAATGTAGTAATAGTAATTTCATAATAATAATAATAATAATTATTATTATGACATAATAATAATATAATAATAATAAGAGTAACAATAATATCATAACAATAATATTAACATAATAATAAGAATAATTATAATGACATAATACTTAACAAGAACAATTAATAAATATAATAGCGCAATGATAGTTATAATAATAACAATAATAATAATATTAATATTAATAATATGATAGTAATAATAATAATAATAATAATATGATAATTGAATAATAATAATAATTATAACAATAATGATAATAATAATAATAATATTAATATTAATGTGATAATAATTATAATAACAATAGTAACAATAATTATATAATAATAATTATAATAATAATTATAATATGATACATTAATTATAATAATGACATAATAAAACAATATTAATAATATGTTAGTAATCATAATAATAATAATAATAATAACAACAATATTTTTACACAATTATAATATAATAATAATAGTAATAATAATAATAATAATAATATAGTAATACAATAATAATGTTAATATAATAACATAATAATAATGAAATAATTATAATATTATTAATATGATAAAAATAATAAAAGTTATATAAGATTAACTTAAAAGAATAAAATAAAAAAATAAAAACATACTTACAGGGAAGGGGGGTCGAGCGGGGTGCAGGTCGCGCTGGAGGCGCGCGGGCGGAGGCTTGAGGGGAGGCCGGGTGAGCGGGACGGCGGAGGAGTCGGGATGGGGGTGGAGGCGGCAGGGCGTGGCGACGGGAGCAGGAGGGGAGCAGGGAGCCGCGCGGGGGAGAGGGAGCAGGAGCCGGACGAGAGGGGAGGCTGGCGGCTGGGCGGGTTGCGTAGGGAAGGCCGGGCAACGGGGTGCGGGTTGCGCAGAGAAGGCCGGGACAACGGGGGTGAGACGGCGGTGATGGCCGGGATGCCGGCGGGATGTGCCAGAGATGGAGGCGCGGCGGTTCGGTTGAGGCGACGGATCGGGAGGCCGGGCGCGGCAGCGGCGGTTGCTGGGTGCGGGGTGCGGCGACGGGGTGTGCTGGGGCTGGGCGAGTCGGGACGGCGAGCAGGGAGGCAGCCGCTGGGTGCGGCAAAGGCGGGGGTGCAGGGGGAGAGCAGGGGCGGCCGCCGGAGAGGGAGCGCGCCGGGTCGGGTGCTGCGCGCGGAAGAGAGAAACGAGAGGGAGGAGAGAGGGGGATGGGGTGGTGGCTGGGTAAGGATGGGATTAGGGTTAGGCTAAGGGTAGGTTTATATATATATATATATAATAAAAATAATAATAATAATAAAACTTATATAATAATAATAAAACTTATAATTATAATAAATAATAAATTAGTTAATTCAAATAATAATTGTTTTGATCAAATATTTAAAATATTAATTATAAAATAATTTGAAGATGTTACACACACATATATATATTTATACATATATAGATCTATATATATACACACATTATTATACATATATATATATAGCCATATATAAACATATATACAATAATAATAACACAAATAAAAAGGTATTAACAAAAAAAAATACCAACATGAAAATTATAAAATTTAAAACACCGGGTGAACACACTGTCACCGAGGCTGAACGCACGGTCACCACTAACGATGCGGTGACCGCGCACCGGCGCGAAACCGCCAATCGCAATTAATCTTCGAAAAATTTAAATCGGGACCAAGAGAGGAGAAAAATTACTGATGTCCGCGGTCGGGGTGTGACAATTCTCCCCACCACAGACACTTTCTGCCCCCAGAAAGTCACCAGGTCACAAGTCAGCCAAAAATCCAAGTCTATGCCCAACAGTACTGAAGAAAACTGAAGTTCTCGGGGATGACCTTACTCTACACAGGTCACACCCGACCGATTCAAGAGAAAACTGGGGTCCGAGGGTGAGGGGAGAACCCGAAGGGGTTCTCCCCACCACAAGAACTCAATTAGTGCAGAAAAGTTGACCATCTAAATAGAACACCCTGGGAAAGGGGGGGGGGTCGACGCGGGAACTCCCAACCAATTCAAACCAACTCTTATAGCACGATTACTACAACGCCTCCGTCGAAACCTTGAACCCACGACTAGAGTCATCAAATTCAACACCAGGGAAAACCCATAGAAAAACATTTAACCAACATCAAATTGGAGACATGATCCACCGAAGTCCACGAAACATAACCACATCCGACAACATAACTAAAAAGAGGTCAACCCACACGAGAGTCAAACACACTTTTAAGAAGGACACACGCTTCAGAATATCACCTCCACGCGACAAGTCTGCTTAGATTATCATAGAACCAGTCCATCATCACTTTATAGAAAAACTACGCATTTACAACGCTGTTGAAACTTCAGTAGCAGGAAAACAAGTATGGAAGAGGTTTCTAATTGCTTCACCGTCAACACAGAAGACAGAACTTGGACCAAGGCTGCACAACCCTGGGGACTCCTGACGGTGCGCGAGCTTCACCCCGAGACTTGTGGCTGGGGCTCTGATGGCTGAAGCATCTTCTGCCTCACAGTCAGGTACTGACATTCTCCCATCGCAGCTTCCTCTTCAAGCAACGCTTCTTGCAAAAATTCTCCAGATGACCCAGACAACCACAGCGATGACACGTCTTCGGAGGGTTGCGACAAGACGACTTTAAATGCCCGAAACGACCACACTGAAAGCATACCATCGAACGTTCCGATGAACTGGAAGCTGGAACCAAAGGGGATAACTCCTTAGGAACAGGTATCTCTAGCGCCTCTTCCTCACCAGAGGGGGAACTCTTACGAACAACAATAGGGGACGCTGAAGTATTAACCACCCGCACACCAGAAACTAACTCATCCAAGAAAGCTTCCTCCACCAGCTTCTCGAAACAAAGGTCTTTATAAAGGTGGACTCGCTCCTTGATCTCTGGACGAAGACCCCCAGTGAAAAGAGAGGCCTTCATGAGCTCATGCGACGCTACCTCTGGAGAAAAGGGAATCAGTTCCTTGAAATGGTCAACATATGCCTTCACCGTCCGTTGACCTTGTTGAATATGCACAAGCTCCCTCTTTTCTCCAGCTTCACTTCCTCAGGTACAAACCATTGGATGAAAACTGTTTTAAAGACATCCCACATCATTTGACCTTGCGTTGACGGTGGGTTAACCATCTTCCACTGGTCCAGAGCTGGACCCTCAAATGACTCCATAATTGCACGGACCTTAACACTATCGGGAGTTCCCAATATTCTAAAGACACGCTCCACTTCCTCGAGCCATTCCACTGCCTCTAACGGACCCTGATCACCATGGAGAATAGGCAAAGTCTGAGGAGGACCAAAAACTGGGCATGACATATCCGAATCCTTAGAGACCTTTCTGGGCGGCATTTCCCGAGCGATATATAAAACACAAAGCCAAAACCAACATCAAATCGAAGCAACATCAATAAAAGCACCTTCATCAAAAACAGTTAGCACAAGGACCAAACAAATACAACACAACCCAAAACAAAATCTCCTCTTTAAAATTCCCTTTTCATTTTAGATTTCAAAACCACCCTTTCTCAAGATCACTTTCCAAAAACCAATCCACTTCCAAACCAAAAACTTTCCAAAACAATTTCCATTTAAAACCAATTTAGAAAACAAAGTCAAGCCTTTAACTTCAAATACACACCCAGGTAATCTCATGAACCGTTGCACATGTTTCCATCCATATTCCATTCATACATGCATCAACACACACTTTCCATGCATTCTCACACATGTGCAAACGTTCATAAAGAGGACCTGGGGTTTTCATCCCGAACCATTCTTAGCCAACTCCAAGCAAACAACAGATTTCCAAATCAAGAGACTTTAGTTTTAAAACCCATTTCATATATTTAAAGTCCTTTAGAAGAAACCAGTCCAATTTTCAAAAACTCTTTTTCATTTCAAACAACGTACTTACACAGACCAAAACAAAAGCAGCATCCAAATTTGCATCAACCACTGAAGTGAGAGACTAGTAGTCATGCTCAACCTGACGACATGGTAGTGAGCCATGTCTGAAGTCAGTTTCGACCACTAGGAGGAATTCAAACCACGTACTCGAACTCCACATGGGTCACTACTCCATGTGAAATTACGACGTAACGTCGGCTTACCTCCATTGTCATTTATCAATCCAAGACAAACTAGAAAAGACAAGGACACAATTCCCAAACTACCCCTGGTAACTCGAAGATCAGTGCGAGCAAGAGTTCGCGACGCTCTTCCCGTACTTACCCCTCGAGTTCCGACAGTCCTAATCTCCTTCTACTGGACAACCCAAATAACAAGAACCTCCCTCTGATACCATTTTGTCACAAACCAGCCCGGGTCGACCCTGAACCGGTCACCCGAGCCGGTCCGCGGCAAGTCCCGAGGGGCGTTCCCGATCCCCCCGGGATGGCAACAAGTGCCGGGCATTAAAAGTTTCAATCGTTGGGAACGATTTTAGCCCAAACCAAAATCAGGATCAAAAGAACGAAAGTAAACTAAACAAACGGGCAAACACTAAAGACATAAACAAAACTAAACCACGACATACCTCCACGTGACCTCGCGGGTCACCACCCAACTACAAACCAACGTCGCCCCATCACTGAGCGACTCAAGCCAGGAAAACCTGAACACAAGGAACCTGCAACTGAAGTGGTAAAAGATAGGCGTGAGCACAAAAGTACTCAGTAGGTGAGCCCAACAACAAATCCCAAAGAACTGCCAGTAAATAAAGAATCTACCTATTCCAGGTTTGAACTACAATGTATAAAAGTATGCTTTTACAATGTTTCATTTGAAAAAAACTAAACACGAGCCACTACCCTTATTCCTTTTTAAAAGTTGAATTTCTTTTCATTGATTCTAAATTCGTTCTGAACGATAAAGAAGTGTTACATTTTCAGTTTTACTACACAAGAGAAAAACACATTTTTATTTGAGAACCATTTTCGCAAAGCAACCAGTACAAGCGGTAAAGAAGAACTGAAAGTAATCAAGCAGGAAAGAAAACAAGTGCAAGTAGAAGTAAACAGGAAAGGAAAAAAAACCAAGTGCAAGTAAAAATAAACCAGAATTTATCAGCAACAACCATGGGCACACACACACACTCACACACTCACACACACACACATACTCACACACGCACACACTCACACCCAAGTGGTCCCCCGTATGCCGACGGAAGGCACCACGCCAGAGATGGTAGAGCACTATGGGTAAATCCCCTAAGGTTCATCTAGCTCGCGTGGGAGCCTAGAACCTCGTGTCTCGGTGAAACATGGCTTAGAAGGCCACAACCCTCAGAAAACGTGGCTTAGAAGGCCACGACCCTCAGAACACGTGGCTTAGAAGGCCACGACCCTCAAATATCATATGTTTAGTTAGTGTTGCAATCGTCAATCCAGCTAAGTGAAACAGGGACGACACCCATCCGGCTCACTAGCGCACTAGTTCTAGTCCGCCCACCTAGACACCCAGGGTTTCCCGTGTGATCAAACAAGCTTCACATTGACATAGTATATTACTTCCTCATATCGCAGGGCAAACCAGATATCGCACACAAAAGTCACCATTTCCACACCCAAACAATATTTCAAAACTCACGCACGTCAAAAATACCTTTCTGAAAATATAATTGTCATTACCTAATGATTTCGTAAAAAACCCTTTTTTTTGGAAACACTCAAACAAGAACATGAACAACTTTCACAACCCAGAAAGCATTATTTTTAATAACACAACAAGGGAAAACATCTTTCGTCAACCAAGAACCACACGTAAAGTTTCAAAAAAAAAACAATTTCAAAGGGTCACACGACGTTTTCTCTAATCAAGGTTATAAGAAAACACCATTTTTCCATAAACAGTACATCTACAAATTTACACATGCCAAAAACATTTCAAAACCCAATTCAACATGCCATTCATTATTCAGGAAGGACCATATAGCAACACTACTATGGAAGCACACAATTAAATCCAAGAAAACGCTTTTAATGAAATGCTAGAATTAAAGCAGATCACCAAACTATAGATAACTGATAGTAACACTTTTGAATTTACTGAAACTTAATAAAAAGTCAAGGAATAAATAAAATTCTAAATTTAAAGGCGAGTGCAAAAGGGATACCTACCTCAAGACGCAGCTCGGAACGAAACGACACGGCGCAAGACTCCCGTTGCTTAATGGTCGTACCGTACCGCGCCGTCAACCCAATCCTAAAACAATAGGCCGTTAAGCAGGCTCATTAATGACAACATACTAATAATAATAATAATTATAATAACGTAATAATAACCAAAATGTAGTAATAGTAATGTCATAATAATAATAATAATAATAAATATTATTACATAATAATAATATAATAATAATAAGAGTAACAATAATATCATAACAATAATATTAACATAATAATAAGAATAATTATAATGACATAATACTTAATAAGAACAATTAATAAATATAATAGCGCAATGATAATTATAATAATAACAATAATAATAATATTAATATTAATAATATGATAGTAATAATAATAATAATAATAATAATAATATGATAATTAAATAATAATAATAATTATAACAATAATGATAATAATAATAATAATATTAATATTAATGTGATAATAATTATAATAACAATAGTAACAATAATTATATAATAATAATTATAATAATAATTATAATATGATACATTAATTATAATAATGACATAATAAAACAATATTAATAATATGTTAGTAATCATAATAATAATAATAATAATAACAACAATATTTTTACACAATTATAATATAATAATAATAGTAATAATAATAATAATAATAATATATTAATACAATAATAATGTTAATAGAATAACATAATAATAATGAAATAATTATAATATTATTAATATGATAAAAATAATAAAAGTTATATAAGATTAACTTAAAAGAATAAAATAAAAAAATAAAAACATACTTACAGGGAAGGGGGGTCGACCGGGGTGCAGGTCGCGCTGGAGGCGCGCGGGTGGAGGCCGGAGGGGAGTCCGGGTGAGCGGGACGGCGGAGGAGTTGGGACGGGGGTGGAGGCGGCAGGGCGCGGTGACGGGAGCAGGAGGGGAGCGGGGAGCCGCGCGGGGGAGAGGGAGTAGGAGCCGGACGAGACGGGAGGCTGGCGGCTGGGCGGGTTGCGCAGGGAAGGCCGGGCAACGGGGTGCGGGTTGCGCAGAGAAGGCCGGGACAGTGGGGGTGAGACGGCGGTGATGGCCGGGACGCCGGCGGGATGCGCCGGAGATGGAGGCGCGGTGGTTCGGTTGAGGCGACGGATCGGGAGGCCGGGCGCGGCAGCGGCGGTTGCTGGGTGCGGGGTGCGGCGACGGGGTGTGCTGGGGCTGGGCGAGTCGGGACGGCGAGCCGGGAGGCAGCCGTTGGGCGCGGCGAAGGCGGGGGTGCAGGGGGAGAGCAGGGGCGGCCGCCGGAGAGGGAGCGCGCCGGGTCAGGTGCTGCGCACGGAAGAGAGAAACGAGAGGGAGGAGAGAGGGGGATGGGGTGGCGGCTGGGTAGGGACGGGATTAGGGTTAGGCTAAGGGTAGGTTTATATATATATATATATATAATAAAAATAATAATAATAATAAAACTTATAATATTAATAATAATAAAACTTATATAATAATAATAAAACTTATAATAATAATAAATAATAAATTAGTTAATTCAAATAATAATTGCTTTGATCAAATATATAAAATAATAATTATAAAATAATTTGAAGATGTTACACACACATATATATATTTATACATATATAGATCTATATATATACACACATTATTATACATATATATATAGCCATATATAAACATATATACAATAATAATAACACAAATAAAAAGGTATTAACAAAAAAAAATACCAACATGAAAATTATAAAATTTAAAACACCGGGTGAACACACTGTCACCTGGGCTGAACGCACGGTCACCGCTAACGATGCGGTGACCGCGCACCGGCGCGAAACCGCCAATCGCAATTAATCTTCGAAGAATTTAAATCGGGACCAAGAGAGGAGAAAAATTACTGATGTCCGCGGTCGGGGTGTGACATGTACCTATGAAAAAGTCTTTATGATTTGTCTTAAACAATGTAATTAATTTTGGAATTTGGGCAATATATTGTTTGGTTTGAAACATTTAGATTTGTTTTATTTGATTCATTTGTTGTTTTATGATTATAAACATGGGTAAATCTTTCAAATTTTTTAGTTTATTATACTCGAGCAGTTGTGACCCCTGGGGAGATAGGGAACATGCTTTAGTCCACCTCACAGGCCGGGTTTGGTGTCAGTTTTGTGGACGACCAGATTCGGTTCGTGACAAAATGGTATCAAAGGAAGTGTATGTTAACTGTTTGGGTCATGTTATTTGGGGAACAATCAGGATAGTCTAGAGTTAGGATTGGTGGAGCATGACATTCAGATTATGGGTAGTGTGCCTAATCACAACACCTCATGATGGGATTCATTTCACCAAGGGATGTTTGGACTTATCTAATTCCTTTGTATTTTTTATTTTTATGATGATTAGGGTAAATGAAAAGAGAGTTGGTTAATGGTATTAGTGAGCTCATAGGACCTGGAAATCCATGTGGAGCTAGGGATATTTCCCTAGAACACTCTCTCTGATGGTCAAGTGATTGGCGTATGGCCTCCAACCATTTGGCATAAAGATTTTTTGAAATGATGTTCAAATAAAGTCGGAAGGGTTTGAAATTTGAAATTATGAAACTAAAATTTCTTATTTTTTTTGAATTATGAAAATGGGGTGTTTACGCCTATTTTTGAAACCCAGAAGTAAGTTAATGTTGGTTTTGAAATAGTGTTTCCAATAAAGTTTACTAAACTGTTGAAAGGTGTTTTAATGGGGTGAGGTGTTTTTAAATTAATGTGGGTTACTTGAATGTGAATTTTCAATTTGATGATTGTGTCTTTCTGAAAAGTTTTATATGTAGTAAATTGGGTTATATTTTTTGGTTAGTGGTATTGAGACAATGGAAGTATTGGTAGATTGTTTTGGATTTAAAAAGCTGAATGAGTTTTTTTAACATTTTGTATTATCATGAGTGGCCAAATTCCTGGGGTTATATGGGATGTTGGATGGTTAATGGAACAACTGGATGAGTGTCGGGATGGATATGAGAAGGGTGCCTGGTGTGGCACGGAAACATGCATATGTGGGGCCCATGGGGCACCACTGGTGGATATGCTTATAGATAAAGTTTATGTTTTCAAAGAAATGTTTTTAAAAGGAAAACAGGATGTATTGACGAGTGTTTTGGGATGGAGTGTATTATGTGTTTTTGGAAATTTTGATATTTTGGAATATTTTTAGTACAATAACCACTCTTCTTTGAATGGTGTTTTGGGTTTGTGTTTGGTCGATATGTTGGGTTGAAGTGCTAGTTAGTGATATCCTCTAAGAATATTTTTTGTAACCATTATGGTTGTTCCCCTAATCTGTTTAGATCTGGTTACGGTATTTCTTATCCAATGGAATAGGTTGGCAGGGTCCTTCGGTTCTCTCGTGGGATAAGGTACGCCCCTAATAAGTGTTAGTGCACAAATGATATGAAACTTGGATTGTTTTTTCATTTGAAAATCCCCTAGTTGATTAATATATGGAATATTTTCTCTAGATTTGTAGAATGATTCTACAAATTTTAATTTTGGGGTTTGAGGATACACTTGCAGTGGGAGAGTGCTCGTTGAAGGTTAAAAGAGACCTTAGTTTATTAAGATGCCTGATTTGTTGAAGGAATATGTGGCATGGGGTTGTTATTGTGGATGAGTGTTTGGATGGTGTCTAAGAGTCCCTATGGGTCCTTCATAGTCTCTTTGAAGTAAGAGTTCACATTAAACCACCAGTGTGGGTAATATGGTAATGAGAGGCCATTATGGCCACATTATGTAATTGTGTCTTGTTTGGTGAAATCACATAAGTTCCCTTTCCATGTATTGTTATTATCAATTGCAATGATCATGTTTAGTGATGCCTTGTGATTTCATGTGCTCATTTGACTGTAAAGGTGATGGTCATTAAATCATCTAAGGGTCTATTTTATGTTTGGAGTATGTCTCCCTTGGAAAAGACTTAAAATCTTAGAGGAAGGTTTTTAAATGTTCCATCTCCTTCTGTATTTTCTCACCCAAGGAAACAATGTGTAATGTGTGTGCATATTATGATCCCTGGTATTAGTGAAATTTCATGTTTCAGTAAAGTGAGTCTTGGAGTGTGTTATGTCTTGGTGAATCTATTGAGGTATGCGGTGTAGTTGTTTGTGGCACCAAAAGAAGAAGTTCCATATAAGGGTTTCCAAATCCAAACTTTGAGGCCGAAAATGCTTCAATATATTAACCTCCAGCCATAGGTATCGAAGAGAAGCTGGTGTGTAGTAAGGGTAAATCCTAGTGTCATTTAAAACCATTTAAAATTTCTTCACTCACTATGAATTATAGGAAGAGTTTAAACCTCTAGTGTCGTAATCATTATTCTGTTATTCATGTTTGATGGAAAGAGGTGGAGGGCCTCGTGACTATGTTCGTCGCCTAATATTATTCCTTCCCCCTTTGGTATCCATTTTGTTTTTATAGAAAGGTTTAAAATTTGGATATACTGGTTGAGCATATGGTTTTCCCCTAGCGAGTTTTAACTGTGCCCCAAAAAACCGTGCATATATACGTATCCACATAGTAAGCACATGGTTTACCAAACTATATGGACTAACCATGCAGTCATCCCAACTATTTGATTTATGGGGTCATTCTATGACGGCCTATGCTGGTCTGTAAATATGGTTGGTTATTAAGGTGGGAAGACCCACCATGGGTCTCATGTTTGTTATTTTTGAAATTTCTACTAGAATTATACCCCTTTTACTAAGGAGTCCATTCTGTCCTTCCCCTGTTACTGTCTCGATTCTTTCTCGAGAAAAATTTAAGTTGCCTCTTATGGTGGGGAGACCATTTGTGTTTCCTCATACAAGTAAATAGGTTTTTTATATGGTCTTGTCTTGGAAGATAGTAGTCTCATTTGGATCTATGTAACTACATACATCATCCATGGGTAAATGTTGGGATTAGAGAGTGACCAATGGATTAGTTATATCAATAAAAGTGTAACCTTGTTCGATGATGTTTTTTGTTTTTGTAAAATGATTAAGCCTTGTTATGATAGGGTTTGAGGAGATTTCATTTAAGGTAAATCTTGAATGTGATAGATCATTTAGTAAATTGGTGTATGTTTTGGTGGTGAAGTATTCCTTCCTTAATTGATCACTAGAAGTGTTTTGGCCTATGGAGGAGAAGCATGGTAAAGGAGTCCATTTTGGCATTTCAGTTTGGTTTGGATTTCTCTTTTGGCCTTTCTGTGGCTTTCTGAGGGAGGAAAGTTTAATGGTGGGGAGAATTTTCCCATGGATGACTTATTTTAATGTCTAATTTTTTATTTAATTTCCATTCATGATTTCTTTTGGGGGTTTACCACGCATTTTGGTGGAAATGATGTGTTTTCGAAATTTGGACCAAAACGAAAGCCCATTTGAAAATTTAAAAGTAATTTTTTTCTTTTATAACTACTTCTTATTTCAACATTTTACACCCATTTTACTTCACAAATGGAATTCCCTAGTATATTAAAATAAACATATCAATTTGGAATCCATAGGAATCTTTTATAATGATGGATTTGGTGTTTTTATTAAGGTGATGGACCATCCCGAAAGCCCATTTCATACATTAAATATAAAATTTTATTTTTTAATATATTATTCAACTTTTATTATTTTCAATGATTCCAAATCTCACCTGAGCCCACATACCCAAGGTGAGCTCCCATGCTCTCCTCCCCCACTTTAGAGAATATTTTCATCGGTAATTTAGGCCCAATTTCTTTGGATTTCACAAATCACCTTGATTTGAAGATGTAAATTGTTTCCTTCATAACTCTTTCATTTCCCACTATTTTCTACCCATTCAATTTCCAACATGTTCTCATCATCCTTTTTAAAACCTCCCTTGAATATTTGGCCATATGAAAATTTATATACTTGTGTATTTTGGGTGATTTCTTCAAGATTCCATCATGTATGAATACCTCCCTTTCATTTCCTCCATTTCCTTAGGGTTTCATCCATCATTCATGATGTTTGAAAGATTCCAGATGTTTGTATTTGAACCAAGGGTTTCACATGGAGCCTTTTTTGTGTAGTATTTATATTTTAGGTTCCTCTTCACTTCCTTGTGGTGCGGTGATGGTGCACATGATGTTTCACACCATGATTTGAGGGTTTCAACTCAAAAGGTTGGTGATTACATGGTTAACCATTCCTTGACGAGTTAGTATGCTTTTTTTACTAGTTTTTTATGTTCCCCATATGCTGCGTGTGGTGCAAAAACCGCTTTTGAGGGATTTGGTTAAGAATTTACTTTTATAATTCCGTTTTTGTTGATGTTGTGAAATTTTTGAATGTAACACATGTGGTATCTTATGTGGTAGTTTTATAAAAGATGATATTGATTTATTAGCTGTTTAATGGCACTGAAAATTCTGTTTTATTAATTCATTTGTGTGATGTGGGCCTTTAAAGGGGGTTTTTGGAATAATTTTAGTGTGTAAAACAATGTTATATTTCATGATAGAATTTTATGAAAATGGGTCTTTTCATTTGTATCTTTCATGGTGTTATTATAAGTGATTTTATAACACTAGAAAGTGGATTTATAAATTTATCTAGGGATTCCAATTATAATTTAGTAGGGTTTTTGTGTGGTTTGGTCCATGAAATATGGTTTTGAAATGGGTTTTATGAGCAATGTTTGGGTATACACTTTTAAATTGTTTTAAAAATGATTTGAATGATTTAATGATTTATGTAAGAGGCGAAACCATATTGGAAAACTATAATGGAGTTTGTATATTTTGAAATGGTACAATTTAAATGTGAAAGGGGTAGTTTTGTGATGTTTTCCATCTTGGAAATGTTTTTATTAAAAAAATTGAAAGATTTATTAAAGTTTGTAAGAGATGTGTAAGTGATGTGTGGTGTTTTGTGTGAGTGTGATGTGAAAAATGGATCTTGGTTAATAAAAGGGAATTTTGAAACGTGTTAGTGAGCTGTTATGTGATGTGAAAAACCATTTATTAGTTTTATTAAATTTTATAATGGATTTGTGGAAGTGTTAAAGAAATTGGAAAAGTGTTGTGGGCTATTTTGGTGTGAGTCAGATTTCAAAATCAATTTGAATGAACTGTGGAATTTTGTAACTTGGGTGGTATACATATTAGAGTTTGGATAAATTTGTGATGTTTAAATGATATTTTCATTTTAAATTTTTATTTCTTGACTTGATGAACTTGTTTGAGTACAAGGGGAAAATATGGGTATCTAGGTGGGTGGAAGATTACTAGTATTCTAGTGAATCTAGGGGGTTTAGCCTCCGTTTCACATATAAATATTGAATATTACAACTCTAACTAAACTATGTTGATGATGATTGGGTAACACTATGTTTTGGGTATGTTCCTTACTAATGGCTCGTGCAAAAGAACATATTTTGGTGATGGTTACTCTCACTAAGAAACTAGGTAACCTAAGACCCACAGCTAGCTGGTACCAAGGGGTTATTTTATATTTCTTGTGCCCATTAAATTCTTTATAATTACCATAGGCATATGGTATATTTGGATAAAAATCAGTTGATTTGGGATTTATTTTAAAACATTAGGTTCTTTAAATTTTCCCACTTGAAAAAGGATTTTATTTAACGTTGCATCTTTTAGAAATTATAACTATAAATTACATGTTTTTGAAAACATGCATGATTTTCATATTTGAATGTTTATGTCATAAAATCACTTAGTGGTGGTATCCTACTGGGCTTTGTCTTACACCCTACTAACACCATTGGGTGTAAGTCGACTAGGTTTTTTTTGATGTCACAGGTTCAGTACAATTTATAGTGTCGGTATTTTGGGTTTCTAGTAGGTTATTAGTGGTGATGTCTTAAGAGTGGTGCCTCTTTTAACGAGGGTTAATGGGATATTTATTTTTGGTTTGTACCTTATTTATTGTCTTTGTGAGTTTTTTTAAACTATTTAACTTAGTTCAGAATTTTTGTAATAGATATTTTGGTTTGAAAAATCAAGATTCATTTCATTGGATTAATTTGTTGTTTTTAGTTTATAACCTAGTTTAAATAATTTCCAAATTTTTTTATGATACTCGGGTACTTGTGCTATCCCATGGAGACCATGAACGCCCTTCAGGCCATGTCATGGGGTGGAAATGGTGCTGTTTTTGGCAGTGTCATGATTCGGTTCGTGACATTCCTTGCTTCTTTTTGGGTTATTCCTCTCACTATATTGAGTTCATATATGATTGTGGTTATTCGACCTAAATCAGGTTTGATATTGTTATTTTAGGTGAAATATTGATGGTTGTTTTTTTATATTTCCTAGATAGGATCTTGTGGTGGTACAATTGTCGTTTCCCACTAGTTTCTAAAATATTCTAACAATGGGGTAGGTGGATCCATGTTATTTTTTTATTAGAATACTTTGGAATGCTTTATTGATGGTTTAAATGTGTTCTATGGTATATTTATATTGTTGAAAACATTCTTTGAATGTTTCTGAGATTCACATGTGAAGAAAATGGGTCTTCTAAAAAAAGTTCTTCATGTTCCATGTGTTCTTCATTGTGGTGTTTCTTGACTATTTTCTATGATTTTTTTAATAGATGTGAAATGTGTTTTAAAACAAATTTAGTGGTAAAAATGTGTTGAATATGTCTTTTACAAGATAAATTTTCTTTTAATTCTTGTTGGATTATTTTTTGGCAACCTCAAATGTGTCATTGAATTGTGAATCATGTTATAAAATATTTTGAATATGTATACAATTTTGGAAGGGGACTTTCCCAAGGAAATTATTTCATTCCATATGTGTTATTTTGTTTTTTGTTTTTTGAAATGGATTTTATAATTTTTTTAAAGTGTTCAAAAATTCATTTTAATATGGTTTTGGTGTGAATGTGAAATTAAATTTTGGTTTTTAAGGGAAAATAGGGGTTCTATTTGATATTATGATCATTAAATCAATGTAAATATCTGAAATTTTAAAATATGTGATTTCCATTTGTTCTTATGATTCATGGAACATGTATATAAAAGGAATGATTTTTGTGACATGTTAAATAAAATTTTAGAATAATGGGAATCCTAGGGATTCTAGGGGTGAACATGAACTATCATGAAAGTTGATTAGAAAGGGGTTGAGTCCCAGATTCGTCTATCTAGATTGATGATTGAAACCCTATCTAAACCACTAATATGATCATAGACCACTATCAATTTTATATCGGGTCCCATCTAATGGATTTTTCAGTAAAATGATGTTTGTATGGGATTATGATTTGGAGAGCACTAGAATTGTGGGAGACGTTCTCCTCCTGTGGCTCATACAGGGGAACACCATTGGTAGTTTTATTACAGGATTCTGATATTCATTGTATGAGTTTTCTTAGGTACCACTTGTTCTCATTACCTGTAGGTATTTTCCCATGTTTCTATATTGTAGAATTCTTTATGTGATGTGGATCAAAATATTGATATAAATTGAACCATGTGTATTTTCAATTTTAAATCAATATTTATTAAGAAAAGGCTTTCCTCCAAAATGTTTCCATGAGAATTGTTTCCTTAAAATGTTTCCATGAAAATGTTTCAAATGTTCTTATAAATAGTGCACATTAAATTTCCATATAATGTTGTCACATGGAATGTTTTCTTTTTGGTGGCTTCTACTGATTAGGATCACTCCCTATATACACCATTGGGTTTTTGATACTTTGTTATGTGTAACCCATGTAATGGTAAAATGTTCTGTGGGGGTGATAATGGATCTTGTTTATAGTGTTCCACTTCTACCAGGTATTGGTGGTTGTGTTATGAGGGTGATATCCCTCTTTTTATATAGAGTTTTTGGGGATAGTTTTTTTGTCCTAGTTCTATTGTAGTAAGTTTTTGTTTCAGATATAGTATTTAAACTTGGAATCTGAATGTTGTTTTAACCCATTTAGTAGTTGTTATAATTTATTATTGGTTTTATTAATATTTGTTTATTGTGATAATATAAATGTGTGAAATCATTCCAAAATTGTTTTTTAAAACCCAAGCACTATTTTCTAGCCTATTGGGAACAAGAAACACTTTAGGAAATTCCATGAATTAGGATAGGTGTCGATTTGGAAGGCACCCTTGCTTGGTTCGGGATAAAAATATTCATGGACATTTTTAGGTGAGTAAAAATTACCAACATCCAAGTACGAAAACCTTTTAATCAAAAAGTATAGGGGAATAGGGTAGTTAACACATATATATTTATTTTTAACATTTAATTATTTAAAAATCCATAAAAATTATATAATTGAATGGTATCAATTAAGAAAAATATTAATATTTTAGGATATAAATGTAGAATAAATATAAATTTCTTGTACATGTATGTTTCAATGCATATGACAATGAGGAAGTCAGATGTAAGAAGATTTATATCTTCATTTCATTTGTTTGATTATATTATATAAAAATTTACTATATATTACAATTATTTCATTTGTTATGATATTTTTTTCCAGTTATATATCTTTATTTAAAATTTTGAAATATAATCACTTCATTGATGTGTTCTTATATCAAATTTTATGATCTTGGGAATGATTTTGTGGTTTCAATATCCAATCCATGCCACATTTTTCAGATTTTGAACCATGTAATCTTTTATATCATTTTCATACTACCCTATTAATTTATTTTGAAACATTATATCTATGAAATTATAGGGTTTAAAAAATAATATCTTGTTATTTCATTTAATGTATTTTTAATAAAGTATTAAAAATTATTAAGGGTTTCAGTTTCCTAATTTCCTTCTATGAGACATGTTTTGAATTATACACCTATATTAATTTATATGGAGAAAGTATTGTGTATTTAAAATATTATAATATAAATCACTTTTTTATCACGTTACTTTATGTTCCTTATCATCCCCATGCCATGAATCTGTTCATTAAACCCCATTAGTCTCTTGTAATACCATGGTTGTATTCCAAGAACACCATAGGTTATTACCCATGGAGATTGTTTATTAGACTAATGATGGTTCCCATATGCCAAGAAATATTATTTCTTTTCCTTTTTTACAAAATCATACAACACTTTTGAAGACACTAAGTAGATCACCTATCCTAACACTACTCGAGGCCAAGGCTCTCTTGACTGTGGAGTTTTAATCATGTAGGATCTAAAATAGAAAGGTTCACATTTTTGACATGTGTAGTAACATTTAGTCTTTTATTTTTCACTTATTCATGTATGTTACACTATAAAAACACCTGTTATATCATAAATCTCTTATTATGTGTAACATATCGGTTCCGGAAGCCACCCAGAGGCGCCCCGTACTCGGTTGGTCACATGGCCTCAAGCGCATTTCCCCAAATGCCAGAGGCTGCTGACTAGTAGTGAGGGACTTGGGTGTGATGGTGGGGAAACTATGCCTTCATTGGAAGAGTATAAAATTTAAGTAAACAACACACAATAGCAGAAGCAGTAAATATCCAACAACAGTAAAGAGTGGAAGATTGAAACAGAAACAAGTGGGGCATAAATATAAATAAATGATGCATGATACATATTTGTCTTTGAAAGTAGCCAAAAAAGTCACAATGCTGAATATAGTACTAAACTAAAGTACAAAAGAAAAACATATGAGGAACTCCTCAGCATCGCAAGCCTCAGCTTGGTCCCATGCTCTCCATCCCCAATGCAATCAAGTACCTGAAGTCGAAGGGCGCTTTCCCTTATCTATACCTGCAACAATATAATATGATTGGGCCCAAAATCATTTCCCAAACAGGGTGTGAGACTGAATCCCAGTAGGTAACCACCTGAATATCTGTGCCTAATAGTCAGTGAGTATATGATAGGTAAATGTATAGAAAGCAGTAAACAAGGAAGCACAACGCAGTAAACAAGGAAGCACTAAGAAGTAAACAATCCACAGTTTAAGCATTCAAAACACCACACATCATGAAAAAATAAAATAGATAACACAATAGGTAATCTTCTAAGAAGTACCCATAGCCTATCCCCTTTGGTTCTACCTATCGAGTACAAGAAACCCTCTAGGAAGCACACACAGTCTCATCCCTCTGGTTTATCTAAAGTATAGACACTCTGGGGAAGCACACACCGTCAATTCCCCCTATAGTCTTGTATCATACTAAGGTGATCTGGAGAAGCACTCAATGTCAATTCCCCCTATGGCCCATGTCGACGAACTACAGACATTCTGGGGAAGCACTCAATGTTAATTCCCCCTGTGGTCTCGCATCATAATTATAAAGACACTCTGGAGAAGCCCTCAATGTGAATTCTCCCTATGGTCTATACACCAAGTTCTCACGGCCCTGTGTAAGTCAAAAAATCATGGCATCATGTAACAGCCAATGTAAACCTCAAGAACTACTTGGCCAGCATTCTATAGCATAACAACATATCAGAGCAACAGACACACCATCTTATAATACTAGGCATGGAAAAGGAAGTAGCAGCCAAACATACAAACTAGACCCAAAGGTCAAGTACAGGAAAAACATGAATGGTAAATACATCCAAATCATATAAAATTACCCTATTCACAAACAATAATCTCTACGCAGGAATAAAAGTAAAGCAGGAAAACAATAGGGCTAAAACAATAAACACGCAATACCCCGTTCAAGGGTATTGGTGGAAATTGAACATAATACTGAAAGAAATTCTAAATAAAGGCACAAACCACTTACCTCGAGTTTATAAGAACAATATACTTGAACTTCAAAGCTCTAATATCCTTAAAACTTTATAGACATACAAAAAGGAATTAAATATTCAACCCACGATAACATGGAAAAGAGGAGGAATCGTAAAATGATGCTCTAGAAGAAGAGAGAACTCACTGATGTGATTCTAGTGCAACTGAAGTTTGATTTGGAGGAAGGATAGAGGCTCGAGAGTTCGTCGAAGATCAAAGGACGTGCGAGTTCCCTCGGAGAAGAAATGCTAGAGGTATATGGTTATGTCTGTCAGATGCGACTGTGGTGTATTTAATGAAAAAATAAACAAAATACAGGACATGTACTTTTTAAGTACACATCGTGTACTTGCCTTTTCCATACTCCTCTTTAAGCAGCCTCCATGTCACCCCACACAACCGTGTGTGTGTCCATGACATGGCCAGCACACGACCTCCTACTTCCGTGAAGTACACGACGTGTACTCATACATTTAAAAAATTTCTAGAAACTCCTCTTTTCTCAAAAACTCTAGAAAAAGGAAAAACATACCTGAAAAGAAGGTCAGAGTTCTAACAAATTTCCCCCTTAAAGAAACTCGTCCCTAAATATCCCTAGTGTGATATAGAAGAAGAAACCCCGAACATCTCTGGCCACTATGATCGTACGTCGGCCTCCCTCTCCTAAGTCTCGTCCTGCACCTGCCCATGATGAGTAGCACACGTACTAGAGGAACAAACCGACCACAAAAAAACTTCATTATACGATCAACAATCCAGATAGGATGCTCCTCGAAAGATGCATCCACCTCCAACTCAACTTCCTCCGGTTGGAAGACATGAGACGGTTCTAAGAAGTAGCGTCGAAGCTGAGAAACATGGAAGATGTTGTGCATTTCACGGTACCTATGAGGTAACTGCAACCGATAGGAAACGAGCCCAACTCTCTCCAACACCACAAACATCTCGAAGTACCTCAGAATAAGGTTACCCTATCTCATAACCCTCTGGTGTCCCAACCTCTTTGGGACATGCAGTAAAATCTGATCCCCATCCTCTAACTTCAGAGGTCGTCTCTGCTGATCAGCAAAAGACTTCTGTCGAGACTGTACAGTAGCCATCCTCTTCCGAATCAACTATATCTGCTCTGTGGTTTCCTAAACAAGACGAGGTCCCAGCAAATCTGCCTCTCCTTCATCCATCCAACATAAAGTGATCGACATGGCCTACTGTACAAAGCCTCATAAGGTGCCATCTGAATAATTTACTGAATATTATTGTTGTAGGAAAACTCTACAGGAGGTATATGCTTCTCCCAAGAACCTCCAAAATCTATTATACATTCTCGGAGAATATCCTCAAGCACTTGAATTGTACACTCAGACTGGCCATCTATATAAGGATGGTAAGCTGTACTCAAAATTACATGTGTTCCCAATGCCTTCTGAATGCCCTACCACACCCAAGAAGTAAAAAGGTCATCCCTGTCTAAAACAATGGAGTGTGGAAATCCATGCAGACGTACAATCTCTCGGATGTACAACCATCCCAGCTCATCAACAATGAAGGTCTCTTTGATAGACAAGAAGTGAGAAACCTTCATGAGTATATCAATGACAACCCAAACTATGTCATTCCCTCGAGGTGACCTCGTTAAACTGGTCACGAAGTCCATCGTGATGTCATTCCACTTCCACTTGAGAATGGTTAGAAGCTAAAAAAGCACTACTGGTCGCTGATGCTATGTCTTCACCAGCTGACCCAGGAAATACCTCTTGATGAAACCGGTAACATCCCTATTCATACCTAGCCACCAATACTAATGGTGTAGATCATGGTACATCTTGGTGACGCTAGGATGAACTGCCCAAACTGAGGAATGAGAATCCCGCATCAGCTCCTCAGGTTTGTCTACTGGCACCCATATGTGCCTCTAGAAACAAAAGATCTCATCCTTGCCTATAGTCTATCCAGGAATAGGGTACACTCCTAACACGCTTTCCCTTAGGACCCCGCCTTCAGAATCTGATAGCTGCCTCATTTTAAGTCGATCAAGAAGGGTAGAGGTAATAGCTATAGAAGATAGAAAATTAAATCTCTATTCTTCATGCACCTCAAAATGAATCTAAGAGAACAGAGCCATAAGCTTCCACTCACTGCTATCCTCCTTAACTGCATGTATCTGAGTTCTCCTGCTCAATGCACTAGCCACTGCATTACCCATCCAAGGCATATAGGCAAGCTGAATGTCAAAGGACTGTAGGTACTCAACCTACCTGCACTGCCTCAAATTCAGATCACGCTGAGTGAATATGTACTAGAGACTCTTGTGGTCGGTGAAAACCACAAAGTTCTCTCCTAGAAGATAATGTCTCCAGCAACGTAGGGCATGAACAACAACTTCCAACTCCAGATTGTGCATCGAGAAATTCCTCTCATGTGACCTCAACTTCTGAAACCTCTACACAATAACTCCATCTCCCTGCATAAGCACAGCTCCCAGACCGATACCTGATGCATCATAGTAAATGGTATAGCTCTTGCCTGGCTCTAGAAAGACTAGTATCAGTGCTGAAGTCAACCTCCCTTTTAGCTCCTGAAAGGCTGACTCATAAGAATCTGACCATAAGAACATCTCATCCTTCATGGTCAGACTTGTCAATGGTGCTTCTAAGTGTGAAAATCCCTATATGAAACATCTGTAGTATCCATCCAGCCCTAGAAAACTCCGTACCTCGAAGACGTTCTTCGTCTTCTTCCATGAAACTACCGCTCTCACTTTCTCTAGGTCTACTGATACTCCTTCCTCTAAGATAACATGACCCAAGAAGTGAATGTGGTCCATCCAAAAGTGGAATTTTGAGAGCTTAGAATATAACTAATGCTCCCACATTGTACTAAAAATGAACTCAAGATGGGTAGTATGGTCATGTTGAGTGAGAGAGTACACCAAGATATCATCCACGAAAAGCCTAGAAGGAATCCATGTATGGATGGAACACTCGGTTCATCAGTGCCACGAAAACTATAGGCGCATTTGTGAGACCAAATGACATATCCATATACTCGTATAGACCATACCTGCTCCAGAAGGCTGTGAGAGGTATATCAGATGGTCTAACATGGTACTAATGATAACCGGATCTCAAGTCAATATTTGAGAACACCCGGGCTCCTAGAAAACGATCAAAGAGATAATCAATCCTTGGAAAGGGATATCGGTTCTTGACCATCAACTGGTTCAACTTTTGATAGTGCACACAAAGCCTAAGGGTATCGTCTACCTTCTTCACAAATAGGACATGCGGACCCCAAGGAGAAGTTCTGGGTCGGATGAAACCATTGGCCTGTAACCCCTCTAACTATTTCTTGAGCTCCTGCAACTCTTGTGTAGCCATCCTATATGGAGGAATGGACACTGGTGCTACCCCTGGAAAATGCTAAATAGAAAATTATACCTCACGATCAGGATGAAAATTTGAAAAGTCTTCTGGAAAGACATCTCTGAAATGATCCACTACTGGAGGAAAGTCTAACTGTGAAGTACCTTGGTCATCTAGATAAAGACTAGAAATATGGGCTACAATTTCTCCCAGCCCATGATGATCTAGACCTACTCTGCATGCCTAGACATCCCACTCACCCTTATGAAGAAAAGATCCACCCTTTGGTGATATGAAACTCACCCTACGGAGATAACAGTCGATGACTGACTGGAAGCGAACTAGCCAGTCCATTTCAAGAATGGAATCATAGCCTGTCATCTCTAGAACATACAGATCTGAAAAGAAGTAGCACCCACCAAACTTAATAGGGCACTCCTCGCACTGACATACATCAAATATTCTTTTCCCCAACAGAGTTTCTAGTGTCAAAACATAGGTAGAAGAAAAGATAAAGAGCCCAAGGATCTCCACAACATTGATATATATAAAGCTATGCGTAGCACCAGTATCAAAAAGATTTGAAGATAAAACCAAGGAAACTAGGATCGTACCTCGAACTGTGGAGGGGCCGGGATCCTGCTCCTGATGGGTCTGCTTCACTACAAAATTCTGGCCAGCTCTGCAGCCCTGTGACCATACCCGACTACTCTAAGCTGATCGACCCTTTTGTCACTGGTGGCCTGGTGACTGACCATCACGGTCATGACCTCCATCTCTTCCTGAATGGCCGGAATAACTCCAGTTCCTAGACTGGTGAGAAAATGGTAGAGATGATCCCGTACGAGTAGTCATAGATGAACCCCTATCACTAGTAGTTGGTGAAAATATCTGACAGAAACACTGATGGTGTCCCAACTTGCCGCAAGATCAGAACTCCACTGGGTCTCTCAAGAACTGCGGCCTCGTATGACTATTTCTCCCGCATTGGTAACACTCCACCTGGCTACCAGAAGATGCATCCCACCTACTTGGATATTCCCATTTAGTCTCCCTACGACGCTTCCGGCTATTAGCTGGCGAAGCACTAACTCTAGATGTCGCACCACCCAGGCTCACAACTGCAGATTCCCTCAGATTCCGCTCTGTGATCAGTACATGGTTAACCATTGAAATGATGGAAGTCAACCTAAAGATATTCACATGAGATGGAATTTCATGTTTGATGCCATCCACAAACTACCTTGCCAGGAATAACCCATATCCTACCATGAAGTGTGCGAAGTGCTGAATCTCAGTGAAATGAGAGCAGTATTCCACAACTGATAGGGTAGCCAGCTTAAGGCTCATAAACTCCCGGTCTCGGTCGGCCTGCAGGGTCTCCAGATAGAAGTAGTCATAGAAGATGCATTTGAACTCCTCCCAAGCCATGACTTGCTAATGACTCGCCTGTGGGATCACATCCCACCATCTCTTTGTGGAATCTTGTACCATATAGGTATTGATCTTGACTCTCCTCTCTAGAGACGTCTCCAGATGCTCAAAGATCATCAGCATGGCTTCGAGCCATGACTCTGCAGCATGCGGTCCTACTTCCCCTGAGAAGGTGGGAGGATCTTACAGCTGGAAGACCTGTGTCAAATCAGCCATTGATGGGCTAGGAGACGACGCTCCCTGAAAGTTCTACATCATCCTCAGAAAGACCTCCCTGAAATGTGCATCAGCACTGGTAACAGGTACAACTGCTGGTTCCATAACTGGCACAACATGGGGATCTGCTGGTGGTCCCTAATCATCCATGTCTGGTGTCTGATCAACTCTTGGAAACTGGCGTACAACTGGAGGATGTCTTGGGGGCATGACTCTGCATGGTCAAGCGCACATATCAGATAAGAATTATCAAGGAATGAGAAAAATGAGTGTAAGAAGAGGACAAGAGGAAGAAAACATTCATGTTTTAAAAAACACGACTACATGGCATGTACACTAACTACATGGCGTGTTACCTGAAGTCATTCACATGGGCGTGTAATTTTTCCTAAACTGTTCATGTAACTCCCCAAACACATGACATGTTCCAAAGACACATGGCGTGCACTTGAATCCTCTTTCCCTTCTCAGGTCCTTCTACACGGTTAAGAAACATGACAATCCTAAGATAAGACTACTAGACGTGTTCAATGTAGACATGGCTTGTACTGGAAAAGCTTCACCTGGCCCATGTTTTTAGTGACATGGCCCGATACATAGCTCAAACTACATTACGTTTTCATAAAAGACATGGTACGTATGTTAAAGGATAACACTGACCCGTGTTGTTCGTGACATGGCAGTGTACCAAGGTCTGACTACACGGCGTGTTCAAGGGGGACATAGAATGTATTAGAAAATACTCCACCAACCCATGTGGTTAGCTACACGGTTCGGTTCCTAGGATTATACTACATGAAAAGTTCAACGTGGACACAACATGTTTTCACCAAACTCTTCGCATCCTGTGTTTCTTCCCACACGACCTACGACACTGTCAGAGACTACACGACATGTATATAAAGTACACGGTGTGTACTTAATAAAAACTGTTTCTTCCTGAACATAAAAACACAGGGCATGTACATAACAATAAACGGTGTGTATTCTGGGTTTTCCCAGATAGTAATCCTCAAAAACTACTTTGGAACCTAGAAAACACTGGAACAAGCATTGAAAATACCAAAGTCCGATATGTGAGGGGCTATACTCCCAACAAATAAAAATTTGGCACCCTATACAAGTTATAAACAAGAAGGCAGTGCAATGATCCACCAAATTATGGTATATGAGGGCCCATAACACCTCAGGAACCTATTTTTGGCATTCATTCAAACAAAACATTAAATATAATTCCCTATCAAACAGTAGGTATCTCTATCACAACATTTATCACAACAACATGCATATTCTACTCAACATCTATCACAACAACATGTAGTTGCTAATGAATCCTAGAAAACACGGCAACAATGCATGGCATGTGATTTCTAACATGTGCCTATATGATGCATGAGATGGAATACCCTCATCTCACCAGGTTGTGACAGAAATAGAACCTAAATAACATCAATGATAACCACACAAAACATGTGAATCACCCAACGGTGAAATCAAATCAACTGTAAAATTTAAAACCATAAAAATTTCAATAACTAGGTAGATTGGATTTTCCCTGTCTATGGGTTATCTACTCAAGGGCACATCTAATTACCAAGTACATATTCTGTCATATCCCTAGCTATAGGCTCCAAAAAATAAGTCAAAAAAACCTCCCTCCGATACCACTTTTTAACGTCCCTGTTCTGGAAGCCACCTAGAGGCGCCCTATACCCAGTTGGTCACATGTCCTCAAGAGCATTTCCCCTGAATGGAAAAGGATGCTGACTAGAAATGAGGGCCTTGGGTGTGATTATGGGGAAACTATTCCCTCATTGGAAGAGTACACAACGGAATTAAACATCACACAGTAGCGAAAGAAGTAAATATCCAACAATAGTAAACAGCGGAAGACTGATAAAGAAACAGCTGAAGCATAAATATATATAAATGGTGAATGATACATATATGCCTAGGAAAGCATCCAAAAAAGTCACAATGCTAAATACAGTACTAAACCAAAGTACAAAAGAAAATAAAATGAGAAACTTGTCAACATTGCAAGCCTCGGCATGGTCCCATGCTCTCCATCTCCAATGCAATCATGTACCTGAAGTTGAAGGGCACTTTCCCTTGTCTATTCCTACAGCAATATAATCTGTTTGGGGCCAAAAGCATGTCCCAAATGGGGTGTGAGACTAAATCCCAATAGGCAACCACCCGAAGATCTGTGACTATATGGCACGTAAAAGTACAAAAATAATTAAACAAGGAAGCAGTAAGCAGTAAATAAGGAAGCACTAAGCAGTAAACAATCCATATTTTAAGCATTCAAAACACCACACAAATGCGATAGAAAAATAGAAAACACAATAGGTAACCCTCTAGGAATTACACATAGCATATCCCATCTGGTTCTACCTGTCAAGTACAGGAAACCCTCTGGGAAGAACACATAGTCTCACCCCTCTGATTCAGCTAAATTATAGACTCTCTGGGAAAGCACTCACCATCAATTACCCCTATAGTCTCGTATCATAATAAAGGTTCTATGGGGAAGTACTCAACATAAATTCCCCCTGTGTCCCACGTATAGGAAGTACAAACCCTATGGGGAAACACTCAACATCAATTCCCCCAGTGGTTTTGCATCGTAATTATAAAGACACTCTGGAGAATACATCAACATCAATTCTCTCTATGGTCTATACACTTAGGTTCTTATGACACTGTGTAAGTCAAGAAAGCATAGCAGCACGTAGCGGCCAAATTAAACCTCAAGAACTACTTGAATATTATTCTATAGCATAACAACATATCAGAGCAACATGTACACCATCCTATAATACAATGCATGGAAAATAAAACAGCATCCAAATAGGCAAACTAGACCCAAAGGTCAAATATAGGAAAAACATGCATGGGAAATACATCCAAAGAACTAAAAATTACCCTATTCACAAACAATAACCTTTAATCAGGCATACAAGAAAAGCATGAAAATAATAAGGCTAAAATGGTAAATACACAATACCCCATTCAAGGGTATTGGTGGAAATTGCACATAATACTCAAAGCTACAAAAAGGCACAAACCACCTACCTCTAGGTTTGGAGATCAATATACTTGAACCTCGTATCTTGAATCTCTTTAGAACATCATAGATCTACGAAAACACATAAAATGTGCAACCCATGATAACTTGGAAATGAGGAGGAATTTGAAAACGATTCTCTAGAAGAAGAGAGAACTCACCGATGTGATTCCAACAAAACTGACGGAGTTCGATTAAGAGGATGGATGGAGGCTCAAGAGTTCATCGAAGATCTATGGTGATGTAGGTTTTCCCAGACGAAGAATGCCTAAAAGAACATGGTTTTTTCCGTCAGACGCAACCCCAGTACATGTAATGAAAAAAAAACAAAATACAGTGCATGTAATTTTGAAGTACACGGTGTGTACTTGCCTTTTTCGTACTCCATCTTAAGTGACCTCCATGTCACCCCACACAACCATGTGAGTGTCCATGACACGGACTGCACATGACCTCCTGTGGCAACGAAGTACATGGTGTGTACTCATAAAGTACACAACGTGTACTTCAAAACTTTCTAGAAACTTCTCTTTTCACAAAAACTCCAGAAAAAGGAAAATCGTACCTAAAAAGAAGGTTCAGGTTCTTACATTGTGGAACCCACACATCTAACCTAGATGTTTCCTTTTCACTTTAGGTTTGTTATTGGATCTAATACCATTTGTCATGACCCTAATTCCCTAGTCCATGTATCTTATCATATAACCCCATGGGTATCTCATAATAATATCGTTTAATTCTCATAACACCATAGGATATTAACCATTGGGGTCACATATTTCACTAACAATCATACCTATAGGACAAATCAAGTTCTTTTTTGTTCTCTTTTAATCACACTAACACACAACTCAGGAAACATCCCATAAATCACTGATCCTAGAACTACTCTTAGATAAGGCTTGTTTAATAATGGAGTTATAGTATGATAGGATCCAAAGAAGAAGGGATAACCCTATTAACATGGGTATTATTATTTATTTATTTATACCTCAATTTTACACTTCTATTATATCATTTTCTTTTGTTTAAATGTGTTTTTTATTTTAAAATTTGTATGTGGTTTTATTACGCAATGATACATTAAAACTCTTATTGTATTCTTCCAAACTCATTATGTCTCATATCCATGTTATATATATATTTAAATAATTATCTCTTTATATATTTAATAATTTTAAATGTCATTTTACATTGTCTCATTTATTTTTTAAATGAATTACATGTGATCTTCTTAAATATTTTTTGGTTGTTCACTTTTTAATATCTTTAAAAAATATGAAATAATTGTTTTTTTTATTTATCACTTGATAAAATTTTCCAAAAAAAATCCATTCATAATTATCTAAAATATTTTCTATTATTCTATGAAATTTAAAATAAAATAACATTACTAATAATATGTGTACATTTTATTTTGTTAAAGAATAATAAATTTAATCATGGTTTTCAATGTATACTTTATATGTTTTTTAAATATAATTTTCATCCATATAAATGTGTTTTATTTGTTATTATTATTCCCTTGTAATATTTTATACTTATATTATTAATCTTCTTTAACAATATGTACAATGAGGATATGATTACTAATTTTTCTTGAAACAAATTTATTTTCTAGGAGTTGACCATGATATAATAAATTGATGGATGATATCTACGAGTTTCATGGGGAAATGAAGGAACTATATTTTTTTTCAAATTATAGTTCATGGAAAATATAAATGATGAAATATAAATATAGGATATATCTTCTCAATACATTGGGTGTTGATTTATTCGCTAAATAAGTGATGATTGGAATTAACTGGTTGTAATTTATTCTGTTATGGGAGAAATATAAGTGAACACATGAAATGAATATAATGTCACATGATATCAAAATGGTTTTTATAAGATTTAAAATTTTTAATGGTTTTCATATGAAAATTCTGGTTTTACATGGCCCAAAATTATTAAATAATATGAATTTTAACTTCTATTATGAAAAATTGTTATACCATGATTCATAATTTAGGAATAATTTTTTTTATGTGGATCTATTTCAATAATCTTTTGACACTTATTTTATATGAAATTTTAATTATTCTAATGTATAATTGAATAATAATTGATAAATAATTGAAATTAGATTAATTCTATTCTAAAATATAATTATTTCAATCATTGAATTAGAATAAATGTTTTTAAGGTGAATTTTTTTAATATCCTCATTATAATTTCAATATTTTTTTATAAAAAATATATATTCAGTTTGTATTTGGTAAATTCATCTAGAATATTATTAATTAAAATTTATTAATAGTTTTTTTTGTATATAATTCTATTGGATTAAATTTTTAAAATTTGAATATTAATTGATGGAATATATTTTTTAATCATCATTTCAGATTTTATTATATTTTATTTAAGTTTTAATTCTCAATCTCAAACTGTTTTTTTCTCATTTGTTTAGAATTTTATGTCCAGGAGAAATAATGTAGCACTATTTTTATATAGTGAAATTTACATAGCCTATTCCTACCCACCATCATGTTTCCATATCCTAACACTCATCTGCATAGTCAAATAGTAACATTATTCACATAACAAAATTACGAAGTGGTACTCACTTAAAATTATTTGTAAGTACCCATGAATATGAATTAATAATTCACATATCTATATGGATATGTAGCTCTATATCCACTTAGTTATAATTTAAAATACCATAATTTCCCAAAGAAACCGATTTTGAATGTATTTAAAGGGAGAATTGGTTGAAAATACAATATAACCAATCCTCATCCAATTAATTCATGATTACAGTCTATAACCTAAGAGATGAATTTGAATTTGTTAAATTTTTTTGAATAATCTAAATTCTTGTTTTTAGGGGAAGTGTGGTGGAGATTAAATAGTAGAGTACTGAAAAATGAAACTGTAATCAGATTTACAGAGATGGGTCTCTCTCCAAGCATGTTGAATATTTTGACTTTGGGTTTAGTCAAAAACTAATTTTCAAGAATTCATTTAGGAGGATAATTCTAAACATTGATGATTCATGAAGTTGATTTTTAGCACAGTTTTATGTCATGACTCTGATTTTTCAATGATGAAACCTTGATGTTCTTTATGTTCTCATCATCCGAAGGATAGGATGAAACCAAGTGAGTCTTTTTACAAATTTTTTCGAGCTTCATTTTATGTTTTAGGTTGATTTGGGGATCTAATCCATAATGATTATGGTTTATTATTGGTAAAGTTTTGAATTTCACATCTTATTGTCCTTCAGAGAAGATAAATCCTGAGGCTGAAACGGTCCAATAATTCCCCTCTAAAGGTACCCCGTATAAGTAATCAATAAATAATGAGAGATAATAGACTTTAAGTCCCACCTATAGAAGTCCACATATTGGATACTAGCACCATGGATATATGAATCAATTATATGGAAGTCATTTCACTAAATGATTATGTAGGATCAGGAGAAAGGATATTTTCAGTCACGAAATTACATGAAATGATTTAAAATAAAGGAAACCATAACCATCCCATAATTTATGTATAATATGAAAAAGTAAAATATTATCTAAATAAAAACTCAATAGAATGTCCTATGGTAGCGATAATGAAGCAGCTCCAATTTCGGAACTAGTAATGTACTTCATGATATATGTAGACCTATTAGATACCTTAAAAATAGTATTTATATATGTAAGGTAAGAATTATAGTTTATTCAATAGGATGGCACCTAAAGTCTCATGTGCACATGTCAATAGAGGATACTAATTCTCCCATGAGAAAAAAAAACATAATTAATGTCACCTAAGAAAATTCAACTAACTAATTTCATAATCACAAAGTCTTGATCACTAAATAACTCATCCATGTATAGAAACATAATAAAAAAACATATATAAGGGTACCATAAATGTTTTTCTGACAGGTGTGCCACATCCACACCCCAATATCATATGTCCTCGCACTATAATATCCTTTATTAAGTATACATATCAAATACACCTTGTCCATCACATATAATATCACATAAAGACACTTAATCAATCCAAACACATCTCTCTTGAATACATCTAGGCCATAAAATAACATATCACCAAAAGACACTAAATCCATCACATCGTATTTCACCCAAATTCACATGGTTCATCACTTCATGTCTCACCTGCAAACATCTAGGCTATCAAATCACATATACAAAGTTTTCATAATCAAGATAGTAAGGTTTCATAAACATGAAAAAATCAACTTTATGCTCTAACCCTTCCATGAATCACCCATACTATGAAAAAATTCATCATATCATACAACATTACCAATAGTGCACTTTTTTACTTATGTTCATCACAACCAATTATATTAATATCACTAGGAAGAAAGATCCTAGAATGGGGGTATCCAACAATTATTCCTCACTATTAGGATGTCGGGTAAAACACCCCCAACATTTGGGTCTCAACACATAGTAAAAAATGCAGGTGGTGTGTATACATATGTCATAATGAACGTATAATACCGATATATTATAATTAAAAAAATAATACCGACCTTTTGGTTCAAAATAATAATATGACACTGCCTCACAATATCACCATATATCATCCAAACCAATACCTCCTTTACTGCCACCTATAAATGAATAGCATCACACATGAAATCAGAAATCAAGGTGAAACATTTCACATTTCTTCCAAATTTAAGCTAGTTTTCATATTTTACAATTACCAACTAAATCATTTACCTAAACCTTTTAATTCACCTTAATTAATGTTAAATATAACCACAGAACCCATTTTAATTCATGTTTTCATTGTCCATTATAACCCATTACATCTCATTTTCAATTTTACCATTTAATGCCACTGAAACAAAGAAACTAGAACAAAATTTTATAACACAATAATAACCTATTGATTTCCTACCAACAATCCTCCCATTGTCACTATAAATACATTACAACCAATTCATAATCACAACATCCACATATCACACCACCATCTCATTACATATACCTAATAATACACAACCACAAACCCTGACCACACTGCACACATATCAAATATCTTATTTTATATTTAAACATTGGTATTCTAACCACATTTACATTACATTTCATTGGAATTCTCACACAAATCATAATTTCCAGTGGATATCAATTTATTATCCTGATATATGTTCTTATCCATTTCTAATCAAGGTGACATCAAACAATCACCAAAAAGGGTTCCATAATAATATCAACTATAAAAACATAAATCTCCCAAAAATAATAACATCCAAGGTACTTAAAAAATAATTTGTGGTCATTCTAAGTTGTTAAATTCATTACAAATGTATAATGAAATACATGGTATTTAAAAATGTTAAGAAATCTATACAAATAGAATTGTAACCACACATAATAAATAATAAATTTAATATGTATATATATCTTATTAGTGAAAATATGATATATTTAAATCATGGGATATTTAAATAAAGTTTTTGAAAATGATAAATTAAGTGTTTCTATTTTTGTGGCACGTAAATTTTTACATAATACATTATAGTTAAAATAATGATTTTAAAAAAATATCAATTTAATATCTATATAATATTTAATTATAAATTATTTTTTTGTGTTATAATTATAATAAAATTTTATGATACCCTGATTAATTTTTTAAGTCTCATAAAATCTGTTATCATTTCAGATTTGGAATTTTTTTAATAAATAATAATATTAGTTAAAATAAAAAAAACTAATATTAAAAAATTATTTCTATAAAATGGTTTTTATTTTTTAATTCTACATGTCAAAATATTGTTAGAGTGAATTTTTAGAATTATTCTAAAACAATTGAATTTTTGGGGAATAGTGAAATATGATAATTTATCGTTTATGGCATTATATACTAAAATACAAAATTTATAGACTAATTATTGTTTTAAGAACCAAAATATTGATCTCTCAATATCAAATTTATTTTTTATTCTTTAGAATCAAAATTATTCATAGTCATGATACAAAATTATAAACTAATGAGTAAAATAATCAAAAAACACCCCTCTTATCCACTATAAATACCACCACTCACACCTCTTCCCCCGACACCTCCAAAACCAAGTGAATTTTTTAATTTTTACAAAATTAAATTAAAAAAATATTACACAAGTCCAATACTTACTTGTCTCAACCAAAAGTCCAAAACCAAGCACCTTAAGGTGGTTCTCAAGGAGAAGAAGTTCAAGAGGTAAAATCCTCTTTAATTTTCATTCAAATTTCAATAAAATTAATTTTAATTTTTTATTATATCCTCACCTACCCTCAAATAAATTTACATTATAACACAATTATGTATCATATACTTAAATTTTATTAGGTTAAGGAAATATCCATCCATAAACCTCTCATCTTCTCCTATTATTGTAAAAAATGAAAATAATGTCTCTGATGTGTCAATTTACCATCATCTTGAATGATGTGTTTTTATTTTTTTGTTACTGCATTCATCGATGTTCATAAAATAATTATTATGGTTAAATAGGATTTAATTATTCATATTATATGTTTTATAATGTCATTAAACAAATATATAAACAGTATATTAAATAACATAATATAAGTTTGTGAGGTTTTCAAAAACCAACAAAATAAATTTAATCAATATCATTAATGTTTTATATAATTAATCAACCTTATATCTGAAAAAATGATATATGGTATAATTTAAAATTATGGAAAAATATTAATAACTTTCCATCCCACTTCATTATTTTTCTTTCTTTTGAAAAGAATACCCATAATGATCCAACCATGGAAACACTGAAATAAATGCATTTGAAACTATAAAAATAACAAAATATTATCAATATGTTGTTGAAATGTTGTTATAAAATTGTCATATAAGGTATAATAAATAGAAATATAGCTATATAATAAATTAATAACACCCTTTAAACCATTATACAAGATGTTTGAAGAATATTGATGTAAGATAAAACTAATGTGAGGGACATTCCTTTTAAATTCCTACATAATGTACCATTTAAAAAACTCAAAAAGAATGTATATTCTTAAATTTTATATCATGAGTAGATTATACCATTTAAAATATTACTTCTATGAATAATTGTTTACAAAATGTCTTGGTTATTTTTAAACAATATTTTTTCCTTTGTATGTGCTATGTATTCAATAAAAATAAATGATTTCCTAATGTAATTTTTTTATGATGCTAGTATTTATGTTTCATGATTTTGTTATGGTTCTTGGGAATCCATTATGATGACTGGTGGGAACTATATCTCCATCTAGTGTATTTAGTATTTTTATTATGTAATTTTTCCATAATGGTTATTCCATGTGTAACTACGATGGATACATCATAAGGTAGTGGTGAGGATTACATCATAAAGAAGCCATGCAGATACATTTTATGGTTTTCGTGATGGATATAATCTTATGTAATTACCAAAGGTATTTTAATGGTTTACAATATTTTCTAGGTTTTTTTAGAATATAGGATTTCAAAATCTAAATATATGATACTTTAAGGGTGATAACTAGATATATGTTTATAAATATTCATTGACTAACAATTTATTTACTTCTTTTTATAACCCTTAAATAGATTTTTGGGCTCTTCATCATGTTTTAAATTTTTTTTTATTGTTTTTTAAAGATGGTTAAGATAATCTAATAATCCATGTTATATTTTAGGATGATTATTCGTAAAAATACAACTTGATTTTATTAAATATATTTTTATAAACAAAAATGTGTATTGTTTTATTAGTATCCAATTATAATTCTTATAGATTATCATGTGTGAATTATTAAATATTATTTCAAACCATAAACCAAAAATGATCTTTGGTAATGAAATAATGCATATTATATTTGAATTTAATATTTTATTAAATGTTTTAGGTTGGGTGCTTATTGTTGGTATCTGAGAACCATTTAGATAACATTAATGGTTAGGTTGATGTCCATATAAGACCCAAAAATTAATTAGAGATTATGATTCTGTATGAATAATATATCATTTTATTATTATCATGTTTGTTCGTACAATATATTTCAATTCAGAATGGTTTTCCATAGAATAAATAGGGAATATGAAATAGGAAGGAACCAAGAGAATGATATCAATCTTAATATAAAACCTAAAATAGTGGGAATTGGAACCGTAATGTTTGTAATAGTAATGGATTTGTTGAATCGGGTCATAAATGATGGTGGAATCAATGAAAGAGGACATGAAAAGTTACCACAAATGTGCATGATGTTAGTATGAACATTTTATGTTGAAACAAACTTCTGATTTAAGTGGATATTCTAATTCAGAGTGGTTAAAGGGTGGATTGTATACCTTGAATAGATATTCGATGTCATTGGGTGTTCAGATAATAATAATTTTAGTATTTCTATTTTATCATTATAAAGGTTAATCCAACAAGTGGTGGTCAATTGTTGAGAATATCAGGGAAAGAGAAGAGATGATGTCTTGGAATGGGATGAATTTAAGAATATTTTCCATGAAAAATATTTTCCTAAGGTGATTTTTATTAAGATGAAAAATAAATTACATGATTTGAAACAAATGGAGGAAGACTTAGTAGCTATGTATGAATAAAAAATAACTCGATTGAAAATGTATAATTAATATATTTCTTGGGGTATAGATAGTAAAATAGATCATTTTAACTCAGGAAGGACACATATATATTGAATGGAATTGGATTCCCATGAATTCAAAAGTTATGGAAATTTTTTTAATGTATTGAAAAGGGTAGAAATTGAGTTTTTTTACCATCTATAATTTAAAAACATAATGTGAAAAGGACCAGATGTAAGGCTATGGTTAATAATCATTCAACAAAATATGAAGGTATGAATGTAAAGTTTCCATCTTGTGGGATGTGTGGTAAAAAGAACCTTGGGGAATAAATTAAAAAATCATGGAATTTTTTTTGATGTGGTATGTTTGAACATATATCCTGATATTATGATGAAATGGTTCTTAGTGATGGGATTTTTTATTATTATAAGAAAGAAGTAAAATATTAGAAATGTGGAGAGAACGAAAATTATGAAATAACGACCTAAAAAATGATCTGAATGATGGGAAACAACCAGACTATAAGAATAAAGGTGTAGAAAAATATTTTTTGAATACATCAGTAGATGTTTGGACATATAAAGAAGTGGTATTGGGAACATTGTTTGTTTAGTTATATTTTTATAATGAATTATTTGATACAGGTTATATACATTCCATTATATTTAAATAACATTTTGTTCAAATGGTAATTTCACCGCAAGATATGTTGTAAATTCTTATGATAAAAACTCCAGGGAAACTATTAAGGTAAAGAAGAAATTTTAAACAAATAGTTTTGATGCCTATTGAAATACATTAGATTTCAACCCATTTAATTTTCCTTTATTTGATTTTGTTTTTATTGTTTTAATGGATTAGCTTTTTGTTTACCATGCTAATATTGAGAATAGAGCTAACGATTTTTTTGTTCTGAAATATTTTTAGATTGTATACAATAATGAACCCAAACTATTGAAAATATATTAGGAAGATGATAATCAAAAAAAATATGTAAATGAAATTTATCATTCACATATTTTTTAAAATAAAAAAATCATTAATTTAACGATCTAATGGTGGTAAAAGAATACTGAGATTATTTTCGGATGATATTCTCAGTGTTATAACTAATCAAGATGTTTAATATACTTTTGAATTAGTCTCTAACTCTATTTTAATTTCAAAACCCCCTTTTCGAATGGATTATCTCAAACTTCAAGATTTGAAATAGCAGTTGCAGGAGTTTATTGATAATGGTTCCATTCATCTTAGAACATAACCATAGGGTGATCATGTTTTTTATTTAAAAAAAATATGGTTCTATGATGTTTTTCATTGATTACTGATTTTCAAATAGAATTGTTTTTTATAAAAATTATACATTGACTCATATTGATGACTTTTTTGATCACCTCCTGGGTGCTAAATATTTTTCCAATAATAAATTGAGATCTAGGTACCATCAACTGATAGTAAAGAAAGATGAATTTCCAAAAATAGTTTCCTGTACAAGATATGGTCATTTTCATTTTTTTATTCCCAGTGGTTTTGAGAAATTTCTCTACATTATTTTTTGATCCTATGAATAGAATCTTCTAAAAATACTTAGAAAAATTTGTTTTAGTTTATATTGATGATATTTTGGTTTATAAAAATATATAAGGATCAGGAAAAAAAATATGGAATGATTATAAAAATCATAATTAAAATATGTTATATCAAAAATTTATTAAATATAGTTTTTTTTAGGAAAATATTTATTTATTTTGGATCATTTTCATTAAGGATGGAAAATAATTTGATACCACCAAAACAAAAGTGTTTTATGAATGGAAAAGACCTACAATTGTTATTGAGATTCATAGTTTTTTAATAGAAGTATATTTCTGATAGTTTGATAAATCATTGTATGTTTATATTTCCAACTTACTATGTTAACATTAAAAGGGGTTAAATTTATTTCGATAGAATGCTGTGTTTTTTATTTTCATGAATTGAAAAAGAAGACTGGTGAATGCTCTAGTTTTTGATATTCCTTCAAGAAATGAATATTTTTTCATCAACATTGATGCTTCATTGAAGGGACTTGGTTGTGTTATGATGAAAAATGATCAGGTAATTTCTTATGATTCAATATAATTAAAACCTCCTGAGTTAAATTATCCACACATGATCTAGAATTAGAAGGTGTGGTTTTCTTAATAAAAAATTTTATAAATCATTTATATTGATCCAAATGTGAAATATATAATGTATATAATATTTTTAAGGATATATTTACTCATAAAAAATTGTACATAAGGCAAATAAGAATCTTGAACCGATAAACGATCATCATTACATGATCAATTACCATCTTGTAAAAGAAAATAATGTGTCAGATTCTGTGACTTAAAAACATCATTCGATAGTAACCATGTTATGTATGGGACATGAACTCTTGGTTAATGATTTTTTGAATATCATCTTGGAAGTTTTTGGTGCAGTATATTCTTCTATTTTTCTTCAGTTTTTAGTGCAATCACATCTACCAGGAAGAATTAATAATCCTCATAAATAATACTATGATTTAATGAAAAAGGTATTATTGTTTAAGAAATGTATGTTTCCTGAATTTAAAATTGATAATGATTTCTTCCTGAGATTTGAAAACGGATTATGTGTGTCTTATGATTCCTAGATGAAGAAATAATTATTAAGTAAAGAATGCATTTCTCCATTTTCAGTTCATCCTAAAAGAACTAATTTGTATAGATACCTTAAGAATTATTACAAGTTGGATGAAATAAAAAATAGATATTGATGATTTTACCTTGAAATGTTTGAATTCCCAATACATTAAAGTTGAGTGACAACTACTAATGAGGATTCATTATAATTTTCTAGTAGTTTTGTGGAAATATAGAAATATATCCATAGACTTCATGGTTAGACTACCAAACACTTTTTGAGGTAACAATTTGATCTGGGTAATTTTTTTATCAGCTGATGAAATCTTCTTATTCCATTCCAAATAAAGGAAATCTTTCTTTAGATCAACTTTCATGACTGTATCTTAATCGAATTTTATTATTATATAAAGCTCTTATCTCTATTGTATTTGACCATAATCTTAGGTTCACTTATATCTTTTGCAACAGCCTTAAGAAGTTTTTGGGTACTGAATTAACCTTTATCACACCGATTTGCCTCACTACAATGTATAAAACATGTGAAAAATTCATATATTGGAATTCATGATACATTATTTTCCAAAAAATTACTATTGAAGTTGGAATCATCATATTTCATTAGTTTAGATATCTTATAATAACATTTTTCATTCTAGTATTCATATGGAACATTTTTAGGAATTAAATAGAATTCATTTCTGAACTCTAGAATTTTTAGATGAATTTAGGGAAATGAAGTGAATGGGACCAGAATTAATAGAAGAGGTGATAGAGAAATTTAATATGAACCACTAACACATGAGGAAAACATAGTGCAGAAAAAAAATGTTATTCAGATAACAGGAGGATGGAAATTTCATTCAAGGTAGGTGATCATGTATTTATCAATGTGTTTCCATGGAAAAGTGTGATGTTTTTTTTGGTAATAAGGGTAATCTGAGTCTATAATCTATTATACATTATAGAATCATATAGATAGTCAACTAGTTTCCAAATGAATAGATTTTCCTCCATGTTTATCACATGTATAAAATTTTTACCATATTTTGATTTTAATAATGTATGTGCAAGATTCATATCTTATTTTGATCAACGAAGTAGTTTATTATAAAGAGTAACATATTCAAATTCTTGATTGTAGGGACAACGTACTACAAAATACGGTAATTTTCTAGGTTAAAATTTTCTATAAAAACCACATGGTTGAAGAAGGAACATGGGAATCAGAAAATTATATGGGGGTATGGTATTCTAACTTGTTTTATAAGTGAATAAAAAATATGAGAATGAAATTTAAAGAGGGAAAGGGGAGAATGTAACAACCTATGTACTTATAAAATATTTGGTTATCATTCTTGATTTTAATTGTTATATACATTATAAAATGTATATTTAAATATGAGGTATTTACTAATATTAATGAATCTATACAACTATAATAGTAGACTCTTCTATGAAGGTATAAATAAAATATATTTATCTTATAATTAAAAAAAGATTTATTTATATCATGGAATAAATAAATAAATGTTTTGACAATGATAAATTAAATGTAGGTATTTGGGTGACAAAAAAATTTTTATATACAATTTTATAAATAATACATGGATTTAAAATTAATACTATCCTTATTAAATAAAATCATAAATTAACATTTTTTCTATCGATTATAATATTATTTTATGAGAAAAATAATTAATTTATTAATATATCATAGAATCAGAAAAAATTGTAATATCATTATTTTTTAAATATTTGATTACATTAATTAAAAATTAAATTTTCTCTTATTTGTAAAATTATTTTCATAAAATTGTGTTCATTTTTTTTATTATACACATTGAAAAATTATCAGGGTGAATATTTGGTATCTTTCTAAAAGAGTATAATTTTTTGTTAGTTGAGAAATATATTAATTTATGGTATATAACATAATAAGGTAAAACAACCTATTTGGTGAGTCATTTCTAATGTAAGGAACATAATATCAAACTCTCAAACTCTCATTATTTTATTTATTCTTTTTAATCAAAACAATTTATAGTCTTCATCTTATATAATAAACTAATGAATAAAATAATCCCAAAACACCCCTCTCCACCGCTATAAATACCAACCCCACCACCTCCTCTACTTATACCTCTAAATCCTTATAGAATATTTTATTTATATTTAATTACCTTTCTAATCCTCTCACAAATTTTCAGGGTATTTTTTCAAAAAAAAGTCCAAAACCTTGTGCCTTAAAGTGTTTCTCAATGAGAATTAGTTCAAGAGGTAAAATCCACTTTGATTTTCTTTCAAATTTATTTTCAATTTATATTATTTTCTTATTATGTTCTCACCTACCAGATCATATTGAAATTATATCTCTACTATATTACATATACTATAATTTTATTTATTTAAATGGAATATCCATCAGGAACCCTGTCCACTTTTTCCACTCATTCTAAAAAATGAAAACATTCTCAGTGATGTGTCGATTTATCATCATCAAGGACGATGTGTTTTATTTCTCCATTAACACCTTCGAGGATGGTCATAAATCATTATTATGGTTAAATCAGATTATACTATACATATTCTAAGTTATATAATGTTCTTGTATCAGTATATAAACATTATATTAAATAATATGATATATGCTCTTGATGGTTGTAAAAACCAAAAAAACAAATTAAATCATTTCCATTAATGATTTATCTAATAAAAAATCCTCATAACAGAAATAAATGATATATAGTGTCATTTAAAATTAAGGAAACATACTACTGTCATTTCATTCAACATCTAGAGTTTTTCTTTCATTAGAGAAGAAAATCCATAATGAACCAACCATGTAAACCATGAAATAAATGCACTTGAAAAATTAAAAGCACTACTATAAAATGGGTCTATACCCATGCATCAATACCCATGGTTTATAAAAAATTTATAATATGTGACATATTGTGATATATATCTATCATATTTCTAAAACTATGGGTATTCATTTCTAATTACAGAAGTTTATCAGGAATCCCTTCTTATTTTTCATCCCCCCATAAGAGACCTCTCCTCCCACACCCACCATCCTCTACATCCCAGCCTTCTCCTCCATTCCCTGTCCTTAACCTTCTCGACCTCTAGGCCTCCACCTCCTAGTACACATCCCCAATATTCTACATCTTCTCTGACACCCCCTCTCCCAGCTCCCACTCCTCTAGAGATGTCCCCCCTCCCCTCTCGTCTCCCTATCCTCCAGTTCCATCCCCCTCCATCTCCTCTGGTGAGTACCCCAAATCCTTCGGCAACATCCTCATCCCCTTATCCTCTCTGGTCGTGCCCAAGAACCCCATGATCAATCACCCCATGAGACATCCCCCTCTCTTCTATACCTCACCTATCCCCATTTATCCCAAATTTTGGGAGGGTTCACGGTCGATACTTCTTGTTAATAATTCATCTTCTTTAATTACTCAATTGCTTAGATTTTTTCTCTCTATCATTACACTATTTGATTTTGCCGAACCCTAGGGGTTTTGAGGATTCCTGATTCTAACTTTGATCCTTGTTTCTATATAATATCATGGTTCTCTCAGGCCCGCCTCAGGTGTGTTTTGGAATCCCCTATTGAAGGAAAAGAGGTTTTTATTTTCTTGGTTCATCTTCTAGCATTTTTGGTTGGTTTATTATGCTCTGTTTGTTTGGACCAATTTAATTTGGGGCATTTGGGGATTTATGTGCCTATGAAAAATCTATATTAGGAAGGATTTCTTAAATAAGACAACTTTATATCATATATAACTATTTGAGTGTGTTTTTAAATCATATTATGTGTATATGTTCATGATTCATCCTTTTGTATAATCATATCATGTTTTTATCAATGGCTGAGTGGTGGATACAGTGAAAAACATGATATTGTACAATCGATATATGGATATAATTGATTTTTTTTTCTGTTTTGGTATGTGATATTAAAATTTTCAACTTGGCCTAGTGTATATTTGAATCTACATTCATTGAAAATTATTTTTCTGATTCATTTTTTAATTTTGAATCGATGTTAGTAATGTTAATCTAATTTTACTAATTTATCATTTTTTACTTTTGTTTATTTGATTTTTAATGGATGTAAAATACATGGATATACCATTGTAGAATCTGAGTAATTGACTTAATGTCTCTAACATTGTCTTGAGAGTGAAAATATTCATAGGGTGATGATTTTTGATGATTTGTTTGTAGTTTCTCGACATTAGTGATTAGAAACATCTTATTTGATATTTTTTGTTTCCTCTCCTTTGTTCATTTTATTTTAGATCAATGAAATTTAATTTATATTCTAACATATTCTTGAATTACTCCATTACACATCCATAAAATAGGGCTAATCATCCTATCATCCTAAACCAAAGCATTTTATTTTCAGTAATAACTATTTTTTGGATTTCCTATGGATTTTAATGAAACATCATTCCTTTCTAGATTTATGCAGACTCAAAAATTCAGAATCTTTTTTGAAAAAAATAATAAATTCATCGTGGGTTTTGTGTATTTTTTGTTCCCTTAAAATTCATTGTTTTTTAATTTATGGTTTTTGGGGTTGAGTTTTCTGTGTTTTTGTAGAGTATTTTAGACCTCATTGTTGTTGTTTCGAGTTTCAATTGTCAAGGTAAACTTTCACATGTATGAATAGGTAGGAATATATATATATAAGTTACCACATATATATATTTACTCATGAAGGTATGATTATATATATTGGGGCTTGGTGTTCTTATGTATATATATGAAAAATGAATTTGTGATTACAGTAATGGGGTATATGATTTTATATTAATGTATGTAAGGATCCCCTTGAACATATTTGAACATTAAAATATATACATAGGGGCTAGGTGTCATTATATATATGAGAATGAGAAAATGGGTACAATCGGTGAATGGAAGATTTGAGTTTATGTATTCATAATAAGAGCTCCTTGAGTTCATGTTAGGTTCCCGTAGGATTGGCCATTAAATTTATAGAATTATTTATTAATTTTAATTTACAGCATGTTTTTGAACTGTAAAATGATTTAGATATTTTTGAATAATTTTTTGAATTAAATGAAGAATTTACCAAATTGAATCAAATCAAATAATCCATACCTAATCCAAATAAAAAACCAATTTAAATGAAACCCACATGAAATCATTCGAACTAAATTGAATGAAATTGGACTTAATAAAGGTCGGAAAAACCAAAATAATATGAATTTTATTAACCTATAAAGATAAATACAAAAAATTCCTAAGTGAATCTAAAATAAATTAAATTATCTTATGACGAAAAAGTTAAATTAAAAATAACTAGATCTAAAACAAATCCTATCAAGTTGTACCAAAGTGAATAATACATAATTAGTATAATCTAGTTAGACCTCTCTTGACAATCCACAATTAGGGTTGTATCAAACATAACAATCCAAGATGAAAAATAGGATACCAAACCAAATAATATTATGAAGAGTAAGACCAAAATGAGTTGAACTAAATAATTTGGAACCATACATACCCACAATGGTTTTAATAAAATCAAATAAAAATAGAATGAAAATTTGAAAAAAAACATTCACAAACTGACCAAACCTTTTTGGTATAAAATTAAATCAAATCATCTAGAAAGGATCTAGAATGGTCCAAATCATGAAAATATATTTCATATAGAAAAATATTTAAAAAAACTAAATTAGACCCAGTCAAAATAATCTAACATGAACTAATATGATATTGCAATTTCTGAATAAAATTGTAACAAAAATAATGAATTCAAACATATATGACCGCAACAAATATGTAATAAATATAACTTAAAGAAACTAATATGATCAAACAGAATCAATTAGAACCCAAATGAATGAAATTGTCCAAGCTAATATAAAAAACAAATAAATTCAAATGAAAAATTTCCAAATTAACTTGTATCAAGCAAAACAAATCCAAACTGAAACTCAATCGAAACATATTAGCAGAACTATCACATTCTCTAGTGTTTTGATGAATATAGTGATAAAGATAATATTTACCATACAAAAAATGAGTGATGATTCAGGGTTACCCTATTCAATTACCCCTAATTAATTAAAATATCTTCTCAAGGATCCATGAATCAAGATAAATATTATAGATCTAGATGAAATGTTTCTAAAATATTTATTGGAGTTTTTAGTGTTGAATAATCCCATTCTTATGTTGAAATTGAATACCAAGAGTGGATGGAAAGATTATGGATACAATTTTAAGCCTCTTGAAGAGAACCGAATGAAGCCCCAAATTATGGATGATCTTCCAAAAGATTTTTTTATAATTTTTTGGGGATAAATATTTATAAAAGCTTCTATACCCTAGAATCAACTAAAGAATACTGAACCATATTTTTATTGTTTCATTTTTCATGATTTTAACTATTTTCAAAGACCTAATAAGATGATAGGTTTCAACTTCTGAAGTATTTATATCATGTATGTTTTGTAGGATTATTTTTTAAATCAACATATTGGGTTATAAATCCACTTCATCTATATATAATATTAATAGGGGACAAACTTAAATGATTAACCATTCATTTATATCATATGATGGTGTTAATATTTAATCCTCATTTACTTGTTCTACTATTCCTAAAGTGCACTGGAATAAGAAAACATGTTTTCTCTAACTCCCCAAACAAGATAAGAATCGTCCCAAGATATTGAGATTGATTGACAGTTGAATTTATATAAAACAGTGTAAGAGAATTTCTGTCATGAAATTGAACAAATGTGATATTAAAAATACCTTTTAGATGATCTCATAAAAACTTAAGTGTGTCAGTTTAGTCATTCAAAACTAGGATGTGGAGAAATTTAGTGATTTGGATACTTATATAAAACAAACTGTAGGAATACTATTTGATGTTCAATATAGGAGTCCTTAATATGAGCTGTAATTGGATATTGATGTCCATATATAATGTAAACTATAATATGTTTCTTATATTCTCATGGAATGTGGCTGTATTGAGGTGATCATGGATGGAGACATGAATTCAAAATGCATTCACATGTTACATAATGATATGAAGGTTAAAATTAGAATATCATCAATTTTTGTATAGGGTATTTTTTAGTCAACTGATAGTGATTCTGTATTTGTTATGGATAGATCATTTTACATGAATGATTACTAATTTTGCTGACTATAAGGAAAACATTCAACTGATAGATTTCCTTCCAAATTTGGTAATATATTTTCACAACACTATGCTCATGGATGCTCCCTCTAAAGATGAGGTTAAAGATACCCTCCCCAATCAAGACATCCCCTATAGACTTTATGGTTTCATTTGTAGTGTTTTCATGATTTAGTGGTATGTTGATAATTATAATATATAAATTGTTGTGGTGGAATTATTATCACATCATAAATTCCTATGGGTTACGATTCTCTAAATATTATTCTTATCCAAAAATTTAAACATAATTACACCATTCATAATGATTTTCAATTCTCAAATTCTAAAATTATTATGAATATCCCATTTCTAAAAATATTGTACTGGGTTCAAAGATTCATGAAACCATTCAAGATGAACTAAACTGAACTAAACCAAACTGATAAAAACAAAATGAAGTCAAACTAAATTGATCAGAACCCAAATTAATGAAATTTTCAAACCGAATTGATCCTATTTCCCCATAGTTTTCAAGAACATGATTTGACCCATGGGGTTTTGTGGTCCTTATATATTTGGAGGTGACATGTATAGTCATAGAAGATAGGTATGTTGTAGTTTAAATTTTATTTTATTTTATTTTATTTGTCGCATTATCCACTTATTCATTCTATTTCTTTCTATGGATGGGGGTAGTTATATACTAAGAAGGGGGATAGAATGGAATTGGTGGTGTCTAGACAGTTTTCTTTGTAGTGGAGGGAGATCATTATAGTAGAGATATTTATTAGTGTGTTTCATTTTTTACACCTTTATATCGTGCTGCTGTTGTTTATTTTATTTTCCTTCGGCACGGATGTCAAACGTACGGATGAGTCATGCTGAAATTTTATTTATTATCCAGTAATATTTTAATTAATGTTTTGTTACTAAAATTGTTCCCAAAATGCCTTTTTAATTAGTTCCATCCCTCACAGATAGAACTCAAATAACTATTGAAAAACTAAAACCTCTAGTTATTAAAAATTCAAACTTTTCCTCATATTATGATTGCATGTATGAACACATGGTTTTAAAAAATCCCAACTATAATTTTTATCATACCTAAGAAGCCTTAGAGGTTATCTCATCCACCTATCATGACCTATGTTGGTCAGTAATTAAAGGATAAACATCCCCATTCCACTTCAAAACCCTCAAAAAATGCAAGGAATAACTAATAATTTATGTTCCTCTAACAGGAAAACCAAATCCAATGATTCTTTTCATAATGGAAACAAAATATATTTCTTACCTGAGACCATATATCTAAAATACTGATGGTGTAATTTTTCAACATGTGTCAGTCTTATGGTTCTTCTTAGAAAAAAAATTCATCTTACCACCACCAATTCATATTTTCTAGTGCCTCCTATTTTGAATATTCTTATAAAAACATTTCAACAATGTTCTAATGAGTGGAATTATAGTAAGGCAAATAACTATAGGCCTTCAACTCAACTTGGTGGACCTATGTATTGTGAAGTATAGAAATATGATGGAGATATCCCTATGTCATTTTCCTAAGTACCTTTTAGTGAGATGTGTGTTTTAGAGTATCAATATTTTGCAGTGGAGGAGAAAATGTTAAAGTATTCCAGGTGTCTGACATTTTAAAGGGATAATTTTGTAATGAAGTGTTTTATGCCCTATTTTAAAGGTCAAAGGAATTTTTTTTTGTAAACATGATTCAAAAAAGCGTTTCTTTGTCATGAGTTTTGGTATTTTAAATGGAATGTATATATAGTTATTTTATAACACAATTATTAACTTGGAGGTTTAAAAAAATTCAAATGTTATGGACAGTGTGGAGAATTAAAATGGATGTATTCTCATAAGATATTCATATATATTATGTGGTGGGTTTAAAAGGATATATTTGTAGATTATATTGATTGATGGTTTTACTATACTTAATAGTTTTCAATGGATGATGATTCAAAACATGATGATGTTTATGGAAATGGAAGTGAATGTGACCAAATATAATAGACTATTATTTATTATATTTATATAAATTTAAAAACATGTTCTTTTAATATACACATGGTAGATATAGATAATATTATATAAGATTGGTATGATCCACACCATTCCCAGTCATGCCTGGAAAAAGGAAAGTATCTGTTTATATTTGAATGAGGTTATTATGATTAGGGGAGATACCACCTACACAACATTTAAAAATCATGTTATTCAATAAAAAATATGGAAAGAATAATTTGTGATATATTAATTTATTTTTTTCAAAAATGAAAAAAATATATGAAAATGAGGTTGGACATGGGAACAGATTTCCATTCAATAATTCTTGGTAGCCTATGAAGATAGAAGCTTACCCATGTTATATTTTGGCTAAAAAAGGACAAGTACATTGAATAAATAATTCTAGTTTAGAGGAAGAGGAAGAAATCATTGATGATCAATGATCATCTATTTGAAATCAAATGTACAAGGTTTGTCAGTGACCCATGAAATTATAAATAAGATTTTCATGTCTATAAAACACATTTTTATCCCAAAATTGGCATTCCATATGTGGTTTGTAACCAACATAATCCAATTCAAATTGGCAATTAGAGTAAGATCATGGTCACAATTAATTCCAATTATATTGGATAGTGTATCCAATTTCACACACCATAGCCAATAATTTAGCGTCATATGCGACCCTAATTTCAGTGTAATTAAAGAGACACCCTTTGAAAAAACCACAATGTGGGTAGAAGATACCCCCACAACCTGATGGAATAGTGTTTCCAAAGGATGCCCCGTATATGTTAACCAAAATCGATTGGATGATTAGAGAGATCTAGTAAATGAACATGATCATTCTAGGCATCCTTGGTAAACCAGTTACACACAATATTCTATGAATATTTAGGTCATTAATAGTGTTGTTCATACCTCATATTTGTATCATAGATGACACGTAAACATACATGTGATTTGGGATCATTCCCTTATTCATAGAGATATGATTTCCATCTATGAGTTTAGTATTTTGATAATTCCATATAGTTGAAAAAATAAACACAACTATTGTATATAATAGATTCTGTATTTATTCACTGAAATCAGCATTGCATATTTCATCAAACATCTCATTAAACTATATATTCTTTTCCATTATAAGGAAAAAAATTGATCTTGTATATTCCTATAAATCATATTCAAATCCAGTTTCAACAAATAGGTGAGTTTTTTCAACTTCTCAAATGTTTCTAGTACAGAAAGAAGATAGTTGGTATCTAGATCTTTGGATTTAATCAAGAGTGTGCAGTTAATGTTTCCATATTCTACATAACATGAGGAATTCGTAATGTTGAATAAATCAGGCTCTGAATCTCATTATCCATCGAGGATATTTGAGTCTCGATCAAAGATGATGTCACTTTTATAACATAATGGTATATGCATCCCAAGACAAATTATGGTCCCACCTATTCTATAATGACACATGTGCCAAAAGGATTTTATCGGTGTTATATATTGTTTTTGAGAATATAAAATGATATTAATTTCTTGGTGAGCCCAACAATATATCTGGATTTAAACCAAAATATTAAAACTACATATAAAATTAATCAGATTCACTAGTCTTCTATAAGATATGAGAAGAATGAAAAAAAATAATTTTCTTAATAGAAGTGATTTTTCAAACCACATAGAAAACATTTAGAAGTGAATATTCTGCATGAAACTAATGGGAAATGTAATAAAATTATAGTGTGACGTTGATTTCTATAGAACATTAAATATCATCATTATCTATATCCAATAGCCACCAATTCGGATACTACAAATAGAAAGTTATCCTATCATTCTCTACAGGAGATCCTTATAGTGATCTCATGGTGAGATCATTTCCAAAAATAATAACATAGGAAAAGAAAATAGTATCTAATAACACATTCAATCAATGATGGAAATTGAGATTCATTGTTCCACAAGGATGAGTGTAACCACACGAAGATTTAGGTGAATAAGGTTTTTCACATATCATTAAGTGAAATATTTATTTCACATCTCAACCTTTTCAATTATTGAGTATCATTTCCTCTCCTACCCTCTCCTTGAATTTCCCATCCTCTCATTTACTATGGTTTTGATTCAAATAATATAAATAGAAATGTAAAACAATAATTAATTCTGTGATTTGATCAAAGGGTTCACCTATAATATGGATGTCCATAACCCAGGTGTAAAGTGGTTATTATATAATATGAAAATTTCGTCCCTTTTATTATCATGATGTGTCATGGAAAGGGTATATCATTGAACCTAGTATCGTAGCACTAAGTCGGTTACATACATTCATCGACATTATCTCTACATAAAATTTGGAATCAACCAATCTTTCTAAAAATACAAATTCGACATCTTCAAGAATATATACTTTTCCATATCTCACAAATGGTAGAGTCTTACATTGTATATGTCCTAAACCATCACGTAGAACATTGATTATCAAATAAAAAATATACTTCACAATAAAATTCACTATTAATTATAAATATGGCTCAATCCTTTGCCAAATTGATGAAAACAACATACAGACCTATAGAATATATTATTTATCAATTGTAATATCTTAAAAATTATTAGAAATATATTACACATAAACCACAATATCATATGTATCACTTGTGAACTATAGAACTTTTTTAATTCACACTATGATAGAATATTATATACCATCTTTTACTTATTATGTATCATAGTGTCATGTCTTCCTTTATTAATTAAAGTGAAGCATCCTTGATATGTCTTCTTTATGTGCTGAAATACATTACATAACATAAAAACATTATGTACCATAGAAAATATAATATATATTTTAGTGTAACATTTTATGTATCTTTCTAACACATTAAAACATTTTTATAACCATCCGAATAATATTTCTGATCTTTGTGAGCGAGAAAACATTGGAAATTTTCTAAAACTAAAAACATAGATAGTACATATGATTTATAACATCACTCAAAATTCATGAACTTATACAACTCAATAGAAGTATTTTGGAGTGAGGGATGCATATGTTCTCTTATGTGTGTTAGATTTATATGTGGAGGATTTATATGCAGTTATTGGGAAGTGGATGATGAATATGCAATGGGGGATCCAAGAATTTTGATTGATACATATTCAGTGTGCAGTATTTAATGGGATATGAAGTGGGGTATTTAGTGATTCAATTATGATGATGCAGGTGTAGGGAATGGTGGAGTGGGCTCTAGTGGAGTGCTGTGAAGTGGGAAGTGGGGGATGTTGTATTGTAATGGGAGGTGTAGGTTGGGGGTGTATACCAACGGTTACATAACCATTAGTATGTATCTAAAATGGGAAAAGTCATTTCCCAATGGTTTAAACCATTAGGGTAACCTCATTCCCACACTTATTCCAACGGTTCACCAAGAGCCTTTGGAATAGAATTGTTAGAATAGTTTTAAACATGTTGGGATAGCCTCATTCTAACCCACATTCCATGTTTCTAATAGAACAGTTAACCTAGGATTCTCTTCATGGATTCATCCAACACCTATTCCAAAGGTTGTAAACTGTTAGAATATATCTATTCCAATGGTAAACCGAAAAACAATGGGTAATCTTAATTCTAACTATCCTATTACAATGGTTTTCACTGAACCATTGGTATAGGGAAACTTGAACAGCTCACATGTCAATGGTTTCAGGGCCTATCCCATTGGTATCAGATCATTGGCATACGGTTGATTCCCATTACAGAAAGTAAAAAAAATCAATAAATGGGTGGAAATATGTAATAAATAGATCATATAAGGTATTATAAATATAAATATAGTAATTTATTGAATTAGTTACACTCTTTAAACAATTCTACATGATTTTTAGACAAGATTTATGTAATATTCACCCAATTTAATGGACATTCCTTTTAAAATATTCTATAATAACCCTTTTAACAAATTTCTAAAAAAATTATTATTCACTCATAAACCATGAACATATTATCCTAATTTAATGATTTCATATTGGTTTTAAGACTTATTTAATAATAATGGTTAGTTTAGAATATATATTTTTCCTTTGTATGTGTGATGTATTCTTTTAAAATAAGTGAATTTACTCAAAAAAATGATTCTAGGATGCACGTATTCATGTTTTATTATTATTATAAGGGTTATAGGAATTTTTTATGATAAAGGATGGGACATATATATTTATCTAATGCATTGGGTTTTTTATATTGTATTTTGACTATCATGGTTATTCCACATGTAGTAGTGATGCTTACAGTAGAAGGTAGTCTTTAGGGTTACATCATAAGTTATCCATGAGGGTTACATTATAAGGTAGCTATAAGGGTTAACAATCACATGGTAGCTCTAAGGGTTAAAATATTATATATGTAATTCTCAAAGATACCATAAAGGTTTATTTATGTTTTTTATGTTTCAGGGAAATCACATATTTTGAGAAAGAATATGATATTTATCAGTGAGAAGTATATGTATGTTTATAAATACTCATGAAAAAACAGTTTCTTTCCTTCTTTTTATATCCCATACTGAGATTTTTGTGCCCATAACCTGTTATAAAATGTTTTTCATAGTTTTTATGTATGTGTGACAGTAAATAAGAATACAATATGAATGTTTTAATGATTATTCATGAAAATATTTCATGTTTTATGGAAAAAAATTTGTATTATTAAATAAATGGATACTAAATTAGTAGTATCAACTATGAAAGATTATAGGGTGTTTATGTTTTAATTATGATGTAATTATCTTAAATAATAAACTAAAAATAAAATTGTGAATTTAAGAATGGGAATTCTAGTTGAATTTACTATTTTATGAAATTTATAAGGTGGGGTCCTTATGAAACCATGATTTTCATCAAGATGCTAAGTGTATATAATATCAATAATAATAACATGAAATTTTTTTAAAAAATTTATTCATTCCCCTTCCCTTTAAATTTTGATTTAACCAATTAATTATCTATAAAGGTCTTACATATAATGCCTCAAAAAAGTAAAAAAGTATGATTCTTCATGAATATACAACTAGTAGAATGTAAAAGGATCCTCATTAAAAAAATAATTTTGAACAACTGCCAAAGGGTGGATCAAAAGGGATACAACCACTGAACACCATAATGGAGGAAACACCTTTGTCAAACTAAGACCATAGGGTATTAATGTACTAGTGATGGGGTTGAAATCCATTGAAAATGTGGTGAAATACCTCTTATGGACATACTTGGGTGTCCCAATAAACTAGAGAAAACTCGAAAGAATGGTTGGGTTAGAGGGGATTTGATATTTTATAGGTATTCTGAAAAATATAATACCATAGTAAATCCAACACACAACGGAATAATACAGCAAAAAGGGGATAAGACCACAGTGTAAACTAAGGGACTAACCATTAGCGGGGTTGTTCAAAGTGAATTTTAAGACACTCAATGAGCACCCTCATAAGAATTTGTAAAACTTGTTAGGATACCATGGTGTAGTATGAACCACCACCCTATGGGACTTGTTTACTAAGAAAAGGCCTACACCATATCCTATACCAATGGTATTTTTATGCCCAAAAGGGAAGAACAAAATTCACGTATCCTATACTCGACACCACATCTAGGTTACCACTACAACACCATACCAAATTTAGAAGATCCCCCAAATCACCTCTTATGAGCCTCTACACTTTACATGACCATTCAATTCTGTAGAAACTCTCCTCCATAATGTATGTCAAGAATCCAAGTCATAGGATTCTATTTAGATAAATTATTCAATTACACATCCTCCTTGATTCCTCTATTATCCTCCTATATCTCATAAGACACCTTTAATTTAATAATTTTGGAAATTTAATGACTCAGAAGTTCTAGGACCTTACATCAAATACCTATTTAATTTTGATTATCCCAAAGAATGAAAAATAAACATTGAAGGAAAGGTAATGGTCCAACCAACCAACCTAAATGATACCCCTCATGGATCACGTTACACCCAAAACATAACTACCAATTGAACACACCAATCCAAGACAAAAATGTATATAAAAAACATCACACAAAATAACCTCACCATCTACATAGCCTATGGAAATGATTACTATGACCTAAACACATCATCAACCCAAGCATAAAAATCAAGGAAATCCACTTCCCAAATCAATATATTATCCATTTTCATTAAAACTAACATAAAAAAATTGTGTTAAAATGTCTTGCAATATATGATGTCCAAATTTGGAATTTATTCTTTCATATTAACATACTTTTAGCATTAATCAGACATCATCATTAAATAAATTTGTATCTAATAAAAAAATAATATTACCGCATCACTTCAACAATAAAAATGAAAAAATAAAATATATGGAAAGAAAAACTTGGTGTTGGGAATGCATTTGTATATCATGATACAAGATAATCTCTTATAGACCACCATGCCTCCACAACATACAAGAAAAAGGAATGGTCCACCCATATAGAATATTCTCCAAATTATCATTGATCTCTACTAGTATCCCTATGAACATAATTTAATCATTGATATCCATGTATCTCGTATTAATAACATGGAATTCATGATGAAGATAATGATATGGATATGAAAGGTGAAATACATCATGAATTATTATTATTTTTAGAAGGAGTTCAAATCAATAATTCACCTCGCAAATATTACCCAACACGTCAAAGGGATCAAAAAGGGGGTGAGAGCTCACACCACCTATAAAACCAATGATCCACATGATGAGGGGAGAGATTCAGGAACATGTGGTGTCCAATATCAAACTCCAATAGAATACTCCTATGATTTGAAGTAGACACTTATTGATCATGTTCCACCTTTATCATCTATCATATAACTCCAAATATATATATTCTATTGTACAAAGAATATGATCATTGAACTACTAACTCCCCAACCTCATCTTGGTTTAATGGAAAATGACATGGTCCCCCATACAAAGCCTAAAATGGGGCATCAATCCATGATAAATTAAAAATTGAAACCTCTATCATCCACCATCCTCACATGTGTGTCAAACATGAACCTCTGATAACAAACCGTAAGACCAAGTAAAATAATAACAATAATCACAATATTGGGTGATTCCCAAAAAAACATCCTGTATCTTTGATAGGTCCATATACACTAATGGATGGGACCCCATATTCTCACCAAGACACCTCACCTTCCTCATATGAGAAGGCATTATTTTAATCATAAATAGAAACCTCCATCATCAACCACCCTCGCATGTAAATTAACATCTATCACATCATATATTTCTTTTAATGAACCTTTAATAACTGGATCAACATTCCCTCAGTACTTCTTAATAAACACATCATCCATAAAATTACCATTTACTTAGGTTTATGAGATCTCAAAGTCATTATCCTAGAGAAACTACATCTACCTTTGTTTCCACATATTTTGGTCATTCAAAGAAAATATTTACATCAAGATCTTGAAATCAGTAAAGACTAAGAAGCATTATCTAGTTAATTAATATTATTATAGCTTCATCAAAAACTCAATAATTACTAGATTAATATCATTTGTGGAATAATTTTTCACATTGATGCATAACTACCTAAACCCATAAGAGATCACTACATTCTACTACAACTTGACTCACCCAAAGATAAGATGATAAGAATTGTAGAATACAACAAAAAAACACTGCCACCACTTTAAAATGAATCACTAGATAACTAATAAATCTCTTTTCTATAGTGTTAAACCCAAGGTGACACTAATCAGTGTGTATAAAATCCCTCTAATTACTTATCAAAGTTATTAATGAGGTTGTAATCCATGATAAATCCAACATGAACATATGATAATGGACAATGAGACCATGGAAACTAAGAACATTTATCACATTATTGGGTGATTCCCAAGAAAAAACATCCTTTATCATTGATACTTCCATAGAAACAATTGGATGGAACACCATATTCTAATGTAAATTAAACTATAGATTCATAAAAATACACTTAGAAAACATTACATATAACTTGTGGTGTCGAATGACCTTCAATATTTTTCTAATACGATCATCATGCTCCTCAAATGACCTTCATTCAATAAATATTTCATAGATGAACATCACAAAGAACAAGTCCAAGAACTCATAAAACTGTTTTTCATGATCCCCTTCAATATAGTAAGTGAATTCATAGAATCAAATTGTATGACCATGAACATGAAGAGCAAATACCTACATGTAAACGAAGTGTTTAGGATATCATCCTCATTTACCATTAAATGGTGATATCCTAGAGAAAAATCAATATTAGAAAACTAACTAGCTCCTCTTAACTGGTAGGGAAGATCATAAATCCTTATAATATGTTAAAAACTATTGCATTTTACATGATTCAACTTATGGTAGTCAATACACAACCTCCTACTATTGTATTCCTTCTTAGATAATAACCCCACAACACCCCATGGTGACAGAATAGGTCAGATGGAACTCTTATAAGTTGTATTGTCTTTCTAAATCCTCAACCCTTTCAACTCAAGTGGTATCCTCTCATACTGAGCCATCAAAAACATAGAATCTCTGGGATGTAGATCTTTCTTGAAATCAATATCAAATTGAGGATAAAATTCAAAAAATCCTTGGGAAAAAATCCAGCGACTACCAAATGACCCTGGGAACCTCCACCATCCCAGAATCTATAGATTCTAATGATTATTGAGGAATCAAGGAATGACGGTTCTCTATATGTCTACATCATAAATAACAACTCTTCTCTCCATTAATAATTGTATATTCATAATTGACATATAAGGATACAACCTTACTTTGTACAAATTCGATAAAATGTCATAAATATTAAAAATACCTTTTGTTGAGGATTACATCATAAGGATGTATCTACAGTAATAAAATGTCCTGCATAGTAGATGTCACCCATCATCTGCCTCAATTCCCAACACATATCAAACAAGCTAGTCTAGCATCAGACTAGGGTATTCAACATTAATGAAATGGGAATCCCCTATACATATAGTCCAAGATCATGTTTTAGAGAGGTTAATTTTTTTCTAATCCCTTGTATCAAATAAGAAATTAGAAAGGGTGGATGATAATATAATCATTCCTCCGAAATTCCATAACACATCTAGTGTTTAAAACTCAACATCATATAACTATCTATGAATTACTACCCTTACTCACTAATAACAACCAACTTCACAACCATGTTGGGCTCAATGCATCAATAGAAATTTAACATCCTGAGGCTACCCTCTTTTGGGTTCATCTCCCCCTCGAAGAGAAAAATCATGTTACCCTTACTACTAAAATGGTCTCATAGGTATTTGATTCTAAGGATAATGGTGAACCAAAACATACCCACTATGCTGAGATTTGAGAAGCATTAGTCACCAGATATAATGATTACCACGATATCTAAAAATAAATATCACTAGCTCAATGACCATAAAAAAATAAAAATCTATTATCCCCAGTGGTACCAAATAAAACCAACCAAAGTTCACTTCATGCTAATTAAAATTTTGAAGGGCTGGGTGCCAGAGACCTACCACAAAAAACATTCCACTTTAGGGAACCCTTCTACTCCCCCTCGCACTGAATCTCCTTGAGATTGAATATAATATATTTCCTTCACCATATTTTGTAATTAAATGTACGTTGGAAGCATAAAGGGAGTAACTACATACTATATAGAAGGGTAATGTGCCTCCCGATATGTCATTCATGAGACTCCTCATCAAGAAAATGAATGGAGAAAAAAAACTGTTTCATGAACTGGATCCCATGATTCTAAACAGACATTCTCCCCTTCTAAATTTAAAAGACAACCCAACTCATTACTACCATAATTATTGATAATAATAATTTCACTCATAACAACTTCTAAAAGTATCCCCAAGAAATATTTTCCTCCTTCCACTCACCGTGATATATCTCTCACCACAGACATACATCACCTATCATTTGACTGACAGCTAGTGAGAACCAGTACTCTTTATAGGAATGGATAAGACTAAATGAAATATCATGCTCCACTAAAATGTCCTCTACCTCCAGATCATATATTTTTCCATCATACTCCACTAAATCATGACACTAAAAGTATGTAATTTCTTTGTCCATTTATTATCATCCTAAACCGGATAAAACCTCTAGAGGTCAATCGGGTTATCATGTTTCACCTCATCATAATAAACTATCATGCACATTGTTTGGGACTCATAGTTGAAATTTTAAACAAGGATACCCCAAGCATGGTAGTGTGGAAGATTATTAATATTCATTTAATTCGTTTTAACATCCGAAAACTAGTCAATTCAAATAAGAATATGAGAAAAAAATAATGAATATTCCTCCCCTATGGCTCTACCATAAAAATTTCATCACATCCCTTAGTAATATGGTAGGATCAGAGTCCTTGCATCAGATAATGGGGGCCATAAAGCCCTATTTCCAAGATAGTATTATCTAGTTTATGTCACACACCAATATAAGACAACATTGTCTCCCTACCAAATCATTTTATACTCACTATACATAACGTCAAACTACATAATAACTCTCACCCAAAATCACTAATACCAATATTTCATGACCCCACAAGGAACCCCTCATGAGATAGAAATTAAAGAAGAGTTCTAATTACCTGTAAGGCCCACCTTAATAAGGACATGTTTTGGAAACTAGTACCAGGGGTATAATATTTTCACATATTAAAGGTATTTCCCACAAAGACGATGTTGGATAATTAGATATGATATCATCCATCCAAAAATTCCATAATGTAATTAAAATGAATGTAAATAAAAACCACCCCGCAATGCATGTATAATATAAATAAATATAAGAGTCCCTAAATAAATAGCGAAAATAAATTCTTAATGAATCAGAATAGGGATAACTCCATGTCCCATGCTAGTAATGTCATGAATGGTCCATGTAGTCCTCCTAGAAATTGGAAAGATAGTTTCTATATAAATATACATAGAGAATATATGTATACTCAGTAGGATCCAAACTAATGTCACACATGAACATGTGAAGATAGAATATTAATTCACCTATGAGCACAAAACAAAACCAACATCAACTAATTAGGTTAACTAACCAGTCTCATTCTCACTAGGGCATGCATACCATATAATGCATCCATGAATAGTAACATTGAAGAAATAATATCAATAAAGGGTACTCTTTTCTATATTAATACTAGTGTGCCTCTATCATAGACCAATATCGTAAATCCTACATCTCACATCTCTCTTGTAATGTTTAACACCTGAAGACACTTGGGTCATCACATACAAACTCACCTACAGACACTCGAGTCATTAAATCACATATTTTTTTGAAGAAACATAGGCCATCACATCGCATATTGAACTAATACACCATGTTTTTAACATTATACCTCCATTATAGTCATAACCTGGATGGTAGGGTATCATGAACATTAAGGACATCAACATCATTCCCTCCTCATAACATACATGGAACACACTATGAAAAACCTTATCACTTCATCAATTATCGCAACTAGTGATCTTTGAACTTCAATACATCATAGCCTATGCATATCATCATTTCCTGGAAGAGAGGGATGGGAAGAGGGCGTACCCAACCATACATCTTCACTATTAGGATGTTCAAAAAAAATACCACCCAAATTTTTTTTTATGGAAAATAAATCTTGAAAAAGGTGGGGTTCATATATAAATAAAATGAATATAAAATAATTTTTTTAACATCCACAGGAACATGCCCAACATATGGGTTGATAATAAGAATACTTACCCCAACTCACAACATCAATAAAAATACTCACAACCTTCCCATATTTTGTTGACACTTATAAAAGCATCACACCACACAAGAAATCTCTAGTCATCAGAAACATTCCACCTTTCATTTCAATTAAATATGATATCAAAATTTCCCATTACCAACTAAATCATTTATCCAAACCTTTAAATTTAATTTAATCAAAAATCAATTTAACCACACTTATATTTTAATTGAAGAGTTCATTAGATAGTCCAACCAATGCCATTTTAGTTTCATCATTATAATTTAATTCCACTAATATTACGAAACTAAAAAAAAACTTAACAAAACAACAACCCATCAATCTCATTGCTATAAGACCCACATTTCCATCATTAATTCATAACAACCATTTTTCATCGCAACAACCATGTATCACACACACAAATAATCAAATTCTCAACACACTCCAAAACCAAAAAGCAAAACCACTTCTCACATATCTCACATGTATAATCTCATATTTAAACATGGGTCTTCTCCACATATTTATATTTCTTTTCAAGGGAATTATCATACATAAAATAACTTCTCAGGAAAATCAATTTCTTTGTGGGATATATATTCATATACATTTTCATCCATGGTGGAATAAAATACTCACGCACCAAGGGTTACATAATCACATAAACTACAAAGAAAACAACCATAAAAAATTCATGATTTTCTTCAATACATAAAGCATGTATAATCTCAATAATAATAACATCAAAGGTATTACCAAAATTAATTCCCCTTCCACATAAATTTTAATTAAAAAGATTAATTATATTCATTAATATAGAGAGTAATACCTACCAAAAAGAAAAAAATGATTTTCCTCATTCATGTACAAATAGTAAAAGATAAATGATTTCATACCTCAAAAAAGATGCATAAAATTCTTCGTTAGGTTGGAAAAGGTTGGTGATAACCACTGAGAACTATAATGAAGGAAACAACTTGGTCAATGTAAACCCAAGATGACTGATATTTCATGGTTAGGGTTGAAAAATGGAAAATGGACTGAATAACCTCCTAGGGATGCACTTGGGTCGCACTAGAATTTATATAAATATAAGAATAATGGTTGTTTTCGAGGGGGTGGTGATTTCATAATAAATTTGAAAAACATATAACCATTTATCATCCAACTAACAATAGAATAAAAGAGTTCAAAGGTATAAGAAAAGGATAGAGTGTAAGGGATTATTCCATTGAGGGGATGCTCAAAGGTTCATCAGAGAAACACACCATGCTCCATACCATAGATCTAAAAAACTAGAGAGGATACCACTATAAAGGTGGAACCCCTAGGCTAAAGAACACAAATTTTAATAAGAGGCCTACATTAAATCTTTCTCTATAGAGTAGTTATTCCAAAAATAGATGAATAATAAATTCAGCCCTATAGGAATCCATGTGGTAGATAAGTGACCACACCACAACCATGATGAATTTTGGATAACCACCAAAACTCCTCCTTTGATCTTCTACACCATAGAAATCTTCATTATGTGATAACTACTCCCCTCATGGGTGAAACGTAGGCCTCCACAATGTTGGACAAAACATAATTGAATTTTTTTGCTAAAACTACTCATTCTTCCCCCCGAATTACAGTTAAAATCTCATATACATCTCACTACCATTATTTACATAAAAATGATTTGTAATGTTTGTACCATTAGAATTTCCCCCAGGTCACTTCGATGATGCAATGAGTATGATTTCATGATTTATGTAGGTTTATGACCATAACATAATCTTGAACATGGTTAAATCTGCCATTCACTGGGAGGAATTATGAACTAATAATGGATTATATTCTTGATATGTTTTAATTGATCAATCTGATTAAAATGTTGGGCCTTGTTTTCATAATTTCAATGATTGTGAGGATAGGTTTTATTGCTCATAATTTTGGTTAGGTAATGTATTTGGGGGGATTATTGTTGTGTTTCACTTATAGGTGACTACTTTATGTACTGTATGAGGTTTGACTGAGGGTTTGAGTAGGTACAACTATTGATAAAAACCCTAAAAATTCCCTAGATCATATACTGATTCATGTTGTTGTTAATGATTCATTATATTGAGATTTAGTAATTTACTGAATATAGATTGAGTGTGGTTCTCTTTGAGTGTGTTGTTGATGACCATCTAGATGAGTTCAAAATTAAATGATACCAAAAGTAATAATAAATATTATTATTACAAATAAGATAAGTGGTGGATAACTAGGTATTGTTTTTTTGGATAAATTAAATTCATGTGTACATAGCTTAGATAATAAAGAGTTACAATTTAAAATCAATATCTTTCACTAAAAATAATTTAGTAATAAACTCAAATTATTATATATTAATGATTTCAGTTATTACTAAAATGTGAAATTCAAAAAACAAATTTCAGTGAAGAATTATTTTTATGTTGATCCAAAATTGAATTTAGGAGAATTGGGAAAAATTTTGGGATGATGAAAGTGTATATTATTTAGTGATAAGGGTTTAGAGATGAGAATACTCTCGAGTCAGATGTTGAATGAGATGGAGCTAGTGGGAGAAGGCGACTTTAAGTGACAAGTTTCTTTTCTATAGATTGTCTTATTGTATTACTATTTTGATATGTATTATATTCTTTTTTCATATTTTACATGAACACTCAATTTATTTGTGATAAAACGGATTTAAATGAACTCGTGTTTCATTTACCATCACTTCAATAAATTAAAATAAATAATTTTTTTTCTTATTCGAATTTCTTCAATTTAATCATCTAAAATAATTAAAATTATGTTTTCATGGATGAAAATAATGTTGAATAAAATTATTTGGTTGAAAATTAGTTCAAACTTTATTTTAAAATATATTTAGTGTGATGTTTTATAGGAGTTATATTGAATAAATTTGTAACTGGTATTCTCATTTTTCAATTATTTATGAGAATTAATTTTCCCTACTTTATAAATTTATTGGAAAAGAGTAATAAATATTTCACTTTAGTAATTTCAACAAAATTACTTCTTTTAGATAAGTTTTGAGTTCAATATTCGCTATAAATAATTATCATTTTCCTTAGATCTAGATAGACATGTCAGTTCTTAGGAGAGTTCATTAGATGAGGTTATTCTCATAATATCAATTAAGTGTCTCATCCATATTTTCTCCAATATTATAAAACTCCATGTTAAATATGATTTATGAATGGTAATATTATCTCAGTTCATTTCAGTTCAATTTTACTCTTAATTTCCATGATCACTTTTCCTTTCCATTATTTGTATTCTCTCTCTGTATTTCCCACATCATTTTTATCTTTTTATCTCCATAATCATGAATTATTTTATTTTTTTATTTTTTTAGTTTTTTAGAGAACATAATTACATTCCCTTATGTTTAATCCCTACACACCATAAATAATATAGTTATTATTATTTTTAAATAGTTAAATTTTCATATTTTTAGAGGCATAAAGATAAAATACTTAGAGTCTTTTTCAAGAAAGGTGGTTTTTATTTATAAAAATTAATATATATATATATATATATATATATATATAATTTTTTTCAAAAAAATTATATGAAAATCATAAAATATAGAATATTTATGTTTTAATTGAACATCATATTCAACCTGATTGTAGAATTTAAAACACATAAAGGCCTAAATTAGAGATTATCAACTTCCAATAATTGTTGGAAACCAATCTAGAATTAGGCTTTCTCAACAGACTAGGAACTATGAGTTAATGATATTTCATTTGGTACTAATTCCATAATTTTTAAGGATAAATAATGACTACACTCTGTTTTTTACTATATAATTTTATAATGTTGTCTAGTGTATGCCTCTTATGGACTTGGAGAGGAAAATAATAAAATAATAAATTTTTCATGTTTTCTAATAGAAACAGGTAAAAATTGGTTTAATAAATTAATGGAAAACCCAATCAACACATGGGATAAACCTTTTGATTATTTCATGATATTATTTCCCAATTGATTTCCTGGATAATAAAGAAGTAAAATCACAAGTTTCCTTCAAGATGAAAATGACTCAATCTATGAGGCATGGGAAGGGTTTTGATGTTTTTTTAGACAGTGCACAAACTATCAAATTACTCCACATGATTTTATTTATACCTTCAATGATGTCTTATTACCCTCTTCTAAATACTGATTTGTCCAAATGGTTGGTGAATATTACATAATTTTTTTTTGAATATTTGTAACAACTTTGTAATAATATATTTTTAAAAAATAATTCATGGAGAAGAAATGTCAATAAAACTGAAACAAATTAGTTAAATTGAAGAAATGTTATTTTGAATTGCATACATAAAAAACATGTGTAATCATTAATGAATAAAAGTGTCAAACAAGTCACTTTCGAAGTATAAGGGAATTCATCAAATGAGTGTTGTGAGTTTTATGGATTATGTAGAAATTTCATAACATAATCATATATTTTAGTCTAATAGAAAATTTTTACATTGTTAATTCTGATTATATAAAAAAGTTCATATAAAGCCTTCTAAAAATAATTGCGACTTCAAATACATTAAATTAAAAAATATGTCTAAGAGAGAGAAATTGTTAATGAAAAAAACACTTTCCCCTAAATTTTGCAATCAACCTAAACAAAACATAAAATTTTTGGATGGTATTTCTATTTCTATCATAGATTTAGAGTATATTATGCAACACATTATAATATAAATTGACACAGTAACAGATTCAAAATCTCAAAAATAGCGAAAACATGTTCTAATATTTTAGAACTAGAAATTCAATTAGTGTAATTGGTTATCGAATTGATATATATATATGTTATAATAATTATTAAATTAGTCTTGAAATTATATATTGGGTTAATGTGAAGGGTATTGACACTATTTCATACCTGCAAAATCAAGAAAATGGTAGGGTGTAACCAAGAAATGCTGAGATTGAATATTTCAAAGAAACTGGAACACAATTTTTTTTAAAATGGTAAAATATATTGCTAAAAAAATTCCCAAAATGAACTACATGATATATAATCAACTATAAATGAATGAATAATAATTTTTATTAGTAAATCAAAAAAATCATGTAGAAAAAATATTGGAATTGAGGAGAATGTGTTAAACTATCATATTTTTCAACATTATACTCCTCGCATTCCCTTTCTTGAGAATTTCCATAATAATTCTGAACCTAAATAATTGAGTTTAATTTATATGATTAGGTATATTATCATAAATATTCAATTTGTTTATTTCTTGGATGAAATTCTATAATATATCAAATTTACAAATATGTTATTATCTTAAAAAAATTATTTGATGAAATTAGATACCATTAATCATAGTGAATGATGTTGTGATATTCTTCATAAGGAGTAAACTCCAAAATTAATGGACCATGGAGGTTTTTTAATCCATACTGAATTTGATGAAGTTTAAAATGAATCCTTTGTGTGACTTGGGTGATTTTTTAAAAAATATTTCTTTCTGACTTTCCAAAAAACGCGGTATTAGGGATTTGAAACCAACTACTATGTATATTAAACATGGGGATAGGTCTCTAACTCATCCTTATAGTAGGGTGGATGAATTTGTAGTAATAGTTGGTAATCTTATCCTGGACAATTTTTTAATAATACTAGAAATGGATTATGATTAGATGTTTCTAATTATATTAAGTAGATAATTTTTGGTTATAGGGGGTTTAATCATTGATGTTAGAAAAAGTATAATTACCACCCATGTTATGGATAATGTGGAGAAAATTATGGTTTATTAATGCCACAATAATGAGTTAGATATTAAATAATAGTTGTTTCTAAGAATGAAGGCTTCAAATTTGAGGTTGGATCAAAGTATTAGTTTTCTATATTGAGGTTTTTGATATTATGATTCCTAAAATTTTTGATAGTATTACTCGAGATGATATTAATCATTCAGAGAATATTTTTTGTGAGAAAACATTATTTATGAACTGCAATAAGATTTTAGAATATAAACTATAGGTTCAAATATATATTTATCCAGTTTAAGAGTTTCTTAAAAATAATTTCGATTATTTTTAGGGATCTGTAAATGGCGATTTTTTATCTATTAGCCCATGATAAATTCTTCATTGTCTCCATATTTATAATGATTATTTATTTGATAATTTCACAACCACTCTTAATGAATAAATCCAAGATTATTTCCCATACTTTTTGAGAAATTTACTAAATTTTAATCTTATTTGGAATATAATAAATTAAAATTTGTGTCAAATTTGAAACCATTATGTGGAAGTCCTCTAAATATTCGGTTTCTAAAACTCTTTGGTGTGATTTTTTTAAAGATCATTAGAAGGTGGAAGCTGGATATGCGGTGGTTTCTGAGTGTTTCAACACATTTGTGTGGGGGTGGAAGGGAATATGTTCTTGACCAATTTATGGATATCTATTGTTTTTTTCACCCTTTTGAATCCAAAATTTATTGTTTTTTAATTGAAATCGATCTATATTGCGTGTTACATAATACCGTTTTAGATATTATCCAGAGAATTATCATAGGTTCTATAATTGGGGAATATTTTAAAAATAATATTTATGAATTCCTATATTAATGTGTGGTAACAACCAATAATAATTCATACTGATTGAATGATTGTGATTATATATTTTTGGATTGTGCCTAGTTGAGGATTTAAAATCTAGTTCCTTATGGTCTAAAACCCAATATTTTTTCATTATCAATAAATAAATATATTTTATAAATATGTTTTTTTAAAAAATACATAAATTATATTCTTTTATTTCTATCCTAATTTATCTTCACTATCATACCCATATTTTATTTTATATTGATCCATATTTAACCTATTTTTCATTGAATTTACTCTCCCCAAGTCTATATTTCAAAATCTTATTTTTACTATTTAGAATTTGTAGATTATTATTTATTGTCATTATGGTACATCATTTTAAGAAACAAATGGGAATTATGATGTTTTTAAAGGAGATATCATTTGAATCTTTACCATGGATCCTAGTTATTTCTTTTCAGGTAGTTAATTTTTATTTTTTCATTCTATTTTGAAACATAATTATTGGTATAAACTATTTTTTACTTTCTTAATATGATTATTTTAGTTTTTTATAATTTAGTTAAAAAAAATTATGGATTTGTGTAGTTACGTATGGGGAGGAACTTGGTACTTATAGTTATGTGTTTTTTTTATAATTTTGAATATTTGAATATTTCCTTTTCATGCATTCAATTTCATTATTGAAAATAATTTTGAATAATGACGAAGAATCTTGTTTGTTATGGTGTTTGAAATGATATGTTACATATGATTACTTGTAAATCTATTAGAATTTTCATTGATAAAAATCATATACACTTATAAATTTTATTTTATAATTCATGAGAGATTATGGAATCAGGTTTTCGTAAACATTATTCTTATCCCTTGAACATGATTTCTCACTTCTATATTAAAAATATTTCTAAAATGAATGTTTCATAATAAAATTACAACCTTGAAGTTTAAAATTGGGGATAATGGTGGTTTTTTATTATGGGGGTCTAAACTGATCTATACTGTAATTCATTAATGATCCTGAAAAAAACTGAATTGTTTATAATAATTTTTTATTTTAATTGAATGATTTTTTTGTAAAATTTATGGTTTTGATGTCACTTATAAGAGGTTAATATTTATTACCTTGTGGATTTAAATGAGTTATAATTTAACATTTTTTCTTGAAAAAAATTGTTTTTGGTAAAATATTCATAAAAAATTATTCAATAACAATTTAATTTGATTTTATTAATTTTAATTTTCTCAAAAAATATGTATCAATATATATCATAATTTGAAATTCCTAATCAAGCGTGATCCTATGTTCCTTCTTATATTCATTCTTTTTTTATTTAATATTTTAGAAAATATATTTATGATAACTTCAAATTATTATGTTTACTCATCAAATTAGATTTTATTTTTATTATTTATTAATGTTTTGTGAGTTTGTATCCATGAGGTAAAGAGATGTTTGGACTTTCATTTTGAAGAAAATTAATTTGGGTCATATTCTTTTTCAAAAACATCAAACTCAATCATTTTCTTAAAATAATGTCATTTTTATTAACTATGATCATTTAATTTGATGTCGTATTCACACTTTTAATATGAGATAATACATTGGAGAAATAATTTTGAAACTTAATTCATTGGGAAATTTCAATTTATTCATTTCTACATATATTTTATAGCATATAATTTGACTGAAGTATATCTTGAGGACATGCAATGTTTTATGTGTCGGGTAAATTGATGTAGCTCTATTTTATTTCTATTATTTCATCCATTTTCTATATTATTTTAATTATTTTCTTGTATAATTGTTCCATTAATTGAAAATAATTAAGATTACATTATTTCAAGTAGAATATAAAATTCCTTCAAACTTATAATTATATTAAGTTATTTAGGTGTGAATTTTTATTAAGGTTATCTTTAGAATTTTGATGAATTTTTCAGAATATAATAATCTAATTTTCTTTAATTAATTTGATTATAATTTTAAATTTAAGAATATTTAAATATTTTTTACAATATATTTCTTTAAAATTCCTTGTTTAAATAATTAATATTAATTTATTGAAAATATTTATTATTTATACTCAAAAATATCATTATTTTTATTTTGTTTTATATTTACATTATCATTATATAGTTGATTTTATAACATAATATTTTAATTTTCTAAGTCGAGGAAACCGCATAGTCATATTTTCATAAAGTCGAATTGGGGTACCTAAATCCTACCTAACATCATGTATCCATGTTTTTCAAATCTATATGTTTCTAAATAGCTTCATAATTCCCAATAAAAAAATTCACTAGTGGTACTCACTATCTAAAATTGTAAGTACATACAAATCTAAATTCCAATCCCATATATCCCAAAGGATAATTATCCATATATGAAATTTAATGAGATAGCACATAAATAAATATCCCACAAAAAATATAACAAATTCTCTCTAAGGGAGAATGAGTTTAAGATAAACGTATGACCAAACCTCAAACTACTAAATCCAGATTTCCCCAGTAACAAACTAGAAAAACAAGGAGTTTAATAATATTTTTAAAGATTTTTCATTATAATTTTAGGAGAAGTGTGGAGGAGGTCAAATAGTTTTGGGGAAAAAAATGAAACTATAATACGATTCACATATTTTTATAGATTGATGATCTTTAATAAGATACCTAAATTTTGTTGATTTGATGAATAATTATTTATCATGATTTTTGTATGATGATTTCATATGTTTCTAACTCGTGAATATTATTTTTGATCTGAGTATTGATTCATGAAACTGATTGTTTGATTATAAAACCTAGATGTTCTATTTTTTCTTTTCATCTTGAGGCCAGTTTGATACCCATTGACTCTTTTCAGAATAGTTTCTTTAAATATTTTATTATATAATTTGATATTAGAATTTAATAATTCATGATTAAGTGTTGATGGATAAAATATATTTGAATTTTTTTCTCATCATTTGATGAATATGACCACTGTGACTAAAGCATTGCCTCCCATTTCACTGCGATGCAACATTGATTATGGACCGCTTATTAAATCATTAGTATTACCTTAATTTAATCCCATATAAATTCTAAAATAATTTCAAATAAGAGGATATACAACCTGTTAATTATTGGTTTTTTTGATTTATTTTTAGTGTTTGATCAGGGAATAATACGGGGCCTTATGTTCATGACCTCTATAATTATGAGGACATTTTTTATCACCATCTACTTGTGGTAATTTTTATGATGGGATTGTAGTTGTTTTTTTACCTCATTAGAAAAAATTGATTGTTCTTAGAGGTTTGATTGAGGGTTTGATATGAATAGTTTCTATGTTCAACAATAAAAGAAATATCAAACTATGTTCATATTCAAGTAATTTTAAAAGACCTTTTATCATGAGCTCTACTGATAGAATAAAGAAAAATCAAGTGTGGTTCCCTCTGAGAGGGTTTTTTATATCCATATAGTTGTGTTTAGAATTTAATTATATGAAATAATAATAAAAATTATTATTATTTTTACTATGAAAATATATTTTTCATATGGGTAAGGTTTGTTAGTTGGTTAGATAAACAAAACACATGTCCACATAGATGAGCTATTAATGATATATGTATATATATCAAAATAGATTTCACTAATTATCACTAAAAATAAAATTTTATGATTTTAAAGAAATTATGTAATTGATGTATTACATTTAAAATTAGTAAGACCATGGTTGGTGGATAATTCTATTTTTAGTAGATCAATACTCAAATTTGGAAGAGGCTTTGATAATTTTTGGATGAGACAAAAAAAGATAATAGTGAAAGAAGAGTGAAAAGATGTGAACACTCTCAAATTTGAACATGAAGATGTAACTACCCATGTGAAATTGCAAAAAATTGTATTCATGTCTTATAAATATCGATTATATAGAAAAATATTGTTATATTAATTATAAAAAATCTATGCAATTTTTAAATAAAAAATAGAATAGTTTTATTAAACTCTTTTTTATAAGGATTTAATTAAAATATTATTTTCAAATTGTAGAATTTGAATATGAAACAAATTAATATCAATTTTGAAATTATAATTTAAAATTTAACTTATAATTAGTATATGATGATTTTCTAAAAAAATATTTCATAATTGAATATGGAACATCTTGATTTTTTGATTAAAATTTGCATTTATTTTAATATATTTAAAAAGTTGGAATATATGTTCAGATGAGTTTTAAAATTCAATTTGTTCTTTTGGATTCAAAATAATTAAATTATGGTATTTAGAAAATTAATTTTATTATTGAATTTAGTAAAAAGACATTTTTACATTAAAAAGTCTATTTATCAAAATTATTATTTTTCATTGCATTTTTCATGTTTAATTTTAAATTAAAGTATTCCCCTTATGTGTTATGAATTTTGAAAAATGGATTTAATATTTTGTATCAGGGAATCCATGTTATGAAAATGTTTTATTTTTTATTTTTATTCTATATGAATAGTAATAATAGTAATTTTTATCATATTAAAGGGTAAATCAGGTAATTAACGTTAAAAATAAAATTATAATGATTATAAAATAGACATAACAATTTTATTGAGTTTATTTTATATTAAATTTCATACATAATCATCCAATGTTACGTTATATTGATTTTCTTAGCCATTTGGAAGTGATTATAACCTTTATAATATTTTATTTAAATAAAAGTAAAAATTGGAAAACTACAGTTTTTAATAACTATAATAATTTAACATATGGTTATCCAAAGAATATGTTAATTTATAGATATTAAATTTAAAAATAAATGATTTATCAAAATTATGGTATATGATTTTAAATTTTTAGTAAACAAATTATTTCCTTAAATATTTACACACAGCTAATGAGGTAATTATTCAATTAATAGAAAAATAAGATATAAGGGATTTAAAATATTAATATGAATATAATTTGGGATAATTAATATAATAAACAATTTTATATGTAAAAATAAAATTTTATGGTTTTAATACATTTTTTTTAATTTTTCATGCTTTTATATTTTATTAAAAATAATGTAATGAATAGTTCTAAAATTGGAACTAACGATATATTATTAGAAATGATATTTTATTAAATGATATAAAATACAATAAAATTATATTCCTCTATATGATTATTATATTTTTTATATTACTAAAAAATTTCCACTTTTATTTCTATTTTACATTTATAGTGACTATATTGACCCTTAAATATAAAAATCCTTATTGTCTCTATAAGAGTGAAAGGTGTTATGGTGGGGTTATAACAAATAGATAAGGGAAACAATGTTATAAAACTTCTCTAATTTTTATTTTAAATGATTATTTTTACAAATACTCTTCATTTATTTTAAATAAATTTGTTTCTAGGCATTTGAAATTTTAATTTTACTAACATTAATCTAATATTTGTTGGAATTTTCAAGAGTGCCCCTCCCCTCTCTTATAAAAGACAATCTAATATTCCCTTCACATAACACCTAAAAACCCATTTTGTTTAGATAATATCTACACAAATTCCATCATATAATCCACATATCATTCTAGATATATTTTCTAGTTATAATACCAACCATAGAGCGCATAATTTGTTAATAAAATGAGACATTACAAAGAAGATGTATAATTTTTAACCACTTATTTTTGTTTTACTTCTTCTTAAACCTCATTAAAATATTAATGTGCCATTATTATATGATAAAAATAGTATTATCCATATACTATGGTGTTTTTATGTTAATCTCACACCCCATACTTATCTCCTTTACTATTAAATGGGAAATGAGACCGTCGTTGATGTGAATGGAGGACTAAAATATTTCAAAAAAATGTAATTATTTTTTCATCACCATCCCTCATTGATGAATTATAATTTTGGAATTTATTTTAATATATGTGACTAATCAAATAATTATAATTATGAACATATAATTTATCATTTTCTTTCTTACCTTTCCATTCACGGAAAAATGAGAACGACATTCATGCTTATGTGTTGACTACCACCTCCAAGAAGCAATTTGATTCATTTTTTTACAACAAAATCACATTGATGATATATATTTATATATTAATTTAGAGGATTAATTTTATATTAATGATATAATTTTCATTCTATATAGATAAAATAATATAAACTTTAATTTAATAATGATCATTGAAAAGTTGAATCTTTACTAATGTGCGCGTAAGACTAACTATCTCAATGATTGTAACATAGAACATTTTTTATAACCTTATAAAATGGTTATATTAAAATTTACAATTTATGTATAAAAATTATATTTATCTCTTTATTATTAATCTATTGGTTGTGTCATAGTGACCACTTTGACCATATTCAACCTACTGAAGTCATTTATAACATATGATCTGATTATTTTGAAAGCACCCAACATGAATTGAATTGATAAAGTAACAACACATAAAATGGTTAAAAAAAATAAATTATCAAGTAACCTGAAAATTTTAACTAATAAAGTATGAAATTGACATAATTTTGTTAATAAAGAGGATAAAGAACGTACGTGACATGTCTGACTCAAGGTAAGGGGATTTCTTTTAAAAATCCTTTTTAAAAATTTATCTTATAAAATATATTTTATTCCATATACATATATTTAAACTTATATTATGAATGTACTTATTTTTTATAAGTGAATATTATGGGTCACATTATGTTTCTCTCAATATTATTTCAAAAAAATTCAAAATCAATCTTTTACATAATGTTTTTGCATCCTTTATGAAATACCAAATGAATGTTTTATTTTACTATATTCTGTGACAAAAACCTTTACCTTAACTATAACAATTATTATTATTTTTACTACCCTAAAATATTTAATTTTTTCAAATAAAACCCTTGTTCCCTTTTTCTTGGTATTTATGTACCAGAAATTGGTTTTTAAGATGAAAGGGTATTTTGATATCTAATTTTTTCTCATGGGTTTATAAGACTTTTCTAGGGTTTTTATTCATGATATTGTTCTTAGACATTGTTTATGAAGCTTTGAGCCCCACTATAGATCAAATGTGAGATAGATATCACTTATACAGTTTGTGCACCCTAATTGTTCTATAATCCACTAATTAATTATTATGTTCTCAGAAAAAAATATCAGAAGATAATCACACAATTATTCTATTTGTAAAAGATATTTTAGGGTTATATAATGATGATTTCGCAAGGCACCTCTAAATAATTTTTATTCTTACTAATTAGTTTTTCTGGAAATCATATTATTTCATAATGTGAGATAATGATCTTATAATGGGAAAAATTATGATTTTTCCAAGTAGCAATGTATGTTTTTATAAATGTATTTTTAATTGGTTTTCTTGTTTTCTGGTGGACTAATAGTTTTATTCCTTTTTTATCCCTTAATAATATTTTTATTCTTATACCCCATTTGAGAATTTATTTTAGAGAGTTTATATATTGTTATAGAAAAGAAATAATTCAAATAAAATTAATGAATATTTTCATGAAAAAAAATAATTTATTATTTTAAAATACTGATATTGTAAAAAATAACGGATTATTATGAGAAGTGTCCATGTTTTATATATATTGATGTGTTATTTAAGATTTTAGACCGAAATATCTAAATATATAAACATAAATTATATTTATGAATGTAATAACGTGAATTATAGTTTAAATCCACTTGAACATGTAGTGTTTATGATCAGATACTTAAATATTGTGTAATAGAAAATTATAGTTTGATTTAGGGGTTAGGAAAATATTAATAAAATACCCTTAAATTATTTTACAAAATGTTTAATATTATATGATATATTATTTGATTATTTCCATGTTTATACTCATAAATTATGTTTTTTCATAATGATTTTCAATAGAGGAACCAAGGAGGATGTAGTATAAAGTTTCTAAGAGCATTATATCCTTCCAAATCAGAATCCTGAAATGGTAGCAATTGGAACTAGTATGTTAGTTTATATTATGGCTCACTTGATTCAAGCTATAAATCATGGTGGAATTAATTCCAGAGGGAATCCAGATCCTCCATAGAGTTATATTATGATAGTGGGTCATTTTATGAGACAAATATTTACAATATTTAGTGGATATTCAGAACTAGTGGTATTTTATGTACGGATCAATTCCATTGATAATATATTTGAATTCTTGGGGTTTTCAAAACATCATTAGGAAACACTTTCCATATATCATTTTAAAGATGCAGTTGGTGTATGGTGGTATTTGTTTAATAATAACAAAGATATTGATGAGATTTATTCAATGGAATATTGAATATTTAAGAATCTATTTCTTAATAAATATTTCTTTAATATTTTTTCAACTCATTATGGAGAAAAAATTCCTTTAATTTAGGCAAAATAATGATTTTTTTGTTGTGGGGTATGAATTTTTTTAAACGATTGGATACCACTGTACAAGAATTTTTCTAGGATCTTAATAAAAATATTAATTTGTTATTAAACATGTTTTAAAATAATATATTTGAATGGAATTATCATCCAATAATTAAATTTTTTTTAATAATCTCATTTGGTATGATGAGAATGTGTAACTTTTGTTCATTGATGATCATGTATTCCATGATAATAAATATTTAAACAAATGTTTGATGGAAGAAAATGGGGAAGTAGTCTTCCATGGAATATGATGGTAAGAAAATAACGTTCTCATATTTTTATGATCATGTTAAAAATAATATTGGGGAATCATTGGTAAATTTTTTAAAGTGTTACCGGTGTGATAATTTTGGTCAAAGGGCTCATGAATACTAGGAATAGAGCCATGAACAATCAATATATGGGGTAACCAATAACCATCCTTCGATGAGATGTTTTATTTGGAATGATTTGGGATATTATAATAAAATGTATTGGACATAGTTAGTTAGGATGGAAATCATCAAGATTGATTTTATAAAAGTGTGGAAAAATCTTTTGATACTACTATAATCGGTGTAGGGACATCTAATGAACTAGTGGTTTGTAAGATACTTGTTTATTAGAATTATGACAATAACATGTTTTAATATATATCTTCACATTCTTTTATTTCAATTAAATTATCAAGAATAATGGTAATATCATGTCCGGAAATTAAGAGATAACTCTTGGTGAAAAAATTTGGTGGGAATATTAAAGCAGCCAAGATTTACAGTAATCTATCTATTATTATCAGTGGAATGGTAATTTATGAAAATCTTATTGAACTAACCATGGTTTAGTTTTATATTATATTTGGTATGGATTGTTTTTCAGTTTATAATGCAATGATATGTTTCATATCAAAGAATGTTTTTTCAATTATTTAATACACTTGATATACTACCAAGACTCTGAGAAATTGATTACAAATGGCAGTGGAGTATATTTAATAAATGTACTTAAATGTAATAAATTTTAAGGAATTATAATGAAAAAAATTTAAGGAATATATTTTTTTTATTCATGGTGATTTACTAGGATTTATTCCTAATTAATAGGTTGTGTTTAGTATTAGCTTTGTACCTAATTGTATGAAAATTTCAAAAATGCCATATTGAATAGCTTGAGTGGAACTCTTGGAACCAGAAACTAAATTGAAAGATTTTATCGATAACGGTTTTATTTATCCATGTACGTAACTTTGGGTGATCCTATTTTTTCATTAAAAATAAATAATGATCCATGAGAATTTTTATTGATTATAGAGTTTTCAATGACATCACAGTTAAGAATGAGTATCATTTTCATCATATTGTAGATTTATCTTATTAGCTCTAAAAGAACAATATTTTAAGAATGTTGATCTGATTTTAGGGTTCCATAAGTTGATGGTGAAGTAGTAATATATTTTTAATTCGATGTTTTGTAATATTTATGGGGATATAAGTATTTATTTATTCCCTTTGTGTGGTCTAATTCACCATTTGTATTTATGGATCTTATGAATACTGTTTTCCATTAATATCTGTATTATTTTTGGACTGTGTTTATAGTTGATATAATATTTTATTTTAATATTCATGAGTATTAATAAAGTCAAATAGGTATTTTTCTCTAATCCATATAAGAAAATAATTATATGAAAAATGTAGGAAGTGTGAATTCTGGTTGAAAAAAATTATTTCCTTGTATATATTGTTTATAAAAATGGAATATCTATTGTCCCTGATAAAACTAATATAGTTGAAGAGTGGATAATACCTTCCACTGTCATAAATATTCATAGTTTTCTTTATAATTTATGTTACTATAGTAAACTTATTGAAAACATTTCTCACATATCTATCCCACTAATTATGCGAACTCAAAATGTAGTTAAATTCATTATGACAAAAGAATATGATGATTATTTTTAGGAACTAAAAATAATATTATTAAATGATATAGTTTTTCCATACTCTTTAGAGATGGATAATTTTTGTACCTAAGGTTATTTATGCTTCATACGACAAAAACTACCATGGTTATATTATCATACACAAAATCTAGAATTAGATTCCTTGGTTTTTTCTTTAAAAATAATGATGAATCATTTATATGGATACATGTGTGAAATATATATTTAACATAAATTTAGTGATCATATTTTTCATTATAAACCAATGAAATTTTTTAAGGAATATTTTTGTTGCTAGGTGTTATGATAATGTGATATTATAAGGCCCAATGATCCCGCAATTGATAATAAAACCAGTCAATCTATTAATATCAAGCATGTAGGGTTTTTTATAAATAACATAATATCTCTTTTCAAAAGCCTTGTATCAGAAATATAAATCCCAGATTGATTATGGAATGTAGAGTTTACCCATGGTGCTTCCTATGTTTGGTCAATGTTATACATTCAATTGAGGCAACCGTTGGTGGGTTTGTTAAGTGAATTAATCAGTTCAATTAAATTATTTATTTAAAAACATAACCTTACACACCTTATTTACATATGTTTTTTGTAATATTTTTTGGTTATATCAAAATAAGCATTGTTACATCTGAGAGGATATAGAGATAATTCATTTTTGTAGGATCAAAATTAGACAATGAATGGTGATCGAATCAATATGTATCGATAAGTAGCATACAAAAATAAACTTCTCCTTATATTGTGAACACAATATTCACCCAAAATTAATCTTTACGACTCATTAATTTTGGATTTCACACATTTAATTAAAATATTGATCATATGTATTTATTTATTTTCTTTTAATCTATGATTTTTTTTTCATCTCATGAGATTGTTTCAATAATTTTATTGTTTAAATTAAATTTTAATTACCACAACTTGATAATAGCACCAATATCTATGTTATGTGAACATTATCCATGTTTTGATATCCAAATAATGATTTAATTTATTCAAATTATTTTATCCTCACAATTCATTTCACTATTTTTTCCCATATAGTTGTTCTTTTATCATCATGATGGGATAGAGTATGATTGAACCTCCATAGTCATAGGGGTTTGGAAATTGATGATCAGGATAATGATTTGTGGAAGGATTGTGAAATGTTTTTGAATCAGGTGAGGCCTATGTAGATCTGGGATCCTGACTAATGATGGTAAGTGATAGTATATGCATCAAGAAAAGATACAATTACTGTTCATAAGGTTGAATTTCTATTTTTGGAAAGAAATAATAGAGAAATTTATAGCCTGCATCATTACCTTTTATTTCAATGAGATTCATGTGGTCAACTGGTGGACATCATGCTGGATATTTTGGATCCTTAGAGATATGTGTAGAACTTGTTTTATTTTGTGAAACTCGATTACAAGGAATTTAGTCTAAGAACATATTCCATGTGTCCCCCCATGGCTATGTCATAAGGGGTTGGGGAAGATAAATATCACACTCCATGTGGTAGGCCCATAAGCCACATGACCCTCACTCAGTGGATAATCCATGTTCCAACTGGAACATTCCCAATAACCCATGTCAAAATACTTTCTGTGTACTCTATGAGTACATGATCATGGTATGGTACCTTGTCATGGCCTTGTACAAGGGAAAAAACATTGGTATGGCCAAAATAAAACAAGCATGACCAGGAGCGTACAGACTAGCCATGAGTGGAAATGTCATATACTATGGACACCATACAAACCATGTAAAATGAAATTGTTTCAAATATATGTTTATATTATCATGTATTTAGGAAGAAAGGAACTACTAATTATCATGTGATGCTCACACACATCATGTCATTCCCCTTAGAACTTCTTCTTATCATATCCCTTTCATTTTGGAATAGATTTTAGCTTATGAGTAGCCTATCAGGTGCATTTTTCTACACAAAATGAAATGGTATCCTTTGAATTGGATTTTTATATATGAAATGTAATGTCCCATGTATTACTCTTCTTAAGGATATTCTTAATGATGGAAGTAATCATGCGTGATCATAATTAAGAGATTCTAGGGATGAAAACCCCTTTTTGTACAAGGGTGGAGGTCCCACAAACTCCTTACACTAGTTGAGTGGTACCCCCATATAGTACTAGGGCATGATTCCTCTAACCGCTGATTGTATTTACTCTGACACACTTGGGAATGAGTCATTTATCGATTTCTACCTATCTGCACCACCTTACGCACTAGGAAATGCACCCTCCATACATTAGGCCAGATCCCCTAACACACTAGTGTCTGGATCTTTTATACATTGACTGTTACCCCCCTCTCCCATAATGAACTAGTTCATGGGTCCTCCATTCATTGAGTAAAACCCCCAGATGAACTAGTGGATAGGTCCTCTATTGACATCTAATGAGTGGAATCCCCCTAATTCACTAGGGTGTGGGTTCTCTAAACATCTACTATGTAGAATCCCCCAATTTTATACAATCCTTTGTTCTCTAACAATGTACTAGGTATCATATTCACATCATACTAGGAAAAAGTTTTTTTATGGAGGTTTTTCCCCCCGGGTTGCGAAGAAGTGTAAAGGTGAGGTTTCTCCTCATAACCTATCTGGATGGATGTGAATGGTGTCAGAAATCATTGATAAACTATTGGAGTAATAGGAAAACTCATTAACCTAATATATGATTTTATACTGGGATTTCCTTTATATCTCTTTTAGGTTTCATTATATGAATATATGTATTGTTAGGATTTTGTTCCCCTCTTATTTATGTTGAACTGGGTATTTTTATTGTAAGTCTTTATTTCTCACCTTTGGATTTTTGAGTGTCTTACTATGTAGTTAAATACTCACCCCTACATGGTCTTTTCCCATTTGTCTCATTACTTTGGAAAATAATCGATAGATTGTTGGTGAATTTTCTAAATATTAGTGATACATGGGGGCATTGACCCCATTCTGTGGTCAATCTGGAATATCAGGGGTAGGTATCTCACATCTTTGGTTATTCGAGATCATTTCAGGTTGGGACTTCTTTTCTATTTTTCATGTCTTTGTATCCATTATAATTTTCTTGTATTCAGTCATACTCTTGTGTATTACTAGAGGTATTTCATTCATAGTTTACTCATGATGTTCCTGTTCATTTATTATACATATACACTATTCATTGAAGGTAGTTGGGGTGTCCAAGTAGTTACACATGAAAAAGTAATCTCATTCTCATTTTTCCTTCTCGTAACTTTTGACCATACCCTAGCTTATTGGATGTGGGAATGGAACAGTAACGGTTTCCCTTTCACCAACCAGGTGGTCCCTAATAGTCTAGTCATTATAGAGCGGTATAAGAGTAGTTAATTCCTTGGGATAGTGTTTGGAGTTTTACACTTCAGATTATTGTTGGGACTAAGGCAAATGGGGTCAATGTGTCTCATGTTAATCTTTCAAACAAGGAAACCCAGTGCTGGAGTAGTGAAAAATGTGTTCATAAAGATGTAATCCAATTACTTTCTTTTTAGATCATCATAATAATACATTGGTTGTAGGGATACATTGTACAATAATCTAATAAGTTTGAGTTCCTTGATTTTCCTTATTTATTCAACTCCACACACACACACAGATATATATATATATATATATATATATATATGATCATATTACCAAGTTACATATTGATCACATTCCAGACTCCTCCACAAATAAATATATTTAGGATACTGATACAAGACTGTGGAGATGATCTAATGAGTCATGAGACCTCGGCTCAGGGACCATCTCATAATGATCTTTCTCTAAGAGGGAAGATAGAATCAACCCCACATGTTATGAATAATTTCGTACCAGTAGATATGGAGGAGGATTCTTTGGGGCTCAACGTGATATGTGAGTTCCAACACCATAGGTCACCGAGTTTCTATGATGATATAGTTCCACAGTCATTTGAATATTGACTTGTGTTGGGGATCTAATTATTTAGGGTTGTATAGAACATGATTAATCATATAGTTATACATGATTTTAGTCCATTCCCTGAAGTGTATAGGTGCTATTGTAATCTAGTCATGCAGAAACATAATGATACAACACAATCTTAGGATAACTTTTAACAACTAATCTTTTACTAATATTATCCCCCAGGATTGTGCACAATTTTTATTTAATAGATTATTATTATATATCAGGGTACAATGAATTTTTTTATTACGTGAGGTTCACTGACCTTATATGATAATCCGTCAATATTATGTGGGTTATTTTCTTCAATGTAGATAATTTTGAGTAGGCACTCTATAGAATAATTTTTGTGAGTATGGTTCCCCTATGCATTCCCAACATTGTTGGAGTTCTAGAGTGGACATAGATGAAAGATAAATTCTTTTCATAGATAATGCAGTAATTTGGTGATTGAAGTGGGAATCATGGGTCTGATTCATCTTCAGTAGCTAGTAGGATCTAGTTTAAAAGATCTCAGGGTAGGATACCTCTTAATGGTTGATATCAGTCATGTGCACATGCAGTGTAGGATTCACTCACAGGACTATGTCATCCCATAAAGGTTTTTTTTCTATGATGGGAGTGGTCACATGTTATGAAGTGGCCAAACCCGATGTGCGGAGGATGTAATGTAGGAATAATATAGATTACAATGATAGAGGCAACACTATGATCAGGGTTCTTATATGAATGGATTGGGTAGACCCTAAGGAGGAGGTTATGGTAGAGTAACAAGCAGAGCTCAGATAGGAGGATAAATTAGAGGAGGGTGATTTTATAAGCAACTTACACCACCTCTACCACAACCACTAGGATGACTATTATAGGTTTACAGAGTTATATGTCAGATCCTTGGGTAGCTTCATGACATTAATAATTATGACCATGAAGGACCTGAGATTATATGAGGTTTAATATATGTTTATTATACACGTGATCTAGTACTTGAATACAAATGTGTGAGTAACATCTTCATTTATTTGTCCCTTGTGTGAGAACTAGAGATCCCAATTGATACTTTACTATAGAATCTTTTTCTATATGTTTAAATTCAGTGTGATTTTTTAATATCAATTATTTATAGGAAGTCCAAGATGAATCTCATTAGAGAGTGTTTATCTTGGGATCTCTTGGTCATAATGTTGAAAAATTATGAAATTTTATTTGGTATGAATGGGTTTTCCATGGTTTTGGAAATTATTGGTTATCATCAGATATGGGTTAGGTGTCTCTGGGAAAATGGGATGGTCTTCTCCATTTTGGTTGAGATAGATCACATAATTGAGCGACTGGGACTTATGTGTAAGAATTTGTATACCATAATCCATTATTCAGTGTGTTTATCCATTGGAGCAGAGTACTCTTTAGAAATCATGATTCCATTAGTAGTGGAGGAATTTAAGGACACCTTCCCCAATTATGTTTTGAGAAAAAATCAGATATAGGAGATGGAATTCTACATGGACATGAACCCAAGGATAGTAAAAATATCTTCTATTACATAATAGATGTCCCTTATTGAGCTGTAGATACTAAAGTTGTAGTTTGAAAACCATTGGACAAAGTGTTTTATTATAACTTGTATGACCACTTGGGTAGTCCCAATTTTGTTTGTAAAAAACGTGGATTGGATTTAATGAGTTCGCGATTTTAATCACCACCCAAAAAAGGTAAAAATAAAGAACAAGTGCCCCTTTCCATGTATTTATGACCTATTTTATTATTATCAAGGTGTGACATGGTTTTTTAAAATCAATCTTAGGTCAAGATACCACCAGTGGAGGTTTCACAAGTATGTTATTTCAAAGATGACATTCTGATATCACTATAGACACTATGAGCTCCTTGTGATGCCTTTAGGTGTGATGAATGACCCAAAAAATGATTATCGATTTTATGACCATGATAATTCAGTTATACTTGGACTAATTTGTGGTTCTATTCATAAATGACATATTAGTTTACTCAATGTCAAGTGAGAGGCATACAAAGCATAGAAGGATGGTCTGAGGCTTACTCTTAGAGAACTAGATTTTTGGTAATATTTCAAAGTGATATTTCTTGATTCGTAATAATTTTGTGGCATTTAATTAGTTAAAATTGATTATCTATGGAACTAAAAAAGATTTATGTAGTGTTTTATTTAGAGCCAACCAAGATCATGTCGGAGTTGCAGAGTTTCCATGGATTGTGTGGTAACTATTAGAGGTTCTTGGTTGAAATATCTTGGATTATAATCATCCTAAATGACTTTTCATAGAAAGGTTATATTTTTTCCTGGAATGAGCATTGTAAGTGTTACCTTAAGGAATTGAGGTATAGACTAACCAATTATTCTGTATTGATACTTATGGAGGATGGACTGTAGTATCGGGGTATTTTGATTCCACAGTGTAATAGAATGAATTCGTATTGATGAAAATATAGGAATTGATCACACATTAAATGACCTAGTTAATACCCCATGAGTAGAACTACGTGAATCAAGATCTGGAGTTGGAAGTGGTATCCTTCTCTCTAAATATGTGAGGGGGAACTATTTTTTTGAGAGTTCATTATGGTTTTATCAGACCATTAGATTCTTAGGTATATCTTCACTTAAATAGATATAAACCTGACACATATTTGTTTATTGGAGTTCATATAAGACTATGACATTGATATAGTGTATACTCTTGGGAAGGGGAACATGGTAGAATATATCCTTCGTTGGAAGTTTTGTTCTTGTTTGGTGGATGATAAATATGAGTAGTTTTATTCCTATAGCTTACCATAATGTAGAATAGGGGTGAAGATTCTATTCAGTTAATTATGTTGAATCTTATTCTTATTGAATGTGTGAGGGAGGATCAGTTGGGATGCATGCATTGTGAGATAAGTTATGATTAGATATCTTTATAAGATTCAATATATAGATTTTTTGAAGGAGGGAAAATGTTTTCTTTTTATAGTGATGGATAGTGGTTTCATTTATGATGCCATATGAGGTGATGATGGAGCATCAAACATATAATTTGTTTACATCATATAGTAATGAAAATATAAAAGGACTTTCAGGGGAATTTTTGGTGGGATTACAGGATGTAGAGAATTGTAGAGTTTATCTTTTGGTGTCTCACATGTCTGTGAGTGATGGAATAGAGCCAAGTTAGGTCAGGGATGACACAGATATTGAGATTCCAATGTGGAAATTGGATGGAATATTGGTAGAAATTTTGATTGGGTTTTAATATATAATGATATTTCAGGATGCTATCTTGGTGGTAGTTGAATGTCTCATGAAGTCAGCACACTTCTTTGTCATCAAGGTGCATAGTTACTTGGAGTCCTGGAGTAGTTTTATGTGTGGGAGATCATCTAGCTCCATGGGGAACCCTCGATGATCATCATTGATCATGATGTGTGCATTATGACATTGTTGTAGAGAGACCTATACGAGGAATTGTGAAACCAATTGCATATGAATACTAAATTTCACCACCATATGGAAGGGGAAGACCAAGTTCATTAACGAAGTATTATTGGATATATTTAGACATTGTGTTTTTTAAATTGGTCAAGGCTTGGAGGATCAAATTCCATCGGTATAGTTTTTTATAATAACAGTAATCACTATTTTATCCTCATATATCCATTTGTGACCTTGTACAGGTGATCTTATGGGTAAAACATGTGCTATACTGAGATTGGGGAGGCATCAATTTTTTTCCTGGATATGTTATAGGCGATGATGTATAATGTGTTTTTTATTCATGAGTATATGAGGGTATCCTAGAGATGAATGAAATATTATGAAAATTGATGTTATAGGACCATGTTGTTTTAGTAGGGAGACCATGTTTACCCAACAGTCTCCCCATGATGATGATTTTAGAGGTATTTTTGGGGTGGAAAGCTATCCCTAATGTTCATCATGTCATTCTAGATTCAATAAAGGGTTAGAGAGGTTTCATACCCCCTAAGATTACCCTATAGTTATAGCGGGTTCATGACGTCATCTATGTGTTGTGGTTGGGGAGATACGTCTATGATACTAAACATGTTATTAACTATGGAGATCAACACATCAAATATGAAACCACCTTCCAGATTACCTGATATTGATAGGGGATTGACAAGATAGAATCTTTCAAGTATGTACTATTTCATTGGTTTTTGTGTTATGGAATTATGAGATCATGTAGGAGAGCTCATATTATCATGAAATCCACATACATGCTCAGTATCCCCACCTTTTTATTTAGAATACTCATTTAAAGAACGAAAATCAATGAAGGGGGAATAATGTAGTATTCCAGTTATTTCCTCAATAGAATTTCAAATATATTAGAAATATTTTTCTAGCCAAGAACTAAGATAACATGAGATTTTTGGGCTCGATAAACCAATAATTTATATTATAAAAATATTAAATATATTAATATCACATGCATGTATTTTTTCGAAAATAGTAATATATCATTTTAGAGGAGCCTCTAATTAGAAATCATAGACCACTATTTATTTTTCAATGTGGGTATTACCTACGTAGTACCTAGGGTTGGTTTGTACTAGTTGTTCAATTGAGTTTATAATTGACTAGTTTGTTATGTTAATTAATAATTTTAGGTAATTAATTTATTTTAAAAAACTAACATAATACTCCCTCCATAAATAAATCATTATGAAAATTATTTGTGGTCATTCCCATAACCCTTGATATATATATGAGGAGGAGAGTGTTCATCATTCACAGATCGATGTTAGATGACGAATACTAATTAGATTGAGGAAGATCGAGAGATAAAGAATATAGAAGGTCATATCCATCAATAAAAAGAATAATTCTTCACTAAATATCATTCGATAATCATTGGGGTTCATCAACATGGGATTTTACCAATTCTATTAAAGTATTTATCTTGTATTTTTATTTATCTTTTTTCGCCTAAGTTATATATTCATAACATGAGTTAGTTATAATAATTTGATTATCCAAGTTAATGTATGGTTTTCTATACATTCTAACACCCCTGATATCCACATTATTCGATCATTGTCCATGAATTCTTTTCCAATAAAGGACTAAAATCATTCCTATTATTTTCTCCACAAGGTTCTTCATATTCTTCATTGTTATCTCATAGGGTAATGGTTCGACATTCAAAAGATGGTTTTTATCATTAATGAGCCTTACAAGTTATTGAGGGATTGGAGATCAATTCATGGGATGATTATTTATGGATGGGTTTGGATAGGTTGTGGATGTGGTTAAGGCCTCCCTAGATTTAGGTTCTGTGGTGGAAATAGAATGAAATGGGAGATGCATCAAATGGAAACACATGCATCATGCGGGTGGTAGGATATTGATTAATGGAAACTAGAGAACAAGAAGTCAAAAACTGGCTTCAATGCCTCAATTTAGTAATATTTTGAGTTTTCAATTGGAAAAAATCATTGATTAGAGGCTGAATCTGGAGAAGCATTTGGATAATGTGATTTTCTATTGAAAGAAAAACATCAAGATGTGCAGTACACGAGCACATTCTATGTATCCCCTAGATGTGGTGCTAGGGTTTTGAGGAAGATAAGGATCACATGTAGTTTAACCAACCTAGGTGAATAATCCATGTCACAGATGGCACACACATAGGTCCACATGTTGTAGGACAAGTTATGTACTTCATGAGTGAAGAGGTACATGTTGGTACCTAGGAATGGCTAGGAACACATTCATAGTCCAAAGAACTCAGGCAAGGCAAGGAGTACATTTTCAGGCCTTGGGTGGCTGAGGCTCACCTTGTAAACATTGTACATGTCATGTGTGATGATATGGTTTTTATTCTATGTCCATAAGGGCACATGGCGACGAAGTGATGGGAGACCAAACACCGTGTAAGCCCTATACATGTTATATAGTTCCAACTAGAGCTTATTCCTCCTAAATAATCATTGTTTGAACATAATTTTTTTCTTATGAGTAGATCTATAGAATTTTTAATCGTAGAATGTGGGGGCAGACATCATAGAGTCTTTTTAGAAATAATGAAGAATTGTTCAATTGTGATGTGTCTTTAGTAGATTATTTGTGATTTACCTGATAATCAATTATCATCTGTGTTAGAGAAACTATTTTGAATCCACTCATAAGAATTTGGGTGTGGGCCCCTCGTACTCATTACACTAGTTGAGTGTTACCCCCCCCCCACAAGGTACTATGGAATATGTCCTCTTCAAACTCAGTGGAACCCCCTTGACACACTAGGGTTTGGGTATTTTATTTACCTCCACAGAGTGGTCCCCCACCCCCCATTATGCACTAGGTTGTGGTCCTCTAGAAATTGATTTTAAATCCCTAGTACACTAGGTTGTCAGTACTCTATCGAGATATAAGGATTATAATCCACCTGACACTCTAGGGAGAGGTTCCTCTAACCATCTACTATGTGAAATCACTATATTTCATTAGGGTGTGGGTACTCTACCAATCTATAGAGTGTAATCACCATATCATACTAGGGTTCAGGTCCTCTATTAAAGATTATTCCCCTTAGACTGTGGAGCAGTTGCGAGGTGTAGATATTCATCTTGACTTCTTCAGACAATCATTTAATATATTGGGATTCCATGATAGACCTTTATAGGTGCATGAAGACTCATCATGGAGGATTGTCCTATGATATAGATATCTCATTTATCAATTTTCTATGTTTAATTTTGAGAATATTTATTTAACCATTTTATTTACTTCTTTATTTTTGTTGAGCTAGAAACTTCAATAATATCTCACTATTAGTTCCCTTATATTTTTGGGGAATCCTACTAGGTAGGTATATACTCACCTCTTCAAGAGATTTTCCCAAAAATGATGTGTCTTATATAGATGATAGATTTATCATAGGTTACTTTCTTAGAGCTTAGGGTTAAATAGGTTCATTGACGACTTATGATGGTCAAGTTTGGAGTTCAATGCTAGGCTCTCTCAAAAAACATTGTTCCAGTTTTTTTTGAGGTTGGAACATCATTTATAGTTGGTTGTGATTTCTCCCATTTACACATTATTTTTATTGTGTCATACTCTTTTTGATTTTCTAGAGTTATTTCATCTATGATTCACTCTATATGTTTTTTATTTTTATTAAACTGTTCTATTGTTTCATGGAGATGGTTAGGTGTGTGTCTACTTGTACAAATGTAAAAAGACTCACATTTACATTATTCCTTCTGAGAACCTGTCTTGAACCCCTATCCTATTGGAAGAGGGCTTGTGGATGTGAATATTCAGCCATTTGATATCTTGGAAGGCCATTGCTGGTCATGTTGTTATAATAAAAATTTGATGAATATATTCACACAGAAAGAGTTGAACATGAGAAATAGAAGATGAATAGAACTAATTAGGGATTATTACTTCCAATTCATTATAATCATAAGAAAAAAAAATATTCACAGTTATTTGAATTTAAAAAATAATTCTAAAATAACCATGTTATGTTTGGAATATGGCCCTTTAGTTAATGTTTTGTTAAATCTAGGCCAAATTTTTTTGATGCAAGAACACACATTGTTTTGTTTCAAGATTTAGTTTAGTAAATATTTATGAGTAGAATTAAGAAATATTTTGAAGAAGAACATGGGTAACAAGAAAATTAATAATTGGTAAAAATGAGTATGTCTCCAGAATTTACTATTTACAAATAATGTTTTTTATATTTTAAAAAAAATCATGTGTTCCTTGTGATTCTGATTTGCAGAAATAATTTTTGAGTAAATCTCATAGTTCCCCATTTTCCATTCATCCATAAAGTACTAAGATGTATAGATACCTTTGGAAGTATTTTTGGAGGTATGGAATAAAAATATATTTTTATAACATTATAATAAATTATTTGAAATGTAAATAGGTTAAAGTAGAATTAAATATACCAAAAGGGATGGTTCATACTTTTCTAGTAATTGAGTGTAAATGGGAAAATGTATCCACAAATTTCAGTGTGAGATTTCAAGACACGTATTGATTTAATATAATGATCATGGTTATTATTGAATAATTATATATATATATACATTTCAATACCATTCATGATACCATGTCATTGGAAAAACATTATCAATTTTATTTCAAGTTGGTGTTTAAGTTACATAGAAATCTCTTATCCATCATATTTGATCATTTTCCCAGGGTCACATAAAATCTTTAGAGATCAAATAAAAATTTTGTTGGGTACAAAATTAAATTTTTATATGAATTTGGTCCCCAATATAATGGTATCTAGGAATAAAAAATCACACCATTTAATAAAATATTGGTGCCTGTTAAGATGGTTACCAGGGAAGTTGGGATCAATAATATTCTTTAGTTGAGTTTTCTTATAAACACAGTTTTCATACTAATATATTGATGAAACCATTGAGTATTTATATGAAAATCAATGTCATGATCTTGTATTTTGGGATGATATAGGATAAAGGAAGCTGAGGTGATCTAAATTGGTATAGAAAATGTTTGAGAAGGTGATGGTAATTAAGAAACATATGTCGATAACACATCGTAGGTAAAAAAGTTATGCAGATAGTCAAATATTGGATATTTCATCCGATATATGTGATCATGTTTTGTTAATGTATATATATGGAAAAGAGTTATTTGTTTTGGAAATTATTATAAGATAATTAGATGTTTCACTGAAAAATATTATATCTATTAAAAATTTGGATCAATTTCTTACTAAGGGTATTTTCCTCTAATTTTATCTAGGCAATAATTATTTTTCAGGTTTTAATGTTTAGAAATTATGTTCTAGATTCAACTCATGTTTTGAGCCATAATGTTGTTCATATAAAAGAGGACCTTTCTTAAATGGAATAAACTTTTCATATTCAGGACCATATTGAGAATGTATTTTGGCATAAGGTAATTCACCAGGTTAAGGTTTTGTGGAAAACCCATATGGTTGAAGAATAATTATTGGAGTTTAAAAATTTTGTGAGGGAAAGGAATCCCAATTATTAAACTATTGATTAAAATTTTAAGGATAAAATATCCAAATAGGGGGAAATTTTATCAAACCAAATAATGATAGAATAAATAATTTTCATGTATAAAAAATATTTATTAGTTAGATATGATATATTTGAATTAATTATAAAAATGTCTATAAATATTTAAATAAAAAAATAATAAGTTTTATTGATTTTTTTACGTTTTTGATTAAAAATTAAGAATTAAAATTATATAATTTTATTTTGAAAAATTAATTTTATTTTTTTAATTAATCATGTCAAATTTATTTTTTGATTAATTTATATTAATTTTTAGAAATGATTTATTTTTTTGTAATTAATGAAAAATCATTACATTGTTAATACGAAATTTATTCCATTTCCAGTATTTAAAAAGTAGAAATATATGTTTAATTAGTATAAAAATTTCATTAGATATATTGGATTTAATATAATCCAATTAGGTTTTATAAAATTTTATCTATACATTATTTTAACATAAAATAATTTTTATATTGGAAAGGTCATTTTCCTAAAAAACTGTTTCTCAATGGGTTATGTCGGTTTAATTTTAAATTAAATTATGAAATTTATATGTTTTTAATTTTGATAAATGTATTTCATATTTAAAATAAGAAGGTCCAAATATGGTAATTAATTCTTTTATTTTTTTTCAATATTCATAGTAACCTTAATAATAATTTTTACCATATTAAAGGGTAAATATTGTCTTTAAAGAAAAATATAAAATGATAATGATTATAAAATGACCCTACTGAATACCTTAAATTTATTATATGATTGAATATCATTAATAATATTCCAATATAACTATGAAAATATTTAGTACAATGTGATATAATGTTAAAGTGGTTGATATTAATTGAGGAATAAATATTGAACTATCTATTTAGAGCATATAAAACTTTTTTTGTTTTATAGTATGGTGATTCCGGTTTTTTCTAGAATAATGTAGATTATTTTGGAGAGTATATGATTTGGGTATATATATTTTTTATATAATAATTTTTTTTGATCAATGTTTTTTAGGACATATGTTAATTTTATCATCGAAGAATATGTGATAAAATAGTTTTGATTTTTTGGTTTTGAATTTGGTCAAAAAGAATTTCTATAATTTTACGTTTAGTTATTTATAAAATCATTTATTTTTAATTTATGGTGTATCTACATGAAAAAAACATATGTCTAGGGTCAGGGACTATGGAAATATTGCTTTTTACCCAACCAATTTGCTACAACTATTGTCAAGGAATCCATAATAGTTGTTTTCACTATAGTAGCATATTGACATTGTAAAAATATGTTATATATATACAACTTTATATCCATGGTAAAAATTTTTTATTGTAGATGTTAGAGACTTTTTTCTAGGATATAAAAAAATAAAACATTAGTGAGTTTCCAACATTCAACTTCAAGGATGAAAATATCTAGCATTACCACACCATTAGAACCAAGATTTATAAATATATATTGAAATTAATAGATATAAATATATATATATTCTATGTGAATATCAAATTTACAATATAAATACAAATTCTAACCTCACTACCACATTGTTCCCTCTATTTTTAGGTCCTTCCACCAAAGCCCACTCCCACAATCCAAAATGATTGTTGTTGTAGTCTGACCAAAATGTGAATATTTCCACAATCAAAATTGAACATGTAAACTGTTGGCCTTTTCCATGGTTCAATCATTTACCATGTTATATCGATACCTAAAACTTTGTTTTTTAGTATGGATATATTGGTGTAGCATAAGCTTAATTTTTAACTAGTGTGTAATTTCAATATTTTTAGAAATTATTGGATTTTTTATTTATATAATCGTTTATTAATTTTTGGTATTATCAATGGTTTTACAAACCATTTTGTTTTTAATAAATTTATAAAGGAAATATAAATAACTTGAAATCTGTTTTTAGATCTCAGAATTTATTATGAGTTAATTTTTTGTATTCAAGAATTAAAATTTTTTCCTCGATATTCAACATTTTGAATGTGAGAAAAAATATGGGTAATAATTGGCCGAAAAATAAAACCTACAGAATATATTATATATATGGATATGAAATGGACTCAAGTAACTATATTTTATTTAATTCTCTACACTGATGTTGAATGGATCTGTTAAATAAATGGAAAATAAATTTATTGAGTCTTATCACTCAAATATGAAGGTATATTTTTTAGAAAAAAATTCAGAATTATTGATTTGGAGATATTTTGGTTACATTGAAATTAATTATAATAATAAAATATAAATCTTAATGTATTTCTATTCAAAGATACATTAATTAATCATAGAAAATTTTTATATTGTACGGATGCAATTATATTACGGGGATAATGAAACAACCAATGATTTTATAATTTTATATCATTTTAAATATATTATGATATACACAATACAATTTGAAGTGGATAATACAATATTAAATTGTATTATCAATATAAATATCTAATTTATATAGAGTATCGTGATAAATGAAGTTACCCTGATATGGGGAAGAATATATAGTGATTAATAACATCATTTTTCTATTAATGTTTATTTTTATTATATTTTTTTATGTTTATTTAATAGATAAATTTATAAATTTTATAATTATATTATGATGAATTTAATGTCATTTTTTGATTCAAAATATAAAATTATTAATTGGGTAATTTTTTATATTTTCATAAAAGTATGACTTTTTTTTGAAATGTAAAAAATATAGTTTTTTCCAATACAATCACCATTATGACATGATCAAGATATAATAATTATTTCAATGAGTATAATACCTTTTATATAGACTAAATAAATATTTATAATGTAATTTTTTTGTTTTAATTTTTTTTGAATATGAAAACCCATGATTAACATTTTAGAACCTACGAAATGGCATATTCTAATAAAAAAACTTTTTTAGTCCTCTTTTTTAAATACATAATTTCCAAAAATATTTCAATTTATTATTGGTTTTAATTAAATATATATAATCAATTATTATTATTAATAAAATAAATATCAGAGTGATTAATTATATTCATGAATTTTTGGTGTACATATTTTATTCTAAAAAAATACATTTTTCTAAAAAAACTGTTTTTGTTATGTTATAATATCATTATAACGACCAAAAGTTTTTCAATAAAAATTCCCTTCTTAAAATTATGTTATAAAATCACATGAATGCACAACATAATGAACTACTAAGTGATAAGTGGCCTTTAAACATAAGTTTGTCACTTCTATGTTTGGAATTTGGAAAATATGACATAGACGGTTGTGTCAAGATGATTTTTGGAGTCGGATAGAACAAACTTGTTTTTTTGGTGAATAGTAACATACCCTTAGGAATAGTAATATGAATAGTAATATAAACCTTATGAATAGAAAATAAAAATTTATTTTATTTTCTTAAGGCAATAGGATAATGAGATCTTAATTAATTTTTCAATGAGAAATAAAACTAAGTGCACCTTTAAGATTGTTATTTTTCGAATTAACTATAACTTTATTTAAAAATTCAATTAATAAAATTTATAAAATTAATTATGAAAAATGGAATTCATTTTTGAATTATACACATTGAAAAATGGTTAGGGTAAATTTTTGGTATTTTTCTGAAAAACTCGACTTTTTTGATGAATAGTGAAATACAGTAAAATACCGTATATAAAATTTAACAATTAAATACACTATTCATGACATCACAAGTGATTCAAGGACACTTGGTTAGAAGTCACATGAACTTATTACTATTAGGTGTCACATGAAACAATACCATTGGTTTTCATGAGGTAAATAATAAAATAATGAATTCAATATTCAAAATTTACCCCTCCCCTCCACTATAAAAACCACCCTTCACACCCTCATTCCCTCACACCTCTCAAGCTCCAAGCCTTCTCTAAACTCTGCCGAAGAATCTTACCTGGACCCTCTCCTACGTCCAAGATCTATTTTTCTCATCAAAAGACCATGCTAAGGCCCTTAAGGAGGTTCTCAAGAGAAGGATTCAAGAGGTAATATCTCTCCCTCTTCTCCTTTAATTTCCTTTCATGTTCAAGTTCATTACTTGATCTCTCCACACCTATCTTCACCCAAATGGTATTATAACTCTAGTATTATTAATATAATAGAATTTTATGATTCTAATGGGATATTATATCATCCAACCTCCCTTTACCTCTTCCTTTTATTTTATTAAAGAGAACATTGTTCGTGAGGTGTTAATTTATCACCTTCAAGAATGACATGCTTTCTTCTTCCATTTCTACCTTCAGATCTGGTCATGAAACCAATTTTATTGTTGAAAAAGAATATTTTATATGTATTATGTCCTATTTAAGGTTTTGGAACTAACTTATGAACATATTACTAAGTGAAAAATTAAAAAAAGTTCATTGTGATCGAAAAACTGCCAAAATTAACCCAAACAATCAACATTTAATTATTATCTAATGATTCATCCACATGGATATAATATGAATCATTATAAGATCATTAAAACTCATGTAATCTCATTAATAACATGTAGTATCAGTTTTTTTATTTTTAACCATGTTCTACCAAAACATCCCTTTAAGAATACAAGTGAACCACTCCAGAAAACCATAAAAAAATATTCCCAAACAATGTTTCTAAACTCAATAACTCATTAAAAGGAAAATAAAATAACATAATGAAACCATAATTTTAAGGCCCCAGCCTTAAACTTTACTTAATCTTGAGTTATTACAAGATTACACATTGAGGATCTTTTCGTGTTTAGAGTTTTAGAGAATTAGATCATAAAACTTGCATTACATTCCACATATAAACGAAGTGGTTACATAAAGACAGTATTCTTCATTCCCATCAATGGAAAAATATTTAAAATAAAACATGGATTCTTTCTTAACACTTCCTTGACACTATCATCATATCATTTACCTTTCCCTTGACCTGCGAAAAACATTTCAAAAAACGTGGGATGAGCATAAAAAGCTCACTATGGGTTATAAAAACATGGAAAGGAAACATGGGTACATATATACATAAGAATGCAATCATAATTTACCCATAAAACATAAGCACTTTAACATACCTCATCAAATCATGAGTAAATCATAGAAATCATAAGACATAAAGGTAACTTGAGGCATTCATAACATTCTTACGTAGGGAGTAACCCTCTTGGTTACGTTAGGAATACCCATCACAGTATATTCCCATAATCTCTTCGGAGAAACCTTAACATTTCACTCCTTCGCGTTACCCAATGCATTGGAGAGCTATATTGCGCTCACCCGCCCTTAGTTTATCACGAAACCACCCGTCTTCATAATAATGCCCCAGAACCTCAACATAATCATATCACATAAAACATGCATAAATGAAACAAAACATTTCCACATTTCAATCACAATATATCAATACAACACATTGATATAAAAACATTATGAAAACCATTTTCAATACCAAAATAAAAGAAATGTAAAACATGGTATTTATTTTTCTTTTAAAAAGAAGGTATGGCTTGTAGAGGAAGCCGAAACTCAAATAATGGTCACGGCAGTGGAGAAGTCGTTGTCGCCGCATACGTACGACAAAAACATTCCCCTTTGTCGTTTAGTAAACTCTTCGTATAAAAAAGATTCCTTTTGGATAAACATAATAGTCAAAGGGTTTTATACACCGTATAAAAGAAAGTTGTGTATAAAATAAAATATGCCTCAATGAAAGGAGATGGAGACGAAGTCTCATACCTCAGGTCCGACTTGACTCGGTCATTCTTTAATCTCCTGAATAATAAACTTGAGTTAATTTATACTTTCTTAATAACCTTTTTCAAGTTCATTATTCATTTTATATCACTTATTTCCATGTCATGAACACTATGTAATTATTTAAGTTAATAACGGTCGTTTTAACGATCATAGGTACTTGAGTAAAAAATAATCCCCTTTATAATTACAAATTGTTCATGTATCCATTATATCCCGAATGGTATTCATGATGTAGATATCATATATGTCATATATATCCAGTACATGCATGCATTTATAGTATTACATAATCATTTAAAGGTAAGAAATGAAATGCACCGTTCATGGAGACAGTAAGCCGTACGTACGCATGAACGCTACTTTCATTTCTATTTCGTATTTTATAGAATGGAATCATAATTATATAAAGGTATATTATAATTCCAGTATAATATCATATATAATATCATAGTTCCATCCTTTATACGTCCCACATATGGTATTTAACGAATCAAATCACTTTAAGGGGGCGGTAGTCTGCACTTCGTTAAATGACGATATCGCGTTTACCGATAATGGAAACCATAAAGGTATGCCCAAAATGAAAAAAACATAAGATTAAGGAAAACATAAACATATTATATATCATATATAAAAATAGTGACATCTTAATGGCCACCTTTGAAGGTGTTAAAGGAATGTTGAACAATCATCGTTTCGGGAGGCATAAATTCACCATCCACGGAAACCGTATGTTCTTTAACCATTAGATGTAGGTGTGTGTAAGTGTAGCTTGAATCCTTCTTATAACAACATCCTAGTATATTGAGTATACTAGAGTTGTTAAAAAATAAGAGAATAAAAAGAGTCTAGGGGTTTGGAGATGTAAAATAAAACAAAAGGACTCAAAAGAAGACATTACCTTAAAATCGGGTAACTTCCTTTGGTTTGAGCTCAAAGGCTTCCATGGGAAGACTTCTGCCCAATGTGAGGCTTCAAGGAGTAAGAGAGGGAAGTGGAGAGACAAAATGATAAGGGGTTGGCCGAGCCAAAGGCTTTTGGAGTGTGGGTAATGTGGTAGAGGTGGGGGCCTTTTATAAGAGGAAAGGAGGGGCACTCTTGGAAAGTAAAGATAAGTTACTTTATTTTAAAATGAGTTTCGGATTCAAAAGGTCCCACATTGATATAATTCGAGGATATTGTGATAAGGGTTCTATATACACTCATCCAATTGGTTTTGTTCATGTGTAGTTCTTATATATTACATTATCTTTCCATTTTATTTAAATCGTTAAATAATGAGGTCATCGCTGCATCATCATGATGTCATAAATACATTTATTTATTTAATGTCAAAATATTATAAAAAAATACTATGATGTAGGAAATCTCTTTAGCTTTCCAATTAATATTTATAGTAAAAAATCTTACATGTATAACCCCATATAAAAATTGTTTTTGTAAAATAACTCTTGTTTGTGTCATTTTTACTTTAACATTAAATAAAAAGTTATTTATGTCATTTCCCAACCAAAGTGGCTCCATGGGGTCCCCAAGTTGACCCATGGCTTCTATTGGTTGTCCATGACACATAAAATAAGGTTAGGACATGTTTCTAGGTCATTTCATATTATGAAAGTATTATTTTTACCTTAAACTACACTAATTACCACTAATCACGATTAAAAACTTAATAAGTTACTATTCACCAAAAAAATTATTTTAATCTCATTGAACAAAATTTTACTTTTTAATGACAACCATGTATGTCAGATTTTTGAAATTCAAAACACAAAAGTGGCAATGTTTCATTTCAATGAAAAATCAGTTTCTTTAACTACCACTTAGCAGTTTCACTATTCTTCAAAAATTGAAGTTTTTCAGAAAATTACCAAAAATTCACCCTAAGCTATATTTGATATTCCAAATTCAAAAATGAATTATATTTTACAAAATTCAAAAAATATAAGTCACATTAATTAATTTAATAATTAATTCCCGCTGTTATGACAAATAGCGTGTTTTTATGAAACAATAAGTATCAAAAGATTGACACCAGTTTAAGTCCAATTTCAAAGTGAAATTGATTCCAATGACCACCATTGGATTAAATGGTAAAAATATATTATAATTTCACTTTAAAACCATTTCAAAAGATAATCTAATCATATAAATAAATTAGATTAAAAAGCAGTTTTGATGTAAAATGCAGTATTTTTCACTATTCATAAAAAAATGAGCATTGTCAGAAAATACCAAAAATTCACAAAAAGTAAATTTTGATGTCCCAATAATAAAGAATAAGTTTATTTTGACAAAAAGAGCTTATAAAATTGTCAAAATATAGATTTAAAAATGGTTTTCCATCAAATGGCAGTAAAACAATCTTTTAAAAATATTGGTGTATTCCATGCTTAAGATTGAATTTATTTTTATTTTAAGCCTCTAAAACACTATCTAATTCATTAATAGACATAGATAAAAATATCTATTATTTCTTACTTACTTGGGATGTTACATCCTTCCCCCCTTTAGAAAATTGCATCCCCACAATTTATTTACTTATCGAATAAATGGGGGTACTTATCCCTCATTGCATTTTCAGATTCCCATGTTGCCTCTTCAATAATGTGGTTTTGCCACAAAACAGTTACCTGGTGAATCACATTATTCCGTAACACTTGCTCCCTATGGTCAAGATTCTAGACCGGTTGTTCCTCATAAGATAGGTTCTCTTCTAGCTGAACTACCTCTGGACTCAAAACATGAGATGGATCAGACATGTACCTTCTCAACATTGAAATGTGAAAAACATTGTCTACCTGAGATAAACTCATAGGAAAAGCCACTCAGTAAGCGACTGATCCAACTCTCTCCAGAATTTCATATAGTCCAATAAACCTTGGACTCAGCTTTCCTTTCTTACCAAATCGCATCACACTTTTCCATGGTGATACTTTGAGAAAAACATGATCACCTACCTCGAAAGATAGATCCTTCCTCCTGTTGTCTGCATAACTCTTCTACCTACTCTGAGCTGTTCTCATGTGTTTCTGAATCAGCTGAACTTTTTCTGCCAACTCTTCTTCCAATTCTGGTCCCATAAACTTCCTTTCACCCACTTCATCCCAGAAGACTGGAGTTCGACACCGCTTCCCATATAATTCCTGAAATTGTTCCATCTGTATACTGGAATGAAAACTGTTATTATATGAAAATTCAACGAAAGAAAGATGTTGGTCCCAACATCCCTGATAATCCATCGAACAAGCTCATAGCATATCCTCCAAGGTCTGAATTGTTCGTTCTGACTACCCATCTGATTGAGGGTGAAAATATTTACTAAAATTTAATTCAGTACCCAACGACTTCTGAAGGCCTTTCCAAAAGTTAGAAGTGAACCTGGGATCACGGTCTGATACAATTGAGAGAGGAACTCCATGTAACCTGACTATCTCTTTAAGATACAAATGGGAAAGTTGATCAAGTAGATAAAGTATCTCGTATAGCAAGGAAATGATCAGATTTGTTCAAGCGATCAACAATAACCCAGATTGCATTATTACCTCGAGATGTCTTCGGTAATCCCACAACAAAGTCCATGGATATATTCTCTCATTTCCACTCTGGCACTGGTAAAGGATGAAGCATCCCTTTAGGTAACTGCCGCTCTGCTATAACCTGTTGACATGTCAAACACTTCACAGTAAAATCAGCAATATCTCTTTTCATTCCATCCCACCAGTAATACTCCTGCATATCTCTATACATCTTAGTACTGCCAGGATGAACTGAAAATGGAGAACTATGAGCTTCACATAACAACTCTCTCTTCAACTGTGAATCAAACGACACACACAATCACTTCAAAGCTCAAAACACAATCATTATCAATGTTGAATTCAGGAAACTTACCTTTCTGAACCAGCTCTAACTTTTTTCTGCAACTCACTGTCTTGCTTCTGTGCTTTCTTGATTCTGCCTAATAGAGATGATCTCACGGATACCTGAAACAAAACATAAGAACTTCCTGCACCAACAACTTCTATGCCAAAGTTCATTAAATCCTTAACCAAAGGATCACGTTCCAAACACAACATTGTTGATGAAGCATTACTTTTTCGACTCAAAGCATCAGCCACTTTATTTTCTTTTCCCGAATGGTAATGAATTGTACAATCATAATCCTTGATTAATTACAACCATCTCCTCTGTCTCATGTTCAATAATTTCTAAGGGAATATATACTTTAAACTTTTGTGATCAGTATATATTTCACACTTTACTCCATACAAATGATGCCTCCAAATTTTTAAAGCAAAAACAACAGCAGCTAATTCCAAATCATGTGTAGGGTAATATACCTCATTAGTTTTCAACTGTCGTGAAGCATAAGCAATTAACTGATCATTATACAATAGGACGCAACCAAGTCCTTTCAATGAAGCATCACTGTATATAACAAACTCACCATTCCTGGAAGGTAGTTCCAAAACTGAAGCATTCACCAATCTTCTTTTCAATTCCTGAAAACAATCATCACATTCTTTTGTCCAGATAAACTTAACACCCTTTCGAGTTAGCTTAGTCATTGGACTAGATAACCGTGAAAAATTTCTAACAAACCTTTGTTAATAGCCTGCCAAACCAAGGAAGCTACGAATCTCAGTTACTTTTGTGTGTCTTGGCCAGTCTTCAACAACTTTTGTTTTTTGCAGGATCAACATTTATCCCATCTTTAGAAACAATGTGACCAAGGAATGAAATTCGATGCAACCAAAACTCACACTTGCTGAATTTCCCATACAATTTCTTTTCTTTTAAGGTTTGAAAGATAACCCTTAAATGTCTTTCATGCTCATCTTTACTTTTATAAAACACAAAAATATCATCAATGAAAACAACCAACATTTTTCACCTGAGTCAACTAAGCCATTACTGCAACAAACTGTTCAGTTCCAATTCCGACCATCTCAGGATGCTGATTCGGAAGGTTATTTCCTTCTGTATGCCTTCCTAGCACTGCTTCCCTGTTTCCTCTGCGGAAAACCATTCTGAACAAAAATGTCTTAGATGAAGCAACATGGTAATCTTCAAATGCTATATCATTTCAAAAAAAATATTTTTGGATAATCATTTAATAGAATTCTAACTCCTAAAGTTATCTAATCCGACCTCTAATACCAACTATAAGGCCCCATACTTAAACCTTACTTAATCTTGAGTTATTACAAGATTACACATTGATGATCTTTTCGGGTTTCGAGTTTTAGAGAATTAGATCATAAAACTTGCATTACATTCCACATATAAACAAAGTGGTTACATAATGATATTATTCTTCATTCCCATCAATGGAAACATTTTTAAAATAAAACATGGATTCTTTCTTGACACTTCCTTTACACTATCATCATATCATGTTCCTTTCCCTTGACCTGTGAAAAACATTTCAAAAAACATGGGATGAGAATAAAAAGCTCAGTATGGGTTATAAAAACATGGAAAGGAAACATGGGTACATATATACATAAGAATGAAATCATACTTTACCCATAAAACATAAGCACTTTAACATACCTCATCAAATCATGAGTAAATCATAGAAATCATAAGACATAAAGGTAACTTGAGGCATTCATAACATTCTAACGTAGGAAGTAACCCTCTTGGTTACGTTTGGAATACCCATCACAATATATTCCCTAAATCTCTTCAGAGAAACCTTAACATTTCACTCCTTTGCGTTTCCCAATGCATTGGAGAGCTATATCGGGCCCACCTGCCCTTAGTTTATCACGGAACCACCCGTCTTTATAATAATTCCCAAGAACCTCAACATAATCATATCACATAAAATATGCATAAAGGAAACATAACATTTCAACCTTTCAATAACAAGATATCAATACAACACATTGATATAAAAACATTATTAAAACCATTTTGAATACCAAAATAAAAGAAATGTAAAACATGGTATTTATTTGTCTTTTAAAAATAAGCTATGGCTTGTAGAGGAAGCCGAAACTCAAATAATGGTCACGGCGGCGGAGAAGTCGTTGTCGCCGCATCCGTATGACAAAAACATTCCCTTTTTTCGTTTAGTAAACGCTTCGTATAAAGAATATTCCTTTTGGATAAATGTAAAAGTCAAAGGGTTTTATACACCGTATAAAAGAAAGTTGTGTTTAAAATAAAATATGCCTCAATGAAAAGAGATTGAGACGAAGTCCCATACCTCGGGTCTGACATGACTCGGTCGTTCTTTAATCTCCTGAATAATAAACTTAAGTTAATCTATACTTTCTTAAGAACCTTTTTCAAGTTCATTATTCCTTTTATATCACTTATTTCCATGTCATGAACACTATGTAATTATTTAAGTTAATAACGGTCGTTTTAACGATCATTGGTACTTGAGTAAAAAATAATCCCCTTTATAATTACAAGTTGTTCATGTATCCATTATATCCATAATGGTATTCAAAATGTAGATATCATATATTTCATATATATCTAGTACATTCAAACATTTATAATATTGCATAATCATTTAAATGTAAGAAATGAAATGCACCGTTCATGGAGACGGTAAGCCGTACGTACGCATGAACGCTGCTTTCATTTCTATTTCGTATTTTATAGAATGGAATCATAATGATATAAAGGTATATTATAATTCCAGTATAATATCATATATAATATCATAGTTACATACTTTATACGTCCCACATATGGTATTTAACGAATCAAATCACTTTGAGGGGGCGGTAGTCCGCACTTCCTTAAATGAAGATATCGCGTTTACCCATAATGGAATCCATAACGGTATGCCCAAAATGAAAAAACAGAAGCTTAAGGAAAACATAAAAATATTATATATCATATATAAATATAGTGACATCTTAATGGCCACCTTTGAAGGTGTTAAAGGAATGTTGAACAATCATCGTTTCAGGAGGCATAAATTCACCATCCATAGAAACCGTATGTTCTTTAACCATTAGATGCAGGTGTGTGTATGTTTAGCTTGAATAATTCTTATAAAAACATCCTAGTATATTGAGGATACTGGATTTGTTAGACAATAATAGAATAAAAAGAGTATAGGGGGTTGGAGAAGTAAAATAAAACAAAAGGACTCAAAAGAAGACATTACCTTAAAATCGGGTAACTTCCTTTGGTTTGAGCTCAAAGGCTTCCTGGGGAAGACTTCTGCCCAAATTTAGGCTTCAAGGAGTAAGAGAGGGAAGTGGAGAGACAAAATGAGCAGGGGTTGGCCGAGACAAAGGCTTTGGGAGTGTGGGTAATGAGGTATAGGTGGGGGCCTTTTATAAGAGGAGAGGAGGGGAACTTTTGGAAAGTAAAGATAAGTTACTTTATTTTAAAATGAGTTTCAGATTCAAAAGGTCCCACATTGATATAATTAGAGGCTAAGGTGATAAGGGTTCGAAATCTACTCATCCAATAGGTTTTGGACATGTGTAGGTCTTAGATATTACATTATCATTCCATTTTATTTAAATCGTTAAATAATGAGGTCATCGCTGCATCATCATGATGTCATAAATACATTTATTTATTTAATGTAAAAAAATTATAAGAAAATACTATGATGTATGAAATCATTTTAGCTTTCAAATGAATATTTATAGTCAAAAATATGACTTTTATAACCCCATATGAAAATTGTTATCGTAAAATAACTCATGTTTGTGTCATTTTTACTTTAACATTAAATAAAAAGTTATTTATGTCATTTCCCAACCAAAGTGGCTCCATGGGGTCCCCAAGTTGACCCATGGCCTGTATTGGTCGGACATGACACATAAAATAAGGTTAGGACATGTGTCTAGGTCATTTCATATTATTAAAGCATTATTTTTACCTTAAACAACACTAATTACCACTAATCGTGATTAAAAACTTAATAAGTTACTATTTACCAAAAAATTATTTTAATCTCATTGAACCACATTTTACTTCTTAATGACAACCATGTATGTCGGATTTTTGAAATTCAAAACACAAAAGTGGCAAATTTTCATTTAAACGAAAAATCAGTTTCTTTAACTACCACTTAGTGGTATCACTATTCATCAAAAATTGAAGTTTTTCAGAAAATTACCAAAAATTAACCCTAAGCTATATTTGATATTCTGAATTCAAAAATGAAGTCTATTTTACAAAATTCAAAACATATAAGTCACATTAATTAATTTAATAATTAATTCCCGCTGTTATGACAGATAGCGTGTTTTTATGAAACAATAAGTATCAAAAGATTGACACCAGTTTAAGTCCAATATCAAAGTGAAATTGATTCCAATGACCACCATTGGATTAAATGGTAAAAATATATTATAATTTCACTTTAAAACTATTTCAAAAGATAATCTAATCATATAAATAAATTAGATTAAAAAGCTGTTTTGATGTAAAATGCAGTATTTTTCACTATTCATAAAAAAATGAACATTGTCAGAAAAATACCAAAAATTCACACAAAGTAAATTTTTATGTCCCAATCATAAAGAATAAGTTTTTTTTGAAAAACATAGCTTATAAAATTGTCAAAAGATAGATTTAAAAATGGGTTTCCATCAAATGGCAGTAAAACAATCTTTTAAAAATATTGGTGTATTCCATGCTTAAGATTGGATTTATTTTTATTTTAAGCCTCTAAAACACTATCTAATTCATCAATAGACATAGATAAAAATATCTATTATTCATTACTTACTTGGGATGTTACAATAATGAACCATGTTAATGTATAAAAGGTTCTGGAATTTCTAATTAATGAATATAATGTCATTATACAGGACATTAAAGAGAAGGAAGCATTCAAATACAAGTTACAGGGAAATCTCAAACTCCATATTCTACATTTGGGTTCTCCATATTTCACTCCATTTTGATATGGTTACTCATTAAAGAAAATTTATTCATAATTATATTACCTTTTATTGGATATATATGTTTTCTAATGAAGTTTATGTCTAAACAAATGTTTTCCAAAAGAACTCTTCTTTTAAGAACTCAACTTTTACCTCTCATTCATGGTTGATGGTTCTTTTATCAAGTATGTTGTTCCCTCTTTATTTTAGGAACCCAAATCTTATGAATGTATTCTTATGAGATTAAACCCATTAATTTACATTGGTTAGTTATGTTCACTTTTGATATGTGTTATATGTGGAAATCAAGATAATGATAATGTTATGATGTGACGGGTGCACCTGAATTATATAGTGCAATATGAATGTTTCAAGGTGACGGGGGCACCCAGAATTATACATTGCTCCAATGCATTGGGTAAAGTGATGAATCTCAATAGTATATGTGAAATGATGTGTGAAAAAGATGATAGCTTGGTTCACATGTCTGTGTGGTAGTTAACCACTAAAACATGATGTTTTATTTTTTTATGCATTTCCAGATTTCAAGTCTTTTATTTATGTTCCTCTCATGTTCATGATCTTTTGCCTATTTCAGGATTATTCTCACACCATGATATATTCTTCTTATCTATCCCCTTACTAGGATTTTAGATCACCCCTTTGGATGTATATCCTCAGGTGGCTACTTGTACTAAGGAGAGGACAAGTGGCAATACGAATCTAGAGAAGAAGAAATTAAATAAATGTTTGTGTTTGATGTTGTATTTTCTATGTATGATCCCAGTTTTCCCAAGACACTAAAATGTTGGATCCTCTATGTGTAATACTATTATGTTTTTTACCTTTAAAATTATGTAATAGTAATGTAAGAAAAGGCCGGGTTGCTATAGTTGGTATCAGAGGAATGGTTTAGTTAATTTGGAAATTAGGATTAGTGAACCCTAGAGAAAACCTCTAGCATCAGACTATGTACAAGTAGGAACACAAGAAAATCTACATAGGTATCCCATATGTTATGTTTTTAGTATAAATTGTTTAAATGAATAAGTTATTCATGACTCTTTTACTTATTTTTTGTTCTAACCTTATCTATTTTAGAGAATGGTGGGAACCAGGAGAAATCAGGCCAATAACTCCTGCGAGGGGTAATGCAACAATTTCTGGAACGACATCCCCAATGATTTGGGAGGTGGAGTTAAAAACTTCCTGGGGATGCTTACCCAATTATCTCAGGTTATGAACAATAACCATAATAATGGGGAACTTCGTCCTTAACAAAAGATGGAGCAACTAGCTATCGAATTTTTTATGCTGCAACGACCGCCGATGTTTAGTGGATCTTCTAATCCACTAGTTTCAGAACAGTGGGTTAACTACATAGAGAAGATCTTTTCTGTTTTTCACTATTCTGAGCTAAAGAAGGAAACCCTAACCATTTATCTTCTAGATTAAGAAGCTGATCAGTGGTGGAATTTGATTAAGAACACCAATCCAAGGGAATAAATTGAAAAGATGGAATGAGAAGACTTTAAGATAATGTTTCTTAATATGTACTTCCCATGAACTCTTCGCACAAAGATGGAGAGATAATTTATAGAGCTCAAGAAAAAAGAAGGAGAATCTGTCACAACCTATGACGTGAATTTCAAAAGGATTTCAAGGTACGCTACGGGTTTTGTTATCAACAATGATAGCAAAATTGATAGATTCTTTGGTGGATTAAAACCAAACCTTCGAAAGGATCTTGCAATTCGAGACTTTGGGAGTTATGAAGAAGTTGTTCGATGTGATCTCAAAGTGGAGATGGAGTTTGGAGAATGGTCTCATGGGTATGGTGATAAGAAATGAAAGATGGAGTTTCAATCTGGTGGATCTAATGACAAAGGTGGGAAGAAAAATCAACGACCCACATGCCAAAAATGTGGGAAGTTTCACCATGGGAACTTCCTCAAAGCGATGGGGAAATACTTAAAGTATGGGAAAGAATGACACCATGATCAAGAGTGTTAAAAAGACACAAAAAGGAACAAGAATGTATCTGATTAAATTAGAGAACCACTTATGGTTAAATGCTACAACTGTAGGTTGCTAGGGCACTATGAAAACCGTTTCACTAAACCTCGAGTTCTTTAGGGTAATCAGCATTAGCAACCACCAAATCCGAAGGAACAAGGGAAGACATATGCCATCACTACTGCGGAGGTGGATCATGATAATGAAGTCATACAAGGTACACTTCCAATTCACTCAAGAATGGAAAAAGTCTTATTTGATTCTGGTTCTACGCATTCCTTTATATCTTGAAAGTTTGCTAGAACTATAGAATCGAATCCTTGAATCCTCGAAGTAGAGATATCTGTAAAAACACCAAGTGGTGCAATCAATGCAACCCAAGTGATTGACTCTTCTCTCATTGGCATATGTGGGAAGATTATTCAGGAAAATCTCGTAATACTTCCCTTGGTGTAATTCGACACTATAATGGGAATGGATTGGCTCTCGTCATATAGAGCACATATCAACTGTCGGGAAAAGGAAATATCTTTTAATATTCCAAACCATCCCATGCTCCTCCTAAAATTCAAGGAAGATCATGAATCTCCTTTGAAAATACTTCAATGGTGTGGGTGTGGATTCCCTTTGAAGAAGCATACCTCACCCAAATGGATGAGTTGAAGGAAAGAGCCAACCATGCGGAAATTCCCATCTTGAGGTAATATAGTGATGTATTTCTCAAAGAGTTACCCAGAATTCCCCAAGATCATGAGGTAGAGTTTTCAATTGAACTCATACCTGGAGCTAATCCTATCTCGAAGTGTCCTTATAGGTGACTCCTATCGAACTGGAGGAGTTAAAGAAGCAGCTGCAGGAGCATCTGGACAAAGGGTTCATATGCCCTAGTGCATCACCTTGGAGTGCACCAGTGCTTTTTGTGAAGAATAAGGATAGAACAATGCGGCTGTGTATCGATTATTTGGAACTCAACAAGATCACCATAAAGGAAAAGTATCCTCTTCCAAGGATTAAACACCTGTTCGATCAGTTAATATGTTTTCAATACTTCTCAATGGTGGATCTTTGTTCTGGATTTCATCTGGTAATGGTGAAGAAGGAAGATATTCAGAATACTACCTTCTGTACAAGGTAGGGGCACTATGAGTTTTTGGTGATTCCCTTCAGACTTACTAATGACCCTATAGTCTTCATGGATTTGATGAATAGAGTCTTTAGACATTACCTCGACAAATTTTTGGTAGTGTTTATCGATGATATTCTAATCTACTCCAATATAAAGGAGGAACATGAATAACATCTTAGACTTGTGTCGGCGATATTGAGAATGGAGAAGTTGTACACCAAGTTCCGAAAGTTTGAATTTTGGATGAATCAAGTCATGTTCTTGGGACATGAGATCACAAGTGAGGAAATTTATGTTGATCCTTCAAAGATAAAGGTGATTGAGAAATGGACAAGGCCCTCTAGTGTCACTAAAATCCATAGTTTTCTTGGACTAGCTGGGTACTGCCGACGTTTTTTGAGAAACTTCTCATGATTGTCAGGACAACTAACTAAGTTAACAAGTCAAGGGGTAAAGTATTTCTGGACGGAATAATGTAGGGGATGCTTCAAGGAGATAAAGAGAAGGCTGATCACATCACCTGTACTCACACTATTGAAAATTGGAGAAACTTTTGTGATATACAGTGATTCTTCAAGGAAAGGCTTGGGTTTTGTACTCATGAAAAATGAAGAAGTGATATCTTACACCTCAAGGCAGTTGAAGATCCATGAGCAGAACTACCCAATGCATGATCTGGAGCTGGAAGCTATGATTTTTTCCTTGAAAATCTGGAGGCACTACCTTTATGGTGAGAAGTGTGACATATACACCGACCACAAGATCCTAAATTATATATTCACACAAAAGGAGCTCAAAATGCGTTAAAGGAGATGGTTAGATCTAATCAAGGATTACGATTGCTGTATTCACTATCATCCTGGAAAGGCGAACAAGGTTGTTGATGATCTAAGAAGAAAAGAACCTACTACTCTATCCATGTAGTGGATTGAGAAAGACCCTATCTTCATGGATATAAAAATAATGGATTTGGAGATCATAAGGGAAGGGGATACATCCTACCTTTCCCAAATGATTGCGTAACCATCCATCCTAAAGAAGATTAAGGAAGCCCAAATGGATGATGTGGAGATACAAATGAGGGTGAATACAATAAGGGAAGGTAAGGTGCAATAGTTCCATATCGACGATTATGGTGTGATTCAGTTTAGAATGCGGCTCTGTGTTCCTTCATCGCTCGAGATAAATAAGGATCTATTAGACAATGCACATAGATCAACTTTCTCTATCCAGCCTAGGAGTACCAAGATGTACCATGATCTCTGGGAACACATCTGATGTGATAACATGAAGAAAGAGATTTCGGAATATATATCAAGGTGCTTGGTATGTCAGCAAGTTAAAGCTGAGTGAAAAAAGTCCAAAGTTATGATGCAGCCACAGCCTATACCCATGTGGGAATGGGAAAATGTTACTATGGACTTTTTCATGGGTATCCGGAAGATGTAAAAGGTAAATAATGTGATATGGGTTGTGGTTGACCGACTCACCAAGACTACCCATTTTATCACTATTCGGGAAGATATCTCGCTTGAACAACTTGCAAATATATATGTGAAGGAAGTGGTGAGATTGCACGGTTATCCACTCTAAATTGTCTCTGATCGTGATCCAAGGTTCAAATTTAAATTCTAGAGGATACTTTAACATGCTTTAAGTACTGAATTAAATTTCAGCACTGCCTATCACCCTCAAACTTGTGGCCAATATGAAAGGAATATTTAGATGCGTGAAGATATGCTTAGATCCTACTATCTAGAATTCAATGGTGGATGGGATCAACATCTCCCATTGGTTGAGTTCTCATACAACAATAGCTTCCAATCAAGTATTCAGATGGCTCCATATGAAGCTCTGTATGTAATTTGATGTAGAACTCCAACCTGTTGGGATGAAGCTGGAGAAAGAAAGCTACTTGGACATGATCATGTTTAAGAGATGATAGAGAGGGTTCAAGTCATCCAGAAACACATCAAAGCAGCTCAAAGTCGGCAAAAGAGCTACACTGACAACCGTCGAAGGGACTTGGAGTTCGAAGTCAGAGATAAAGTCTTTCTTCGAATATCTCCATGGAAGAGGGTTATGAGATTCGGGAAGAAAGGGAAGCTAAGCCCAAGGTATATTGATCCCTTTGAAATCCTTAACCGCATAGGAGTCATGCCCTATCGGCTTGAACTTCCACCGAATATGGATCATGTTTATGATGTTTTTCACGTATCACTCTTGAGGAAGTACATACCTAACCCCTCACATGTACTAAACTTAGAGGTGGTGCAGCTGGAAGATGATCTCTCTTAGGAGGAGCAGCCAGTAATGATTCTGGACCAAAGTGATAAGGTTCTACGCTACAAGACAACCCACCGTGTCAAAGTTTTGTGGAGGAACCATACGTTTTAGGAAGAAACTTGTGAACCGAAAGAGGTGATGAAGGATAAGTGCCCTCATCTATTTTTTTAAAAAGAAATTTTGAGGGAGAAATTTCATAATGGTGGAAGAATGTAATGACCCAAAGTTTTTAAATAAAAATTACCTTCATAAAATTATGTCATAAAGTCACATGAATGCACAACATACTGAACTACTAAGTGATAAGTGACCTTTAAAGAAAAGTTTGTCACTTCTGGGTTTAGAATTTTGAAAATCTGATATAAACGGTTGTGTTCAAGATGATTTTTGGAGTCTGATAGAACAGACATGTTTTTTTGGTGAATAGTAACAGACCCTTATGAATAGTAAAATGAATAGTAATATGACCCTTATGAATAGTAAATAATATTATCATTTTATTTTTTTATGGAAATAAGATAATGAGATCTTAATTAATTTTTCAACGAAAAATAAAACTAAGTGCACCTTTAAGATTGTTATTTTTTGAATTAACTATGACTTTATTTAAAAAATAAATTAATAATATTTAGAAATTTAATTTTGAAAAATGGACTTCATTTTTGAATTATACACATCATCAAATGGTTAAGTTAATTTTTTGGTATTTTTCTGAAAAACTTGATTTTTTATGAATATTGAAATACGGTAAAATACTGTATATACAATTTAACAGTTAAATACACTATTCATGACATCACAAGTGATGCCAGGCCACTTGGTTCGAACTCACATGAACTTATTACTATTAGGTGTCACATGAAACAATAATATTGGTTTTCTTGAGGGAAATAATAAAATAATGAATTAAATATTTCAAATTTACCCCTCCCTCCACTATAAAAACCACCCTTCACACCCTCATTCCCTCACACCTCTCAAGCACCAAGACTTCTCTAAACTCTACCCAAACATCTTTCCTATCCCCTCCCCCATGTCCAATAGCTTCTGGTCTCATTAAATGACCAAGCTTAGGCCCTTAAAGAGGTTCTCAAGAGAAGGATTCGAGAGGTAATTTCTCTCCCTCTTCTCCTTTAATTTCCTTTCATGTTCAAGTTCATTTCTTGATCTCTAACCACCTATCTTCACCCAAATGGTATTGTAACTCTAGTATTATACATATACTGTAATTTTATGATTCTAATGGGAAATTATATCATCCAACCTCCCTTTCCCTCTGCCTTTTATTTTATCACAGAGAACGTTGTTCTTAAGGTGTTAATTTACCACCTTCAAGAATGACATGCTTTCTTCTTCCATTTCAACCTTAAGATATGGTCATGAAACCATTTTAATGGTTGAACCAGAATATTTTATATGTATTATGTCCTATTTAATGTTCTGGAACTGACTTTTGAAAATATTTCTATGTGATAAATTTAAACAAGTTCATTGTTATCGAAAAACCACCCAAATTAACCCAAACAATCACCATTTAATTCTTTTCTAATGATTCATCCACATGGATATAATATGAATCATTATAAGATCATTAAAACTCCGGTAATATCATTAATAACATGTAATATCGGTTCTAGATGTTTACCTATGTTCTACCTAGACTTCAATTTAAGAATACAAGTGAACCACTCAAGAAAACCATAAAAACAAACATTACCAAACAATGTTTCTAAACTATATAAACCATTAAAAGGCACATAAAATCACATAATGAAACCATAATGAACCCTATTAATGTATAAAAGGTTATGTAATTTCACGTTAATGAATATAATGTCATTATATTGCACATTAATGAGAAAGAATCATTTATATACAACGTAAGGGGAAATCTCGAACTCAATTTTCTACCTTCAGGTTCTCCTTCTTTCTCTACATTTTGATATGGTTACTCCTTAAAGATCATTTATTCATAATTATCATACCTTTTCTGGGATATACATGTTTTCTAATGAAGTTTATGTCTAACCAAATGTTTTCCAAGAGAACTCTTGTTCTAAGAACTCATCTTTTACCTCTCATTCATGGATGATGGTTCTTGTATCAAGTATGTTGTTCCCTCTTTCTTTTGGGAACCCAAAGCATATGAATGTATTATTATGAGATGAAACCAATTCCTTTACATGGGTTAGTTATGTTCACTTTTTATATGTTTTCTATGTGTCAATCATGATAATGATAATGTTATGATGTGATGGGTGCGCCCGGAATTATATAACGCAATATGAATGTTTCAAGGTGACGGGTGTGCCTGGAATTATACAGTGCTCCAATGCATTGGGTAAAGTGATAAATCTCATGAGTATATGTGATATGATGTGTAAACAAGATTATATCTTGGCTCACAAGTATGTGTGGTAGTTAACCACTAAAACATGATGTTTTATTTTTATGCATTGCCACATTTCATGTCTTCTATTTATGTTCCTCTCATGTTCATGATCTTTTGCCTATGTCATGTTTATTCTCACCCCATGCTATATTATTCTTATCTATCCTCTTACTGGGATTTTATCTCACCCCTTTTGATGTATATCCTTAGGTGGAAACATGTACTAAGTAGAGGACAAGTGACAATAAGAAGCTAGAGAAGATGATATTAAATAAATGATTATGCTTGATGTTGTATTTTCTATGTATGGTCCATGTTTTCCCAAGTCACTAGACCGTTGGATCCTATATGTGTAATACTATTATGTTGTTTACCTTTAAAATAATGTAATAGTAATGTAATAAAAGGACGGGTTACTATATACATATATTAAAATTAATTTTTCCCATATATATAAATCTTATCTTTTAAAATGGATTGAATAAATTTAATAATTTTATTAAAATTATCTAATGAGATCCATTTAATTTTAAAAAAAATTATTTATATATTATGGTAAAGTATATTCAATGAGGTAAAATAAAAAATAAGTAAAATCATTTTATCAATGGAAAATTTTACTAAATAAAAATAAAAAATTAACTGAAATTGGTTAATGAGGATATCATTCAACTCACCTAGTATTATATTTTCTATAATCCTTTTTTGTTCCACTTTATTTTGATAATTTCCTAAATTTTATTTAATTTTAAAACAACTTTTAATATTCATTATCTCTCACATCATTTTATAAATAAGATTTTACAATTATTATATGAATAAAAATAAATTATTTATGAATCTATAGGTCCATAATGATGGATATGAAATTATATTTATCATATTATTTTGTTTTAATTTCAAAAAATATTGTATTTATCTATAATGCTTATGTAACATGACATAGACCTTTTGAAATATGTAGAAAATGACCATGTAAATGGACAAAAAAATATTAAAATTCATAATATTGAGATTAAGAAGACACATAAATTATATTTATGGGATAAATGATAGGTAAATTTTAATATTATTTTTAAAATTTTAAGATTATTTTCAAGATACCATTGATAGAAATGTTTTGGATAATAAGGAAAACTACATTAAATGGTAACTTATGTTAAATAACATTTTATTAATTCACATAATAATAAAAAAACTTATATAAACTTGATTTGATGTGAAACAGTCAAGGATATAATTATATATCAATAAATTATCTAATGCCTTTCAAAAATGTCATCCATGCTAGTGAACAACTTAATATTTTAGGAAACAACAATGATTTTTCACATTATAGAGAGACTCAATAAAACATTTCCAATCACACATATGAGTTTATTTTTATATAAATAATTTTAACAATTCCCACTCCAAACATCACATACCTTGTTATTAGTCCCCTTGTGTGACCTTAATCATCTATTTCAAAGGATTTATGTTTTATTGAATGTTGGATACAAAACATGAGGTAATTATTTGAACCATGTTCTACCATGTTTCTTTCATATTAAAACATAACCATATACTATAAAAACATATTAAAGTATTAACATATATTTCATTATCATTGTAACAAAATAGTATTTTTTATCGAAAAAAAATCATCTTCATCCTTTACACTAGTTGGAAAACTGAAAATATCGCTTGTGCAAACATATGAACTTTCACATCCACAAATGATATATTTTAATTTTAATTAGTTACTCATATTTCTAGTTAAAATATTGTATTAAATGTATAATTATATATTTTTAACATAAATATGACTCTTCAAAAATGAATAATTATGTTCCTTATTTCCCTTCTAACCAGTTAGAAATGAAAGTGTCTCTCATGCATTTGTGTAGATTACCTCTTCCTTGAACATAATATGATATTTTCATTATTTATTTACTTGGATGGTTATGGAATTATTTTTAATTAAAATATTATAATATTTATAGAGTTATTAACATTTTTTATTTATTTTATTATCAGTATAGAATAACATTCCCCAAATAATTCAATAGTCATAACATGTTCATGTTTCGGTCGATTTTTGAGCTAGATGAATATTATTATAATGTTTGTGTCATGAACGATTAAGGGATATTATGTACATGTATTATTATTTAATAATTATAAATTTATGAAATTTTAATGTTAATATATATAAATATATGTATATTGTTAAATTATGTGAATTCTCTCTATGAAATCGAAACATCTAAAAAATTAATATTTCAATATTTCTATGGAAATCAGCATCGTAAGTTCAATGAAAATACATGGGACACTAGATTAATATAAAATATATATATTTTTAATTATTCTGAAAAACAATGATGATACCATGACCATAGTAAATGAACTAGAACCACTAAATCAAAAACATTCATTGGAAACATAATAATTATCAAATAAATATTGATTTTTAAAAATAAATTATTAATTTATGAGAAATAGGAAAGTATAAATTAATGGTAGATAGTAAAAAAATAGGAATTTGGTTTTGATATAGATTTTTAAGAAATTCAAATTTTTTATACTATGATTTTAAGGATCATCTGACTATGTGTATTTTTGAGATAATTGGATTCATAAGTCAATTTCCTTACATTAGGTTTTATCACTTCTTTATTGAAAATGTTACTAAAATTTTATATTTTTAGTTTCTGATTTTATATAAGTATATTCATTTTTTAACCTAATAACTCAATTGATTGATTCCTATATAAAATGATGTCATCATTGTAAGGTTTTTTGGCTAAATTTCAATTTTGTTGACTGGGATAGTACTGTGAACTATAATTTCTTTTATATAGCGTAATTATTACAAAAATAATGTATTTTTACATAAATATTTTTCATTTACCTCATGGTATTCATATAATATTTCCATTCTCATTCTTTTAATAGATTTTTTATTCCATCATTAACAATGTTGCAAGGGTTTATCACATAAAATTTGATTCTTTGAGACATTTTTTGAATTATGCTATGATATTCTTGTATATTTTTTATATACATTTAAATTAACATATTATATATTTATCATTTTTTTTAATTTCATATTATTTCTCAATTTTATTTTTTGAAATCATTTTTTATTATAAAACATTGAATGGGCTTCATTATAAATTATTACCTTTAATGTTTTGATATATTTTACAAATCCATTAGTCTTCTATGAAAATGTTTTTTTAACATATTTCAAAAATATTATAATATGAACATAAATGTTGTATTAATTTTTTTTCCAATTCTATTTTACTTTATTATAATAAAAATAAAATTAATTGTCTTATTGTTTTTCGAACTAGTCAAATTTGAATCTTGGTACTAATTAATGAAATCAATGTTTTTTAACGTTTATCACTTTTTTTAAATTTATATTTACTATGTCATTTATTAATTAATACTCTTATTTTTAAATTTTACATGGTTCTTCAAATAAAATATTATTTCAATATTATAGTGACTTTTTAGTTTTTTAAAAGAAAGTGAGATTTATTCCTGTTTTTCAATAATAATTTCTAATGTATTAATAAAAGTATTTTTAATATATGTAAATGTCAATTAATGATTTTTAGAAATTGGTCCCAATATTATATAATTATATCATCAAAATTATATCTCTAGATATATTATGTTGATGATTTATATAAATTTAATTGAAAGCCTTTTCTTTTTCAGTAGTTAATAAATCATTGAAAAAATATTGGATGTTTTTATTGGTTTAGTATTGAAATAAAATCCCTATGTGGTTTTTTCATGTTTTGGTTCTTAATAGTTATAGATGATGATGGTTGATAATTTTATATAGCTCTATTATGTATTGGAAAGTAATTTATTCTCCAGAGAAATGACGAGAAAAATTAATTGACTATAATTTACTCCATTGACACTAAAATATGAGTGAATATAGGCGATCAATATAATTTAAAAAGTTTTAAATGTGTTTTGAATTTCATTACTATGATTTTTATCACTTTTTTAGTGAAACTGTTGGTTTTACATGGTTTGAGATTATTTACTCATATAACAATTAGCTTATGTTATCATATATAATTATAACTTGTCTCAATATTTATGAATAATGTTTTTTTGGGTATGAATGTCTTATGTTATGAAAATTAAATTTTGTTCTCATAACCGTATGTTGATTTTATGATAACATGATATCTTCTATTGTTAATTATTATGTTTTACCTTTATGAGATTTTGAGATCAATCATGTTATTTTTCCATTTCCTAGGTTATAAAGAGGAGTATTAAATATGAAATTTCTAGAATGGTATTAAGTGTGGATAATGTTTTTGGAAATTTTGAATGTTGTATTAGGAAATAAAGACTTCTCATTGTCCCAGAAAAAATTCACCTTTAATGGGAATGATATGGGTTATATTAGTAAATATTTTTCATAATTATGTAAAATTATAAATCTAAAAGTTATTTTGTTTGTAAATGAATCAAAATTTTCATATTTAATGTAATTATGGATAGTTTATATTGAGTAGTTTTTCCTGGTATCAAATATAGAATGTAAAGAATATGTTTTTTGAACAACATTTTGGAGTATGGGGTTGGGTTTTTATATAAGGTTATCATAAAAAATCTTATCATTGTATAAATTTCCCCATAATTCCATATATTAAAAGTGTAAAACCTAAAAATTCTTAAAACCAACTTAAATAAATCCTACAATATAGAAAAAAATTCATTTTGAAGAACAATAAAAAAACACAAAATTAATAACTCCCCCAGTGTCTAACCATCATATAATAAATTATATATATAATAAAAGTTTCTCATGATTTCATATCATCCACAAGACCATAATTATTAAAATATGTTCCATAAAAAATAAACTTAGGAAGTAATAAATTTAAAAATTAATTCAATAAATTCAATTAATGAATAATTATAACCTCATTGAAATCAAAATTAATGGGTTGTAATCAACTCCAAACATTCACCAAGACTAATACTCGAAATAAAATACTAAAGAAACAAAACTGATTTTTTATTAAATTATGTTTCAATTTGAGGAAATCATAAAGTAAATCATCAATGTGACTTACCAAGTAAAAAATGATGAACATAAAAATGGGATCATCCATCTATGTCATCCTATATCCATCATATGTAAAATCATTATACATTCCACAAGAATACACCATGCTCTGATGGAATCCCACACTAGGGATATGTGTCATAGGAAAAAAAATAAGATGAATATAGGGGAGATATCTGACTAGAATCAAAAAATTAATCCATAACAATATTTCCGTTGTCAAAAGAGTAATGGGAGGTTAGAGTGGGAACAAAAGTTGAGAACTCCACTCTCTTATTATCCATCACAACCACTATATCTAGAAAGGTTTCCAAATTGAACACAGAGTATAAAAATAGATGACAGGTTCGTTAATTCCTAAATCCCTCATTCATGGTGAAAATTTTCAAGCCAATCACCCTAAATTCTTTATAATGGTTACTTATTTAGGCACCTAAAACATATACTCTCATCTCTACTGATAAAACAGGTTTGTTAAATAAAATCCATTGATACAAATTAATAATAAACATTCATTATTTTATAATATTTCCATAATATAAATATTATATCTCAAAAAAATATCTCAATCCCATGAATGGAATATTTCATTTCTGTGAGGACTAGCTACATTTAAAAACTATTTTGTGATTATTATAATCCATTCTTCATAATCACACCACACATTATCAGCTTATAAACATCTCCAAGGTAATAATATACATTATAACCCATGTAAATAAAACATAATAAATAAATGATATCATATAGTCTATAAGGGAAAAAAATACAATAATTTATCGATGATATAATTTTAAGAATATGGGATAACACAATCATGTGAGAAATATTTTTTCAAATTTATCATGGAATGATTATAGTTTTCTACAAGGAATTTTAAAATCCTATATGAAATCAAATTACCAGACATATTTTATGCTATAAGAGTGTTAGATAATAAACACAATCTATGAAGCATAATAATAAGAATTTGACATAGAAATTTTTCATACATATCAAAGATATTGAAATTGTGAATAAAAATAAATGTGATTATGTTCATGCACTATATAGGGAAGAATTATATACATTATAATGTAAAAAAATCATTTAAAATAAATATAAATGTGATCTTGTACATTAAAAATTATTTGAATTGTTTTATACATGATCTTTCCTATACACAATCATGTCAACAAAGGTATTTGAAATAATTTCTATAAAAAATCTTGTGAAAAAAATATATACATGATAATGTCCATGAATAATCCTAGGAATAATTCTATACATGGTCATTTAAATAAAAAATAATGTTAAAAAATTATATTAAATCAGGCTTATATAAATTCATGTTGAAAATAAATTACATGATCATGTTAAAGAAATATTTTGTGAAAAATGCCATATGTTATCAAGTCCTGGAACAACCTTTTGAACAAATTTTTTCATGATCAAGTAATTGTACAATCATGTGAATAATGTTTTTCATGATCATGTGCATGAACAATAGTGTAAAAAAATATTCAAAATTGATCTCAGGTACAATAATGTGAAAAAATATTTATGATATCATGTTTATGAATAACCACACTAAAAAAGGCATATGGGATCATGTCCACCTATAATGACATGAAAAATTATATATGGAATTATATATATATATATATATATAACTTTATTGAAAAATTATAATTATATCATGTCCACAAACAAAATTCAGGTCTCGTGAGATATAAAAACAAAACTAATGTATTTAAGGGAGATATAGGACCCCACTAGTAAATCATGTTAAAAAATGTATTCCACCTGAAATCAATCATTCATCACATAATAAATAAATCTTGGAAATAAAAATGTGTTTCAAAACATTTTAATATGGTATAACCAAAATTATCCTTAATAATATAAACGGTATATACCCAAAATTAAATCAACTGAAAATATTAGTCTTTTGAATATTCATGGGGTTGTTCTTGAAAAATAACTTCAATGTACATAATTTCTATAGAGATAAATAAAAAAAGGTATAGAATTCATATAAGTGTTTTTATAAATTTGATTCAGATTTTTTTTAATAGATGGATTTATAGGGAAGATTGTTTTTTTTCAAAAAGGATACATTTATGAAATTGAATTGAAGGATTTTAAAAATCACTATTTTCAAATAAATTTCAATTATAAAGACTTGTGAAATATATAATGGTTCCAAAAATTTGATGTGAAATTATATTCAATGTATTTAACCTTGAATCGAATATTCAACAATTTATCCATGAAATAAAATAATGATTTCATAAAAGAGATGTGGAATATTTAAAATAAATTAATCTCGAAAAATAGATATATGAAATCGAAAAGTGGAATGGTATAATGGTTGGTAAAATAAATTTGTCTATGAAAGACAAAATATTTTTTATTGAAATGATGAAAACCTTTTAATGTGTTAAAATATTTATATTGACAACCCACAACATAAAAATAGAAAAAAAGTATCCATTTAAATATATGAAAAATTAAAAATGAAGATAATATGAGATAAAAATTAATTGGGATATTAAATATAATATAGGACACTAATGGAATGAATAAAATATATAATGATGGGAAACCATAATTAAATATGATGGGTATTTTTATAAAAATATATAAGAAATTATGAGAAATATACATCGTGGATGAATATTTGAATCAAAAATTTTATTCTACAGAGAAAGAAAGAGAAATTAATATAAAATAAAATCATTCTGTGCATAAAAACAATCTTGGAAGAAAAAGTTTCAAGAATATGAAACATTACTAACCCAAGGGAGTTAAAGTATAATTGGTATTGTTTGAATCATACCCCTTGTGAATATAAAATATGGTATATTTATTAAAACACCATGATGTTCAAGAATGTTATAAAAAAATTCATTATTCAGTAATCACACCATATCAAAGTTATCATGGTTCATAAAATGAAATATGTCTCAAGGAAATAAATTAAATACAAATAACCCCTTACATATTATTCCTGATTTCTCAGAGACAAACTAGACCCCGATAAAAAAAATAATTACCCATTTCAAAACCTTAATCATATCTATAAACTATTGTATATTGTAATTATAAATATTTTCTATATTTATATTAGTTAGTTATTTTATTTTTAATATATCAGTTGGGACTAATCTTTATCATTTTGAAATACTTTTATATTAATGGTGTTATTTCAAATAAATCTCAAAAATTTTATCATTTTAAAATTATTCAAGATATAATAAAAAAATGTTTTTAAATTATTCTTTATGTCCAATGTCATTAGGTGAAATTTATGGATGTAATTCCTCAAAATATAAATTACGAAGAACTACTTTTGGTGTGTTTAATGATACCAAGGTGATATACTAATAAACATATTTCATATTGAAAAAAATATTCTATAATAATTAATACTTATTAAATACTTTATTATTACATTATACCACTATTATAATACAGTCATTAATCATTCATGATATAAATATTATAACATTGTTCATGTATTAGGTAAAGGCAAGCCAAATGAGAACGTGTTATAATGATTTAAGGTGTATATACATTTTATATATAATATTATTATAAAAGTTAACAAATCATTGATATGTGATACAAATAACCCAATATCATTTAATTGATTCATAGAACCATCCATATATAGTGGTGAGGACAAATGAAATCATTCGTTTTTGGTGGCAATACTCAGCATATATTAATGGATAATTATTAAAATTATAAAAATTGAAAAAATAAAGTTATATGATATATTATAATTTAATAAATGTTATATTTATATAGAAATCAAATTAGTTCAAAAAACCATCCATTTTATTATCCATTATTGTAATTTATGAAGAAAAAATATATTGCTTCGTAGTGGCAGTTGTCCCTATATATGTACGATGGATGTTTTTTTTCATATCGGATAGAAATATTGAAAAATTATTTATGATTTAATATAAATAAATATTATTATAAATATAATAATGGTATCATTATATTGTAGTGTATATAATATTTTTGTAGGAGGGCTATTAAAAAGAAATGACTGAGTAAGAAACACAAGCCTTGAGAAATTGAGATTTATCTTGGAAATATCTATAGACATTAAATCCCTAGGAAATCTAATCAGAAGCATAGGAATATTAACATTTGAAATTATTATAATATAATAAATATGGTATTGTTTTAGGTTTTAATTCAATATATGAGGTTCATATTGAAGTGGATTCATTTATTCCATATTATAAGTGAAGAAAAAATATTTTTTAATACCCATAACATTTCAATAATAGAATGTTAATATTCAATGTTCAACATACCAAAAATTTTCAAATAATAATTGGGATAGATATCGGTCCTAGCCTCCCCTATGCCAGTTTTTCTAGATATAACTTGAATTGAATTAAGGCCTTTTCATTTTACATTTTTAAATTTTACCAAATTGTTCTTTTTTTACATAAAATTAAATTTTGATCCTTGCAAATTATTTAAAAAAAATAAAATTAACTAATTATAAAATTTGAAAATTATGATATCAAATTCTAGATAAATTTTATCTCATAAAATATATTTGGGAGAGAAATGAATATTTTATAAAAAACACTCATTACACATAAAAGTTTTTTAAAACAAAATTATATTTACGAATAAACTTTATGTGTAAGTTAACATTAATAAAGTTACTAATATCAATGTGATAAATTTCTTTTTTATAAAAAATATCAAATCATGAAAATCCATAATTTTTCCATAAAAATTAATTACAAAAAGAATTAAATCTTTTTCAAAATTAAAATAAAATGATTTTTGATATAAAAATAAATCATTGGGTTTTATGTTATAAATAATGGTAAAAATAAATAATTTATCCCTGTAAATATATCATAAATAAATTAGAATTGTTAGTAAATATATATTTATTTATTATTTAATGGTAAAATCATAAAATTTATAATTTTGGTGAAATTTCTTTTTTTACATGTTCACATAAAAATCCATAAATTTAATTAAAAACCTAAAAATTAACCCTAATATAATTTTGAAAGGATAAATTAAAAACATATACTGATTTTGTAAAATTAAATTTATAAAATTTACATTTTAATCTTTTGAATGGAAATACAAAATATAAATAAAAATTTCATTTATTGGAGAAATTCTATTTTAAAAAACTAGGTGTTCTTAATCAAATTACGTATAAATTTTTAATTGATTATAATATTTTATTTTGATTATGGTGTTAGTATTATTAAATTTTCTTAATAATTTTCATCTAATATGTCATGATTCATTTTAGTTAGGTGTTTTCACTAAAAAATATATTTACACACTATTTTTTTAAAAGGATGTTGTAAAGCATGGGTCCCTACACATATTGTATGATATCATGTGTTACAGAATAATACCCCACTAATGTGAAATGATATAAAACATAAGTCCAACAAATGTGTTCCTATCTTGTTCCCCATAGTGAAGACCCCTTTTAAGGAGATAAACTATAAAACTAGGAAAACAACCACCAAGAGTCATATTACGACATAATCACCTCTATCACAATGTAATTCCCCTATTAAAGGAATCAATAAGAAGTCATAGCTAGTAGCCAATTCATTGATGGGTTTCTTAGAGATTGACATCATCAAGTTGATTTAGTCTACATCAATAAAACATGCTCAACAACGTGACCATACTCATACTCTAAAACTATTAAACTTTTGTATCACCTTGTCAGGATACACTTATTTCCATTATGGTGTAACCTTTGGCCTTCCAAAAAATTTCATCTTGAATAATGGTAATATCTAAAAATACCAAATATCAACCACCACTAACATCGATAAATAATAAAAATCATTGAATCACACACGAAAGGTTAAAACATAGAAACAAATATATACATAAAAAAATGACAATATTACATGTAATGGTTTTACCATCCCAGCCGTTCCTATGTGGTTTCTCAAGGCTCGATTGTACCTAAGTGAAGTGTTGGATTACTCTAGAGGAAATGAGACATCCTTGGACCATTTTTGGAATCAACATTACCTATTTTTAGGAATGTTTAAGGTTGCCTTTTATGGGATATTTCTAGCTTTAAAATGAGTTGATCAAAAATTCCTAGTGAGGGCCATGGTGCTGGTTGTGGAATCTCTAAGGACCTCGTTCAAAAATTGGGAGTTTGGTATCACTGCAAAATTTTCATGGGTCAGGTTATGGTAAAATAGTCAAATATGTAGCATAAGGCTATGGTGATTGGTCATGGAAGATGTTGAATGTGTCACCACAACTTGGAAAAATATGTGGTTGAGGAGTGATGGCAGAAAAATATAATTTTTAAAATTCATGAATGGGGGGAATAAACTTGGGTGATCCAGATCTCCCTTTGACTAGAGGCACCATGTTTTTTTTGGTTTCTCACCAAACTATAGTAGAGTCTAATGAGATTAACTTATAAATGGTTGTTCTGTTCTCCACTGATTAAATTCCTTCATTATCCCTTTATGAGCTAGGTAATATACATACCTACATAACCGTCCACATCAATTCCGTTGTGAATATTATCTCCTCTAATCATAGGATCATGTCTTATCGACTGAGGTATGATCCCACCTCTTCTCAAATCCCATTTATTTTAACTTATTCTTTCCCAAAATAATTATAACAATATTAGGATCTATTTTTTAGTTGGTTTTTCACTATTTGATGGTTTTTTATTGTAGATATTTTTTGTGTAGTTCCCTTCAATATTGGTGTGCCTTTTTCTCTTATTTTATAAATTTTGATTTGTTTTTATATTTGATGTTTTGATCTTGGTAGGGATTATAAATACCGGGACACTAAAATTACATAATCTTTAATTTCATTCAGGAATTTTCATTCATTCCCATGGAGTATATTTTCAAGAATATTGTTCTAGAGAATTAGGTGATATTCTATACATTGTAAAATAATAAAATACAAATTGGGAACTTATAACTAATATCATTTTCTTCCATAGTATAAAACATTTAAAATAAAAAATTATTTATTTCATGAAAAATATTCTTGAAATTCATATTGGATCCATCCATACCCATACCCATCATGCGAAAAACATTTAAAAACATGGGATTAGAAAATAAATATTTTTAAATGATATCAAAGAAATGAAATTGTTAGTCCATGGAATACATGAAAACTCAAAAAAATTTATCTTAATATTCAATTTTTTTTGACTATATGAGAAAAACACAACCTTTTACTCAAATAAAATAAATAAAAACCCATATAAAGAAAATAAAACAACATTTTGATGAATTAGAGCATCATATTCACAAAACCCTTTCAAACCCTTTTTAGTTGTAATAACAATACGACATACTTCCAATATATTCATTACCCAATGAATTGGAATAATATCAGGGTGAACCCATCATTTAAGATATAATGGTATTACATTGTGTTATCTGGTCCACCCCATTATATAAGCTAGGACGTGCTCACCTGGTGCAATCTGGGACACCTCATCATATAAGTTGTAATAGGCTCACCCATTGATATCTGGTCTACCATATTTTATATATTATAATGGGATCCCCTGAATCTATCTTGGTGAACCTATATCTAATGTATTATTCTCAAGTACCATAACATGAATAGAACATTTTTGTTCTTTCAATATTGAAAAAAATATTTTAAACTCATAAAAAATAACATTTAGATGTCAAAATACCATTTTCTATTAAAACCCCATTATCGATGCCAAAGTAACATTTTCTTTTGAAAAAAAATTTTCAATACCAAAATATATAAAAATTGACAAAAGGGATTACTTTGAATAAAACATGAAATCGTTAAAATGAATATTGAAATAAAATAATGGTCATAATGGTAGAAAAATACATTATCATTGTTTACATTAAGTATATAATGTTTCTTTTTTTCAAAACATTATATATAAAACATGTAAATATATTTCTTTTTGAAAACCATTGAAATAATGTAAAGGGGTCATAGAATGTAATTTATAAATATTTTTAAAGAAATAAAATAATTTAGAAAACATGGAAATGGAATAGAAGTATTTTTAAGGAAATCTTTAGAAGATTATTCTTTTAAAACAAAATTCCCCTATCACTTGGATAACACATGTATCATGAAACAAATTAAACCATAACATTAAAGAAAACATTAAATATCATGTTAATATAATTTCATGTTATAAAACGTAAAAGGGGTATATATATACATTGTATAAAATAATATATGTTCATAACATTAAAAATGGATCAATTAAATGAAATTGAGTTTAACTCCCTTACATTGAGTCTAACTTGTAGTGTGTATCTTTATACTCATCTTCTTGAGGTATCTTCTTTTAGATTTTAGTAAAGGAAATACTGGGACAAATTTATGCCAAATGTAAGAGATTATATAATGAGATTAGGAAATTTTATTCATTATTTAGGTAAATATTTGCTGAACCAACTTGTGTTGAAGGAGTGAATAGAGGGTGAGAGGGTTGGCATTTTATAAGTGAGGTGAGTGGCACACTTGTAATTGTTTTGGAATTTGTGAATTCTAACCAATTTTTTCCATGTCAATAGACCCCAATAATAATCCGTTATGGATTATATAATGGATAATTTATATATATGGTTATCCAATATGTTTCGTACATGTTATGGGTTATTATTGAAACTTGTATTACATGTTTAAGCACTAAGTAAACACGTTTTTACCTTAATGATGATAATTAATTTTAACTATTCTCACTAATAATTAGAGAAAAACTTAATCTAGAATTATTAAAAATTATTAATTGTGATGATTCAAAATATTGAATCTATTTTACCAAATTCTATTCAATTAAGAGGAAATTTCAATTTATTATTCATCTCAAATATGTAATCGGATAATGAGATTTTAAAATGCATTTTTTAGAAAAATATGGTTCGTGATTAAATCAACGAATAATAATAAGAAATATATAAAGCTAAATTAATATTTAATGATATAAAATATAGACTTCTAATTTAAAAAATTCAAATTTAGGTATTTTTTAATTAATTAAATAGGTGAAACATTATGAATTTAAAAAATAAAATATAAAAAATCTTTTTTACCCACAAACAAACTTCTACTAAAAGAAAATATAAAGTTTATTAAAATGTAATAAAGTAGTTTAAATATAAAAAAATATTATTTTTTTTACTTTTAGTTATTTTTCAGAACAAAATAATAATTTTAAATTCATTAATTTTTTAAAAATAAATTATTTTTACAAAACAACTGTATTTTTTAACTAATTACTAAAAAATCAATATTTTCTGGATAATCCCAAAAATTAAAACCAAAATTAATTTTTATATTATGATTTTTGAATTCATATTCATTTTATCAAACTAAAATTATAATATTTATATATTTTTTCATTCAAATAAAAAATTGTATGAAAAGTGTTAAATTAAAAAAATTTCTTTTTTCATTAAAAATTACGTACTATTTTTATAACATATATATATATATATATATATATAATTCAAATTATTAAGTATTAAAATGGTTTATTATATCATTAATATTTTTTTTACATCCTTCCCCAATTTTTTTATTTGTTCCATCGTAATTTTATTCAATTATTAAACAATTGTAGATATCTTTCCCTCGTCGCATTTTTATATTCCCATATTGCCTCTTCAACCATATGGGTTTTCCATAAAACGTTAACATGATCAATAAAATTAACCTAAAACAAATACTATCTAAAGATTCAGAAATGTACGTTATTTATACTAAAAATAATCTTCCAACTAAACTACTTATGGGATACAAACATGAGATGAATTAGTAATATATTTCATTAACATTTGAAAATGAAATACACTGTGAACCTGATATAAAATTAGTGGCAAAGACACTCGGTAGGAAAATAATTCAAATATCCCTAGAATTTTATAAATACCTATGAAATTTGGGATTATAATCCCTTTTTAATAAAAAATATAACACATTTTCCTAGAGAAACATTGATAAATACATGATCTCTTACCTCTAAAGAAAGATCTTTCCTTTGTTTATCATCATAACTTTTCTACATGCATTAAGATATCCTAATATATTTCTGAATCAATGACACCTTCTCATCCATTTCTCCTTCAAATATATTCCCATAAACATACATTCTCTATGTTCATCCCAAAAATCTATGTCCAACACCTCTTTCTATATAATTCCTCAAACGGTTCAATTTTTTTACAAGAATGGAAAGTATTATTATAGGAAAACTCAACCAAATAATGAAATTAATCCCAAATTACCTAGAAATCCATAGAATAAAAAATAAGAATATGTTCCTTTGTGTGAATCACCCACTCAGATTTTCCATCAGATTAAGGATGAAAATCTATAATGAAATTTAATTTTGTACCTAATGATATTTGAGGTCCATTCTAAAAATTAATTGTAAACCTGGGGTAATGGTCTAATAAAATTAAGATATTCACTCCATATAACCAGATTATATACCTTATATAAGGTCAATAGAGCTGATACAATGACATTGTACCTCAAATTTGAATGAAATGTTAATATATATTTAATAATTCAATAATAACATAGAACACATTTTTACCTCCTGATATACTTGGAAATATCACCACGAAATTAATGGATATATTTTCCCATTTCCACTCTAGAAATGGAAAATCTTTAAGCATAACCTTTTCTAGTTTAAATTATGATTTAACCCATAAAAAAGTCAATTTATTTTTTGTAAACTCAATAATTTCTCTTTTTATTTAGTCCCACCAGTAACACTCTCGAATGTATCATCACATCATAGTGCTTCCAAAATGAATAGAAAACAACGAACTACGTTCTTCACTCCACAACCCTTTCCTCATTATGGAATAAAAAGGTATACATAACCTATACCAATTATTAATATACCTTATTTTTCAGAATAAAAATCATGAAACCTTACATTATTAATGATATCAACTTTTCATAAAAATATTGACCCACCATTTTATCTTACTTAATTATTTCGGAAAATTCTGAATAGAGTATTTCTCTACATCTACAACTTATAGGATTAATTTTATCAAATAATTAACTAAATGGTGACATTAAAAATGCTACATGGTTAATGTAGCTTTATTATTTTATTAAAATAATTTCCCCCTCTATTTTCTTTTCCAAGAAGATATTGAATTGTGTATTCATAATCCTTAATACACTTCAGTTATTTTTTTATGTCATTTTAATTTCTTCATGAGTGAATATATAATTTTGAACTTTTTCATCATCAAATATTTCACATCTTAATCCAATGAAATAATTATATAAAATTTTTAAATCAACAACTACTATAGAAAATTCCAAATCATGTATATGGTAAATTAACTGATGAGGTTTCAAATGAATTGATGTATAATCAATTACTCGGTCAATATTTATTAGAAAAAAATCATCTTCTTTCAATGAAGAGTAACACTATATAAAAAATTCAGCATTTATCATAGATAGGTTCAAAACTGTAGTATTCACCAATATTGATTTTAGATCCTAAAAACAATAATCGCTTTATTTTTTCTTGATGACATTAATTAATTTTTATTTTACATAGTTAGTGATATATAAAAATGAGAAATTTTAAAAAAAACCCTAGAATTTATAAGATAATATACAAAAATGAGACACATCTATGATATTTTTTGATCTAGCTCATTCTTCAATAAATTATGTTCTAAAAAGGTCAAACATTATGGCATAGTTAAAAAAATATATACTTGGGAAGAAATTTTTAGCCACCAAAATTAAAACATTATAATTTTTCCTTAAAATATATTTTCATTTAATGTTTCTAAAACAACCTTAGGTGTCTTTCATATTGTTCTTGACTATTATAATATAAAAAAATTAATCAATAAACATAACCAATTTTTTTTAATAACTCATGAAAAAACAATATTCTCAAGGTGTAAAATATTTCATGTTCATTAAATAACCCAAACAACATATTTACAAACTCATAGTTTTCATATTTAGTACAAAACATGGTATTCAGAATGTTTTCTTCCTTCACATTCAATTTATCGTACCCCAACCTTAGTCCAACCGTTGTAAAATAATAAGCTACCTGAATCTAATGAAATTTTTTTTGATATGTGGAAAGGGATTCATATACTTATCATTGATATTATTCAAGGAATTATAATCAATTAAAAGTCCCATTCAGCCATATTTATTTTTAGATTACAAAACTAGAGAAGCCTATAGTGATGTTCTAGTTGCATAAATCCTTTATCTAATAACTACAATCATTTTTTTCAATTATAAATTTTCTACTTGATAAATTTGATATGGGAATTTAGAATTAATTTTACCATCATATACTAAGTCAACAAAATAAATTATAAGAAAATCATCAATTAATACATCCATGTATTTATTTACTACTGGAACGCCACTAATTTAAATAGTTTCTTTATATTCAATAGTTTGAGCTAGGTAATATTCACTTCCACCACTAATCAATTTATCATCTTCATTGAATGTTCTCAAATGCGTGAAATAATTAAACACAAATTTATTTGAACTGTAATCTATGTTAGCATGATAAATGGAAATCCAATTCATCTTTTAAATGATATCATACTCTAGTATGGCCAGTTTAATAAGATTTTCAGGAAAGATCACCCCATCAATAAAAAAGAAACATTCCAATAAATATTATATTATTTTATATTTCCACTGGACTTTTTTCCCAAAAGTTTTATCTTAATTTCAGTTTAAGATATTTATAAATTACCTATAAATATATTATAAATAAATGAATGCGAAGATCCATAGTAAAATAGGGAATTGGTGTTCTTCAAATATAAAAGTACCATACCTCTCACCACATCATTTGATGGACCAAAATCAAATATTATAGTATAAAATTACACCATTATATTTGTGATCTTGATAATTTACATCCTATATAGATAACATTAAACACACATTAGCATAATGAACTGACTCATTGCAACTAAAACACCTTATTGTTGGATTTCTGTTATTTAGCCCATTCAATGTTTTCTTATGACTATTTTTAAAATAATCATGAGCCTTGTGACCAGAAATTCCATACTGAGAACACTACCTACATCCTAAAAATAATTACGTGAAATTCCATTTTTCCCCTTTAGAATATTTTGTGAATTTACTTCAAGAAGTTAGAGCTGGAGGTCTCTTCACGACATTTTACCTTGACCTTTTCATAATTTTCTCATCTTGAAGAACATACATAGAAGATAAATCCATCTCAACGTTCATTGCACAACAAACCATTGTATCATAAATTTTAAATTTCCATGAGGAAAAATCTATATCAAATATTGTTTTATCCTTATGTAGAATATATTAATTTTATGATCATTATCCCAAATAAAAACCATCACATACCTATGAAATCTTGTGATGTTTTCTTCATATGATGCTTTGAAATATTCATCTTTCTTCCTAAAATCATGCAATCTATTTTCTATCCAATTTCAATAACAAAAGGAAAATAATTATCAAGGAAATTATCCTTGAATGCTTCTCTTTCCATGGAATCGATATCATATTTCTCTCTAGTATTCATAAAAAATGACCCCCATCGATTATATTCACCGTTAAAATGATAAATGGAAAGTGTAAAGTTTTTTAGTTCACTATATCCCATGAAAGAAAATATCATTTCGATGGAATTGATACATCCTTCGGCTACCATACGGTCAGACGATCCATTGAATGTTGGGGGATGTTTCATGATGAAAATAATCTAAAAACTCATCTTCCTTCAAGGATGATTGGGTTCCAATATATAATAGATACCACCGCTATTTATAGATTTTTTAACTAAGATATCACTACATAAAACAATTCTGTTCAATATATAATCATCTTGGGATGCTGATTTGGAAGGTTATTTTACTATTGATTCATTTCTACTACAACTTCCATATTTTCTATGTGTAAAATCATTCTGAACCATAATAGTTTAATCAATGAAATATGGTTTTCCTAAAATTATATGTCATTTTATCTTAAAAATAAGTTAAATTTGTTTATTGGAAGTTGTTAAAATTATCTTATGCTCTAATGTTATCTAAGTCAACCATTGATACCAGCTATAAGGACCCATCCTTAACCATTACATAAACATGAGTTTTTGTTAATAATTTATTTATTTCACATTAAAGATATTTTGAGGTTTATTTTTTTATAGAAATTGGTAATAAATCATACATTACGAAACCATATAATACGATTTCAGTGATTCTAACTAGTATCCATTTTTTCTATAATGTACATATTTTAAAAAAATTGTTGATTTCATCAAAAATCATCTTGACTTTCCACTTGATATAATATTTTCCCATACCCATCATATGAATAACATTTTAAAATGTAAAACGTGAAGAAAAAAACTCAGTAATCAGTATATTTGAAAAGAAAACATTAGTCTAATGGGAACATGATGACTCTTAAAACGTTTAACTTTATCTTAATCGCCTTTGATCATATGAAATAAAAAAATAAAATGAAAAAAATCCACAACATTTTTCTCAAATAAAATCATTAAAATACATAGTAATCAATAAAAACCACTTTTGGTGGCATAAATCATATTATTCCTAAAACCCATTAAAACCCATTTTAATAGGAATAATTTTATGGAAAACTTCCAATATAAACCTTATCATATGTACTAGAATGCTATCAGGGAACACCGTTCATTTATTATAATGTGGTATCACACAATATTATCTACGCCACCCCATAATGGAAGTTCTAATAGGCTCACCTAGGGATATCTAGTCCACCCCACCATTTAACCTGTAATGGTCTCACCTAGCATTATTTGGGACACCCCATCCTATAAGTTGTAACAGGATCACATGACACTATATAGGCTCACCCATTCTCATGTATAATTCTCAAGTACCATAACATGAATAAAACTTTTTTATGCATTCAAATTTGAAAAACTCTTTAAAACTCATAAAATAATTACATTTTTATATCAAACAACAATTTTCTTTTGAAATCGTAATTTTGATACCAAAATAATATTTTCTTTGCAAAACCCATTTTCAAAACTAGAATACCAAAAAATGGGGGATAGGGTATTATTTGAATAAAATAATAAAACATGAAAATTAAGATGGAATAAAAATAATGGTATTGGTGGTTGGAAAATTCATTGTATCCATGTATGTTAGTAATAGAAAAATATGTTTTCCATCATTTAAAATATTATGTATAAAAAATGAAAAACATTCCTCTTTGAAAAATATTAAATTAAATAGAACAGATAAAAATGTATTCTTATAAATATTTTACATCCATATTAATGAAATAAAAAAAAATAAAAAACATGGACATGTTAGAGAATTAGTTGTAAGGAAACCTTATAATGATTATTCTTTTTAACAGAAAAGTCCCTTATCACTTAGAGAACATTGGAACTACATAATCCATTGAGAAATAACACTAATAAAAACATTAAATATTCTGGGAATATTGAAATTAAAGATATAAAATATAAAAGGGGGATTTATATTGACCTTATAAAAGAGTATAGTTCTATAACATAAATAAATCCCTCAATGAAAATATATTGATATGATGTCCCTTACCATGAGAATGAATTTTCAAACATGTCTTTAATTTCCTCTTCTTTGATTATCTCCTATTTATTTGATCCAAAGGATTGCATTTTTCAGATTTCTACATAAATTAATGTATATTTAAAGGAGGAATGTGGAGATGTTATTTAGAGAGGAAATGTAAAAACCAATTTTTTTGGAAGGTGTTAATAGGTTGGGAGAGTGTTATCCTTTTTTATGTAAGGTGGGTGGCTCATTTATAATTTTTTGAAAGAGATAATTCAAGCCATATTTTTTTCCTTTTCACCAAGCCCCAATAATGTCCCATTCTAAATAACATAACATATAATCTAGATATATGTTCATAAAATGAGTTTTAGACATGATTTTGGTCATTTTTACAATTTATATTGTATTTTTAATAAATATGTAAACTTATATTTTCCTTAATTGTTGTAATTTGTTTAAACTAGTTTAATTAATAATTAGGATAAAAATTTGTGTTCAAATTATTAGACATTATTAATTATAAGGAATGAAAATAAATAATCTAATTATATAAATTCAACACATATAATTAGAAAATTAAATTTAATATTAATCCTGTAGATGTGGCGAGACAACAGGTTTTTAATACGAGTTTTTTAGATAAATATTATTGTATATGAACTTTATGACTAATAATTATCATTTTATGAAACTGAATTAATATTTAATAATATATAATCTATAAATTTTATCTAAAAAAATACCAAAGATGGATAATTTTAATTAATTAAAATGGTAAAACATTATGTATTTTAAAACATTTTTTTTGAAAAAAATATTTTTATTGCCAAAAAAAACTATCAATAAAAACAATTATAATGTTAATTAAAAATAATTAATTAGATTACATAATAATAATTAATACATAGGAAACTTAAAAATATATTTAAAACATAATTAGACTTTGAAATTACATAATTTAATAAAAATAAATTATCTTTACAAAAAATCAGAATTAATTGGTATTCATAGAGAAAATCAATATTTTTTGAAGAATCCAAAAATTTAACCAAAACTATGTTTTAAATAATGATTTAAAAAATATTATTAATTATATTAAATTTAAATTCAAATATTTTAAAATTATTTTATAAAATAAAAACTAATAAGAATACATTTTATTAAAAACAACTTCCTTTTTAATTAAAAATTACGTAATATTTTTATAACTAAAAAAACTATCTCATCTATATTAATAAATATGAAAATAATATATTCTATGATAACATCAGTTGTTATAGGGGCTCCTTTTTCTGTCCCTCGTTAATTGTACATGGGGTAATATCATGATTTTATCTTTCATTGTGTAGATAGTACAAACTGAATTAATAAGGATAAATAATTTTTTAATTGAATATAAAAGGGATGGGCTAAATCACATGAGTTTTAATTATACATGATATGTTTTCATATATGGTTATTTATGAATTTTTTTCTCAAATTTTACTTCCATTGAGATTTGTTTGTTGATGTGTTTGTTGAATTTTTTTATCCTCATTATGACTGATTGAATAAAATGAACGATGCATAAAAAAGAGAAAGAATTTATATCCATCTGATAAATTTGTTCTCCATTGAGTCATGAATTTGTATGATAATTTCATTGAAAATGATGATGTATTTGTGATGAATTACTTTTTTAAAACTAATACGAGTTGTTTGGTTGGTGGAATGTGGGTTGGTTGTGAAACGAGGTTCATTGTTATGGGGTGGGTGGCATGTTATGTTTTGTGTTATGTTGTTGATCATATGTAGTGGTACGAACTTAAAATGTCTACATGGGAATGAACATGGGTGTAAATTAATATTGAAGGAAAATTATGTAATGTTTATAATAGGAAATAAAGGGTATGGTTTGAAATATGAAATCAATATTCTTGATACGTGAATATTGTTGGTAATTAGAAAATCTTGAAATGGGTTATTTTGGAATGGAAAATGTAATGTGTCTTGTGTTTGTGGCTTTCAAATTTGGTGTGGTGAATTTAATGGTTGAATATATAATAACATAAGATATAATACATTATAGTTTTCTTATGATATATGTTTTTTAGCTTGTTGTGAACCCTTATAATTTTCTTTTTTTAACTATCTGTTTTTTATGTTATTTCAATATATACTGCACTGGAGTAGTGTATTTACCCTAATGTCCAATGTTTTTGGGTTCTAAGTGTTTTATCCAAATATCATGGATTATGAGGATGGATGGATAACTACCCCATATTACATACATCCTCATCCATGTTATATTCCTACTCATTGGAAATAATGAAATGAGAATGTGTGAACATGTAGTGGTAATTGATGACAGCATGATGAGTTTTATAGCGGTGGTCACACATGGAATAAGATGAGAACAATGTTTATGTGCTTCATGTTCATGACAGCATAAAATTTTCGATATATGGAAGTGGTTATATGAGTGTGTGGATATGAGGAGATTTTTTTGGGGTGCATGGTATGATGTAGTTTCCTAGGTGTCTTTGCGAAGGGTTTGATGTTATTTTCTTTGTGTCTTCAGGTGATTTGTGATGCAGTTTACAAGGAGTATTTAGGCATGGTTAATATGGAATGTATGGAAGCACCATAATATATGATGATTGGGAATAATAGTGTATAATGATTTGTAAATTGGTGTGTGTTATCCCTTATCTACATAATTCTTATTATGATACAACAATTGGATGTGTCATATAGTGAGTATTATTTGGCTATGATAGGATTGGATTGTTGACCTATTTAGCTGCATCTAGGTTCAATTGTTTTCTCAAAGGTGAATTAGTATAATCTATAAATATTTTTTAGAGAAAAATGGGGTTGTATTTTATTAAGTATACATATTATAATCACTAGACATATATATAATATTTTTTCATGTTTCCATGAAAACATTGGGGAACAAGATTGAAATTACAGGCAATGAATTTGGAGTTGTTTTCGAGACAAGTCCTTATGATTTATATTAGAGATTTATTTTGAGACACTATTTTATTTTATTACATTATACATGTATTATGGGTGTTTTTTGGTTATCCTTTTCTATTATCATTTGTTTTTTCATTATCATATTTATTTTATATCTTATCCTATATTAAGAATAGAGGGTTATGTCTTCTATATGTGATATTTTTATACCCTCTATACAAATCTCTGGACCCGGTCCTCCTGAAAGTTGGAATCGAGGTTTATCTTATCTCTTACTTCATTTACTGCCTTGTATGGTACCTTTTTAGAGGATAGGGTCATGAAAGAGTGGTATCAGGGATTTAATATGAGAGATAGAATAAATTGTAAATCTTTTCATGTTGAGGAATTAAATGGATCACAGTAAAGTAGTATCATTATATCATTGTTCGTGATATAGGCCTAGATAGTTAAGTGGATAGGGTTTTAGGGGACTTCATAAATCAATGAAAGGACCCTATGTCTGATGAACCAATAATTGAGTTAATTCCACATCAAGGGTCATTATAATTTTTTTTACTCATATTTGAATCTGGTGGTCTTTGTGAAATTAAAATGAATTAATCTAAAGGAATTTATTAAATATCTATGATATTGGGCTTGGGGTTTCGTAATGATTTTTGAAAAATAGATTAAATCCATCATCCATGTGCATCTCAGGTAGAAGTGTTTCAATGGGGTGGTCTAGGTGTGGCCAAAGGATCGACCCAAAAGAGAAGGATAAGGCATGGAAGGGAGTGTTTTTTTCTTTTTAGTGTTTGGTCTCCACAATATAGGAGGAGGGTTTTTATGATATTCATACAATACACTGGTCAGTTTAATTTTAGATTACATTAATTATAGTTTTGGATTGGGGTGATTTTTTGGGTTTCATAAGCAGTCAGTTGGAAAATTGGAGTTTCTCATCAGTGGTGGTTGTCTTATCATGGTGATAAGTTGATAGTGGATGTTTTATTTTCATGTTTCTATAATGTGTTTAGATCAATGTTTATACCACCAACTATTGAGGAAATAAATATGCAGGACCTGGGTTTTATTTATTGGGGGAGTACATTTATTATGAGATCTTGGGATCATGTTTTACGAAACGTTTTCATTTATCCTCCGATAATTTTCATGATGAAGATTCTTGTGGGAAGAATCATGGGGAGTCACTCCATCCATCTATATAGTATAAAATTACTCTATTTATGTTTCATGTTTTTTAGAGGATAAAAAAGTAGAGGGGATCATGTGTATAGATCACAAGGAGAGATAATTTGATAGAAGAGTTAGCTGGTTTCCTCAAGGAGAATATAATTTAGTAGTCAGTTGAAGATTAAATGTCCATTGAGAATTTAAAAGTCAAGGATTCTATCCCAGATGCTTCATTGTCGAACTTTTGGGGATAGTATATCCTATTAATATCCAAGGGGATTTGGACTAGTGTTATCTATATTTAATGATAATGGAAATATCTAACTTCACTATCCTGTATTTCTGGGATACCAACATGGTGGTGTTGCTGAGGTTTAGAATCTACCTCTGTAGTAGTCACATGTGAGGTCATATCAGCAGCATGGAAAGTAGCATTATACTCCATCAATAAAGTATGGGGTAGTTTGGGGATATCTTTAAGATGATCCCCATTTTCAAGGACCCTAAATTGATCAGGTTCTTGTAGGTGGTGGTTATCATTAAGACAAATTATGTGTGTGCATAAAGTTTCAAGATATAGATTTTTTTATACCAAAGGGGAAAAATATCATCATAAGTACGATTATATTATCATCTACCTTTGTTTTTGAATTTTTTGATTTAGAAACCTTACACCCATTCATTAGACCCATAATAGTTCATGCATTGGGAAGAGAAATACAGAGACATCCAATGACCCTATTGAAGACTACACCAGTTAGAGGCCAGACCATCATTTTTGTTGTGTGTCATGGGTGTATGATAATGAATGGGAAGTATATGTTGTGTGTATATACCTTAATATTATAGATTTATCTATAGAATATCACCCTATATATTAATTAGTTGAATTTTGTATGTTTATTTATTTATTTCCTTAATATTACATAAAATTTCTCGTATTTGGATAATCATAGTGTACTTTTCATCATTGAATTGTAATTTCATACGAGCTGTAGTCATGCAGATTCGATTCTTTCCCTGATTGGTAACTTGTTATTAAATTAAAATAGTTCATTGATGGTAGAAAATTATATAATTTTCATGGAAATTATGGGTAGCTTTCCTAAAGAAATTTTGAAACTACCACCTCAACATGACATTGATTTTGGGATAGATCTATAGTAATGAACCACTCCAATTTTAGTATATCATTATCATATAGGAACCTATGATTGGGGGGAGAATGATGATAAGATGCATAAGGGTTTATTCTATCCAATTTTATCACTGTTGGGTGAATTAGGTTATGATCAAGAATCGTCACCCTCTTATGAAGACTGGATGTTTTTTTAATAGTTAAAAGGTTCTAGATTGTTTTTATATATTGATCTGTATTTAGATATCATCATCTGAGTTTGATCGAAGAAGACATCCTGAAGAAATATTTTTTGTTTAGGAATAAGCACATTGAGCTCCAAATAATTCTATTAAGTGTCAAAGATAGAGTAGTTGTGTTCGTGTGGCTAAGAGACTCTATGTTATGTGATTTCCATGAAATGTTTAAATTCATGTTGATCAATGATATAATGATATAATTAAAATTTTATGTAGGAGATTAATGATCATCTCATAATCAACTTATAAGAAAATAAACCCCACCATTTCTATGTAAAGTCATCCAACTATATTTTCTTGAAATATGAAGTGAATTTACATTGGAATGTAGTGTCCAAAAATGGTGTATCAAAGGACCCATTAATGATCGAGACAGTTGTATCTTGGGAATAACCCTATAATGTGGTTGTGTAAATACCATATATATGGCCTTAAAAATTCGGGTTTTTATTAGTGCTAAATAAAATGTGATGATAAAAGGGCTACCATTATTTAAACAAGCTAAAACCACAGATAAAGGTATCTTTTATCAGTGATAAAAAAGTGATGTTAATGGTTTATCCATTACCATATCTTTTGTAGAATAGATAGTGGTGGGTCATTATCAGTGATATTCTTAGTGCTGATAAAAACAATAAAATAATATTATTAATATTTATATAATTATCATATTTATACTCAAAAATAATTTTTATTAATATAGATTAATTAAAAATGAATTCATATAATTAACATAAATATGATATATTTATATATATATATATTAATAATTCAAGTATATATATAATGTCTTCAAAAAACTATTTCATATAACTTTAAATAAATATATTTATAAATTTTTGTATAAATTTATAAATATAATTATATACTCAGAACAGCATGAACCATGTATTAAATCCATTGCCCCAATAAATTAATTATCAAAAAGAGAGTGCAGTAGTAGAGAAGAAAGAGTGGATTGCAATCATAAAAGTGGAACAAAGCACCACCAGAAAGAAAATATACAAAAAAAATATTTTTTTATTCTTTACACACCTTTCTTGGAAGACTCCTTGACCTCTTAGATGTATGCATCCCTTCAGCTGCTTCAGAGCATATCAAATTTCATCATGAACACATATGCCTGATGATATTTCTTTTGCATCATGAAGCTCAATGTCTTGACATGAAGTACGTCCTTCCACATGATAATATATAAAACATTTTAAAATTATTCACATAATAAATACTTGTTATAAAATCTATTTAGAATGTCAATAAAACTATGGAAATTGTTTTTTATGTCTACTAAAATAGTGTCACCCAATTCATTTTTTGGTATCACTTATTCAAGGCTATCTTTTAATAGTACCTTTTTTGCATCTAATGGAAAGTTGGATTATCCATAAACCTAAATATAAGGTGAAATTATTATTTTTTGAACACTAATATTGGTCACTTCTTCTTGAGAATGACTACGGGAAGGTTGTAAGCTTCTTTTCCTACGAGTGACTACCTAAAAACCAAAATTATCCACAGAGATGTTTTTCACTTTGGGAAGAGGTACTTGATTACCTACCTAATCAAGAAGAGTTTGATCCATCCTGATAATTCCTTTCCCCTTTGCAAAAGTCAATCCCTATTTTATTTCCCTATCATCTTCATCATGTAAGAAAATCTCACAATCTGAGTGGATTCCCAATAAGTCTACATTTTCTTCAATAACATCAAGGCCGTTTTCATTCTCCTTAGTAGCTATTTCTATAACCTCCCCTGCATCCCCTTAATTAGATATATTATCCTATTATTTTTTATTTCAATAAGGAATCCACTCATCTTTCCCATCAATAGGATAGGCGACTAGGAATTTAGATCTACCTAACATAGCAGCAAAAAGGAGGTGGGATGCATCAACAAAGAAGTAAAAGGAATTTCCACACCTTCATCCCTAAAGATGATTATAAATTTTTTTTTTCAATACCGAGCTCAGTTATTCGTGTATTAGTCATTCCTCACATGGCCTTCTATAGAGTAGTATTTGAAAACAAAATTTATCATACAATTGTGATTATCATGACCCACACATTTGTCATCCTAAAAAAGTGTGGTACCTTTTCATAAAAAAATTTCAATTCCAACTCATCATAGTGGACATTCAACCAAACATTGTTGACCAAGGTGGATGTTAGATCTACCAAATTTAGAAAGTAGGTTTATTTACCAAAACCTTCCATTTTATTTTCATGGTCTATCATTATGGGGACTCTTATAGCAAGAACTACATCATAAAGGATTCTGGGATGACACAGAAACCAATTGAGAACATAGAAACACATCCATAACTGTATAGAAGTGCTCCGTACATGTATTGGTAGAAGTATGGATCCCATTTGTGAATATACAATAAACCCAAATTGAACGATATATAGTCGAATCCCCATCTCTAGGCACATCAACTTGGTTAATCACTCTATTGATTCCCCTATTATTCTCCATGAAGTCCTAAATCTTTAAAAAATGGATGACCAGATATCTCACCTATCGACTCATTGTGCGTGTTTGTGTGTCTTGTGTATGTGTGTATATATATGTGTTGTATGTGTACAAATATATATATATGTGTGTGTATATATATGCATCTCAACGTGAGATGTAAATATATATATAACATTTGTACACGTGAATACGTGTGGCATGTACTTTGTCAATTATAAAATTTTAAATATATATATAATGTTATAGAAAAAGTATTTATAAAATTATTAATAAATAAAAAATATCTATATAATTATAAAATAATAATAAATATATTTAAATAATAAATATATTTATTATATTTTTAATTATATATAATTATATATCAAAAAAATATATAATTATATAAATATTTAAATATATATAATTTTATAAATATTTCTATCAATATATACAAAAAATTATAAATATATGTATTCATAATTATAATTATAAATATATATATTTTGAAATATTTATAAAATTATAGTAATTATATTTAAATATTAAATATATTTAATTTTCAAATAAATATAAATATATAAATACAATTATAATTATTTACAAATAACTATATATATATTTATTTAAAATTATAATTATTAATAAATTAATAAATAATTTCAAAATTACAAAATTATAGTAAATAATTTTAAATAAAAAATATAATTATTAGATTTTTAATTAAATATACTTATATTTTTATAAATATATATATCATATTATAAATATATATATAACTATAAAAATATATATAATTATGTAAATACATATAATTATAAATATATAGTTATATAAATATATTTATCATTATATAGAAATATTTATAAAATTATTTATTTATAATTATAATTATACATAAATATACATTATTTTAAGTAATTATAAAATTATACTAAATATATTTAAATAAAAAAATTCCTAAAAAGGTTGGAATAATGTACATTTATTAAAATTTAAAAAACCCAAGAAATTAGAAGATGAGGTAACACAAAAAAAATCCTTCATCAATGAAGAGTCAAAGTCTATGTTTTTCTCTAATCAAAGTACCAATTCTGCATTCCCCATCACATATTGAATTCTAATCAATTCGTTCATTCCATCATCCAGGGCCTTGACTCATGGGATGACAAACTCTCCTCTATGTTTTAGCTTGTTGTAAGAGACCTTCAATGATAGCACTCTCTAAGTTATCATTCCCATATTCTAATTGCAACTTAATCCTCTTGGGTGGATCATTAATCAATTTCCCTTCAGTGCTTGTCCATGTTGAATTATAAGCCGCATCAACCTATAAACCACCTTTGTGCATATCATTATGTCCTTCCAATGACTCAAAGGGCCATGATTTAAATAATTAATATATTTATTATATTTTTAATTATATATATTTACATATTAATAAATATATAAATATATATTCTTTTATATACATATATATTTATATATATAATTATACCAATATATTTATTAATATATTGAAATACTTTATATGTATATTTGTTTTAATTATAATTATAAATAAATATATATATATAATTATAAAATTCTAGTAAATATATTTAACATATTTATAATTATATGTATTTTTATATTAATATATATATTATATAAATTTATATAGTTATATATTAATATATAAATATATTTATAATTATAAATAGGTAAATTTTAAATATATTTATTTATAAATATATTTATTTATAAATATATTTATAAATAGTTAAATATATATTTAAATAATTATAAAATTAATAAAGATATATTTCAATAATAAATATATTTATTATATTAATATTTATATATATATTTTTGGAAATAAATTTATTTAAATAAAAATATATAATTATATATAATTATATATAATTATATATAATTATATAAATATATTTATAATTGTATACCAATATTTTTTAACATATTTGATTGTAATTATAAATATTTAAATATTATTTAAATAATTATAAAATTATATAATATATTTATATTTATAAATATAATTATATATGTACATATTTTTTATTCTTTAAATATTTATTTATAATTATTTATATTTAATTTTTTTCTTTATATTAATTTTATTATAATAATTTGGTCATTATTTGTGCTGATAATGTGGTATATTTATCGGTGCAAAAATATTGATAACAATTGGTTTTATTAGGGCATAATATTTTAGTGCTAATAAGAACCACATTTATTAGTGCATTTTGGAAAGCACTGATAAAATTCTTACCTAATGTTTTAAAGATAACCATAACAGATTTATCCTCCCTCACGCCTTCAAGCTTTCCCATAACTGAACGCTCACAGCTTCTCTTCATCAAGATTCTCACTAAATAAATCCCATAATGATCTATGGTATGTGAATATTTATTCTCCTATTTAATTTCAAAACAAACTACACACTTAATCTAATAACAATCTCGTCATATCTCGTTACATGAAAAATAACAAATTTATCCTCAATTGGCTGATCCCTCACTTTTTTCACCTACAACGCCTCATTTGATCTTTTCCTACTACACTTACACATCTAATATATAATTTGTATAATTTGTGACTGGTTTGGTTCTCCTCCATTAAATGATATACTTTGGCATTTTAGTCTCCTCCCTTATTTATAGGATGCAATCCATCTATATCTCCACTTGAGTCTCGAAATATTTAGTCTTTTTAATTTTAACTCCAACCTCACATTGATATATTAGGAAATCCACACACCAAACTCCTATATATCTCACCCAAGATAAATCTTCAAATATATTACAAGAATATAGAGATTAAAATTTTAATATTCTTACAGATATACCATGATTTTGGTGTAGGATTGAGTTTTTTTTGTGGATTTTATCATTTTCATCGCATTTCGGAATAAAAAATACTTCCCCACACATCATAGAAAAAACCCTCGATCCGCTGCAATATTCATCCATACAATTTTTTAACTCACTATAGGAATTATTTTATTATTTTTTTCATACTCATTAGACAACATTCATATCATTTTCACTTTACATGGGATCCACGATCACTCCTCGTACATCAAAGCTCTCAGTGTTTCATTCTTTATAAATACCATCCATGCATCTAACAACAACATAACACTATTTTCATATCCATTTCAATAACTCTTTCACTTCGTCATCAACTTAATCTATTGATAATATTACTGAATAATAAATCCAACACAATGATTATTACTATGCTCATCCCATATTCCATTTTTGAACTCTAACCTACTACACTAACACTACACAATATTCTTGGAATTATTCTTCAGTAAATTTATTTTGGTTTCCAATTACATAAATTTATTATTTTTTATTGACCTAAATATGAGAATTTGTGTGGGACTTTGACTCTATTATGAAGAAATCAGAATATTTTTCATATAGGTTTGAAATTTTGAGACATATGGATAAGTATATTTATATGAAATCATCATCAATTTTTAGTCAATTTTTTTAGTTTTTATTTTTGATGATTATAGATGGAATTATTTTCTTAAAAGATTTCCTTCAAAAGATGAAATCGTTAATCATTTTTATAAACTAAATCATCATATAGCTCATTCAGTTATATTTATTATATAATGATTAATATAATATTGTTTCATAATCAAGGAGAAGAAAATAAATTTAATAAACTATTTGAAAAAAGGATTGATGGAATGTGAATTGAAAAAAATACCCATTTTTTTACTCACAAAACATTATGTTTAATATAAGAAAAAAGCAAGAACAAACAGATGGAATATCTAGATATTTGTTCATAACACAATAAAGATCATGAGAAAAACATTCATCATGGGAAATTTTAACTAATCATTATTACCAGTAAGGCATTCTATACTGTGAACTTATACAATGTGACCACCATTTAAAATACACATGAAAATATATATTGTGTTCTTATATATCATCATAAAAACAAAGAAGCATTTAAATAAACCAAAAATGATATAGGAGATAAATTAATAAGTCATCCCTAATATATATTTTAAAATTTTACTTAAAATCAGTTAATGTTATATTTATTTCAGCCTATCTCTATAAGAATATGAGGGGAAATATGTGTATACCAACTGAAAAGATTATATAGAAGCACATTAGATTTATTGTAAGAGAATTAAACCACCACTTTACAATAGGAACCAATCAAGAACTATAATAAAATAAGGGATTGGTTTTTTTTAAATGAATTATAAAACTAGAAAAGGGAAACAATTTTTTACTATTGTATCATCCATGAATACCATCCACTCCGACCAAACCTATGGAAACTTGTATGATCAAAAAATATTCAATGTTCTAATATAATATTGGAATTTATTGGGATACTTTATAAAAGTAAACCTTGAAGAATAATAATATAGAACAATATATAAGATTAAAATTTTAAGGAATATAACTTATTTAATATTCTAAGGGATTGGTAATTTATGAATGAGAAGGGGAAAGAAATAAGTGGTACACTTTTTCATTTAAAATTACTCTTTATATATTAACCTATTTTATTGATTAATGTCTTCATCCACTCATGTGATAATTTCATTTTTCATCTCAAACACTTCTTAAAATATTTTTCAAAACGTTGAGTGGTATCAATGTTTATAAATGAAAATGGATGAGTGTTATATATAATTATAAATTCATACATGCGTAAGAAAAAATGATGTTATCTATATTTATATGACAATATTAACATTTAGAGACATCCTAGATATATATAATCTCACCTCAAACATAATATAAATTGATAATAACACAATATAAGGGGTATGTTAGTAAATCCATCAAACCCATAGGATATCCATCATGACCCTCTTCGGAAATTACAACCTCACTATAATAAAATAACAACCAAAATATAGTCCTTATGAAAAATTACTTTTCCTTTTCATATAGTAATTTATGGAATTATTTGAAAATTGAAACTTCAATGGTTTTCTCATAAATAGTGTATATAAGACCATCTAACTAAGCCTTCTCGCTGTCTCAATAACCATGGATCCCCTTTTTGAGATCAGACTACTACTTATTCTTTTTTCATCTTTAAAAATAAAAACTAAGAGATTTTGTTCAGTGATTTTACAACACCATATCCTAAGAACATTTAGATTTAACAAGCCTACATTCATCCTCACCAGCTTCATCTCTCAAATATTTGTTATTGTATTTTTTTTGTTTGAGACTCATCCCCCGTCTCTTCTTGATATGAACCAAAATTTTTAAACTACTCTGCATAGTAGAAATTCCATTCTAGGTACTGGTGTTTATTGGGTTTGAATTCATATCAAAAAACATACCACAAGTTGATTAATTCTTTTTCTTAAATTAAATTATCTATTTCTTTCAAAGGATGATCAAATTATTTGAAACATTGAAATGTTGGGATCCCCTAATTTCAAATGACCCTTTTATTTATATTCTTAAATATTAATTTTATTAGATAAAATGTGATTGATATGAATAAAAAATTGGTGGATTCCTATTGTATGAAAAAATAGTATGAATATTCGGTGAATGATTTTATCATGTTTTCAAAAGATCATGCATATGACCCATATAAAATCTTTTTCTTCCATATTTACACTATTTTTATTTAAGACTAATTAGTCCATAAATGCTGAAAGAATACATGATATATAATATAATATATTTAAGATATAAATTTTTCACTAAAAATGTAGAAAATTAGAATGTATCAATGGATTGGGATAAAACTGTGTTTTATGGATTATCTGATATGGTTATAGGTGTGGAAAATGAAGATGATCATATTAAGGATGTGATTACATGTGTGAATGATGGTGAAGAACATATTGAGGAAATGAAAAAAAAAATAATTTGAACCCCATGATTGTCCAAACATGTTTAAGAAGTTAAATTGTTTTGTAAAGATACAAGTGTATTTTGGTTGTACTAAATATACAATATTTTCATCTCTACTGAATCTGTAAAATTTAAAATTTAGTAATGGATGGAGTGACACCAATTTTTCTGAACCACATTCTCTCTTGAATTGTAAGATCCAAGAATAAATTGAGCTTTCTAGAAACATATATTATGTTAATAAAAATGCAACATTCAATTGTTATAATCTATGTAATAATACATGTCTATCCAAATTATTGTATACTATTTAAAAAATACCAAAAATCACTTAAATAATGATAATTTTTTTTTCTTTCATGATAAAATAATGATTTATAGGTTCCTATGTAAATTTTAAGTTCCTTTCCAATCATTACATGGTTTTTCCACCTATATAGAAGTGAGGAGACTATAATGAAAATTAAATGTTTAGAATATAAAATAAATTAATATGGGAAACATCATAATTGGAAAAACCCTCTCTAGTAGAATATAATTGATCAAGAGTATTCAAAATTTTGAAATGAGCTGATAAACTGATATCTTGCACTATCTAAAAAGGGAGTGAATCCTTTTTATTTTCAAAGCATTACTCATAGTACATTGCTTGTTATTATTTTAATTTATATCTTTCCACTGTGGTTTTTCCAGGAAAAATAACAAATTAATCTATATATATTTATATTGGGAACATTAAAAAGGAAATGATATTGATATTTATTTGTCTCCATTAATTGAATATTTGAAATTATTATGGGATTCATTTGTTATGTTTTATGATCCTTACTGAAATGAAGAGTTTGCATTGAGAGTCAGATTGTATGGGATGATAAATTTATTTCCTAATTATGAAAATTTATTGGGATATAGAATTAAAGAAACTCAACGGTGTCCAACTAGTGAATAAAGAACACTATATATTAGGTTGAAACATTCATTAAATAATTTTATTCTATGATATCGAAAATTTCTACCCTAGTGACACATGTACGAATCATGAATCACATAATTATATTAGAGTTCATCATAACATATAACAAAATTCCCACTAATAGGTGATCGTATTTTTTAGAAAGTAATAGATATTTTCAAAAAATTTGGTAATCCTTTTCTTAAATACCATATGAAAACCATCTGAAAAAATGGATCACTTATTATTAATTAACACACTTTAATTTGTTGTACTAAGAAATTTTCTCAGTGTTGTGCCTATTAAAATAAATTATAATTAATTGTTTCATTTTTATGTTACAAAATGAACTCAGAAAAATAAAGGATGAAATTAACTCTAGGTTGGCCATTACTGACATGGGAATATGGGATGATTGCATTCTAGTGAAGGGTAGAAAAAAACTTTTCTACCTCCAACTACTTAAACACTTTCCAGGAAGGAGATATAACAATTCTGAAACAAATTGAATGATGTAAGGGTTCAATATGTGTATTCAAAAACTATCATGAATGTCATTTGAATATATGTATTATAGATAAATGGTCTTAAATCACATGAATTTCATGTTATGATGTAATATCTATTGCATGTATCTTTACATTTCATTTTCCCAATAACTTCCATCATAAATTAACACATATATTTTTATTTTTCAAGTCTATATCCATCAAAGTTATAGACCTGGATAAATTTCTAACCATGTAAAAAGAAATTTTCATCATATTTTTTGAATTGGAAATGTTATCTTGGCCTACATTCTATGATATTATGGTTCAATCGATGATTAACTTGGAATGAGATATTCAATGGTTTGGTTCAATATAAATGGATTTACCTCTTTGAAAGGTTTAAGAATATTTTGAAAGGGTATATCCAAAAACATTGGACAGAAGATTATATTGCAGTTCAATATATTATTGAGATTTCCATTGAGATCGATAGTTAATTCCTACTTAGTGTGGAAAGCATTGGTCTAATGAAGTTCCGTAACACTAGGAAACTTATTGGTGAATGAATTTCTAGAATAGTTATTGTCAAAATCACTATTATAGATCAAGATAATCCCCAAAGTCAAGTTTTTCATAATATTTTAGATGTTCCCCATACGTTTAAACCCATAAAGAATTTATAAGGCATTTTAATTCATCAATTGATGAAATATGGATATCAAATACACATAAAAATATTTTATATGATGGTTTCTAGATCATATTTTTATGGTGTTATCTAATAACCAGGCTTCAATTTTAGAACAACATTGATGGACATCCAAAGAACCAAGCATTCATTTATTACCTTTTATTGTTTGTCTAATTAATGTTTATGAATACAATAAAATGATCATGAGGAATGCAGCTCCATTAAAAAGTGTGGAGTTACAATTGTGGATGAATTGTTTCGTGTATCTAGTACTAAATATAGAAATTCAATTTTTGTGTATATTTCATATGTTGGAATCATCAAACAAATATAAGAGTTGGGTTATAAAACATTCCAAGTTTATTTTTTTCAATGAATGTGGGTTTTTAATAGTAGTGTTGTTAAAATAAAATAATTTTTATTCTTGATATTTTATTTCAGTAAGGAAGTGTACAAAGTTGAGCCTCTTATAGTGGTATCATGGGCATTACATGAATTTTATGTTCTAGATCCCAAAAACTGATAGTGGCCATTTTTTAAATCATCCAAATCCACTAATGTGTATGATGAAAATTAATCTACGTATGGTCCTTTGATTGAGAAATCACAATCATTTTATAGTATTCCCACTATAGATGAGATCATGTATATAAGAGGAGACTATTACGAAGGGATTTTTGATAATATATAGGTGGAGAAAACCCCTTTCACATTTAATAAATTGATTTCAGTAATCATATTATATTTTTAATGTAAAAAAATTTGGTTTGCCTCATATTATTATTATTTCACTGTTTCATATACAAAATATAAATTAAAGGTCTGACCACATCAGAAAATAGTGTATTTTTCTTGTGTCAATGCTCCCAATAATGAAGCATAAGAAGTTTATCAACTTTTTCTCACTCCCAGTGTAGATGAACAACATCCTTTTCACATTTTTATTATTCTAATCTATAGTACCAACAAATTAATTATGTTAAACCCATGGAAATGGTTGACAGTGAACATATAGTGTCCCAAAATAAGAGTTTCAAAGAATTACAGTATAAGAAAAAATTATTAAGGTGATAAGAAAAATCATAAAATTAAATGTTCGATGGTATGTATGAGGATAGTCTATTAACCCAAAAGGTTATGTTTTATAGTTTCATTTTCCTCACCACATAGTATTATGTGATTGTTGATATTGATTTATGGAACAATGTTTTTCCCATACCTAAGATAAACATTTTGGAAGATATTGGGGGTAATATTATGATATAATTTCTTTATTTTACAAAAAAAATGAATCCATGAATTACTCTTCATTATCCCTTGTTGAATGAATTTATATTAGGTGACTCCTGAATGAAATTCATATTTATTCTTATTGGAAATGATCACAAAGGATTTCACATAATTCTTATTGTGTTTCATATCAAATATTATGAGGGAAAAATATACATTCACCAATCATATATGTATTCAGACATGATAATACATGATGTTTGGGAGGATTTTATTTGTCATTAGGAGAAAAAATCATTTCAGGAACATTAAAACATATGTAAATAGTTTGAAAATACATGTATTAATCCCTTTGATTAAGAATTTTTAATTCATAAAATATCATTTGTTTTCTGAAAATATGAAACAGAAAGAAAAAACATATAACCCTACAATAAAAAAGGATTGGATATTCTTCAGTTGAAAAAAATTTAAAATTTTTAAATCTACAAAAATACATTTATGTGATATGAAATAACAACATAATTATGTTCTATTATTTATATACGCATTGGTGAATTTAAATCCAAAGACACCTTTATCCCATATCATTTGTTATGTAAGGAGACACGTGTAAATAAATAAGGGATACGAATAGATGAAAACACACCGAAATTGTGGGATTCATGTGTATATATCACATAATAATAAAATTAATTAAACTAGTATTATATACTATTCATTAAATAATTTCCAATATATTTTATCCAACATTGACAAAAGATTCATCATTATCTATACCTAAGGGAAAACTACTATAAATGGCCTTTAATAATCCAAAAATGTATGTCCACATCATAGATGTGCATTTTTGGATGAAACCATGAACGTATTGGGAGAAAAGAAATGACTAGGTGATAAGGAAAAGAAAATGAATGATTTAAAGGCATAATTATCTTTTATAGAAGAAAATTTCAATTGGTATTCAGAGTTTATATAAAAATTTATTATAATTGAATAAAGTGTATAAACAGAAAAAAAAAACAATACATCAAGATCCCCAATTCCACCAACTTGGAGGAAATCCATTCCCCACAAAGAGATGCTTTCGATGAGGCGATCTATATTATCAAAATTGTTTATATGAAACATGAACTAGTAAAAACCTAATTTCCTTTATGTATAGATACTATATAGGATGAAAATGATTTTGATTTATATCAATAAACACTCACCCATCTCCATGTTGTGAGGGCTACCATGTTTACTATCTTATATGATAATCTACATAATAGATAACTTCCAATAGGTCATGTGAGAGTGAGGATTAACATAGACCTGGAGTTGATCATTGAGATACTTATTCCACTTGATTATGATGATATTCATATGATTATACAATATACATTAACATTCATATCATTGCCAGAAGATATTGTAAAAATCTTTTTGACAAAGAGTTATTCATTTTGAATATATTTTTCATGAAAATCATTAATAATTAATGAAAAATGTCTGAACAGATGATTATTTTTTACCAATGACAAAGAGAAGTTCTTAAAGAGAATTTTTTCAAAAAAATATTTAGTATAAAATAAGAAATTGAAAATATCTTCAAAAAACACATTTAACCCACCCATTCAACATCCACATTTACTAGAATTAATTGTTCATTTAGATTCGTGTTTATAAAGTGGTATTAATTTCATAGTTTATTTTTAAAAAGAATGAATGGAGGGGCTATTATATTACTAATGATAATTTAAATTAATTCCTCAATTATGAATTGGTAGGATTATTATTTTTAAATGTATACCTGAAATCTATTTTCATGATTCTTTTCCATTATCTGATCTACTATGTTAATTATGAATAAATACAATTAATATTTTTTTTGAGTGTATATATCAATATTATTTAAAGGTAACCCCCTATGAACCTAAATGTAGAATCATTAGTCCTCAAATAACATTTAAAAATAAACCTCATCAGATTCAAATAAATTTGATGTAATAGTGTAAAAAATGGATATAGTGTTTAAATTAAAACTTATAGATTAAAAAACTCTTCTCATTACCAATGATGCAAAAGTAAAAAATCTATAATTTAGTTATAGTGACACTACATTACTTATATGATAATTAAATCATTTTAAAGATACAAAAAATAAAATCAATACACAATGAGGATCCTAAGGCCTAGTGTATTAGGATTATTAGGTCCATACATAACATTTTCATAATAAAGGAGATACATTATTTAATTACTTCCTCTATAAATTATTATTATCCATTGTGTTCTCCTCAGCAGAAGTATTCACATGGGGATATACATCAAAATTAGTGGTGAGATAAAAGAATTTTAAGAGGATAGATAATAAAAATAATCAATATAACATGGGTGAGAATAATAATCTTAATCATAACACTAGCATTAGATCGACAACATAATAACGAAAGGAATCATTAGATAATGTCATGGAATGTCTAAATGAATAAAAATGAAATATCATATCTTGGTGGTCAACAAACACGCATATTTAACATTATCTCATTAGATACATCACATTACCCAATTAATTTTAGTTATATGTAATTCCATGTTCTTCTATCACATCATAACATTTACATATGTTAAATAATTCAAGACGCACCCATCACATCATAACATTTACGTAATCATGCATTCCAAATTGAAAGTATATCAATCATGGAACTAATATAACCCATAGAAATGAATGGATTTTATTTCATAAAACATATATTCATTAATCAAATTTGGGGTTCCCAAAATAAATTGGTAATAACATACTTAGTATACAAAACCTCAATAATGATTGAAAATGAAACAATCTCAAGAGAAGTGACAGATATATTTTTTTTAAAGAAGAGTTATTTTGGAATGTAATTTCATTTTCATAAAGTCATATTGGAAAAATTTATATCCATTAAAATATATGCTATGTATAGATAATTGATAGTAATATAACATTAAGGGAACATTCATACTAAAAATGGTGTGAATGAGTGAAAACCTGAGGAAATAGAGTTTGGTTCGAGAATCTACTTACCTTATTTATTAGGGATTTTTTTACTTCAATATCCTAGATATTAAAATTAAATTAATTAATTAAATAATCCCAAACCTATTTTATTTTAATTTTTTTTAATTTAGGTTTATTATGATAAGTTATGGCCTTTTTGATGAGTTATTGAGTTCAAATTCATCGTTTGGAAGTGTTCTTTTTTATGGTTGTCATGATCATTTATCATGTTCATAAGAATAGAAGTTCATGTACAATGAGAATGATAATCCATTTTTTAAATTTAATTTGATTAATGAATATAAATATTTTTAATTGTATTAGATATTATTTTTTTTACTTGATGATAGGATGATTTATTAGATAGAATGTCAATGAAAATGATTTTATTTATTTATGTGGTTTCCCAACGCATTAAGAGATTATATAATTTTAATTAACATAATATTTATATATATGTTCTAGAACATTATATAAATTACAATGTTTCTAATAAATTCATATTTAACTATAATACTAGTTTTATGAGTATACATGAAGGTGGTAGTGAAAAATGAAAATGCATCGTCCATGGTGAAGGTAAATCGACACACCACAGAATATATTTTCATTTTTAAAATGAGGAAAAAGGGAATAGTTTTGAATATAAATTATTCAATTAACATTATAAATAAAGAGTATATAAAAGATATTAGGGTAAAAATTCCACATGGATATGTGTTTGGGGGTATATGATAAGAAAAGATATTAAATTAAAAAGAATTTAAAAGAAACCGAAATAGGAATTTACCTCTGGAATTTCCCCATCTTGTGAACCTCGTTCTGAAAAAGGGTTTGGAATTTTGATGACAGCAAGGGATCATGGATGTGAGGTAGGGGATTGGGAGGTGTATTAATAAGATCATGGATAATATTAAAGGATTTTAATGTGTGAGGAGAAGAGGTTATTTGGGGGGTACTTATAGGGGAGGAGAGGGGTGTTTTATCATTATTTTATTCATTATATTATTATTTTGGCTCAAGAATATGAATATTTTGATAATGATCACTAAAAAAATTAAAATAGTGTAGGAGGATTGATATTATTGTTATTACATCATCAATGACTTAGTGAACAGTTTATTTAACTTATAATGTATATATCCCGTATATTGATGTATTTTACTATTAATAAAAAATTCAAGTATTTTAGAAGAATAAAAAAATTCAACCTAACATTTTATCAATATTAATGATTTAAAAATTAAATCCCTTTTATGAAAATAAATTTCTATATATGAAAACTTTTTTTAATTAATATCTTCACTTATTTAAAAAATAACGATTATTTAATTATAACTGATTTTATGACACTTTGAAAAAATAATTAAGGTCTCAGAAAACTATATTATAATGATAAGTAATAAAATCAATTTAATAATCTATTTTATTAAAATAAATTTTATTTTAAATCATTATATTCATTATAAAAATTAAAATAAAACTTTATGTTTTACAAAAAAATCATTAATTATTTTATAATTTTTTTAAAAAAATTACAAATAATAAGATATAATTATATCATATTTTTATTTATAAGATTCCTAAATTTTATTTATACTTTCATAGGAGAGGACAGTATTCTATTTATCATAATTTTGTTCATAACGGACACCTAACTATTCCAAATGTCATGTTATTATTCTTTTAGTATAGGTTCATTTATTTTTTTAAATATATCTTATCACATTATTCTTTTATGATATTAATGTTTTTATTGGGACAACCATTATATTTATGTGTTTTATACCAAATAATATGATTATAACATGGGAAATAATTCCATTGATAAATGTTTTGGCCATTACATTCTCCCCCCCCCTTTCGGATTTTCACCATCAAAATTTTTTTTGTATATAAACATGTAAGGGTACTTCTCCTTAATCAACTCCTTTAGTTCCTATGTCACTTATTAATACTTGTGGTTCCTCTACATCACTTCGTAAAGGTGTGTTTTTCTTTTCATGTAAAACATTGTCCCTCTTGTCCAAAATCTTTACCATCTTCTCCTCATAAGAGAGATCACCATCCAGTTGTTCCACCTCTGAGTTTAGTACACTTGAGGGGTCTTGTGTGTACTTAATAATGAGTGATACATGGAAAAAATAATGAATTTGATCATTAATTAATGAAATTTCAAGCTAATATGACACTACTTCTATATAATCAATGATCTAGAAGGGGAAAATATACCATGGGTTAGGATTTCCTTTCTTTTTGAACAACAATACTCTCTTCAATGTAGATATTCAAAGGAAGAATTTATCTCCAATATAAAACACCAATTCCCTTCTATATTTGTCATCATATCTCTTTTGTAATCTCTAAGAATATTTTATATGTGGTTTTATGGATTAAACATTTTCTATCATCTCTTGCAGTAGATTAGGTCCAAGAAGCTTTTGTTTTCTAGATTCATCCCAATAGATTAGAGTTCTATGTTTCTTTAAGTACATAGCTTTATATAGATCCATATGAATACTAGAGTGGAAGATGTTGTTTTATGATTAATAAACCAATGGGATATGTTGATCACATACATATTTTAAATCCACTAAATAGGATCATAGAATGTCTTTGAGGTTTTCAGTATTCCCTTTATATTTTTCATCAGTTTTGGTGTGATTGTGCAGGATGAAATTCAATTCAGTATTAAAATCATATTGAAGGCTTCTATATAACATATAGGTGAAACTTGAATCATAATTAGAGATGATCAAAATTAGAAGACTGTGCAGCCGCACCAATTCTTTCACATATATCTGGAAAATTTGTTCAAGTACGATACCGTTCTAAATAAAAATAATGTTGGATGTTTTGGGAATATGAGACACCACAAAACATTTCATATTAGTTCCTTTGAATATTTTTTAGAGACCTATGATGATGTCCATGGTGACATAATCCCATTTCCACAAGGGTATAGGTAATGGTTTAAACATCTATTTGGACTTTTTTCACTCTCATTTAACTTGAAGACATATAAAGCACCTTGAGATATATTTAGAAATCTCTTTCTTCATGTTGTACAACCAAAATGTTTCTCAACGATCACATTATATCATGGTACTCCTAGGATTGATTGAGAATTTTATCAATGTGAATTTTCCAATATATTATTCCTTATCTTAGGTGACGGATTTTGACAAATCCCTCATCCAAACAAAATCACATCAACAAAACCATTACAAAACTTATGCAGCTTCTCTTCCTTTACTTCATTCACCTTCTTTTGAGGTTATAAATCCTCCCTTTGTTCATCCTTGATCTTCTGTAAGATATATGGTTGGGAAATAATTTATAAAACATTAGATTTATTCCCTACTATTATTATTTCCTAATCCATATATTTTCATATTAACGAAGATAAGTTATTTCTCGATCTCCATCATGGATAGAGTACTAGGATCATTTTTCTAAAAGAACCAGAAACCTCTTTTTCCTTGTCAGAATGATAGAGAATAGAGAAATAATAGTCTTTGATTATCTATAAGAATAACCTTAGACAAATTTTGAGTTCCTTTGATGAAAATATATACATTATAATAATTTTATTGTTATATATCTCACACTTATCACCATAGAATTAGTGGTACCATATTTTCAATGAAAAATCAAAGCTGCTAGCACCAACTAATCTGTCAAGTTGTACTTATCATGAAAAATCAACTGTCTTGAGTTGTATTCTATCACTATATTGTTATTCATGAGTACACAACCAATTACTTTATTTGAAGCATAATTTTATATCAGAAATAAATATCCACTTTTTATAAATTTGAGTATAGGTGTAGTGATTATTCTCTTATTTAGCTCCATGAAGATTGCCTAAAATTCTTTTAGGTATAAATAATTTATCCCTTTCTTTATTAACATAGTTAGTGAGATAAAAATTTGTGATAATATTCTCACAAAACATCTATTTTACCCTATGCTATGAAAACAATGGATTTCAATAAAACAGAGGGTTTTGGACATTCCTCAATAACTTTTTTTAGGAGTGCATATAAATTCCTTCACTTTGGATGATGTGTCTTAAGAATTTGACACACTCTATCCAAAAGTAAAACTTTGTAAACATGTCTTAAAATTTATCCTTCCTTAATGTCTCTATCATAATCACTATATGTTCTTCATGTTTCTTCTTTTTGTAAGAGTATATAATAATATCATAGATAAACACTCCTAAAAAAATTTCTAGGTTGCATCTAAAGACTCTATTCATCAAATCCATGAAGATTCCATGGGAATTAATACATCCGAAGGGAATATCTAGAAACTCATAGTGCCATACCTTGTATAGAATGTATCCTTTGGAATATCATCCTTCTTCACCTTCATTTGATGATATCCAAAATTAAGATCCCCCTTTTAGAATTATTGAGCTCCTCACAGTTGAATGAACAAGTAATAAATCAATAAAAGTGGATACTAGTTCTTTATACTGATTTTGTTGAGATCTAAATATTTGATATGCATCCACATTGATCCATCATTCTTCTTCAGAAAGAGAATAGGTGTATCCCAAGGCAATGCAATAGGGACTATAAACGTTTTTTCTAAATTATATTGAAGCTACTTATTAAACCCTTCTAGTTAGATAGATTACATCCTAAATGGATATTTAGATATAGGATTAGACTTGGGTATGAATTTAATTGAGAAATCCACCTCAAAACCCGTGGAAAGACCTGGAAACTCTTCAAGAAACACGCCATTTTAATCCCTCACAAAGGGCACTTCCACATAGTTAATACCTTATTTTGACTCAACCATTTCAGTGAGGTATGATTCTCTTCATGGAATCAATACCTAAACCATTAGGAGATATTCCAATGGGGATTCTTGTTTTTCCTTAAATTTTTATAGGATCATGAAATTGTTCATTTTTGAAAAGATATTTCATTTTCCTGAATGTTTAGGTGTCCTCTATATAATGAGATCCAATCCATACCCAAGATTTCATTTAATTTTACCATGGAAAGTATAATTGGATTCTATGGAAGAATCGTCCCACATATGCCAACTCGGGAAGATTACAACACTTGGGATAGAATTATTTAACCAATAATATTTTTTATGGATATATCGACTTCACGATTTCAGGGCATTGATTATATAGTTCTTAAAAACATTCAAGATATAAAAAATGTGTTGAAAAAGAATAAAATAGTATTCTTCCTTTATTAAGTTAATATGAAGTGTAAATTTTACATCTTATTTTTCTTCCTCCACTTTAGAAGTAGTGATGTCATAATCCTTCCATTTATACTAATGATTTGGTGGATGATGATGGTAATTAGTCTCCAAAAGTATTGTGTTAGAGCACTGGTTTTCATAGTACTCTTGCTCCCTATAGTTGAAGTGTTGAACCAAGGGTGGTGCTCACCGTTCCTTGATCATATCATCAATATTGATTATGCATCTCTGACATTCATAATCTTGGATTCCTTCTCACCTACACTTATAGAATTTCCCATCCATTTGATGTAGATCCCATGATTGTTCTTCCCACATATTTTACATGTTATTGGTTGAGATTTATTTCCCCTATTGTCATTAGATCATCTATCTTGAAACTCCATATTTTTTTCTTATCCCTATATCCAAGTGACCATTCATTAAACATAATATCTTCATTGAGATAACCTTGAACAAAATCTTCATAACTCCCAATGTATTGATTTTCTAGATCTTTTTGAAGTTGTTGTTTTATACAACTAAAAAATATTTCAATTTTTCTATCATTATTGATAACAAATCCTGACATGCACATTCAATGACTTTTGAAATTAAGTTAATAGGAATTGAAATATTCATATTATTTTTCACTTCACCTATATAAATTATTATTCTCTCTATCTCCCATTTTATGAAGTGTTTTTTGGATATACTTGTTGTCAAATATTATCTTAAAGTTTTTCCACTCCATCTCATCAATTTCATCCTTCGGCATGGGGTTATTAATTAACTCTAATTATTAATCGTCCTCTCCATCTATATTAAAATTGTCCAAAGTAACCATCTCCATATAAGAATAGATAATCCTGTAAAATTTATTCTCCGTTGAGTTTAGCACTGTTGTATGATGATGGATTCAGAAGATCCACTAAACGTCAGTGGTCATTTCCACACAATTTACATGATGGACAGTTTCTCCTTCATAGGTGATGTAGGATGTTCCGTATTGTTCAAATTATTATTATTAGCTTAAAATTACTGTATAATTATCTTTATGAAGTTATAAACTCCACCTCCCAATTCATTTGGGTTGTGATTTGAGCAATAAATGCATTTCCCCACACACAGGTTTTTTGCCTGGTTTCTCCAAGTTCCCACCATTTTATAAAATAGAAAATTTTTGAACCCACATAAGTAAAATAGTCCTGAATAAATAATTTATACATTTTTGAAATTAAATCTAAAGGTATATCTTGTTATATACCAATGTTTATCATTTTTATAAAACAATGCTTATTGGGTGCTTAATTTCACTTAGTCTCATTCTATGGTTTTTTACTAATGTTCTCTAATAATAATTCCCAAATTAAATAAACCATTCACTGATACCAACTATAGAGATCATACTTTTGTTATATGATTAGTAAATCATTTTAAATATAAAAAACATAAAATCATTACACAACAAGGATCTAAATGATTAAAATATTGAGAAAATTAGGATCATACATAATTTTTACATATTAAATCATAATGTTTATTTTACTTCTTATTCTCTAGATTATTATTATCCCTCAGTTTTTGCATAGTAAATATATTCACCTGAGGATATACATCCAAATAAAGGGCCATATATACTCCAAATTAGAAGATTGATATGATTGTGAATTCATATAACATGGGTTATAATATTAATAATCATCAATACATAAGCTTGGGATCATCAAAATAATTGTTGGTGAAAATATTATATAAAGGCTTTCAATGAGTTAACTGATATTTTATTTAAAAACATGTGTCACTCACTGAAAATTTGGAAAATATGCTAGTATTTTATTAATAAGTTCTGAAAATTATTCATATTTCATTTAAGACATGTAGGAATCAGTCTCACGTTAAATTGACACAAGATTTGATTATTAAGACTCAAAATGGAGTTTTTGGTTTAAAATAGCATTTTAGTAAAAAAAGTCAAGTGACATACTCAAAAATAATAAAACAATTTAATATTTTTTTTATACATTTGGATAATAATTCATAAGTCAATTGTGACATTTATGAATCTACCATTCCTTAATCTGATACACATGTGCCTGATATGACTAAAATTTTTGGGTTATGTTTCAAATTGACATTTTGAAAATGTATTATTTCATATTTATGTTTCATTTATTTTTTATAGTATTATTAAAATAAAAATTATTTTATTATATGGGTGGATTCTTTTTCATGAGATTTGATAGTATGTTCAAAGCTTCTTGTTCTCATGAGATATTATACATCAAGGCTATAACTAAAATAATAAAAACCATGAAATGGGTCAAAAATGTATACACGTATCCTAAAAAGGGGAATTCTTCAAACTAATTTAATTAAATATATCATAATGTTATCTATAATTTTTAATTTAATTTCTATATCATTTTTATCCAATAATTATTTTTTTTCCTCTATCTTTTGTGATGTCTTGTTTTTTTCACCCATCTAAAAAAATCCATAAAAGAGATAACATGTTCCTTTTTTATAAAAGAGGAAACCCCATTCTACTTGAAATGAGAAGTTATTTTAGATGAATGAAGTTTCACCTTCCATAAAAATAAAAAATTTTCTCTCTTATATTTATATTTGTAGATAGTGAAATTCAAAACACACATCACATACTCGATAATCAACACCTCAATCTGATACACATTGTGATTGGATTGAGTCGAACTATATTATTCTAGTTTAAAATTTACATTTTAGAACAAAAAACATAACATAATCAAAACTAAGTAAAATCATTTTTATTGTGGTGATACTTGAGTAAAAGAATACATATGTCATTTTTCACATGTATGAACTAGTATCACCATAATCTGACAAAAGGTGTGACCTATATGACTCCATGTGTATCTTTTCATTCAAAATTGACATTAATATTAGTAAAAAGTACAAGTGACAAACTTAAAACTATGAAAACACATTCTTATTACTTTGATAGTTTAGAACAATGAAACATAAGTAATTTTTTGTGTAGTAATTATCCTCACCTCAATCTAATATACAGTGAGCTTGGTATGACTCAAATTGGAAGACATCCATTTAAAATTAACATTTAGTTTAAATAATGTGTCACTCATTTAATTTAATGAAAATTCACTAGGATTGCATTAATAAATAAGGAAAAATATTCATATGTAATTTATTTACATGTAAGAATTAGTCTCACATAAAACAGACGCACAATGAGACCGGTATGACTCAAAGTGCATGTTTCTAGTTTAAAATGACATTTTATTAAAAAATACAAGTTACATACTCAAAATTGATAAAAAAATTCAATTTTTTTTACTTTATTAAAATTATCCATAAATTATTTTCAACTTGTTCGAATCATCTTTATCCTAATATAGAACATGGTGAAACTAGTATAACACCATGTGTTCCCTATTATTTAAAATATGAATTTTTGTAAAAAAGAAAAGTGACATACTCAAAATTAAGTAAAAAACATATTGTTTTGATACAATAGGAAAATAATCAATAATTCATTTGTGACATTAATGAATTAGATACACCTCAATCAGATACATGGTGGGAATAATATAAATCATACTGTATGTTATGAGTTTAAAAATGACTTTTTATTTCAAAATGTTATTCACTCATGAAAAATATGAAAATATGCTAGTATTATCATAATTTTTTAATGAAAATGATTCATAATTAATTCCTGGTATATAGGAATCATTCTCACATCAAATTGATATAGTTGTGACTGTTATAACCCAATGTACAAGTTTTGAGTTTAAAAGAAATTTTTATTAAAAATGGTAGCGATGTACTCAAAACTATGAAAAAAAATTACAATTGTTTGGATAGTTTAAGAAAATGATCCATACTTTATTTTTGAAATGTTCGAATCATCAACACCTCAATCTAATGCATGATATTACTGGTGTGACACCACGTGTCTCTTTTATTTAAAATTGAAATTTTATTGAAAAAGAAAAGTGATATATTAAAAACCAATAAAATGGATTCAAAACGTTTTAATGATTTTTTAAAATTATCCATAAGTCATTTTTGATGTGTAAGAATCACCCTCACCTCAATCAGATACACTTTTTTTTTCAGCAACACTCATAGTTTCCATTATCAGATTAAAATTGATATTTTAGATCAAAATGATTTTCACTAACTAAAAAATTCAAAAATACACTCTGATTCTTTATAATTAAGTAAAATGATTTATATTTCATTTGTGATGTGCATGAATCAGTATCATGTCATACTGACAAATTATTTGATCGGTATGTCTTAAAGATTCCATTATCAGTTAAGAATTTAAATTTTAGTTCAAAATATATGTCACTCACTGAAAACCATGTAACAATGCCCTGATTATGTTTATAATTTGGGAAAATGATTCATATATAATTTTGGATGATTAGGAATAATTATAATTTAAAATAGACACATGATGTGATAGATAAGACTCAATTATTTGTTTTCACATTAAAATAATATTTTAGTTAAAAAAAAGTGACAATCTAAAAATAAAGAAATCATATTAGGATAACTCTATACATTATGAGTTTGATTCATAATTAATTTTTTTCATTTATTAATAAGCCTCAACTTTATCTGATGCACGGGGTGACTGATATAACTCTATGTGCATACTTATATTTAAAATTGATATTTTAGTAAAAACAAATAAGTTACATACTCAAAATAGAGAAATATCATTTATATTGTTTTGATACATTATAAAAATGTTCATATAAAATTTTTGATGTGTAGTAATTAGTCTCACATCAATATGAAACATGGTGTTCTTGGTAGGACTCAACATGTTGGTTAAGAGTTTTAAATTTCCATTTTAGTTCAAAATGTGTGTCGGTCAATGAAAACCAAAAAATGTAGATTGACTTGATAATACAGTACAATTATTCATAATTCATATATAACATGTATGAAATACTTTCATCTCAAAATGAAACATAAGGTGAAATTTATGACTAAGATTGCATGTTTTGAGATTAAAATTACTTTTTTTAATAAAAAACTTACATTCTCCAAACTGAGAAGCCAAATTAAGTTTGTTTTTATACATTAAGAAAATGATACATAAAACCATTTTGAAATATATGAATCATTTTTACTTCAATAAAATATGTGGTGTGACCAAGGTGACTCTAAGTGTGAATTTTTATTTTAAATTTACATTTTAGTAAAAAAGAAATATTACAAACCCAGAACAATGAAAAATCATTCATAATATTTTTGTACTTTAATAAAATGATACATAAGTCATTTTTTAAATTTTAGAATAAACCACACCTAAATATAATTAAAATTGTGTCCTATATGGCTCAATGTGTCTTTTATGAGTATAAAATTGAAAATTTAGTTCAAAACATATTCCACTAACTAAAAATTGATAAAATGAAATTAGATTTTGTGCATACATTAGTAAAATGATCCATTCATAATTTTTTGAATTTTTCAAATCACCCTCACATCAAACTGATATAATATATGACTGGTATGAATCAAAGTGTGTGTTTTTTTTAAAAAATGACATTTTTAGTAAAAAAGACATGTGACATTATCAAAATAGGGAAAACATATTTGAATTATTTTGAAACTTTAGATAAATTATCCAGAAGTCATTTTTGATGTGTAGGAATCATCCCAACCTTAGTCCAATGCACATTGTTACCCTTATAACTCAAAGTGATTCCTTTTATTTGTAATTAACTATTTTTTCATGTATTGTTTCATGTTTTCATTAATTAATTTATTTATATAATTATAAACATAAGATTTATTTTCTTATGTTTGTGGATTATTTTGCTTGAGTTGGTATGTTTTTTTAGAAACTAAAACCATGGCCATGGTTTTTTGTGTGGGGATTGGGTTCTAAATACATTGTAACATTGATGTTTTTGAATTTTTCTAATATTACAAGCTAATAAAATTGTACACAAAATGGTTTTAAATTCCTATAATATTTTCTTTGTATTTTTGATGTAATTACTATTTTAATTAAATTATTATGAAATTTCCACATAAAGGTTTATTTTTTAGTGTTTAGTAATTCAAATAGTGTATTTTAGCATTATAGTCTATATTAGTGCTATTTAAAGTGATGATAATGGACCCCATTTATCAGTGATAAATAAATCATTGATAATGGTTTCCCCCTATAAATGGTGATTTAGAGAATATAACATTTTTAGTGCTGTTAAATCCCATTTTCACATTGTTAAAGGGATGATCTATGGTAGTCCAGTTATATGTTTCCACAGCCCTGTGGGATATTACTAGTGTTTCATGTATTATTTCAAATTTACTCCCATCCATTGAAATATACGACAATGAAGAATCCGGATTTTATTTAGGATGATAATTATTAGATAGCTTTTATAACCAAAAGGGAAGATTTATAAAATCTTTGGTGCTTCAGTTGTCAGAATAAATAGTGTTTTCGAGGATTCCATTGACAAATCTCATATATCATTGGGATATATCATGAGGAAGAAAAATATAGTGATATCTTATGTTTCTTGGAAGTAATGTCCCATTTATCATAACTACACCACCCATTATATATTGTTATTTACCTTTTAATTTTTTTATAGCGATATTACCACACCATAGAATGTGTTGTGATATTTACTAGTCATAAGAACTTGAGGTATATTTTCTCTCGTTGGAACATGAATCTTAGTAAATTGAGATGGTTTGAGTTTCTTTATTACTATGAATTTGAGATCTCATAAACCTAAGGGAATGGAAATTTCATGGTTCATTCATTGAATATGATGTATTAAAGTGTTATTTTTCAAAATTATGTGAATTCTTGGATGGAGATGCAGGATTAGACATATATGAACATATATGAAGGGATGGTTTAGGAAATATGTTTATTATTTCGGATTATTTTATATAATTCACTAAAGTAATAGGTGTAGGAGTCTCAATGGAATGACTCTGAGGTAGAGGTGATTTTCAGTCTTATTTGCTATGGTGGTTCCCTATAGGGGTGGATGAAGGATATTCAATACCTGATAATCATCTAAGTGAGGTTTTTCATCATTATTGTGATGCATTAGGTAGTTCTTCATGACTTCAAAATTTCACCTTTGTTTTTTCACCCAATAATAACTAATATATATCTTGGGTTGAAGATATATTATAGGTGGCCTGAGATGAAATAAATAGTGTAAGAGTTTAAAACTCGGTGTCTAGTTTTCTAGTAGGTAAATTCAATATGTCATGTTCCTGGAGGTTTTCTCCACCCATGGATATTTCCAGTTATATGTTAGATGAAATATTTTGGTATTTCAACATAAGATTTCCCATGTATCATGGAGGATATGATTTCAAATTGGTAATCCTGGATTGGATGATGATGTTAGGTCACTTCCAACCAATAATGGAATTGATCGCCATAGATGTTTTAGTAAAAAGATATCTGAAAATGTTTATGTAGAAACATAGAGAACCAAGGTCCATTATTTATGGTCAGGATAAGAGTTTTACTTTGTTATCTTGGAGTGATTTTCAGTATTATTTTTCCACTCATTTATTTCTTAGAACACTATTCCACCATCAAACATAAGGACTGGTGGAGTGAACCATCTAGACATAGGAGGGAATTTTTCAGGGATGCATATTTTATTTTGAAGGATCCTGGGCAAAGAAAATTCGTTTGGTTGAGTTAAGAAACACCAAAAGGGACCAATCATCTATCGGCATTGCTCTGTTTAAGGCATTGGATTTTAGAATGTGTCTAACCCTACAGTATTTGATGTTGGTTATAGAGTAATCAATTCTGACACTCAAAATGGTGTAAGGAATGACGGAGAAGATATAGACAGTTCCTGAAAGGATGAAGGGGGTAAAATATTGAATGAAATATTATAATTATTATAGGTGGAGTCCATTGAAATTCAATGTTGGGGACCATATGTTTTTAAAGGTTTCTTCTCATTGGGTGTATTAGTGGTTTGTCAAGGGGCATAGCCATCCCCAAGATTTATCAGACCCTTCGCGGAGTGTACCATGTTGGCATAATGGTGTATTGATTGTAACTCCCACCATTGTTGGATGGGATCCATGTCATAATCCTTGGTTTTCAACCCCATCCTTATGTTCAAAATGAATCCAATGTCATTTAATTGGTATATTTGGATATCTAGGATGAAACAATGTTTATGGATTAATGGGTATAGATCTAGGAATATCATTATAATGTGTTGTTGGGATGAACCATTCTATTGGTTCATGTGTTTTATAGGTACAACGTCATATATTAGAGTATTTAAGAGAAAAATATGTCGATGTGTTCCTTGTAAATTTAGATTTTTTATGAGTTCTTCTTTGTTTTGTGTTTCCCTAATGATGTAATATCTAAATCTTGATTTTTTTTGATATTTACCTTTTTTACCTTAATAAGTATGTGTGTTATCGATTCCGTCATATTAATAGAGGAGAGCCTCATCCCAATCATGATGAATTATTTTTTTGACATGTTTTAAAACTATATAGATGAGTCAGTGACACCCATAGAAAAAAATATAATTATATATATGGTAGGTTTCCATGATTTTTATTATAGGGTAATTGTTTTGTGATGGTTTTGGAAGTCATTTTTCTGTGATATGTATAGGATAAAATGGTCGGGAATATGGTCATGTGGAAGAGAGGTGGATTAAGACTACTATATAGATAGTAGTATTGCTTCATTTATAATGAGATTCATGTGGGGTATTGTGTGGGAGAGTTGTTAAGTCATATTTCTCTTCCCCAATTCTAGGTTAGTTTTGATTCTTTTGGATGAGAATTGTTGTATTAGTATTTTATTTTATTGTTTGGACATTACCACCCATTTTTTGTTGTTTAATGAGGCTTAGTGGCATCGAGGAGGAGTTAGGGGGTTTTTTAGTATAGGAGAGGGACTTGGTCCATTCATAGAGTCATCATACCTTAGTGGTGCGTTTGGTGGATTCATTATTGATAAGGAGCTCACTCGATGTAAAAAAGGAAAGACCAATATTCCAAGTGTGGGACATGGCACTAGGTGTGGCATCGTGGGTGAAATCTTATCCAAAATGGGGATATAGAGCTCACTATGTCATGGCCTTGAGGGTGGTGAGGAGAAAATTACCATCTATTTGGTAACATGTCATGTTATCTGACTATAGAAGTCATTATAGGTGTCAACATAGCATGGATCATGTCACAGTGGTGAAAAAATATTGTTTTAAAAATGTTGAGAATATGGGTAAATTACCATTAGAGATCACAATATCTCATTGAGTGGAGCCAATAAGGGTTTTTTGGTTGTTCGCTGCACGATGGTGGAGTCCAGAAGGATTCACTTATAGTGGGGGTAGATTTCCCTTGATTCAATATATACATTATTATAGTGAGCTCTAACAGACTTATAAACCTACCTATCCATCATTATTCATTACATTGTGAAGACTATCCCTTTGGATCACGATATCATGTCTTATGGATCAAGGTAAAATCTCAACTAATATCTCTTCCTATTTTCAAAACATTTTCTTTTTAAGGATGATCACAATGATATAATTCACAATATTGGATTTATTTTGACCATGGTATGATTGTGTCTTTTTGTGGACATATTTTAGAATATTCACCTTCAAATATGGAGGGGATTGATCTCATGTTTCATCTATTATGAGTAGTGGATCTAAATTGAAGCATTAACCAAGATAGGGGTCCTCATTCTATCTATATTTATTTGAAAATGTGGTAATGTCATTTTTAATATTTTTAAGGATATATTACATATCGACTAAAAAGATAATTAATATTATTAATTGAAATTAATATGGAGGGGAGAAATCACATGAGTTTTACTTGTATTTTTGATTTTTTTCCTATGTTCCATTTCATGTTTTTTTGTTTTGTTGAATTTGACTTATATTGAGATTTGTGTGTTATTTTGGTTACTAAAAATTTTGAAACTCAATATTATTTTATTATTTATTCTAATGAATCATGAAATAGGATAAAAAAATTATCTAGATAATAAATTACTTGCCAATGGAATATTGGATTTTTTTGTAATAATACCTTTGAAAATAATGAAGTATTTGTGATGAAGGTCCTTATAAAAACTGAGATGTGTAGTTAGTGTTATTTTTTGTTGTCACAAAGCAAGTATCTTTGGAAAGATATACATAGGGTTTTATTAATTTTTTTTAATAGTTTCTAAGAACCAATGTAATGAACATGGAATATTGGCTGGAGAAAAAATGTTGGAGGAAGTTAATATATAAGGTGAAATATGTGATGAATGGAATGGGAGATGAATGGGATGGTTTGAAATATAAATAAATAGGCTTCTAAAATATATATTTTCAGCAATTATAAATGTTTGGAATATGTTTTTCTGTACATTAAGATGGAAATTGGATTGTTTTCATGGATTACCAATGTGATGTTGTGTATTTAGAAGTGGAAGAAACACTGGAAAAGCTTGTGAGACTTTACGGTGATGTAGTTAGATACATTTGTTCTCATTTTTTGAATCTTTTATATGAGATTCTATTTTATCTCACTATCATTTTTTTTAATTTATTTATATGTAATCCCTTCATGAGTAAAGTGATTAAACTAATTTCCAAAAATTATGGGTTCTGGGTGTTTTTCCAAAACATCTCTGATAGGGAGGAAGGATGGTTGGCCACCCCCTATTCTTCGCGTCTCTTCCAAAACATTTTTTCACGCACAAGGTATGATATATTATAGGTGTAGTTCATTTATAGTGGTGATTTACTAGATGATTAGGGGTCATAGTGAGGTTCATGCATGGTAGGAGGAGGAAAAGGGGTGTATTCCCTTCATGTTAATGATAACTAACTATACTAGTTATATAGTATTGATCATATGAGGATGAATATGTGATGAGATTTTTCACAGGGTTATTAGTATGATTAAGTATCATTGATTTCTATGGATGGGATGTAATATAGTTTTCATTATTTCATTATGCGGGACATGATGTAGTTGCCCATGTTTCATCAGGAATGGTTATTACAATATGTATGGGAGTTCCATGACATAAGCTGTTTTTGTGTATGTGATGAAAATTAGTGGGAAGGAATACCCGGTTACCCTTTGTTCATATCTTTCTTATTATGTTACTACATGTGGATGTGTTATTTTGTGAGTATGTAATGGTGTTAATTTTATATATTAGTTTACATGATCATGTTCATGTTTATTCGATTGTTTTTCTCAATGTTTAATTAATATGAATTTTTCACATGTTTATGAGAGATCTTTTGTACGATCCTACTTAGTATACATGTTATGCTCACCCAAAATATATAGAAACTAATTTTTTTCAATTTCTTGGAGGTCTTATGAGGCCGGTATAGGATTTACTAGCCTAGAAATTTGATTTTTTTTGTTGAGTTTCAATCTTAAGGTTTCATTGGTGTATTTTTTAGATACTATATTATATTGTGCACATTATAAAAACATTTTTTGTATTGTTTTATCTTAGTCTTTTAATTTATGAGTTCTATTTTCTTGAGTATTTTTATTATATTTTTCAGTCCTAATTTTATAATTTAGGATAATGCTTTCCATATTTGATATTTTTATACCCTAGGTGGAAGTCACCTGCTTCGGGCCTACTGATGGTGGGACTCCTGGGTCAGAATATCTCTTCCTTTATTTCCATCCTAGGAGGTGTTCCATTGGATTGAAGGAGTTGTTTAATTATATGTACTATGAAGGATGATGTTATATTAGAATCTCAATAAATTATTTTTTAAATCTAATACTACCATGATTTATGACATATAATTATTCATTTATGTAATATTTTAATGAATGTGAATTTTAAGGTTTTTTATTAGGTGAATATTTTTTAATGATTTCCAAGATCCACGAAATGGTGTATAAGGAGTTAAATTATAATAATATTTTTTATAGTTCATTGAGTTTTATATAATTATAAATTTAAATTTAAGACGAGTTTCACTATTTTGTAACATCATCTACAATGAAAATAGCAAATCCTATTACACCGTGATTTAGAAATTATTCATAGTTTCATTATATATAATTTTATTTCTTGAAGGTTGTTATATGAGACTACTCTAATAAGATCACCATATGTCTATATTTCAAATCACAGTTGATGTAAATATTAGAACAAACTAATGTTTTGATCATTTGTTGAGTTCATGATAGATGATTCATTATGAATTTGAAATCAATTCAAATAAAATGATATTGGTATAGTACTATTTTATGATTGAAATAAATTAGATTGTGGATGAATTTAAAAGGAAGAGTATAATATGAAGAAGATGCCTAAATATGTGGATGATAATTCTAGTTGTTCATGTACACCATTCAAGAATATTTAATTCGAAAAAATATAATATTTTGAATTAGAAATTGAAAATGATTATATACTACTTCTATTTTTTTTATTTAGATTTTATTCAAATTTTTGGATGATTAACCAAATATATAAAAATCTTGTTTTCGGAATGGATGTTCGAGGATAATGTTAACTGTCCAAAGAGTGGTCTGTATAAATTGAATTTTATAGTTTTAGTTTTGAATATGATGAGTGTTTTTACATCAAATAGGTCACTATTACTTTTTGGACCACATTTTTCTATCATATATATTTATATTTTATGGAGTCGGGGGTATAGAATTTGAATTTTTTGGAGAAATAGTATGCATGCACAGTCAAATCATGGTTAGTTGTAACTGTGCACTAACCACATGATATTGATTTTTTTTATTCCACTAGTGTTTTCCACAGATTGTGCATTGTCTTTCTACAATGTTTCTATTATATGGAAACTCTAGACTTTGGTTTTTAGGTTACAATAGTGACCACAATGATAGAGAATGAGTTTTTTAATAGTATGGCCTTATCATGATACCCAAATTACATTTTTGAATTTTGAAAATTACCTTCATAACCTTTCCCTTTTTATCCCTAATATCATCCAAATCTCTATTTAGAAAAACCTATCATTTCATTGAAGTTACAATAGGTTCCCACATTGGATATTTAGTGATTCTCATTCGGTTATGGTGGATCTTTTTGAGTTAAGATCTAATTTCCAATTCTTTTATTCTCCTTCTTCTAGATATCTCCTTGATCTCTTTTCACCTTTATGTTGTGGAATAATTTTGGGATATAATGGCCAATAAAAAATATTTTTAAAGATAATTTAAGATATTTTTTAATTATCTAAACATTAGAAGACCCAATATCTTCATTTATAATAACCATTTTCAAAGGAATTTATTTTTTCTCTTTTGGTGAGGTATGTTTCTCAATTAAATTGTTTTCTTCACATGTAATTATTCATCATTCAAGTATTATAATTTTATGGATTTTAAAAATGTTTTATTTGATATATATGTCATATTTTATGTTCAATTTCTACTTTGTATTCATGGAAAAATTTTAAAGGGGGTTTTAATTACAAATATATTTACACACATCAAGTGTTTGATTAAATTTCAAAAAGATTGTTTTGACTCATAGATGAGTTTCATTCATGTGATTGATATATTTTGTATAAATAAAATGTATTATTCTATTTTTGGAATGGGTCAGCTGTGATTTTTTAGAAAAGATGTAATATTGGAGCCTTGGGTGCGTCTGTACATTGGTATAAAAAGGTTAATACATGGTGGGAACCTATAAGTATTGTTTTTGTGATATGAATGGATAATGGAAAGACTAAATATCATTAGTATTCGCATTATTTTTTATAGTGTTCCTATAATTTCTTAATTGTGTATCCCCATAGAATATATTCCATATTTTCACATGTTTTTATTCATTGTAGTGATATTTAACTCTTTGATTTTAACTTGCTTTTGTAATGAGTTTCCATGTATGGTATTGATTAGTTCCCTCTACACACATTCATTAATTTTGATATATTCTTGGTCTATTTAAATAGGACATTTTTTAATGGAAACCGAATGATTATTTAAATAAAATAATTAAATAATATGTATGTACACAAATTGATTTTTTTATGTTATAACTAATGGTTGTCTGATGGAAGACATTGTATATATTCATGGTTGTAACCAAATTGGAATTTTCAAAAAACCCGTCATATGCCATTTAGAATACATATAATTTTTTTACAGGATAAAGGTAAATTAAATGGTGGTATGTAAAATAAATACCTCTGAAGGATAATAAGGATTCATAGTGTTTTGGGATGGCGGTGAGAGATGGTCACATAAATACATGGTCTTGGTTTGTTTCTAAGACTATCCTTAGGGATTTTTGTTATTATTTCTCATAGTTATAGACCTATTATTACATGTTGTAATATGGTAAATTAGCATTATCATGTTTTAAAAAATAATTATTTGTTGTTTCTTATGGGTAAAATTGTTCTCGTATTATCTGTGTTAATGCTTGTGGGCATGTCACTAACCCATTGAGATCTGGAACAAACTTTAGGCCTTATAATAGGAAAAATTAGTTGACATGTTAATTCAACTAAGTTTTTTTCAATATAAATTGGTACTATATAGAATGATATTTTCTAGTATTGACGATAAACTAGATTTAGGACCATTAGTAATCAGGTGGTAAGTTCAAAAAGAATCATAGTTAGCTCACTTTTATATTAGAACATAAGTTACCATGGGTGGATGGGGAATTTTCTGTAATATTTTGATAATGATTTCTTGTTTATTTTGAGGATCTTTTTAATTTTTTCTATAGGTTTTTGACTTGTTCACCTCTATCTCATTGAATATGTTATTTTCATAAACTCTTATTATTTATGTTCTTTACTATAAATTGTTGAAGTTCATATTTTGTATCATAAATGTTTTCCTTAGTTAACCAAGAGTTTATTCTATTATTTAATAGAAAATTACATCTCAAGGGGTCCCTATGAATCAAAGGGAAAAACCTATGGGTAAATTCCCTTAGTGAAAAACCACTATTCGACCTAATGTTTATAAAAAAATTATTTTTACTATTATATCCCTTGAAATTTTTTAGTGGTGGAATCATAGAATAGATGGTGGATCATGCCTTAGAGTTTAAAAAAATACAATAGTCATATGGTGGGACAAAGGCACCCAAACAGATAATTAATATATTGATAAAATATTATTTATTTTTAAATTTTTAGAGACTCTAAAAGACTCTATGGTGGTATTTAAAACATATATACTTGATGGTATTAGAGGGAAATTGTAGGATTCTATTATTTAAGCTAAATTACATGAGAAACTCATGTAGAATATGTTCAAGAAGGCCATTAATTTTTATTTTTATCATGAAATGTTCTGTATTGTGAATGATTTATTCTTTTTACCTTATATCATGGATACTATTCAGTGATGGATTATTATACTAATATTTTCATGTTTATTCATATATCTCTATGAATTTTCACTAATTACTACTTTATGTCATGTTACATTGATTTTGGTTGGTATCCTGATGTTTCATTAATCATTGTTCCCATTTTTGATCAATGTATTCCAAGGAAGATGATAAATAATCCATGGATGAGGTAGACTTAGTTTGGAAGGGAATACTTAGTGGATATTCTGTTGTAACAGAGGGCATCCTGGGTGTGTTGTATAACTAGAAAAAACAAATAGTATGGGTGATTATTTTATTCTAGGATACATTACCAAATATTTTTATGGATAACACCAAGTGGATTTCATCTAGTGTGAAATACCTAGCAATACTAAGCCTGAAAGTACTGTAGAGCCCATGATTTTATATCATGGTGAGAAATCAAGTCAAAATAATATTTTTTGTGAAGAGTGTCTGAGGGAAGTATAACATGATACATCCTTACTAGATTATCTTAGGCTTAGTAAAATGAATAAAAGGATGGTTAATATTATTTTAATGAATGGGGGGATACTCTGGTAGTGAAGACACTCATGTAGGGGTTGAGTTTGGATTCCAATGAGGATAAGATTTTATACTATTGGAATCTTATGTGGGTCCAACTACTGTGAGGGGTAAAATATTTATGTCATCCTCTATAGTCTTTTATTTTTTATACCAGAGAATCACTTTATATAATATCATCCAAATTTATCAATGTGATGTGATTACAGTCAGACCATATTTAATTTAAGATGTATCTTTCAACCACCAAAGGAATGGGTAAGTAATAGAGTTTTGAATGATATAAGTGCCATGCTACGATTATAGAAAATGTGTTTCATTTGTGTTTTAAAGTTCTTGATCTCAATATCGTTGACATCGTATTTGGATTTGATAGGATGGTTTTTAAGGATCAGGTCGATTGTTACCATTATTCTGTTAAATTTCATTCTCTTAAAAGGGTTTTTGGTTTCTTTTAGAGTGAGAGGGTTCCTCGATAAGAGAGAGTGGGTCCTATTATTTCTGAGTTTGAAATGATATCATGATAATTAATTAGAATGTAACTTTAAATCATCTACTAGTGATTCAATGGTTTCCCTCATACTGTGGTTAAGGTCTACCCTTATGTCTTTCCTGATGATATTTCTAGTATACCGCTTTAAAGATAGGTTGAGTTATTGAAATTATTCTATGTATGAGTCCCATATCCTTTCCATATTATTTTATTTACCCTACTAAGTAAAGTGGAGTTAATTTTCATCTTTAGGATCTTGAATCCAACTGATTTGTTCTTTCGACTATCTCAACATGGGATTCAATGATTTTTTTCACAGAGAAGGTAGATAAAATCCTTCAGCTTAGTGTTGATTATCAAAATTATAATCAGGTGAATTTTATGAAAAATTATCATTTCCTAGGATTGATTATATATTTGATCAATGTATGGAATCCCAAATGATTTCTTTGATTCATCTTCAATCAAGATACAATCATCTATGATTCCAAGACGACTATATTTTTATGATATCATTTAGGAGAATGTATAGAAATTATGAGTATTGAGTTATTCGATAATATCCTATTGGTGATCACATAGTTATTGTAGAACTAATTAATCAGGCATTTCATTCCTTGTTGGACTCTTTCTCTATTTATTTTTCTGATGAAATTTTGGTATCCTCTAGGATAATGGAAAAACACAAGGATCATCTAGATATTATTCTCATAACTTAGATGAAACATAATCTATATTGAAATCCTTCAAAATATCTATTTTTAACCAATGAAGTGTAGTATCTAGAGAATGTTATACCTAAGAGAGTAAAAGTATTGATTTTAAAAATATCTCGGAGGTGATTTTTTGGGATCATCCCATTAATGTGTTAGATATATGAAGCTTCTTAGGATTGGCAGGCTACAAGAGGCATTTTTTCAATATTTCTCCAGGATTCCATCTCCTATTATTTAGTTGACCCATTAGGTTGGGGAGTTAAAAGGAATTATAACTTTGAAAAAAAATTGGAACCAAATGTATGTTTTATATCATCACTGATTATGATTCATCAAAATTTTGGTTAGGTTTTTGACATTTTTTTAATTATTCAGGTATCAATTTATAATTTGTTCTGGTTCGAGGGTAAAAGAAGGTAGATTATGAAACACCCCATTTCTTCTATAATGATAATAATTATCTTACCTATGATCTATAATTATATATGGGGATACATTCTCATAAACCATAATTCCATTATCTCATTGGGGAAAGGTTTTATTTATATTCAAATTAAAAGATCCTATAATATATTTTTACCCATAAGGATCAGAACCTACGATAGAAATATTGGGGTTAGTAAATTTATAGTAATTATTTTTATTTTTATACACACCTATAAATGTTAATTTGGTAATTGATTCATTGATTTGGAAGTTACCGACTAAATACTCTTAGAAATCAATTTAAAAGTGGTCTATGATGACTCTTTTTACTCAGATTCACTTAGATGTAGAAGAAGATAATGGGTAAGATTTCTAATTCTGGGGATGTTTATTTTTAATTTTACGATCATATTCATCTTTTACAAGAAATATAAAATGATTATAATTCATTTTGTGAAATATTTTATTGTTGGGAGACCTTAGGAGGATAGTTTTAGTCTTCTAAAGGTATCTTGATTTTATGAGACAAATTGGTCATTCTAATAACTCTTAGTTAGGAGTTGATATATGATGGTAATTTTTTTATTTGTTTCATGGACCCTCTGACTAAAAATATTTATCATGAATTTGGGAATTTTTATAGGTGGTTTGGGATGAGGTGATCAATTTTGCAATTTATATTTTATGCCTTACCTGTTGGAAGATTGAGGAGGAGAACTAATGGCATTCCAATTTGTTGTAGACTTAACCCATTCAAGTTTAGAAGTACATTTATATGTCCATTGAATTAAATTTCATTTTACCATGGAAACCTAATTATTAAAATGCCATTTGATTATTCATTAATTGACTCATGAAATCAACACATTTCATTCCTATTAAGGAGATTATGAAGGTGGATGAATCAAGATACATGTTTTTCTGAGAGATCATGAAGCTTCATAGATTTTCTTATTTTATTGTTTCTCATTGATATATTGTAATGAAAACATTGTTTTAAAATGGTTTCCAAGAGGAAATGGGTACCCAGTTGAAGGTATGCATGGCCTATCACCCTAAGAAGAATGGATAGATTTAGAGAGAGATTCAAATTATCAAGGATATACATTATTAAAGAACTATTGATTTCAGTGGATCAAGGGAAATGGATTTTCCAATATTTCAGTTTCACCATAAATCTATTTACCATAATTATATTTAAATGGATCTATTTAAAACATTGTTTGGGTATATATATAGATGTATTTTTTGGGGAGGAGTTTGGAGAGTGGTATGTGGATGGTTGGAGCCATTTTCATTAGATGAAAATAGGTGCAATTGATCCAAAAGTTGTTAGTGATACCTTAGAGTTTCTAAAAAAATGTAGACTGATTTTGTTTCCCATTTATGTTTTTTATAGGTGATTTGTAATTTCTCTAGGATTTTCCTTTTTAGGGAATCATCATTTGGGAGTATTAGTTATGTTAGTTATAAGGTAATGTGTCCCTTTATGAATCAAATTAAAATCATAGGGGAATGTTGGAATAATGGTTGGACATATCATCTTACTTGGAATCGATTCATGACATGTTTTATGTATCTAAAATGATGAGGTATAAATTGGACCCTCCTCATGTGGTGTAATTTGAGGATGCTAATCTTGAGACTAAAACCTCAGGGGTTGAGAAAAAAATTTAAATTATGAATCATTATAATAAGGGTATTCAAGGTAAAATGATTACTTTTGTCAGTGTATAGTGATATAATGGATGGGAAATCCATGAAATGTAAGAACATGAATTGTTTATAATATAGATGTTTCCTTATCACATTGTGAGTCCAAAGAAATTATAAATTTCTAAGGATAGAACATGTTTGATTCCATGTGTATATTTTTATTTAAAATTTGACTTTAATATTATTAAAAATGACAGGTGACAAACTGAAAACTATGAAAACACGGTCATATTACTTTGATAGTTTAGAATAATGATAAATAAGTAATTTTTTATATATAGTAATTATCCACACATCAATATAATATATAGTGCTCTTGGTATGACTCAAAGTGGTCGAAATCCATTTAAAATTAACATTTAGAATAAATCACATGTCACTCAATTAGTTTTGGTAAAATTCACTCAGATTGTTTAGATAATTAAAGAAAAAATATTCATAAGTAATTCATTTACATGTACGAACCGGTCTCACATAAATACGATACACAATGTGACTGATATGACTCAAAGATCAAGTTTTTAGTTTAAATTGACCTTTTATTAATAATATAAAAGTTTCATACTCATAATTGATAAAATGAATCCATTTTTTTTATTAAAATTATCTATAAATGATTTTCAAATTTTCTGAATCATTTTCATCCCTATCTAGAACATAGTGAGACTAGTATAACTCCATGTATTCTTTATTATTTGAAATGTACATTTTAGTAAAAAAGAAAATTGACACACTCAAAAGATAGTAAAAACATATTGTTATGATAAAATTGTAAAATCATCCATAATTATTTTTTGACATTAATGAATTAGATACACCTCAATCAGATTCATGGTGGGCATAGTATAAATTTTACTATCTATTATGAGTTTAAAATTGATATATAATTTCAATATATTATTAACTATTTAAAACTAAAAAAATATGATAGTATTATCTTAATATTTTAATCAAAATTATTCATAATTAATTCCTGGTATGTAGGAAGCAAACTCACATCAAATTGATATAGTTGTAACTGTAATAACTTAATGTACATGTTTTTAGTTTAAAATATATTTTTCTTAAAAAATAAAAGTGATGTACTCAAAAATTAGAAAAAACATTATAATTGTTTGGATAGTTTATGAAAATGATCCATATTTCATTTGTGACATGTCTGAATCATCTGCACCTCAATCTGATGCATGGTGTTACTGGTATGACTCCATGTGTCTCTTTTATTTAAAATTGAAATTTTATTGAAAATGAAAAGTGACATACCCAAAACCATTAAAATAGTTACAAAATTTTTTAATAATTTTTTAAAATTATCCATAAGTAATTTTTTATGTGTAAGAATCACTCTCACCTAAATCTGATGCACTTTTTTTATAGAATCACTCAAAGATTTCATTATTAGATTAAAATTGAAATTTTTGTTGAAAATTATTTTCACTAAATAAAATAATTGAAAAAACAGTCATATTTTTTATAATAAAGTAAAATTATTGATAATTCATTTCGGACGTGCATGAATTAGTATCATGTCAAACTGACAAATGATGTAATCTGTATGACTTAATGTTTACGATATCAGTTTAGAATTGAAATTTTAGTTCAAAACATATGTCACTCACTGAAAACCATGTAACAATTCTTTTATTATGGTTATAATTTTGGAAAATGATTCATATGTAATTTTTGATGATTTGGAATAATTATCATTTGAAACAGACACATGAGGTGATAGATAAGACTCAATGTATCTGTTTTCAATTTAATATAATATTTTAGTTAAAGAACCCAAGTGGCTAACTAAAAATCAAGAAATCATATTAAGATAACTTTATAAATTATGAATTTGATTTATAATTCATTTTTTTCATGTATTAATAAGATTCAACTTTCTCTGATGAACAGGGTGACTGGTATAACTCTATGTGTGTCCTTATATTTAAAATTGACATTTTACTAAAAACCAAGACGTTACATACTCAAAACAGAGAAAATAATTTATATTGTTTTGACACATTATAAAAATATTCACATGTCATTTGTGATGTGAAGGAATCAGTCTCACATAAATATGATACATGGTGTTCTAGGTATGACTCAACATGATGGTTATGAGTTTTAAATTTCCATTTTAGTTCAAAATATGTGTCACTCAATGAAAACCAAAAAAACAAAGCATGATTGACATAATAATATAGTACAATGATACATAATTCATTTATTACATGTATGAATTACATTCATCCCAAACCAAAACAAAAAGTGACATGTATGTCTAAAATTGCATGTTATGAGATTAAAATTACTTTTTTTGTAAAAAAAGGGATATAATCCAAACTGAGAAGTGAAATTAGGATTGTTTTTATACTTTAGAAAAATGATATACAAATCATTTATAAAATTTATGAATCATTTTAACTTCAATACAATGTGTGGTGTGACCAATGTAACTCCATGTGTGTATTCTTATTTTTAATTTATATTTTCATAAAAAAGAAATGTTACATACTCAGTTCAATGAAAACTCCTTCATAATATTTTTTTGCATTAGTAAAATGATACATAAGTCATTTATGAAATGTAAGAATCATCCAAACCTCAATCTAATAAACATTGTGTCCTATATGTATCAATGCATCCTATATGAGTGAAAATTTTAAATTTTTGTTCAAGGCAAATACAACTCACTAAAAACTGATAAAATGCAATAAAATTTTGTGGATACATTAGTAAAATGATCCATATTTAATTTTTTGAATTGAATAAATAACCATCCCATCAAACTGATATAATAAATGACTGGTATGAATCAAACTTTGTGTTTTTAGTAAAAATTTACATTTTTATAAAAAAAGACATGTGACACACTAAAAACATATAAAACATATTATCATTATATTTAAACTTTTGAATAATTATCTAGAAGTCATTTTTTATGTGTGGTAATCACCCCTACCTCATTCCAATGCATGTTGTGACCCTTATGACTCAATGTGTTTCCTTTTATTTGAAATTATCTTTTTATTCATGTATAGTTTTATGATTTATTTAATTTATTTCTTTATATAATTATAAAAATAAGATTTATTTTCTTATATTTTTGGTTTCTTTTGTAAGGGTTTGTATGTTCTTTTGGAAACTAAAACTATGACCATGCTTTTTTTGGGAGGGGTTTGGGTTCCAAATACATTAGAACATTGATTTTTTTGCATTATTTTGATAGTACATGCTAATGTAATTGTAAACAAGACTATTTTAAATTCCTATAATATTTTTTATGTATTTATTATGTAATTATTATTTCAATTAAATTATTATGAACTTTATACTTAAAGGTTGATTTTTTAGTGTTTAGTAATTCAAATAGTGCATTTTAGCATTTTAGCATTTATTGGTGCTATTTATAATGATGATAAAGGACCCCCTTTATCAAAGATAATTAAACCATTGATAATGGTTTCCCCCTTTTAATGGATTTAGAGAATATATCATTTTTAATGATATTACATTCCTTTTTGACGTTGTCAAAGGGATGATCTATAGTAGTCTAGTTTTATGTTTCCACAGCCCTGAGGGATATTACTAGTGTTTCACGTATAATTTCAAATTTATCTCCACTCATTGATATATTCGATAATGAAGAATCAAGATTTTATTTAGACTTATCATTATCAGATAGATTTTTACAACAAAAAGGGGATATTTATCATTTCCTTGGTTCATTAGTTGTATGAATAAAGGATTTAGTTTGAGTATTTCTTTGAAATCTCTAATATATCTTTGGGATATATCATGAGGATGAAAAAAATAGTGATATCTTATGTTTCTAGGTAGTAATGTCCCATTGATCGTAACTACACCACCCATTATATATTGTTATTTCTATTTTAAATTTTTTTGTAGCGACAATACCTCACCATAGAATGCTTTGTGATATTTACTAGTCATAAAAAATTGAGGTATATTTTCACTCATTGAAACATAAATATGGTTCCATAAAGGTGGATCTAGTTTCTTTATTACTATGAATTTGAGATCTCAAAAAACCTTATGGAAGAGTAATTTCATGGTTCATTCATTGAATAGGCTGTATTGAAGTGATATTATTCAAAATTATGTGAATTCTTGGATGATGATGAAGGAGATAGCATCTATGAGCCTTGATGTAGGGATTGTTTTTTAATGATGTTTATTGTTTTAGAGTATTTTATATAATTCTCTGATGTAATAGGTGTAGGAGTCTCAATGGAATGCCTTAGAGGTAGAGCTTATTTTCTGTCTTTTTTGCTATGGTGGTTCCTTAGAGGGATGGATGGATGATGTTAATTACCAGATATTCTTATGAGGGAGGGTTTTCATCATTATGGTGATGTATTAGGTAGTTCTTCATGACTTTAAAATTTCACCTTTATTTTTTCACCCAATAATAATTAAGATGTATCATGGGTTGAAGATATATTTTTTATGGCCTGAGATGAAGTAGATTGGGGAAGAGTTTGTAACTCAGTGTCTAGTTTTCAAGTAGGTAATGTCAGTACATCATGTTCCTAGAGGTTTTCTCCACCCTTGGATATTACCAATTAGAAGTTGGATAAAATCTTGTTGTATTTCATCAGATGATTACCCATAGATAATGGTGGATATGATTTCAACTTGGTAATTATGGATTTGATGATGCATTTAGGTCAATTCAAAAAAATCATGGAGTTAATCACTATAGATGTTCTGGTAAACAGGTATGTGGATAAGGTCATGTTTCAACATGGAGAACCAAGGTCTATTATTTATGGTCTAGATAAGAGTATTACTTTCTGATCTTGGATTGGATTTCAATAAAAAATTCCCACTCATTTATTCCATAGAACTCTATTCCACCATTAGACATAAGGACTGGTGGAGTAAACCTTCTAGACATAGGAGGGAATGTATTAGGGATTCTTATTTGATTTTGATGGATCCTGGAAAAAAGTAATTACCTTTTTTTGAGTTAAAAAACAAAAAATGTAACCAATAATCTATCACCATGGCTCTGTTTAAGGAATTGGATTTGAGATTTTGTTGATCCCAACTATATTTGATGGGGGTTGGAGAGTAATCAATTTTGACACTCAAAATGGTGTATGGAATGACAGAGAAGATATAGATAGTTCATGAAAGGATGAATGGGGGAAAATAATGAATGAAATATTATAATGATTATAGTTGGAGACCATTGAAATTAAAGGTTGGGGACCATATGTTTTTTAAGGTTTCTTCTCATTGGGTGTATTTTTGGTTTTTCAAGGGGCATAGCCATTCCACTCGGTTTATCAGACCCTTTGAGGTGTATACCATTTTGGCATAGTGGGGTATCGATTATAACTCCCACTATTATTGGATGGGATTCATGTCATATTCTAGGTTTCTCAACTCTATACATATGTTCAAAATGAATCCAATGTCATTGAATAGGGATATTTGGATATCTAGGATGATATAATGTTTATGGAGTAACCAATATAGATCTAGGAATATGTTTATAATGTGTTTGTAGATGAAACATTCCCTTCGTTCATGTGTTTTATAGGTACAATGTCATATATTAGAGTAATTAAGAGAACAATATGTTGATGTGTTCCTTGTAACTAGAATTTTTTTTTTGAGTTCTTCTTGGTTTTGTGCTTCCCTAATGATGTGATAACTAAATATTACAGATTTATGAGATTTACCTTTTCACCTTACTAAGTATGTGTGTTATAGATTTCATTATCTAAATAGAGGAGATCCTCATCCCATTCATGATGTAATTTTTTTATATATTTTAAAACAATATGGATGATTAAGTGAAACCCATAGAGGAAAATATCATTATATAAATTGTAGGTTTCCATGATTTATATTCTAGGGTAATTATATTGTGATGGTTTTGGTAGTCATTTTTCTGCGATATGTAGAGGGTAAAATGCTAGGGAATATGGTCATGTGGAAGACATGTTGATTAAGGCCAGTATATAGATGGTGGTAGTGTTTCATTTATAATGAGATCCATGTGTTGTATCGTGTGGTAGAGTTGTTAGATCCTATTCCATTTTCCTAATTCTAGGTTGGATTTGATTCTTTTGGATTATAATTGTTTTATATGAATTTTATGTAATCTTTTGGACCTTCCCACCCTTTCTTTTGTGGTTTCATGAGGATTAGTGGCATCAAGGAGGATTTTTTGGTGATTTGTAGGATAAGATAGTGCCTTTTACATTCATAGAGTCATCATGCCTTAGTGGTGGGTGTGGTGGAGTTCATATTGATAGGGAGATCACTCGGTGTAAAAAATTCATGACCAAAATTCCATGTGTGGGTAATGGAAGTAGGTGTAGCATCTTGGGGGAACTCTATTCCAAAATGGGTACATAGAGCTCACTATGTCATGGCATTGAGGGTGGTGAGGTGAAAATGACCATCTATTTGGTAACATGTCTGGTAATCTAACTATGGTAGTCATTAGAGGAGTAACCATGACATGGATCATGTCTTAGTGGAGAAAAAAATATAGTTTAAAAAATGTAGAGAATATGGGTAAATGACCATTGGATATCACGATTTCCCATTGAGCGGATCTAACAAGGGTTTTTTGGTTATTCACCACACTATGGTGGAGTCCAAAAGGATTCACTTATAAAGGGGGGGTTAGTTTTCCCTTGATTCAATATATGAATTATTATAATGAGATCTAACAGAATTACAGACCTACCTATCCATCATTAGTCATTACATTGTAAATCCTATCGCCTTGGATCACAGTATCATGTCTCGTGGATCAAGGTAATATCTCCACTCAAATCTCTTTCTATTTTCAAATTTTTTTCTTTTTTAGGAGGATCACAATGATAAAATTCTCTATATTAGATGTATTTTGACCTCAGTATGATGGTGTATTTTTGTGGTTATTCTTTATAATGATCACCTTCAATCATGATGGTGATTGTTCTCATGTTTCATGTATTTTTAGTAGTGGTTGTAAATTGAAGCATCAATCAAGATAGGGGTCCTAATTCTATCAATATTTATATGTACATGTGGTAATTTCATTTTTTATATTTTTAGGTATATAGTACATATCTACTAGAAAAGATAATTAATCTTATAAATTAAAATTAATAGGGAGGGGAGAAATCACTTGAGTTTTACATGTAATTCTGACTTTCTTCCATTGCTACATTTGATGTTTTTTGTTTTGTTGAATTTGACTTATATTGAGATTTTTGTGTTATTTGGGTTACTGAAAATTTTTAGAATCAATATTATTTTTTTGATTTATGATCATGATTCATGAAATATGATAAAAAATTTATTTGGATACTAAATTATTTGACAATGGAATCTTGTATTTTTCTGTAATAATACCATTGAAAATAATGAAGTATTTGTGATGAAGTTCTATATAAAAAAATGAGATGTGTATTTGGTTAGATTTTTGGTGGACACAAATGAAGGTTTTTTTAGAAATATATAGATAGGGTTTTATGTGTCTTTTTGAATAGTTTCCAGGTAGCTATGGAATGAACTTGAAATATTGGCGTGAGAACAAATGTTTGTGGAAATTAATATATGTGGTGAAATACATAATCTATAGAATGGGAGATGAATGGGATGGTTTGAAATATAAAATAAATAGGCATGTAAAATAGTGATTTTTGGTAATTTGAAATTTTTGGAATGGGTTTTTCTGTAATGTAAGATGGAAAGTGACTTGTTGGAATGGATTTCCTATGTGCTGTTGTGTATTTAGTGGGGGTAGCAACACTTGAAAAGGTTGTGAGACCTTATGGGGATGTAGTCAGATTAATTTGTTTTCATTTTATAAAACTTTAGTATGAGATTCTATATAATCTCAATATCATTTTTTGAATTTATTTCTATGTAAACCCTACATGAGTAATTTTATTACACTAATTTCTTAAAATTATGGGTTCTGGGTGTTTTTCCAAAGCATCTTGGATAGGGAGGAAGGATGGTTGTTCACCCCCTATTTACTCATGTCTATTCTAAAAGATATTTTTACACACAGGATATGATATATTTAATGTGTAGTTCACTTATAGTGGTGATTGACTAGATGATGATGGGTCATAGTGAGGGTTGTGCATGGTATGAAGAGGTAAAGTGGTCAGTTCCCTTCATGTTAATGATATCCTACTATTCTAGTTATATGGTTTTGGTCATAAGAGGATGAATATGTGATGATATTTTTCATGGAGTGATTGGTATGATTTAGTTTCATAGTTTTCTTTGGATGGGATGTAATGTTGTCTTCTTTCTTTCATCAAGTGGGATGTGATTCAGTTTCCCATTTTTCATCCGGAATGGTTATTACAAAATGGATGGCAGTTCCATGACAAAAGATATTGTTGTGTATGTGATGAAAATGAGGGGGAAAGAATATCTGGTTACCCTTTTTTCGTATCCTTCTTATTATGTTACTACAAGTGGATGTGTTATTCTATGATCATTCCATGGTGAGTATGGTATTTATTAGTTTACATTATTAGGTTCATTTTTATTCGATTTTTTTTCGCAATATTTAATTAATAGGATTTTTTCACATGTTTATGAGAGATCTTATATACGATCCTACTTAGTACGAGATTCTATATTTACTCACTCTCATTTTTTAAATTTATTTCTATGTAAACCCTACATGAGTAAAGTGATTACACTAATTTCCTGAAATTATGGGTTCTTAGGGTTTTTCCAATACATCATGGATAGGGGGAAGGATAGTTGGCCATCCCCTATTTCCTCATGTCTCTTCCAAAAGATATTTTCAGACATAGGATATGAATGATTGTATGTGTAGTTCATTTATAGTGGTGATTGACTAGATGGAGAGGGGTCATAGTGAGGGTCATTCTAGGTAGGTAGAGGTAAATTGGTTGATTACCTTCATGTTAATGATAACCATCTATTCTAGTTATATGGTACTGGTCATAAAAGGATGAGGATGGGATGATATTTTTCATGGGGTGATTGGTATGATTCTGTTTCATAGGTTTCTTTGGATGGGATGTAATGTAGTTTTATTTATTTCTCCAAGTGGAACATGATGTAGTTGCCCATGCTTCATCAGGAATGGTTATAAAAAATGGATGGGTGTTCCATGACATCAGATGTTTTTGTGTAAGTGATGAAAATCAGTGGGAAAGAATATCCAGCTACCCTTTGTTCATATCCTTCTTATTATGTTACTACACGTGGATGTGTTATTTTGTGAGCATTCCATGGTGAGAATGGTACTGATTATTTTACATGATTAGTTTCATTTTTATTCTATTATTTTGTCAACAGTGAAGTAAAATTATTTTTTCTTATTTTTATGAGAGATTTTATGTATGATCCTAATTTTTATACATTTTATCCTCACCCAACATATATAGAAACTATTTTTTCAGGATTCATGGAGGAATTTTGAGGCCAATCTAGGATTTACTAGCCTAGAAATTTTATTTCTTGTAGAGTTTCAAACATATGATTTCATTGGTGTATTTTTTAGATACTCTATTATAATTTTCAAATTATAAATACATTTTTTTATTGTTTTATCTTAGTCATTTATTTTATGAGTTTGATTTTATTTCTAATTTTTATTATACTTCTCAGTCTTAATTTTATAATTGAGCATAATGCATTCAATTTTTGATATTTGTATACCCTAGGTGGAAGTCATATACTTCGGGCCTACTGATGGTGGGACTCAGGAGTCAGAATCTCCCTTTATTTATTTATATCCTAGGAGGGGATCCATTAGATTGAAGGAGTTGTCTTATTGCAGGTAATATGAAGGATGATGTTATATTAGAATCTCAATGAATTATATTTTAAAGATAATACTACCAAGATTTATGACATATAATTATTCATTTATTTAATAATTTAATGAATGTGAATTTTAAGGTTGTTTATTAGGAGAGTATTTTGTTATGATTTCCCAGACCCACAAAATTGTGTATAAAGAGTGAAACCATAATAACAGTTTTTATAGTTTAGTGAGTTTTACGTAATTATAAATTTAAACTGAAGATTTGTTTCACTATTTTGTAACAGCATCAATAGTGTAAATAACCTATCCTATTACCCCATGATTTATAAATAATTCATCATATCATTGTGTATAGTTATATTTCTTGAAGGTTTTTATATGAGACTACTCTATAAAGATCACCAAATGTCTATATATCAAATCGCAGTTGATATAAATATTAGGAAAAACTAATGTTTTGAAATTTTTTGGAATTCGTGATAGATTTTCACTTATGAATTTGAACTCAATTCAAATAAAATGATAGTGGTATAGTACTATTTTATAAATGAGATAAATTATACTATGTATGAATTAAAATGGATTAATAGAATATAAAGAAGAGGACTAAATATGTGGATGATAATTCCAGTTGTTCAAGGACACAATTCAAGAATATTAAATCCTAAAAAATATAATTTTTATAATCTGACATTTAAAATGATTATATACTACGTTTTTTAGATTTTTTTCAAATTTGTGGATGATTTAACAATCCTCTAAAAATCTAGTTATCGAAATGTATGTTCGAGGATAATGTTAACTATCCAAAGAGTGGTCTATAAATAATTAATTTTGTAATGCCTCAAACCCAGTTACCCAGAGTCGGTGCATTATTACAAAACATTGGTAAGATAAAAAAAGATCAAGTCTTGAAAGACCAATTAGTTTAGTAGCCTTGGAATCATGAGATACATTCATAAAGTTTACATTACATCATAATGTGAAAACTATAACCACATGTTGTCTCCATAGACCACACTCGTATCCCCTCATACTATCCCGGCAGTTCATTCATAAAATACTTCTTCACATCCTGGAAAAAATAAAACATATAAAGGGGTGAGCTCAGATTCCCAGTAAAGATAATAATATAGAGGAAACATTCATAAATAAGTATAAACATTTAAGTAAATGTATAGATAAAACAAAATCCTTTTAAACTTGAACTTCAGCATAATATGGTAGAAATAAAACGATATAATGTCATTTACTTATTCACATGGATATTCTACAATTTGAATAATCGCATGAAATATCAATAACCCCTTTCATAATGATGGAATGCATATTTCCAGACTATCATAACCATATAGTCAAGGACTTTTTCCAAGACTGCAAATAAGATTTTGTAAAGGCCTTGTGCCAAGACATTAGCATGAGACCTACCGATGCATTGAGGAGCTATAATGGGCTCCACCTGTCACTGACTAAGTCCAATGCATTTCTCATATAAACAAGTTTAAACATAACATAAACATTCGTTTTAAAACTATCATACAAAATGTCAATACTTTATCAATAAACCATGAATGGTATAGAAATAACACATCCACAGTCAAAAATATCAAAAAACCTTCAATAAAATATGGAATTTTTGTATCACAATAAATCAACATCAAATAATCTTAGAATCCATCAAATGATGTTGACATAGCTGAAATCAAAACTATTTGAGAGAAATATCTCTTTTTTTGAAATCATTTAAAAGCCACATAATTAAAACATTTACATTGAAAATATTCTTATAATCTTTTAAGGGATGCTTCGACGATTTTATAATGGTGTAAAATACCCGCACCTTCCGTATATGTTAAAAACGACATTCTTACCTTAATTCTGTCAAAAAGGTTTTAAAGGATCCTGTTTGGAAAACGACGGAAATATTCCTTTATAAACATCTTATAAAAAGTCAAAAAAGGTATAAATGACTTTATCCCATAGTATATAAAATTCTAATAATGATTTGAAATACATTTTTAAGAAACATGGATGTGGATGATAGAGAGGCCCCAGTATATAATTACGTATAAACAACCTCAGATAATGGAGAGATTGTGAAATAAACCCTTACCTTGTACTTTTCCATGGTCGAGGGTAAGTTAACATCTTTTATAATGGTGAAATAATTGTTATTAAATTATACAATAATAATATACATTAATACGATATCATATATGATCTTTTAACATTGTTAATAATATCTTTGTATTATCGTTGTTTCGGGTGTTAACAGATTCGTTTTCCTTTATATAATTTTTTATGTAAGCCATGTTTTTTATGGATAAGTTGTATCTTATTCATATCCAGAATAATATTAAGTCTTTAAACATTATTTTTAACCATAAAATGACAATTATTCTTGAATGGATATGATGGGGAATGAATCTCATCGCGTTTATAGAGACGGTAGTCTGTACGTACTTACGAGCGACAATATCATTATTTTAATATTGAAATAATATATAATTGGATGGTATATCATATATAAAGAATCATTATAATTTTATATTTATTATTTAAATGAATTACACATCATTATCATACTCATCCAAATAATAATGTTTTTAATAACAATTACACCACGACGTGGTGACGGTAAGCCGTACGTACGCACATATGGTGACATGTCATTCAAAGAATGGATAGAATACTGAATATGGTTGTACCATATTTATAATAACATCACATTATATAGAATATATTGGATTTATTATTTTAGAATGGAAATAACAAATAAATAAGAAGTGGAAGAAGAAAGTAACCTGTAAGAGGGTGGGGAAAACATTACATCTTCTTCAGGTTCTTCCTTTTGATTTGATAAAAAGGGATCCATATGTTGTCTTTCTGATACAAAAAGGCCTCTAGGGTGAATTTAGGGAAGTTTAGAGAATATTTGGGCAGGTTTTTTCCGATCCAAAAAGCTTTTAAGGTGTGAATTAGAGAGAGGGGGGGTGCCTTTTTGTAAGAGGGGTGAGGGGAAACTTTGGAAAACCTAGAAATATTATTTTATAATAAATTCATATTAGGTTTATAATGGATATAAAGTGGATTATTTAGAGTTTAAGGTTTTTATAGGTAAATAAAATCAACCAATAGGTTTTAGATAGGTTTGGGTCGCTCTATAAACTTTTTCTTTCAGATTTAACTCTTAGTTAAATAGTTTGACACTTACCATGTCTCTTTGTATTTTTATATTATATTGTTAATAAACTTAATATATAAATCCAAGAGACCCCCAAGTGGTCCATTAATGATACAAATATCATTATATAAGTCCTTTGGCTGAACCATATATTTTCAGAAATAAAATATCAATTAATGATATAATATTTTTTTTAAAAAACTCTTTTATGTCAATGTTGACACTATTTAATAAGTTATTTTTGATACAGTCTTAAAAAATTTATTAATTCAAAAAAAAATCATTTAGGTAATCCTAAAATGTCATATTAAACAATAAAATTCGTGTATTTCATCAAAAATTTCAAATTATATATATTTTAACATTTGTAATACCAATTATTTGATTCTTTAATTAATAAGGAAAATACTGCATCATTATTGTGTCATTAATAAATTTTATTATTCAATGTCTAAAAATTATACATAAAATACAATTATGTAGGAAATATTTTTATCTTTCTAATGAATATTTATATTAGAAAATATATCATATATAACCATATGTAAAAATTGTTTTTCTAAAAGATATATGCTAATGTCATTTTTGTATTTTCTTTAACTTAATTCATATAAACTGTCATTATCACTTACAAGTGGCTCCATCGGGTCCCAAAATCGACCCAAAGATTCCCATGGTCGGACATGTATCAACCAATAGATATATGCCACGTTTTAGGGTAATTAAATATTATTATAATATTATTTGTTTACCCTTATTTACTGGATTTACCCTTTAACCATGGTAAATAAAATATTTATCGAAGTAATTATTCAAAATGTCTAAAAATAAAAGTTATCTATTTATAAAATTTGGACCTTCTGATTCTAAATATGGAATCCATTTTTCTATGTTCAAAACTCAGAAGTGGAGGAAATTAATTTAAAATTAATTCTCGTTGTCAAAACAAAAAACATGTTTTTAAGAAATAATAACTATCAAAAGATTGGCACTTGATTATGTCCAGTTTGAATGCAAAATTATGTCCAATGGCCAAAATTGGATTAAATGGTAAAAATATAATCTATTTATACTTTAAACTCACTCAAATTTATAATTTATAACTATTAATTATTTTTATTAAAAAATTTGTTTGTAATTAAAATTTAGCAATTTTCACTATTCATCAAAATATGAAAGTTATCATAAAAGTACCAAAAATTCACCATAGGATAATTTTGATATTCTGAATCAAAAAATTAAGTCCATTTTTAAAGATAAAATTTATTAAATCTCAAAAAGTGGGTATTACTATTCCTAACAGTTAGTTTGATTGGTTGTGGTGTGTTAGAACTCGAAGTTGCATACAATAAACACTATTGTATTATTCCAAGAGAAACATACCGTGGATGCTTGGGGTGTTAAATTCTCCTCTCCTTCAAATAATCTTGTCCTCGAAATTTATATAATACTACCTCATGAAATGACTCGGTTGGTTCTTCATCATAAGTTCCTCAGGATCACACATTGCCTCTTTCATCTTATGGTTTGTCCATAGAACTTTTAACAAAAGAGTCGTTTGGTTTATTAACACTTGTTCTCTGGTATCAAGAATCTTGACATGCTCTTCACAATAAGAAATATTGGGTTCTAGTTCTAATTCCTCATAGGTGAGTACATGAGTTGGGTCAGGCATGTATTTTCTCGATAGTGATATGTGGAACACATCGTGATCTTTGGTGAGACTTAGCAGCATTGTAAAACGATAAGCTATAACCCCAATTAATTCTATAATTTCGAAAGTTATGATGTACCTGGGACTCAATTTACCCTTCTTACCGAAACATATAACACCCTTCCATGGAGATAACTTCATGAAAACTTGATCTCTTACCTGAAATTCCAAATCCTTCCTTCGGTTTTCAGCATAGATCTTCTACCTACTTTGAGCTGCTTTGATGTGGTTTTGGATAACCATCACCTTTTCCATCATTTCCTCCACCAGTTCTGGGCCTACAAGTTTTCTCTCACCAACATCACCCCAACAGGTTGGTGTGAAACATCTCTTTCCATAAAACGCTTCATATGATGCCATCCGAATACTTGAATGGAAGCTATTATTATAGGAAATTTCCACCAAAGGTAAACATTGATCCCACATACCCTGAAAGTCAAGTAAAAAAGATCTCAACATGTCTTCTAAGGTTTTAATAGTCCGTTCTTATTGTCCATCAGTTTGGGGGTGGTAGGCAGGGCTCAAATTATGTTCAGTATCTAGGGATTTCTGAGCACTTTTCTAGAATCTTGATGTAAAACATGGATCACGATCAGAAACAATCGATATGGGTACTCCATGAAGTCTCAAAACTTCATTAATATATAGTATTGACATACGCTCAAGTGGTAAATCCTTCCTTATAGAAAGAAAATGTTCTGACTTGGTAATATGATCAACAATGACCCATATTGCATCATTCCTTATAGGATTATTTGGTACTCCCATGACAAAGTCCATCATGATATTATCCCATTTACACTCAGGTATGGGAATAGGTTGCATGACTCTGCCAGGTTGTTGCCTTCTAGCTTTCACTTATTGACAAACCATACATCTTGACACAAAATAATCAATCTCCCTCTTCATGTTGTCCCACAAAAATGTTCCTTCAAATCTCTATACATTATGTTTCTCCCAGAGTGTATAGAGAAATTGGAACTATGAGCATCACCCAACAATTACCTTTTTAGATTAGGTACATCAGGAACACAAATTCTATTCCCAAATTTCAAAATTCCTTCTTCATACACAAACTCACTCAATCTCCCATCATTCACTGCTTTAATCTTCTTTTGAAATTCCACATCATCAGTCTGAGAACTCTAAATCATTTCTAGTAAAGATGGTTTGGAAACCATTTGAGAAAGTATCGATGTTTAACCTTCCATGTTTATTATCATATCCAACTTTACTAGATCCATGAAAATTGGATCCCTTTCAACTCTCATTTTGTTCAAAACTCCATGATCCTTTCTGCTCAAAGCATCTGCCACCTTATTTTCCCTCCTCGAGTGGTAGAGTCAATTTAGGAGAATTGACTAATATTCTCTTCAGGTTTTCAATACATTCTTCACACTATTTTGTCCAAAAAAAAATTAACACCTTTACGTGTGAGCTTCGTTAATGGGTTAGCCAATCGGGCAAAATTCTGGACGAAATTCCGATAATAACCAACTAAACCAATAAAACTACGTACCTCAGTTATACTTTTCAGTGTTGTCTATTCTTGTACTTCCTTGGTCTTAGAAGGGTCAATGGAAATTCCATCCTTAGAGACAATATGGCCAAGAAAATAAATCTCTTGTAGCCAGAATTCACACTTTCTAAACTTCCCATATAATTCATGTCTTCAAAGAGACTTCAGGATAATGCGCAAGTGATTTTCATGATCTTCATATCTTTTGGAATATACTAATATACCATCAATAAATACCACCAAAAAATCATTGAGATATTCCTTGAAAACTATGTTCATTAGATCCCAAAAAACAGAGGGTGCATTAGCCAGCCTAAAAGGCATTACTGTAAACTCATAATGCTCTTACGTGGTTCGAAATGCTATCTTCTGAATGTCTACCTTCTTCACACACAATTGATTGTATCCACATCAATGTTCAGTATTTGGAAATTATTGAGATCCATGTAGTTGGTCAAATAAATCATCAATGTGAGGTAGGGGATACTTCTTCTTTATTGTTATAACATTGATTTCCCTATAGTCGATACATATCCTCATAGATCCATCTTTCTTCTTAAAAAAAAGGACTTGGGCTCCCCATGGAGAAACACTAGGGTAAATAAATCCCTTATTACTCAATTACTCTAGTTGTTTCTTTAGTTCAACTAATTCCATAGGGGCAATTCTATAAGGGGTATTCAATATAGGCCTTGAACCAGGAATTAAATCAATGTAAAACTCAATTTATCATTCTGGAGGATGTCCATATAAATCTTCCAGAAATATATCTACATTTTTTTCACAATAGGTACATCCTCTATTTGAACATTCCTTTCCTCACCCACAGTTATTTCATTATCTTCCACCCTGATAATTTCATTTAGTTGAGCTACTGGGGGTGGATCTAGATAAGAATTAGGTGGTGACGATTCTGCTCTAATGATAAGGTGTTCTTGATCATCATCATAAAAAATTGTAACCTACTTCTTCTTAAAATAAATATTCGCATCATGGTCCGAAATAAAATCTATACTGAGGATTAAATAAAATTCAATCATGGGCATGACGATGAGATTAACAGATAAAAAACATTTATATTCTCTAATGGGAATGGATTCACAAAACATTATTTCGATGACACTTCCCTTAGGAGTTTTAACTGACAACTCCCTTGTTAAATCAAATAGGAAATATCTAATTTTCTTAGAAAACTAGGAAGATATGAAACAATGTGTTGATCCAGAACCAAATAAATAATTTTCTAAACTTGAGGAAACCATTAAATTACCTGCCACCACGTCATTCGGAGCTTCTACATCAGTAGTAGTGATAGCATAAGCTTGGCCTTGATCCCTTGGCCTCTTCTGAGGTAAGTTCTCCGGAATCTTAGGAAATTCATTTTCATAATGTCCCATCTCCCTGCAATTGTATCATTGAACATCAGTATCTTCTTTCTTCCCCTTACAATCATGAGCTTGGTGGACTTTTTCACCACACTTGTAACAGACTCCCATTCCCTTCAAGCAAGTACCAGGGTGTTTCTTCCCACATTTACTACAGGATGGATATTCAAAATTTCCCTTCTTCACCCTATTTCCATTCCCATACTGATCAGAAGATCTCTTCTTCTCTTGCTTTGCTTTAATGTCATAAAACATAGAAAATTCTTTTTCTTTCTTGATAGCACATGAGACAATATATTCGTATGACGAGAAGTTTTTTGAGAATAATTATTGACAGATAAATGGTTTTAACCCATCAAATAAATGATCAATATTATTCCTTGGGTTACATATATAATCAGTTGCATGCCTTGCTATCCTTGTAAAGTTAGCCTCATACTTTGCGACATTCTCATCCTCCTTTTTCCTCAGACTCAGAAATTGTCTTTCCATATATTCTAGATGGTCATGAGGAAAGTATTCTTCTAATAAAATCTCTTTAAAATCCATCCATTTCATATTTGATACATCATTATCTTCTTTTGTATTTTAAATCAGTGGCCACCTTTGATCAGCATCTTTAGTGAGGCGGTAAACTGCCATGACAACTTTTTCCCTTTCAATACTTCCCAAGGCATGGCATATTTTTTCTAGGGAATTTATCCATTTCTCATCTAATAATGGATTTGTACCCCCATTGAATGTTGGTGGTTGTTACCTCATGAAGCAGTCTAACATTGATCCTCCACGCTGTGGATCAGGGTGCTCCATACGGGTAAGGTTATTATTCATAACCTGAGTGAGTTCTCCCAGTATGGTGATTAGCTAATCAGCACCGGTTGCATCAGCAGCTCCACCATAATTATCTTGAAATGGAGGGAAATACCTACACGGAGTGCATGCATTGATACAGTGTCTATTCCTTCTTATACGAACCATTTCTAAACAATGGCATAAACTAGATTAGTTTATGAATTGAAATATATAAATCAAAACATGTAAAACACTTAACATAAATTGAACAGTTTATGGATATAATCCATAATCATAAAAATGTTTTCTTTGAGGATGTATATACTCATAAACCCTTCATAATGGATTGTAACGAAAATGTGAATTATCCTAAGCATATCCCTCGTAAGTGTTGTAACCAAGAGTGCAGTAGGGCCCGTTATCGTGCACGAGTTCTCGTTTCAGTCTAGCCGAAAGTAGTGTTTTTGGGTTTTACCCCTAGGTACATTTGTGCCAGAGCCACATCTACCTACTCATATCTAGAAAGGGATTTATTACTCGGAAAACTCATAAAATATCTACAATACCAAAATTCTAGGATGTTATTCTATACTAATCCTCAAAGTCCATTATTGGTCTATGTACTCTAATCATAGATTATCAAAATCTAGCTTCCAAGGTTTGTACTAAACTTAATCTAATACCAACTATAACGCCCCGACCCCAGTTACCCAAATTCGGTGCATTATTACATAACATTAGAAAGATCACAAAAGATCATGTCTCGAAATACCTATTAGTTTAGCAGCCTTGAATTACTAGATACATTCATAAAGTTTACATTACATCATAAAGTGAAAAACTACAACAACATCTTGTCTCCATAGACCACAGTCATATCCTCTTATACTATCCCTGTAGTTCATTCATAAAATACTTCTTCACATCCTTGGAAAAATAAATCACAGAAAGGGGTGAGCTCAGATGCCCGGTAAGGATAAAAATATAGCAGAAACTTTCATAAATAAGAATAAACATTTAAGGCAATGTATAACTAAAAAAAAGCATTTTATACTTGAACTTCAGAGTAATATGGCATAAATAAAATTAAATAACGTCATTTACTAATTCACATGGATATTCTACTAATCGATTAATCACATGAAATACCAATGCCCACTTTCATAATGATGGAATGCATAATGCCAGACTATCATAACCACATAATAAAGGCCTTGTTCCAAGACTACAAATAAAATTTTGTCAAGGCCTTGTTCCAAGACACTAGTTTGTCTCTTGAGACCTACCAATTCATCGAGGAGCTATAGTGAGCTACACCTGTCTCTTACTAAGTCCAATGCATTCCTCATATGAACAGGTTTAAACATAACATAAACATTCGTATTAAAAATAGCATATGAAATGTCAATACTTTATCCATAAACCATGAATGGTAAAAAAATAACACATCCACAGTCAAACATATCACAAAACCATCAATACAATATGGATGTTTTGTATCATAATAAATCAACATCAAATAATATTAAAATCCATCCAAGGATGTTGACATTGATGAAATAAAAACTATTTGAGAGAAATATATATTTTTTGAAATAATTTAAAAGCCACATAATTAAAACATTTACTTTTAAAATATTTTTATAATATTTTAAGGGAATATTCAATGATTTTATAATGGAAGAAAATATCCGTACCCACTGTATAGGTTAAAAAATACATTCTTACCTTAATTTTGATGAAAGGGATAAAAAGGGACCTTGTTTGGAAAACGACCGAAATATTCCTTTATAACATCATATAAAAAGTCAAAAAGGGTATAAATGACATTATACCATAGTATATAAAATAGTAATAATTATTTGAAATACATTTTTAAGAATCATGGATGTGGATGATAAAGAGATCCCAGTAGATAATTACGTATAAACAACCTCGGATAATGAAGAGATTTTGAAATAAAACCTTACCTTGTACTTTTCCTTGGTCGAGGGTAGGTTAACCTCTTATATAATGGTGAAATAATTGTTAATAAATTATACAAGAATAATATACATTAATATGGTATCATATATGTTCTATTAACATTTATTTGTAAATAATATCTTTGTATTATCGTTGTTTCGAGTGTTAATTGATTTGTTTTCCTTTATATGATTTGTTACATAAGCCATGTTTGTTATGGATAGGTTGTATCTTATTCATATCCAGAATTACATTAAGTCTTTAAACATTAGTTTTAACCATAATATGAAAATTATTCTTGAATGCATATGATAGGTAATGAATCTCATCGCATTCGGGGAGACGGTAGTCTGTACGTACGCACGAGCAACAATATCATTATTTTGATATTAAAATAATATATAATTGGATGGAATATCATATATACAGAATCATTGTCATGTTATATTTGTTATATACATCAATTACACATAATTATAATACTCATCCAAATAATAATGTTTTGAATAACAATTACACCACAACGTGGAGACGGTAAGTCATGCGTACGCACGTATGGTAACATGTCATTTAAAGGATGGATAGAATACTGAATATGGTTGTACCATATTTATAATAACATCACAGTATATATAAGATACTAGATTTATTATCTTATAATGGAAATAACAAAGAAATAAGAAGTGGAAGAAGAAAGGAACTTGAAAGAGGTTGGTGAAAAGATAACCTCTTCTTTGTGTTCTTTTTTTTTGATTTGATCAAAAGGGATCCATAGGATGGATTTTTGATCAAAATAAGGTCTCTAGGTTTAATTTAGGGAAGTTTAGAGAATATTTGGGCAGGTTTTTTCTGAGCCAAAAGTCTTTGAAGGTGTGAATTATAGAGAAGTGGGAGTGCCCTTTTATAAGAGGGGTGAGGGGCACCTTTGGAAAGGCTAGAAATATTATTTTATAATAAACTCATATTTGGTTTATAATGGCTCAAAAGTATATAATTTAAATTTGAAGATGGGGATAGGTTTAACACCACTCAAAAAATAGGTTTTAGACAGGTTTGGGTCACAATATTAACATTATCTTCTTGATTTAACTCTTAGTTAAATAGTTTGACATTTACCATGTCTCTTTGTATTTTTATGTTATATAGTTAATAAACTTACTGTATACTTCTATGCGACCCCCATGTGGTACACTAATGATACACCTATCATTATATACGTCATTTGGTTGATCCTTAGATTTTTTAGAATATAATATCAATTAATCATATAATATTTGCTTTAAAAATTCTTTTGTGTCAATTTTGACACTATTTAATAATTGATTTTGGTTAAAGTATTAACAACTTTATTAATTAGATCCAAATTCATTTAAGTAATACTAACATTTCATATTAACCAATAATATTCTTAAATGTCATCAAAAATTAAAAATTATGTTTATTTTAACATTTATAATACCAATTATTTGATTCTTTCATTAATAAAGAAAATACTGCATCATTATTGTGTCATTAATAAATTAAATTATTCAATGTCTAAAAATTATAAATAAAATACCATTATATTTTAAATATTTTAATCTTTATAATTAATATTTATAGTCAAAAATATAAAATATATAACCCTATGTAAAAATTGTTTTTCTAAAAGATATATGCTTATGTCATTTTAGTATTTACTTTAACTTAATTAATATAAAGTGTCATTATAACTTACAAGTAGCTCCATGGGGTTCCAAAATCGACCCAAAGATGTCCATGGTCGGACATGTATCAACCATTAGGGTTAGGATACATTTTAGGGTAATTAAATATTATTATAATGTTATTTTTTTACCCTTATTTACTGGATTTACCTTTTAACCATGGTAAATAAAATATATACCGAAGTAATTATTCAAAATGTCTAAAAATAAAAGTTACCTATTTAAAAAATTTGGACCTCCTGGTTCTAAATATGGAATCCATTTTTCTAAAATCAAAACACAGTAGTGGCAGAAATTAATTTAAAATTAATTCTCGTTGTAAAAAAAAGTGTGTTTTATGAAATAATAACTATCAAAAGATTGGCACTTACTTATGTCCTGTTTAAATGTGAAATTATATCCAATGGAAAACAATGTATTAAATGGTAAAAATAAAATCTAATTATACTTTGAAATCACTCAAATTCATAATTTATCACTATTAAATATTTTGAATAAAAATTTTACTTGTAATTAAAATTTAGTAATTTTCATTATTCATCAAAATATGAAAGTTATCAGAAAAGTGCCAAAAATTAAGCCTAAGCTAATTTTGATATTATGAATCCAAAAATGAAATCCATTTTTAAAGATAAAATTTATAAAATTTAAAAATGTGTGTGTTACAATTTATAACGGCTAGTTTGATTGGTTGTGTTGTGTTAGAACACGAAGTTTCATACAACACACACTGCTATATTATTCAAAGAGAAGTGTATCGTGGATTCTTGGGGTGTTACAAATTTTATAGTTTTATTTTTGAATATGAGGAGTGTTTTTAAACCCTCTAGGTCACTGGTATGTTTTGTTATACTTTTTTCTATCATGTGGATATTTATCTTTTTTGTAGTCGAGGGTAGAGATTTCAAATTTTTTGGAGAAATAGTATAGGTGCACAGTCGTCTCATGGTTAGTAGTAATTGTGCACTAAACACTTGATATGGAACTGTTGATTATAGTGGTGTTTTCCACGGATTGTCCATTGTTTTTATACTATTTTTATATTCTATTCCAACTCTAGACAGTGGTTTTTAGTGGATAGTAGGGAGTACAACGATATGTCATGATTTTTCGAACAATATGGCCTAATCATGATACCCAAATTACATTTTTAAATTTTGAAAATTACACTGATAACCTTTCCATTTTTGATCCCTAATATCATCCAAATATATATTTATCTAAACCTATAATTTATTTTAGGTTCCATTAGGTCCCCACTTTGGATATTTAGTGATTCTCGTTCGGTCTTGGTGGATCTTTTTGAGGTAAGATCTAATTTATAATTCATTTATTCTACTTCTTCAAGATATATCCTTGATCAATTTTCACCTTTATGTGGTGGAACAATTATGGGATATAATGGAAAATTAAATATATTTTTATGGGGAATTTAAAATATTTTTTATTTATCTAAACAACAGAGGACCCAATATCTTCATTTACAATAACCATTTTCAAAGGAATTTATGTTTTCTCTATTAGTGGGGTAGGTTTCTCTATGAAAAGGATTTCTTCACGTGTAATTCTCCATCATTATAGTATTATCCTTTTTTGTATTTTATAAATGTTTTATTTGATATCTATTTCATCTGTTATGTTCAATTTTTTTCTTTGGATTCATTGAAAATTGTTTTAAAGGGGGTTTAATTACAAATATATTTACACACTTTGTGTGTTTGATGAAATTCCAAAATGATTGTTTTGACTCAAAAATGAGTTTCCATTCATGTGATCAATATATTTTGTATAAATAAAATGTTCTATTATATTTTTGGAATGGGTCAGTAGTGATTTTTTTGAAAAGATATAATATTGGATCCTTGGGCACATCAGTCCATTAGTATATAAAGGTTTGTAATTGTACGGAACCTATATGTATTTTTATTGTGATATGAATAGGTAATGGAAGGACTAAATATCATTACTATTCACATTATTATTTATAGTATTACTTTAATTTTGTAATTACGTATCCCTATAGTCTAGATCCCATATTTTCACTTGTTTTTTTCATTAAATTGATATTTAATTATTTGACTGTCACATGATTTTATGATGAGTTTACTGGGATGGTATTGATTATTTCCCTCCACACACATACATTAATTTTTGTTATATTCTTGTTTTATTTAAATAGAATATGTTTTAAGGAAAACCAAATTATTATTTATATAAAATGTATTTAAAAAAATGATTTGTTTTCAGGTTAGAACTAACAGTTGTGTGTTGGAAGACACTGTATAGATTCATGGTGGTAACCAAATTGGAATTTTCGAAAGACCCATCATATGCCTTATGAAATACATATAAATGTTTTACAAGATAAAGTTATAAATTATAGTGGTATATAGAATAAATACCTCTTGGTGGTAAATGATGATTCATAGTGGTTTGAGATGATGGTGAGAGATGGTCACATGGAAACATGGTCTTGGTTTGTTTCTATGACTATCCTTATGGATTTTTTTGTTACTTCTCATTGTTATAGACTTATTCTTATAGGTTGTAATACTGTCAATTAACATTATCTTGTTTTAAAAGATAATTTTGTATGGTTATTATGGGTGAAATTGTTCCCATAGTTATGTGTGTCAATGCTTGTGGGCATGTCACCAACCCATTGTGATCTAGAAAAGCTTCAGGCCCTATAGTAGGACAAATTAGTTGACAAGTTAATTCAACTGAGGTTTGTTCACTATAAATTGGTAATATATAGAATTATATTTTAAGGGATTGAGGATAAAATAGATTTAGGACTGTCGGTACTCATGTGGAATGTTCAAAAGAATTAATAGTTAGATCACTTTCATATTTGAACTCGATTTACCATGGGTGGATGGGGAATTTTCCGTAATATTTTTATCATGATTTCATGTTTATTTTGATGATATTTTTAATATTTTTCTATTGGGTTTTGACTTATTCAACTCTCTCTCATTGAATATTTTATTTTCCTAAACTCCTCTTATTTATGTTTTTACTATGAATTGTTGAAGTTCATATTGTGTATCATAGATCTATTCCAAAGTTAGTCAATAGTTTTATCTACTATTTAATATAAAATTACATCTCAATGGGTCTCTATGAATCTACAAGAAAACCATGGGGTAAATTCCCATGTGAAAAAAACCTCTATTCAACCCCATGATTACAGAAAATTTATTTTTACTATTATATCCCTTGATATTTTTGGTAGTGGAATTAGAGAATTAATGGGGGATCATGCTTTAGTGTTTTAAAAAAACAAAACAGTCATATATGGTGATAGAGGAACCCAAACTCATAATAAGTATATTGGTAAAATATTATTTATTTTTAAAATTTTGAAGACACTAAAAGACTCTATGGTGTTATTTAAAACATATATGCTTGATGGGATTGGAGAGAAATTGTGGGATTCTATTATTTAAGCTAAATTATATGAGTAACTCATGTAGAATACTTTAAATAAATCTGTTAATTAGTATTTTTATCATTAAATTTTGTGTATATAGAATTCTTGATTGTTTTTTACCTGAGATCATGGATTCTATTCAGTGATGGATTATTCTACTCAATTTTTTATGTTTGTTCACATATCTCTATGATTTTTTACAAATTACTACATTATGTCTTGTAAGTTTGATATGTGTTGGAATATTGATATTTGATTAATTATTGATCTCATTTTTATCATCCTATTCCAAGGAATATGATAATAAAGCTATGGATGAGTTAGACTTAGTTCGAAAGGGAATACTTAGAGGAGCTCTATTGTAACAGAGGGCAACCGGGGTGTGTTGTCTTGTTAGAAAACAAAGAATAGTATGGGTGATTATTTTATTCTAGGATACATTACCCAATACTTTTATGGATAAATATATGTGGATTTCTTCTTGTGTGGAATACCTAGCCATATTATGCCTGACAATAATGAAGAACCCATGATTTTCTATCATCAAGGGAAATCAAGTCAACATAAGAATTTTTTGAAGAGTATCCTAGGGATGTAGAGCATGATACATCCTTACTAGATGCTCTTAGGCTTATTCAAATGTATAAAAAGTGGTTGATATTATTTTAATGAATGGGGTGATACTCTGGTGGTAAAGACAACTCAAGTAGGGGTAAGGTTTTGATTCCTTTATGAATAATATTATATACAATAAGAATCTTATTTTGGGACAACTACTGTGAGGGGTAAAATATTTATTTCATCCCCTATAGACTATTATTTTGTTATAGCAGTTAATCACATTATATAATATCATCAAAATTGATCAATGTGTGTGATTACACTCATACCTTATTTAATTTATGATAGATCATTCCACCACCTTAGGAGTGGGGAAGTAATAGAGTTTTAAATGATATAAGTGTCATGTTGCGATCAAATATAATGTGTTCCTTTGGTGTTTTATAGTTCTTGATATCAATATCATTGACAACATATTTGGGTTTGATTGGATGGTATTTTAATGCTCAGATAAAATTTTACCATTATTCAGTTAAATTTTATTCTCTTAAAGGGGTTTTTAGTTTCATTTAGGGTGAGTGGGATCCTCGGTCAGATAGGGTGTTTCTTTTATTTATTATTTTGTAATGATCTCATGATAATTAATTAAAAAGTTACTTTAAATCATATACTATTTATTCTATGTTATCCCTCATACTGTGGTGACAGGCTATCCTGATGTCTTTCCTGATGATATTTCTAGGATATCGCCTTAGAGAGAGGTTGAGTAATTGATATTATTCTAGGTATGAGTCCCATATCCTTTCCATGTTATTTTATTTACCCTAATAGTTAATGTGGAGTTAATTTTATTATTTAGGATCTTGAATCCAATCGATTTTTTATTTTTACTATCTCACCATGGGATTAAATGATATTTTCCCAAAGAAGGTAGATAAAACCCTTCATCTCTGTATTGATTATCAAAATTATAATCAATTGAATTTTATGAAAACGTTTAATTTTCTTGGATTGATTATAACTTTGATCAATGTAAGGAATCCCAAATGATTTCTCTGGTTGATCTTCAATCATGATACCATCAGCTACGATTCCAAGAAGTGTATATTTTTAAGATATAATTATAGAGAATGTATAGAAATTAAGAGTCTTGATTTATTCGATTATACCATATTGGTGATCATGTAGTGTTTTTAGAACTAATGAATATGACATTTAATTCCTTATTGGGATCTTTCATGGTTTATTTTTTTTTATGAAAACAAGGTATCCTCTAGTATAATGGGAAAACCATAAGGATCATCTAGATATTATTCTCATAACTCGGATAAAACATAATCTATATTGAAATCATTATAAATATCTATTTTGAATCAAATAAGTGTAATATCAAAAGAATGTTATACCTAATAGTGTAATATTATTGATTCTAGAAAATATTTATGAGGTGATTTATTGGGAGTGTCCCAGGAACATGTTATATATTTGAAGCTTCTTGGGCTTGGCAGGTTACTAGAATTTTTTTAATATTTATCCAATATTCCATCTCATATTATTTAGTTGTCCTATAAGGTTGATGAGTTAAAAAGGAATTATATGTTTCAAAAATAATTTTAAGAACCAAAGGTGAGTTTTACTTCATCACCGATTATGATTCATCAAAAATATGGTTAAGTTTTTGAAATTTTTTTAATTCTTCATGTATTGGTTTATAATGTGTCCTGGTTCTAGGAAAAAAGAAGGTAGATTATGAAACTCCCCATTTCTTCTATAATTAGAATAATTATCTTACTAATGATATTTAATTCTTCATGGGGATACATTCTCTTAATCCATAATACAACTATCTCATTATGGAAATGTTTTATTTATATTCTAATCATAAGATCCTACACTATATTTTTACCCATAAGGATCAAAACCTATGATAGAAATACTAGGGTTATTAAATTTATAATTCTTATTTTTATTTTTATACACACCTATCAATTTTAATTTGGTCAGCGATTCGTTGAGTTTGAAGTTACCGACTCAATCCATTAAGGAATCAATGTAATGGTGGTCTTGGATGAGTCTTCTCACTCAGATTCACTTGGATGTGGAAGAAGTTGATGGGTAAGATTGCTACTTATGGGGATGTTTACTTTTAATTTTATGATCATATTCATCTTTTAAAAGAAATATTACATGATTTTAAATCTTTTACTGACATATTTTAATATGGGGAGACCTTAGGAGGATAGTCTCAGTCTCGTGATGATATCTAGATTTTCTGAGATAAATTGGTCATTCTAATAACTCTTATTTAGGAGTTGATATATAATGGAAATTTTTCTATTTGTTTCATGGACCCTGGAACTGAAAATATGTATCATGAATTTGGGAATTTTCATTGGTGGTTTCAGATGAGGTGACAAATTTATCAATTTACCTTTAATGACTTACCTATTGGAAGATTAAGAAGGAGCACTCATAGAATTCCAATTTGTTGTAGACATTACCCATTCTAGTTTAGAAGTATATTTATATTTACATTGAAATTATTTTCATTTTACCATGGAAACCTAATTATTAAAATATTATTTGATTATTTATTAATTTAGTCAAGAAATCGGCACATTTAATTCCAATTAAAAAGAATCTGAAGGTGGAATAACTAGGGAACATGTATGTCTGAGAGATCATGAAGCTCCATAGATTTTCTTATTTTATTGTTTCTTATAGATAATTAGGAATTAAAACATTGTTTTTTAATGATTTCCAAGAGTAAATGGGTACTGAGTTGAAGGTATGAAGGGTGTATCACCCTTAGAAGAATGGAATGACTCAGAGATCCATGCAAATTATTACATATATACTTTAGGAAGGAACTATTGATTTTTGTGGTTCAAGGGAAAATAATTTTCCCATATTTTAGTTTCCCTATAAAACTATTTATCAGAATTAGATTTAAATGGATTTGTTTGAAGCATTGTTTGGGTATCCATATAGATGTATTTTATTGGGAGGAGTTTGTAGAGTGGTATTTGGATGGTCGGATCCATTTTCATTAGATGAAAAAGGTGTAGTTGATCCAAAGGTAGTTAGTGATAGCTTAGAGTTCCCAAAAAAATGTGGACCATTTTCATTTCCCATTTATGTTTTCTATAGGTGATTTGTATTTTATCAAGGATTTTATTTTTTAGGAAATCATCATTTTGGAAGACTAGGTATTTGGTGATAAGGTAGTGTGTCCCTTTATAAATAAAATATAAATCATAGGGGAATTTTGGAATAATTGTTGGACATATCATCTTACTTAGAATCGATTCATGAAATGTTTCATGATTCTCAACTGATGAGGTATCAATTGGACCCTCTACATGTGATGTAATTGGAGGATGTTTATCTTGAGCCAAAAACCTTAGTGGTTGAGTAACCAATATAAATTATGAATTGTTATAATTAGGTTTTTCATGGTAAAACTATTTCCTTTGTTAGTGTATAGTGATATTATGGATGGGAAAGCTATGAGATGTGGGAACATGAATTATTTATAATATAGAACCTCTATTTATCACTTTTTGAGTCCAAAAATATTATTAATTTATATGGATGGAACGTGTTATGGTGTGGAGAATTGTGACACCCTCTAGTTCACATGTTTTTTTTTTAATTTCCTTTTTCCATCTTAAAGTTACAAAAGAATTTAGGATTCATCAGTTGAGATTTTGGAATTTTTAGAGAATCATTCAAGTTTCATAGTCTGTTATTGGATAGTTGTAACAATATCATGACCCTATTATATGGATATTTTTATTGAAGTGGTGTTTTCAATATATTTTTATAATAGTGTATTTATTATTAGAAAACCATGAACTTTGGTTCTCAAGGGATAAATGAGACCACATGTTTGGTGAGTAGTTTTTCTAACTATTCGGCCTAATTGTGTTAATCGTACAACACTCTAAAAATTTATAATTTACCCTTATACAAGTATATTTTCTAACAAAAACTCATAGAATATGAAATTATTAGCTCAACCAATCCTTTGTTTAATGTTTGTGACATCCCGGTTTCGGGTGCCTCCCAATATATCCTCGAACCTAATTGGTCACATTACCTCAAGCGCATTTCCTCAAATGCAAGAGGATTACACCTAGCAGTGAGGGACATGGTGTGATAATGGGGAAACTATTCCCTCATTGGCATAGTATACATAGAAGAATGAAAATAGTAAACAATAGTGGAAGCAACTATACCATAAAAAAAAGTAAACACTGGAAGACTGATAATAATATAAAAACTGGAGCATATATAATTGATGCATGTCACATGTGTCTAGGAAAGCATCCAAACAATTCACAATGATGGAAATAAAATACTAAAACCAAATATAGATAAATAGTAAACTCAAACAGCATCAGAAGGCTCATCTAGATCCAATGCTCTCCAGCTCTGATAGAAATCAAGAACCTGATGAAGAAGGGTTCTTTACGTTATATATAACTATAATAATATAATATTTTTTCAGTCCAAAAGTAGGGCCAAATAGTGTTTGGGACGAATCCTAGTAGGCAACAACCAAAATATTTGTGCCTAACTTTCTGAGAATATATATATAAGGAAATATTCCAAATGATGAAATAAACTAGGATGTACGAAATAGTAATCAATCCTAATGTTTCTAATATCATTCATTTATATTTATGAATTTTTAAATACATATAATAATGTAACCATGGGATCTAGCCTAATATATATATCCCCTTTTATAATAATAACCACCAGATGTCTCAAAATACTATCTAAACAATCAAGTAAAACTGAGTCCAAGATTTTGATGTGTCTTGGAAGACTCTTCACAATCATTTAATCATTAAAAATAAATACTCTGGGAATGTTCTCAAAATATAACCCCTACACTTTAATATATCATTAATTCAATAAAAAATGACCCTATGTGAAATCTCACACGGTCTAACCTGTTTGATCCCTCCTAGCACTAATCATTTTCAAACAACCACCTTGGTAGTTCACACAGTCAATGGCCCCTTGTTCTCCATATCAAAAACAAATTATAATGATCACCTGAAAGCTCTCATAGTCAATACCCTAGGGTCTAACATTCATTTAATAACAACCATCTTGGTAGCTCTCACGGTCTAACCCCTCTGGTCTATGACCACCTAAAACCTCTCACAGTCAATACCTATTTGTCATCATAAATAAAATTATACCTAAAAGACAATACCTCAAGAATATCTCACAATCAATTCCCCTTTTCGAAAAATTTACAATTCTAATAAAATGCATCTCATATAAATAGTATGTTCACCCTAACATCCCGAGGCATGGATAAAAAAATCAATCGTAACAGAAGTTCTAAACCAATCATTCGTAATCAAATCAAATAAGAGAAACACACACATAATCAAGGTATAAAAAATTATACCAATGAAATAACCTTTTCTCAATAAATAAAACTATTACAAGTATTATTCTGGGTTAAATTAAAAAACAAGCAATAACCCAAACATGGATATTCAGCACCATAAGAATATATAATCTAAATAAATTAAAATATAGGAACAAACCACCTACCTTGATGTCATATGATCAACAATCTTGAACATCGGCCCCTGAATTAGCCTAGAGCGATTTAGATCTACAATAAGGGTAAAAATGGTTGACCCTCGATAACTCATGATCAAGGAGAAGTCTGGAAGAAAGGATCTAGGGATAGAGATCACTCACCAGTGGTAATCCAATGCACTCAGCGATGACACAGTCAGAGCTTGGACGGAGAACTGAGATAAGATCGAAGTTATTTGGCCTTTTATCACTCTCTTATACGAACCAAGTTGATAAGTAATGAGTTATGGACATGATACATGACCAAACCCAATATATAAACTAAAAATAAAATGTTAACATCATGTTCATTTAATATACACATCATGTACATGCCTCTACTGTCCCCCACTTTAGGCGGTCTTATAGGTCACCTACATGTCCATTTTCTCAGCTACTACACAGCCAGTACATGGCTACACATAGAAATGGGTACATGGCGTGTACTCTGAAGTCCATGAAATGAACTTAAAAGTACTATCACATCCTTTTTCCTCAAAAATAACCTTAAATAATGATCCATACCTGAAATGAATAGACTAGGTTATTACAAACGTACCCCATTAAATCAATCTGTCCCTAAATTTCAATTCCATGGGTGTTAAAGATGAAACTTCAAACAACTCTAGAGACTATGATGGTACATTTTCTTGCCTCTCCCTAGTCTCGTCCTGTACTCACCCATGCTTCCATTTCAACAATACCATATTAATAGAATAACCACTATGAATCTTTGGGCTACGATCCATAATATGAATATGGTGCTCCTAAAAATGCACCCCCTCCATCTCATCCTCCTTGGGATGAAAAAAATGAGATGGGTCTAAAAAGTGAGGTTGTTACTAAGAATCATGAAAGACATTGTGCATAGAAAGGTACCTCTGAGGTAGATTCAAACAATAGGAAAGCAGACCGACTCTCTCCAAAACCTCAAATGGTGTGACATATCTCAGTGAAAGCTCTCCCTATCTCTTAATCCTCCAAATGCATCTCAGAGTACCGAGCCATAAGCTACCACTCACTACTGGCCTCCTAAACTTCCTATATCTGATTCCACCTTCTAAAAACATCATCCACTAGGTTTCCCTTCCAAGGCATGTTGAAAATCTCAAGGTCACAATACTGATGGTACTCAACCCACCATCGATATATCAAATTCATATCACATTGATCGAATATATAATTTAGAATTTTGTGGAAAATGAATTCCACAAAAATCTCTCCAAAAAAATATTGTCTCCAATAGTGTTAAGTATGCACAACTACTGCTTAATCGAGATTGTGTATCTAGTAATTCCTCTTATGCATCCTCAATTTTAGATACCCATATGTAATGACTCCTTCCCCCTACAGATGCACTACTACTAGCTCGATACCTGAAGCATCATAATAAACAGTAAAACTTTTCTCTAGATATGGAAGAATCAGTATTGGTGTTGGACTCATTCTCCCATTCAGCTTCTGAAAGGTTGAATCATAAGAATTTGTACACAAGTACATAGCACCCTTTTTAGTATGACCAGTTAGTGGCACTACTAAGCATGAAATGTCATGTATAAAGCGTATGTTGTACCCATATATGTAACAACCCAAGATTTTATTAGAATTATTCATTATAATTTCATTTTTGTCTTCTATTGTATGCTACACCAAGATTATCTTGCACTATATGCAATGCCGTATTAGCTTGCAATATACACAACACTATTGTTGGCTCGTGTTACACACAATTTCAAGTTTGTTTTGTAGAAATTATTCTATGAAACATTAAGTATAGATTTTGTTTAACTTATAAATGAAATATGGTTGTATTCTTTTATATGCAACAACAAAGGAGTCTTGCACTACACATCACCCTGACTTCTCTTGCATTACACGCAATCGCGACCTTCCTCAATAGCGTGTGTAGTACGCAATACCGGGTTTCACTAAACAACTGTATATTGTTATAATATTATTATGGACTATCCATTATGAATAGTATTAACTACATTTTGAATTTTATAACATTATTATTTATCTTACATATTTTCTATAACATGGTATGAGAACAAAATAAATTTTTCCGGTAAAATAAGTATTTTTAAAAAAAATGCAGTTTTGTCGCCTTTTGATGGTGCACCCACTTTAAATATAGTTTTTGACAAGTTTATAAGTTCAATATAACAAAATAAAATTCTTCCTTGGAATTAAGATATAAAAATTTAATTTGGATAAATTTTTCATATTATTCTGATAACTTTCATATTTTTATGAATAGTAAAAACATGCTATATTTTAATTAAAAACAACATTTTTCATCGCAATAATTCATATGGATATATTATATTTTTAATTGGTTTTAAAGTGTAATTAGAATATATTTTTACCATTTAATCCAATGTTGGTCATTGGAATTAATTTCACTTTGAAATTAGACATAAACAAGTGTCGATCTTTTGAAAGTTATTGTTTCTTAAAAACACGGTATTTGTTTTGATAATGGGAATTACTTTTAAAATTAATTAATTCCACTTATATATTTTGAATTTGGAAAAATAGACATCATTTTTGAATTTGGAATATCAAATATAGCTTCGGCTAAATTTTTGGTATTTTTCTGAAAAACATCAATTTTTGAGGAATAATGAAAACACTGTGTTTTTGGTTAAAACCGACTTTTTATTTATTTGACTTAAAATTATTTTAAGTAAAAATAGATACATAATACTTATATAAGTTCAATTAAATTTATTTCAGTCATATTATGATAATTTTAGATTTATAAAAATTGTATTGAACTTTTCACCGTCTTTTACCCACCTCCTAGGAGCTTTTGCAATTGTTCATAAAACATAATTTTACCGCTTCTGTGAGTGGAATTTTGAAAATTCTAGAGACACAGTTAATATCAAGGAGTAAAATGTGGTTCAATTAGATAATTTTTTTTGGTGAATAGTAACTTCTTACTTTTATTTACCACGGTTAAAAGTAAATAAGGTAGTTCAAGGTTAAAAAATATTATAATAGTTAAAAATTACCTTAACACTTTTCCTATCCTTATTGGATGAGTAGTGGCCAACCATGGGTATCCTTGGGTCGATTTTCGGACCCCATTGAGCCACTTGGTAGTGATAATGAATATTTGGATTAATTAATTTAATGTAAAGACAAAATTGACATCAACAAAAATCATTTAGTAAATTAATTTTTATATGGTGTTATATAAGTCATATTTTCAACTATAAATATTCCTTATACACCTAAATAGATTTCATACATCATGGTATTTTTTTCATAATTTTTTGACATCAAATGAATTAAATTATTTATGACACTATATTGATGTAGTATTTACCTCATTAATAAATGATTTAAATAAATAAGATTATAATGATTAAAATATTATCCAAAACATGTCCAATTCCGATTGAATGATTTTATTTCTACCATGAGTCATCTTATCATCATATTTAATAATTTTTTGACCTTTTTAAACCGAATATAAGTTTATAATAAAATAATATTTTCGCACATTCCAAAAGAGAACCTCCTCCTCCTTATAAAAGGAGACCATTTCTATCCAATTCCTCACACCTCTCAAGCCATTTGGCTCGTCCAACCTCTACCTAATTAATCTATATACATTTCTATCCTCCCCCTATAATCCTTAAATTAGTAATAAGGAATTTCAAGAATTCCTTTTGGTTCAAACCAAAGGAAGTTGCCCAAATTAAAAGTAACAGTTTCTCTTAAGTTTTTTTTCTTTTATTCTACTTATCCAACCCCTAAACTCTTTTTAATCATTTATTTTGTAACAACACCAGTATCCTCAGTATACTATAATGTTTTTATGAGAATTATTAGAACTACACTTACACACACCTCCATCTAATGGATGAAGAACACAATGTTTCTGTGGATGGAAAACTAACGCCTCACAAAACGATAATTGTTCGATTTTCTTCTACCGCCTCTCATGGTGCCCATTATGATGACACTGTATTCATATATGATATATATTATGTTTATTATTTCTTTATTCTTCTTTAATTCCCAATTATATTAAGTCATTATGGTTTCAATAGTCGGTAAATATGATAATCTCATTTGAGGAAGTGTGGACTACCGCCCCTTCAAAGTGATGTGATTCGTTAATACCTTATGTGTGATGTATAAAGGATGTGGTTAAAGATGTTATATAAGATATTATACTGGAATTATAATATACCTATGTATTATTATGTTTTAATTCCATTAAAATAAGAAATATAAATGAAAGTAGCGTCCATGCGTACGTACGGCTTACCGCCTCTATAAACGGTGCGTTTGATTTCTTACCTCCATATGTTATGTACTATTATAAATAAATCTATATTCTGGATATATAATGAATATATATGATATATAAATCATGATTTACATTCTGGAAGTAATTAAAACATTATATAATTAATATTAACATCAAGAACAACAAGTCCAAACATGTGCGATAAATAAGATGATTTTACCCAAAACGTTGCTTTAACATGGGATTTACAAAAGAACGAGTAATATAAAGTCATAAGTGAACCATTTATGATATCATAACAATGAATATGATTTCTTAATAAATCAATGAAATTATTTAAATCATTATACAGGAGGTTCAGATATGTAAAAATCATATCAGACCTAAGGTAAGGGATAACTTTTCCAATCTCATTTTTATCGGAGATTGTTTATTCGTATGTATTCACTGGGGTTATATTTATCATCCATGTTCCTACTTTATAAAAAAATTCATGAATGTTTAAATTACTTTTACCCATTACTGAATTTTACTTCATGGTATGTAAGGAATATTTCTTTTGTTTACGTTACGAGGTACTTTTTTGACTTTTCCGGTAAAAGAATGAGAAGAATGTTTTTTAAATTATACAGTATGAACGGATTTTTACGGTTTCATAATGCATTATTTTCATGAAGCTTACTCTACAATATTTCATAATTATTTTTTTACAAAGTCCTTTTATTTTAAAAATTTCATGGCATTTTGTGAAAAGAAAATGTTTTTGAAGAAGAAAGGATATTTTCCTCAAGAATTCATTTCAAGTATTTTGTCAAAACTATTTTCCATATATCATGAAATTATTTAGTATGATTATGTTTCAAGTATAATTTATCTATGATTTAAATGGTTTTACATTTATTATGATGATATTATATCCATTTTTTATATGGATTATGTTATGATGGGTTGATGTTTATGAAACCCATTTTATTCTGTGGGTTATGATGAATGATTTATGTTTATGTTGTGGCACAAGTAAGAATAATTTCATTATGAGATGGGTGGGACCTATATCTCCCTCTGATGCATTGGGTAAAGATTTATATATCGTGATATTGAGATGGCTAGAATGGAAAGTAAATCCGGTTTAGTAATACAGGGCCGGAACGGCAAGTAAACCCAGTTCAGTAAGGGACTTTGTCCACTAAGATGGTCTTGGGAGAAATGCCTTGGCTATAATGGAAATAATATCATGTGCCTTATGTTTTTTCACAATTAAAAGTTTTATTCCCATGCTATTTTATAATTATTCATGTTCCTTTATGATATATTCCTTACATACTTCCAAGATTTATGCCTTTCCTCAAGATTTTGATGTTTATATTTTATGTTCATGTTTTTTCATTCAAATGTTTATGGATTGTTTTATGTTCTCTATGTTTACCCTTACTGAGAATTTGAGCTCACCCTTTTTATGTTTTATTTTCCCCAAGATATAAAGAAAGGTTTTAAGTAGGAAAACCAAAAGGGGAATATCTTTATGGAAGATGTTGAAGATCTTTCAACATGATTAGAAGATTACATTCCGAGTTTCCAAAGATACTAAACTATTATGGTCCTTTGGTGTATGTTTTTGTTTTGTATTAATTATTCCACTAAATTAATGTTATGTCTATGTAAGTCAAGCTTTTGGTATCTACAATTGGTATTAGAGGAAAGGTTTAGTTAACCTTTGGAAACTAGGATGCGAAAACTTTAGTGAGATCCCTAGATATATTTCAATGGTATGTTTAGGGGTTTCACTAAGGTTACGTATAAGTATAGGTTATTTCCATATAATTACGGTAAAAATATTAGAATTTAACCTATGATGTTATATATTTAAGGTACTCCCCCTTGATTTCGATTTTTCTCTCTCACACTATTCTTTTTGGGTTTTAGAAAAATGGTTGGAAACAGGAAGATTCACGATAATGGAGGATATGATTGACAATGGAATGATATCATTCATGAGAAATCAAATGAAATTGGATCTGGAAGTCCACATTTCGTTATTATTACTAATCAGAAATCACATAATATGATCAATAATCTCATCTTCGGTAAGTTTCCTGACTCATCTAATAAGAGAAAGATGGAGTTTCATGATGATCATAGAGGAAAAAAAGTTCAATTTCCCTCATGTAAATCATCTGGGAAGAGCCATCGGGGAGAATGTTTCAAAGGAACTGGAAGATGCTTTGGGTGTGGAAAATAAGGACACAAATCCAGTAAGTGAAAAGGAAAAGGCTCGGTTAACACCATGGACAAGGATAATGGTATTGCTACGACATCAACAATGATTAAATGTTTTAAATGTGGAATGTATGCGCATTATGCAAACCAATGCCCTAAGGGATAGTCTCATGAAGAGAATCAACATGGATATATGGGTAGTATTTATGTTGATGATGATGAATAAGACTACAAATGATCTGTGAGATGAAAGAATTGTTTAAGCTCAGTCAATGGTTTAAGAAGGTAGTGGAATGATTTACGTTTATCAAGAGTTATATTGTATAGGTAACGGTACTATGGAATAAAGACACATATAAGGATTGTTAAACTATTGTTTTTTATAAAGTATTTGAAAGTATATTTTGGATAGTACCGGTAACCATGAAAGGTTATTCAGATATTTTTGGAAAGTAGATGATATGCGCATAATGAATGGATAAAAAGATAATGAGATTTTTGATAGTATTAATGAGCTCATGACTAATATAAAGATAAAGTAATATCATGGTTTGAGCATAAAGAATTTTTGGATTTTGGAATGTGGAAAGAGACAACTTTTGATAGCATTCATGTTTTCAACTAAGGTTCTCTGGTAATTCATGCTGCAATAGAATATAATATTAAGGTATTCACATGTTTGGAATGTGACCATAAAGATATATTGTATGATATATGTGGGATAAATGATGTTAGTCACGTACTTGTTATGTGACCTTTCAAGAAATAATTATCTTTATACTATGAGATTGGACATATTTATTTTGGATAAGCATAAATATTGGAATGGGTTATGTTGGACATAAGTTATTATTGTTTAAGGATAGAAATTTATTTGATATTATTGATGGGATGTTATAATAATGTAGTTTTAGAAAAAGCACAACCTGAAGGATGGGAGACAACCCATCACGTTAGACAAGGATTTGGGAATCAAACCCACAACCGAAGTGCGACATGATTTTATCGCCTACCACTAGCCAGAGGATGTCACTGGTTAGTAGAACATATTTTTTTATATTTTATTAAGAAGGATGATAGATGAAGTATAAGTCAATGTTGGATCCATATCCGATTAATCTCACCCTAGATGGACTTATGTATATAATTATTGCAAACTTTATGTTTGAGATAGATGGAATGACCTATCATTCTATCACATGATCTGCTAACACTTCTCTAAAGCCAAATTCAACTACATTTCATTAAGAGATGAAATGGAAATTTTTCAAGGCATGAGAAACGTTGAGATTGTACCAAAATCAAGTAAGTATTTCTTTTAATTCAAAAATTCTTCAACTTTAGGGAAACAATCTTGAAAACCAAAAATGTTGTCCTAGTGCTCTCATATCGGATGAATCAGACGGTACCTTAGATCATCACAATTTTATGGCTTTGTGACTGTTAGATTTTTCATAGCCCTGTTCTCTACCACTCTCCATTAGATCTTGACGGTTAGATTTCTCATCCATATCCATATTTTCACCTATGATCTAATATATGGGAACCCAAGTGATGAGTTACTTTGGTTATCCATTTTTTTCTAACGTTCATTTTTTTAAAGTAAGTTTTAGTATTCCTTTTTACGATGTGGGTTTCTATAAAAGAAACTTTCAAGTAGTAAACCATTTATAACACCGACGGATTTCGAGGGAAAAATTCATTTTAAGGGGGGTAGAATGTAACAACCCGAGATTTTGTTAGAATTTTTTTTTAATTTCATTGATGTCATCTGTTTTACGCTACACCAAGATTATTTTGCACTATACGCAACACTGTATTATCTTTCAGTATACGCAACACTATTCTTGGCTCTTGTTACACACAATTTCAAGTTTGTTTTGTAGAAATTATTCTACGCAACATTAAGTATAGATTTTGTTTAATTTATAAATTAAATATGGTTGTATTTTTTTATATGCAAAAACAAAGGAGTCTTGTACTACACGTCACCCTGACTTGGCTTGCATTACACGCAATCGCGACCTTCCTCGATAGTGTGTGTAGTACGCAATATCGGGTTTCACTAAATAATTATATATTGTTATAATATTAATATGGACTAGCCATTATGAATAGTATTAACTACATTTTGAATTTTATAACAGTATTATTCATCCTATATATTTTCTAGAATATGGTATGAGAACAAAATAAATTTTTCAGGTAAAATAAGTATTTTTAAAAAAATGTAGTTTTGCCGCCTTTTGATGGCGCACCCACTCTAAATATAGTTTTTGGCATGTTTATAAGTTAAATTTGACGAAATAAAATTCTTCCTCGGAATCAGGATATAAAAATTTAATTTGGATAAATTTTTCATTTTATTCTGATAACATTCATATTTTGATGAATAGTAAAAACACGTTATATTTTAATTAAAAACAACTTTTTTCATCACAATAATTTATATGGTTAGATTATATTTTTAATTTGTTTTAATGTTTAATTAGAATATATTTTTACCATTTAATCCAATTTTGGTCATTGGAATTAATTTCACTTTGAAATTGGACATAAATAAGTGTCGATCTTTTGATAGTTATTGTTTCTTAAAAACACGCTATTTTTTTTTATAATGGGAATTACTTTTAAAATTATTTAATGCCACTTATATGTTTTGAATTTGGAAAAATAGACATCATTTTTGAATTTGGAATATCAAATATAGATTAGGCTGTATTTTTAGTATTTTTATGAAAAACATCAATTTTTTATGAATAGTGAAAACATTGAGTTTTTTGTTAAAATCGACATTTTATTTATTTGATTTAAATTTATTTTAGGTCAAAATAGATACATAATACTTATATATGTTCAATGAAATTCATTGGAGTAATTTTATAATAATTTTAGATTTATAAAAATTTTATTGAACTTTTCACCGTCTTTTACCCACCTCCTAGGAGCTTTTTCAATTGTTCATAAAAATTAATTTTACCACTTCAGTGAATTGAATTTCAAAAATAAGAGAGAAACAGTTAACTTCAAGGAGTAAAATTTGGTTCAATTAGATAAAAATAATTTAGGTGAATAGTAACTTTTCACTTTTATTTACCACGGTTATAAATAAATAGGGTAGTTCAAGGTTAAAAGAATATTATAATAGTTAAAAATTACCTTAACACTTTTCCTAACCTTATTGGATGAGTAGTGTCTGACCATGGGAATCCTTGTGTCGATTTTGGGACCTCATTTAGCAACTTGGAAGGGATAATGACAATTTAGATTAATTAATTTAATGTAAAGAAAAAATTGACATTAACAAAAATCTTTTAGTAAATTAATTTTTATATGGTGTTATATAAGTCCTATTTTCGACTATAAATATTCATTAGAAAGATAAAAATATTTCATAAATCATGGTATTTGTTTCATAATTTTTAGACATCAAATGAATTAAATTATTTATGACATAATAATGATGTAGTATTTAACTCATTAATAAATGATTTAAATAAATAAGATTATAATGATTAAAATATTATCCAAAACATGTCCAATTCTGATTGTATGATTTTATTTCAACCATGAGCCATCTTAGCATTATATTTAAGGATTTATGGACCTTTTTAAGCCGAAGATATGTTTATAGTAAAATAATATTTTCACACTTTCCAAAAGAGCCCCTCCTCCCCCTTATAAAAGGAGACAATTTATATTCAATTCCTCACACCTCTCAAGCCATTTGGCTCGTCCAAAATCTTCCTAATTAATCTCTCTATATCCATCTCCTCCAACTAGATACCTTACATTAGGCAGAAGTCACTTCAAGAAGTCCTTTTGGTTCAAACCAAAGGATGTTACCCAAATTAAAGGTAACAGTTTCTCTTAAGCTATTTTCTTTTATTCTACTTCTCCAACTCCTAAAATCTTTTTTATCCTTTATTTTGTAACAAAACCAGTATCCTTAATATAATAGTATTTTTCTATGAGATGTATTATAACTACACTTACACACACTTCCATCTAATAGATGAATAAAACAATGTTTTTGTGGATGGAAAACTAACGCCTCATGAAACGATGATTGTTCAATTTTCTCCTACCGCCTCTCATGGTGCCCATTATGATAGCACTGTATTCATATATGATATATATTATGTTTATAATTTCTTTATCCTACTTTAAATCCCAATTATATCAATCCTTTATGGTTTACATGGTCGGTAAACACGATAATCTCATTTGAGGAAGTGCGGACTACTGCCCCCTTAAAGTGATGTGATTCGTTAATACCTTATATGGGATGTATAAAGAATGTGGTTAATGATATTATATATGATATTATACTGGAATTATAATATACCTATGTATCATTATGTTTTAATTCCATTAAACTAAGAAATATAAATGAAAGTAGAGTTCATGCATACGTACGGCTTACCGTCTCCATGAACGGTGCATTTCATTTCTTACCTCCATATGTTATGTACTATTCTAAATACATGTATATGCTGGTTATATAAGGAATATATATGATATATAAATCATTATTTACATTATGTAAGTATGTAAATCATGATATGAGTAATAATAACATCAAGAACAACAAGTCCAAACACATACGATAAATAAGATGATTTTACCCAAAACGTTGTTTTAACATGGGATTTACAAAATAATGGGTAATATAAAGTCATAAGTGAACCATATATGATATCATAAAAAATAATATGATTCTGTAATAAGTCAATAACATTATTTAAATCATTATACAGTATTTTTGGATACGTATGAAGCATATCAGACCTAAGGTAAGGGATAACTTTTCCAATCTCGTTTTTATCTAAGATTGTTTATTCGTAAGTATTCACTGGGGTTATATTTATCATCCATGTTCCGTCTTTATAAAAATGTTTTCATGAATTTTTAAAGTAATATTTACCCATTTTTTACTTTTACTACATGGAATGTAAAGAATCTTTCTTTTTTCTACATTACGAGGTACTTTTTTGACTATTCCAGAAAAAGAACGAGAAGAATGTTTTTTTAACTTATACGGAATGAATGGATTTTTATGGTTTCATAATGCGTTATTTTCATGAAGCTTACTCTACAATGTTTCATAATTATTTTTAACAAAATCCTTTTCTTTTAAAAATTTCATGGCATTTTGTGTAAAGAAAATGTTTTCGAAGAAGAAATGATATTTTCCTCAAGAATTCATTTCAAGTGTTTTGTCAAAACTATTTTCCATATAAGATGAAATTATTTAGAATTATTATGTTTCAAGTATAATTTATCTATGATTTACATGGTTTAACATTTATTATGATGAAATTATATCCATTTTTTATATGGATTATGTTATGATGGGATGGTGTTTATGAAACCGATTTTATTCATTGGGTTATGATGAATAATTTATGTTTTTCTTATGGCACAAGTAAGAATGATTTCATTATGAGATGGGTGGGACCTATATCTCCCTCCAATGAATCAGGTAAATATTTATATCTCATGAGACAGACATGTCTAGAATGGAAAGTAAATCTGGTTCAATAATACAGGGCTAGAACGTCAAGAAAACCCGGTTCAGTAAGGGACTTTGTCCACTAAGATGGTCTTGGCAGCAATGCCTTGACTAAAATGGAAATCATATCATGTGATTTATGTTTTTCCACAATTACATGTTTTATTCCAATGATATTTTATCATTATTGATGTTCCTTTTTGATATATGCCTTATGTACTTCCAATATTTATGTCTTTGCTCAAGATTTTGATGTTTAGATTTTCTGTTCATGTTTTTGCATTCAAATGTTTATGGATTGTTTTATGTTTTCTATGTTTACCCTTACTGAGCATTTGAGCTCACCCTTTTTATGTTTTCTTTTACCTAGTATATAAATAAAGGTTTTAGGTAGGAAAACCAAAAGGGGAATATCTTTATGGAAGGTTTTTAATATCTTTCACCATGATTAGAAGATTACATTCTGAGTTTCCAAAGACACTACACTATTACGGTCCTTTTGTGTCTGTTTTTGTTTTTTATTAAGTATTCAGCAAAATTAATGTAATTTCTATGTACGTCAAGCTTTGGGTCTCTAAAATCTAGACCCATAAAATTATGTACCTTAAAGATGTTCTTCGATTGCTCCCTAGAAACTACTGCTCTCACTTTTTCTAGATCTACTGATACTCGAGTCTCTGAGATAACATGACCTAAGAAGTGAATCTGATCCATCCAAAAATGACAGTTTGAGAGAATATCATATAACCGATGCACTCTTATTATACACAGTACTATCTAAAGATGGGGGGAATGGTCATTTCGAGTGGGATAGTACAACAAGATATCATCCATGAAGGCTACCACAAAAGAGTCTAAGTAAAGATGGAGCACTCAGTTAATCAATTCCATGAGAATGACTGGCATGTTTGTGAGATAGAAAAACATAACCATATACTTTTATAGATAATTCCTAGTCCAAAATTATGTAATAGGTATATTTGATGGTATAACATGTAGTTGATGATAACCATATCACATTTCAATCTTTGAGAACACTCAGTTTCCTGAAACTTGATCAAAAATATCATCAATCCTTGGTAGGGGATATCAGTTCTCGACCGTCCACTGGTTTATCTTCAAATAATAGACACATTGTCTCAGGTTATTTTTCACCTTATTCAGAAAAAAGACAGATAAAATAAAATGATAAGTACTGGGTCGGATGAAACCCTTTTTTTGAAACTCCTCAAACTACTTCATGATCTCTTATAACTATGGTGTAGCCATCCTATAAGAAGGAATGGACACCAGTGTCGATCCTAGCACAAGATCAATAGAAAAATATACCACCCGTAATAGAGGTAATCTTGAGAAGTCAATTGGAAAGACATACCTAAAACAATTCACTAATATAAAAATATCCATCTTTGGAGTCCCCTAGTTATCCAGATATAAACTAGAAATCTGGGCTGTAATCTCTTCCAACCCATTATGCTGAGGTACTTCTCCGCTTGCGTGGACATCCCATTCACCCTTTTGTATAAAATACCAACCCTCTAGTGATGTGATACACACCATGTGTAAATAGAAATCAAAAAAGGTCTAAACGGATACCAACCATCCATCTTGGGAATGACATCAATGCTTTTAATCTCTAGGACATAGAGGTACCGCAAGAAGTGACACCCAACAACCTCAAGAGGTTACTCCATTCACTGACGTACACTAGAATTCCTCATACCGAATGTAGTTTCTAGAATCATTACATCTTTATACATAATGGTACAGATCCTGAGGCTCTCTACCACAATAATAGATATAAAACTATAGGATGCCCCTATATCAAAAAGAACATTAGCTAAAACTTTAGAAAATAGAATCGTAACTTTATCCATAGAGGGTCCAGGATCTTGGACATACTAGCTCTGCTCCACTATAAATGTCTAACAAGTATTGTGGCCCTGCGACCCTTCCTGAAAACCCTGAGCCAATCCACCATGATGTCGCTAAAAACTAGGTGTCTGGATGCCACGGCCACAACAACCTCCTTGGCCTGAACAACCTAACAAACACCAGTTCCTTAACTGATGAGAAACATTTGGTTGTTCTCTTGAACGTGGAGTCACAATAGAACCCCTATTACCCGCTGTTGGGGAGGAAATCCAACAAAATCTCTAAAGATGACTCATCATTCCCCAAGATCAGAACTCATCTAGGTCATTCGTGCAATGTGGTCTCATATGCTGACTCTCCTCGCACATGTAGCATACCACCTGGCCACCAAAAGAAACATTGTGTGATATATCCCTATGGTGTTTCAAGCTATCTGTCACAGGAGTACCATCCTGAGATGTTGAAACACCATGGATCACAACCCCCAACTCCCTCAGATTGTGATTGGTAATCTGTGGCTGGTTCATTATAGCAGTCCCAAAAGTCAACCTGAAAACATTCACTTACGATCATATAGAATACTTGAGACCATCGTCATAGTGCATAGACATAGATAACTCATCACCTCCAAGAACAGTTTTAATGTGATGAATCTCTATGAAACAAGATGAGTAATCCATCACTGAATGAGCACCCTACTTGAAATTCTTGAACTCTCGGGCTCATTCATCCATCACTGTCTCGGGGTAGAAGTAGTCATAGAGGATCCTATAAAACATTTCATAAACCCTATCTTGATGGCGTCCCACCTATGATATAACATCCCACCATCTATTTGTAGAATCACATAGCGTGTACAATGAAATCTTCACTCTCCTCACCTGAAGCATCTCCAAGTGCTCAATGATAGCAAGCATGGCCACTAATTATGACTCTGCAGCCTGTGGTCCTCCATACTTTAAAAAAGTTGTAGGAAGCTGCTGTTGGAACAACCTCTTCAATAGTTCCATAGATGGGGAATGAGGTGGAGCTTCTTAAAAAGTCTATAAAATCCTAATAAACCTTTCACATAATTATAAATTAGCACATATGTCCAGTATAATATATGGTTCTTAGACGAGAATAATTGGAGGATATTCTAGTAGTCATTGGTTTACCATTTCCAGTGTCTGATCATCACCATGTACCTAGTGTACAAATGAGGGATGTCTCGGTGGCATGGATCTTCATGTTCAAGTGCTCACCTCTGTTCAAGATTATCAAGTACACCAACTTAATAGATCAAGAGAAGAATCAGATAATAAAAGAATTAATTTTTTACATAACTGGGTTACACAGTGTGTATATACTCTACATAGGGTGTTCCCTTAAATCATTAACATGGATTATTCTTCTGCCATTCTTGGTCGTGTAACACCCATACACACAACATGTTCATCCTAATACATGACATGTCCCTAAATTTTCCCTCTTTCCCAGGTAATTCTACAGGGATAGAACTACACAGTTCTCTCCCAGGTAACACTACACGGCATACTCAACCATGACATGACATGCATCACTTATGTCTCATATACCCATGTTGTTGGTCACACGGATGTATATAGGCTAGATAATTACATCTTGTGTGCAAGCTAGACATGAAGGGTAAAACCTATGTTTCATCCACCCATGCCATTAGTGACATGATCAGACACATGGTCTCTAAGAAACAACATGTACTATCAATACACAACATTTCCTACCAAAAATATATCAACCCTATGTCACTGCTCACACATTCAGTCCCACAATTAAAGACTACATGGTGCGTTCATATAGTACACAACATGTACTTATGAAAAGATGTTAATTCCACAACAGAAGAACACATGTCATGTGTTTAAAAAATAACATGTCTTGTTGTTTGGGTTTCTGGACAGTAGGCCTCTGAAACTTCTCTAGAACCCCAAAAAACTAAAAATTTATCCCATGTCATGAAAAATCATGACTTTTGGTAGACCATACTCCCCGTGAATCAAAGGATTTCATTCTTTTTAAAATCATAACTTTTCAAAATTCAGTTAATGATCAAACATGAACTGCCAAATTCTGATCCAGGAGGGCCCATAACACCTCAAGGACCAAAGTTTGGTATATATCCAAATATAAAATAACATATACCAATACCCTATAAAAATAGAATGTACTCTATTAGGTCATCCATCACAAACTCATGCATATTTAGAACAACATCTTTCAAAACAAAATCAAATCAGTAATGCACCCTAAATGGCATTACAAGAATGCATGACATGTGATCTCTTACAAGTGTTTATATGATGCATGAGATGGAACACCCTCATCCCATTGGATTGAAAAAGATATAGTACCAAAATGATATAAATAATAAAAACCCAAAATAAGTAAATCACCCAATGGTGAAATCAATTAAACTCTAGAAAATTCAAAAAATAGAAAATTGCAACATTCGAGGTAAATAGGATTTTCCATATACACATATTAGCTACTCCCTAGAACAGATTATTACCAACTACCCATTCATTATTATCCTTGTCTATAGGCTCCAAATACTATGAAAATTTAGAAATTAACCCCTTTGATACAACATTGTAACATATCGGTATTGGGGGCCACCTAAAGGTGCCCCGAACCCTGTTGGTCACATGACCTCAAGAACATTTCTCCAAAAGCCAGAGGTTGCCTACTAGTAGAAAGGGCCACAATATGATAATGGGGAAATTGTTCACTCATTGGAAGAGTATACACAGTGGAAATAAAATTTTAAACAATATAGGAATCATTAATACCATACTATAAAATTAAACATCATAAGACTGATAGTAATATAACAACTAAAGCATATATAAATGATGAATGACACATGTGTCTAGGAAAGAAGAAAATCATTTCACAATTTTGGAAGTACAATACTATAAATAGAATAAAAAAATTAAACACCAATAGCATCAAAAGCCCCAATATGGCCCCATCATCCCCAACTCTGACAGCAATCAAGTCCCTAAAGAAGAAGGGTGCATGACATTATCAATACCTACAACCATATAATCTGTTTGGATCTAAAATCATGACCCAAAAAGGTGTGAGACAAATCCCAGTAAGAACCCAGCAAAATATATGTTCCTAACTATTAGTGAATATATATATATATATTAGATAATATGAAAAATAAAGCAATAAACTAGGAAGTACTAAAAAGTAAACAATCATACTGTTTACTTTTACATTCATTTACATTTTTTAATTATTAAATAATTTGAATAGTTTAACCTCGAGATCTATCATATTCTCTATGTCCCAATGTATAATAAAAACAAATAGAGGTCTCATAATTATATCTAAACAATTAAGTACGACTGATTCTATGCTTGTGCTTGGGCTTGGTATACTCATCATAATCATTAAATCATTCAGAAGCAACCCTTTGGAAAAATTTCCTCAGCCTAACCCATATAGATTATACTATCATATATTCAATAATTAATTACCCTTATGGAAATATAATTCTATCTATCCCCTTTGTCCCCACATAGCACTAATCATTTTCAAATGACTACCTGGGCAGTTCTCACGGTCAATAACCCCTTGGTCTATAGATAAACTATAAATTATAATTACCACCTGGAAGTACTCACAGTCAATGCCTTAGGGTCCAAAAATCATTTAATAATGACCCTCTGGGTATGTCTCACCATCTAACCCCTATATTATATGACCTCTTGGAAGCTCTAACATTCAATTCCTATGGGTCAACATAAAAAAAATTATTCATAAAATACCCTACCATGGGAATCTCCTATAGCCAATTCTACTTGGTCAAAATTTCACAATGTGAATCACATGAATCTCATATAAATAGTAACTCAATCCCAACAACATGAGGCATGGAAAAAAAATGAAAGCCTAACATGCATTCTATAAAAAATGTCCATAATAAAATAAAATAAAAGAAATACACCAATAATCATGGTATAAAAACTTATACATAAGCAACAAATCATTCTCAATAAAACAAACCATATCTAATATTAATCATAGTTTAATTACAAAACACGCAATACCCCAAACATCAGTATTTGGCACATTAATCATATTTAATCCAATGAAAATTAATTAAAGGTACAAACCACCTACCATGATGTCGTACAATCAACAATCTAGATCATCGACCCTTGATTCAGCCTAGAACGACATAGATCTAAAAAATGGTAAAACCGATCAACCCTTGATAAATGATGAGAGAGAATGAATCATGAATAAAGGATCTCGGGAAAAAGGGAAATTGCTAGTGGGAATCCAACGCATATAGCGACGTATCTATCGAATCTCAGAAAGAGAACTGAGACGAGCTCGATGTTCTTTGGCCATTTTTCGCTCTCTTTTACGAAACATTGGGAGAAGAAATGAGTTATGGGGACGACACAAGACCCCGATTTGATATATCAAATAGAATGAAAATTACTTGGCGTGTTCATTTAATGTACATGCCATTTACTATCCTCAAACAGTCCCTACATTAGGCGTTCTTGTAGTTCACATACATGGCCATCTAATAAATTATTTTTAAGGCGACAAGGTTTTCTCCATTGGAGAGGTATGTGTCTCTATAAAATGTTCCTTTCTCATGGAACAACTTATTATTCTTATGATTTCCAATGACTTTTATGATAAAATTTTTTATTTCATAAATATGAATTTCTTAGTTTGTAATTTCATCTTTAGTGTCATAGAAATTGGTTTTAATTGGGATTTTCATGAAAAACAAATTTAAGAACATTTTGTTTTCATAGAAATTCCTCAATGATAGTTTTGACTCGAAACTAATATTTAAATCATTGGAGTAGTGATTATTGTTTTCTATATATAATTATTTAACATTTTTCATGGTTCACATAAATAATTTATGAAATCCTAACACAAGGGAACTTTTGGGGAATTGTGATTTGAATATATGTACATATCTATTTGTTGTTTTAATACTAGGTAATTTATTCATGACATTGATTCACTATGGATGGAAATTGAATAATTATAAATAAAAATATAATGACTTCTGTTTTTTTGTGTGTCTTGGTTTCCTATACACATTGGATACAATACAAATTTATTCTCAATTTTGTTCATGATCAAGTCATTTGTTAGTTTTATTTCTGACATGTTTAATTTCGGAGTTTCTGTGGATGAATTTTACTTTTTCTATATTCACACTAAATTTAACTTTTCATATGTGTGTTTTATTGAATCTCTATTAGTTTGAAGAAAAAAAGGTTGTTTTATGGAATAATATCAAACAAAATTTATTTATGAATTTTTATGTGTTTTAATGAAGTAACTAGAGGATTCATGTTGGTAGAAATTGTATAGATTCATTGTTGTATCCATTTTCAAATTTGACTCACAACAAGAATATTCTATTGGGTGTATACAGACCTAGTTTTTCAAGATCTTGGTAAAGTGAAGGTGTCGTGTATCTTAATGAATTCAATTAGTTATGTTTTCTTTGTTATGGTTCAGGACGGTGGTGATAGACGGTCATATAGAGAACTAAGTTCTGTTTGTTTTTTGGATTATCACTATTTATTTGTATTTTTATTTCTCATGGTTATATAACCTTTTTTGGTGCTGTAATCTGCCTTTTTATCTTTAATTTTTTTACATGATATATGTTGTGTTTTTATTTGTTGGTGATATAATTACCACAGTTATGTTTGTTGACACCAATGTGCTTGTCTCCAAAATATGGGGATATAGATTGTGGTTAATTTCTTTTGGTAAGACAATTTGGGTAATGAGTCCTGCCAACTTGTTTTTTTAATTTCCACTGGAATTAGAACTCTATTAAAATATCGCTGTATTTTTTATTGATGATCAAATACTCTAATTATATAATTATTGAATGAAAATAATTCAATTAACTATGGGTTTTTATAGTTCCTTAGTTAATTTTTTTTACATGAGTTTATTGATAAACTAAAGTCATTTTAAGTATTGAAAGATTCTTTAGGTTTATATTGAATAAAATAATACAATTTATTTACAATCATGTAAAAATTGATTTTTAAAAGAGATCCCTGAAAATAATATTTTTTTAAGGAATTGTGGATATTATGATGAGGAAATTTAATAAAATTTAATTAACTTATATAAATAACTATTAAAAATAAATTTATTTCAGGTACCTAGGGAGACATTCATCATTACTAAAAATGATGGATGTTTATTTGTGAACATAGAAATGTTATCCATTAACTAATTTACACCCATATATGTAATTAATGTTGGATATCACTTGATATATATAGTTGGTATCAATGAAATTTTATCATTACACATAAAAAAATTAGGACTATTGAATATGATAGTGACATATGTTCATTTATTTTTTTATTAAAGACGAGTTCTAAATTTTTTAATCCATTGTGAAACATATTAATTAAATATATAAAAATGTTTTTTGACAATTTTATATGTGAATTAAAAAAATTCAATGAGTGGATATTGCAGAGAATACTACCATTAGGAATGGATATTGTTGAAACTCTAACGTATAGTTTCTATTCGATTATTGGATGTTAAATGATTCTGTGGGTTGATTGGGAAGATATTTTGATTTGTGTTTTTGATGGAATATTATAATAAACTCACATTTTCAAAAACAATTATGCATAATTTTAATTGTGATCAAGATAACAAATATAATTTTATAAAAACAATGGAATAATAAATAATTAAATGTTAGCATGGATGTAAAAAACATATTTAATATTGTGTTTGTGAATAAAAATCACAAATTTTCTACACTAATAATCATAAAAATATTTAATTAATATTTTTAATGAGACTCTAATCTCTATGAGTGTTTAAAAAAATATAATATATTATGACTAATTAGATATAACTTTTTATTTTATGATATATTTTTGATGATAACATTTCATCTTATGGTGAACAAGATTTGAATTTATTTCCATAGGATAACATATATAATTTTTTTTGAATATTATATGATAAAATATTAATCGTTCATAAAGGTAATAATGATGGTGATTGAGCTTTCATTCCACTCCATAAATAATGAGATAATAGTTAAATGGGGCATAGAGGAAAATGAAAATTATAATTTCTAAGGATTTTTTCATATAATGTTTGATGATTCTTTTTCACTTATATCAATATGTATTAAAAAGTGAAATTGTGCATCCCCTTCCAAAAACCCACCAAATGTTGCTCCAGTCCGAGTGTCCACATGATCTCATGTGCACCTTAGAATACAATATATTTTGCAAAATATCAGCGATGGTCTAAATGAGTTGTGTGGGGAGACTATACACTCTTTACCAAATTAATACCTAGAAGTTAATAAGAAAAAAGAGGAGAAAGAATGTGAATACATAAATAACGATTCATAACTAACTTCTCCCAAAACTAGGTACAACTGAAATTCAACAGAAAATGTAATATGTCTTGCTAAACAGTATAAAAGTGAACAAAACCCAAAATAATGACAAACATCTGAATCCCCTAAACGGTCATGCCTCTATGTCTGGAACCTAATCCATGCTTTTTTTATGTATAACTCAACTCCCAAGCATAGAGACTTTTCCTTTATCCTCTCCTGAAAGCATGAAGTCTGCTCTGGTAACCAAGGGTGGTCTGAGTTGGGTGTGAGAAAAACATAGTATCCCACCACCAATGGTGTTTTAAAAATATCCAATCAAAATATTGTGCATGAATGTTCTATGGAAATACAAGGTGAATAAATACAAGTTGAGTAACAGTTTTTAACATGATTTGTCTCATCCATTCCAAGAATTATTCTGGATTAAAATAGTTATTCCAACATCATTACCTAGTTTACTTTTATCACATCATCACTGGGTTTTTATTTTTCATCAATTCAACATCTAAGGGAAAAATAAATCTAGTTACCTATCTCACTAAGTATAGTCACATCATAACATATAAAACACACACACCTTGAAGCCTGAGTCCATGTGGTCACATCGAATGTAACCATCAGGGGAATATATCGCTATCCCCTTCCCTAATCCATGAATTGGGGGGGGGGGTGTTTAGAGCCTTGGTCTAACTTCACCTATGGTCATAGATCCTCATGTAAATACCCCCCTCTATCAAGACATGTGAACATGCTTATTTTCCATTCACCACACACATGAATCATAAAAAAAACCATATCCAATAGCTGTAGAAATATCACAATCCATGAAAATCAATATGGGAATTAGCATTATCCACAACCCGTTGACATATTTACCATTTGCATTACATAACCACTTATCCCATTTTCCATTTTTTAAGCCTAACTCACAAATAATATTCAATAATTCCCCATCATTATCCCAATTAACATATCTAACCACTTATATATGTTAATTCATCTAACACATTTATTATTTCCAACTGATTTGTCCAACTATCCATTTCAATTGAAATTCAAAATACATTTGGAACAATACCACAAATCACATTTATTCCATCATCATACATATCCAAACAACCCCTTATCCATTATCCACATCTAATTAAAATCAACAAAATTCATTTCTTATTTCCACATTTACCAATTCACTTATTCATCTTGGGATCTAATAAATAAATATTCCATTTCAAACTCATCATTTCTGTTAACATTACTCAGAAAGGTCATCACACCCCATGGGTGGCCCTAAATTGGTCAATTCATCCTCCATTCATCCCATGGAGATCATGAGGGGATCCATGTTTTCATCTAGAAACCCATTAAGTAAAATCTCACTACCAACTTCAATAACACAACAATGGAAAAAAAAGAACACGAATTTTCATGCACAAATCCATATAAAAATAGTGGGATATGACATGTAGACTACTTACTTTAAATACATTAACAAATTCACTCATAATATTATCCTTATATCTCAATTAAAATAAAATTTTATTCCTTATACTAGATCTCACCAGAAAAATAGGGTTTTAGAGATTAGGATGGAGAAAATTAGAAGATAAAAACCCTAAACCTAAAAGAGAAGCAAGAGAGGGATTATAATCACAGGATGCTTCAATCTATAACCAATAGTCCTCCAAAAAAATTATAATCAATGTAGAACCACCAATTGGATTATAGGGTCAGTATGGTTTATCCCTTAGGTTGTAGGTGGTGAAATGGAGGAGAATATTGAGTTAGAGCATAAAAATCCGAGGTGGAATTTTTTTTATTTTTTTCTAAATTTAATGGTCCGCACAATTTAGTCCCATGGATTTCCAAATTGTGTGAAAACCGTGCGTGAGCCACTACCAAGAGATGTTTCGTCAGATGGTTTCTTGGGGATCTCTACATGGCTTAAATACTATGTTCCAACCATGTGATATTCCAATTAACAAATTTTCACAACACCTTGCATGGTTTATTTTACCATGCACCAGTAATATGCAAACCGTGCACCTTGAACTGGTTGTCCATGTATCCCTTTACTTTGTCTCCTGAAACCATATGAAATCTCTCAGTCCCCTCAAACTCCTGAGAAACATTTCACCAAACATATAAATGATATTGAGACCAACATTTAATCAAATATATGCCTATATGAAGCTAAAGATCTTACATCCCCCATACTTATAAAGGATCATCCTCAAGCCTCAATATCAAGCATAACATATCTTTCTATGTATAGAGATAGGGACACTACACCCGCATATCCAAATCCCTCTCCTATGTTTCATCCATAAAATTCCCTATACTTCAATAGGACATTAAATATAGGCACAACCTTTCCCAAGAAGACCTTCTCACTATAGTCCACATCACGAACCAGATGCTCCTCATAAGACGAATCAGCCTCCAGCACAACATCATCAACATTAAATACAAGTGACGGATCCGTGTGATTCTATTGAAGCTGTGAAACATGAAAAACTTAATGAATTCCACTATCCCACTATTTATGATCTAATAGGTAAGCCACCTATCTGATCCTCTCCATATTTTCAAATATTCCCATGTACTGGGGTGCCAAGAAACATTGCTTGGGAATCTGACAGTGACCCAACCTTGGCGAAATCCGAAGGAACACTCTATCACCCACTAAAAACTCAAGATATCAATGACTTCGATCTTCATATTAATTCATCCTACAATGAGCTATTTTCATACATTTTTTAATCAAATGAACTGCCTATGACATCCCCTAAATTAGGCTCCATCCCAAAATCAAAAACTCCCCCACTTATAACCAACATCATAGAGATCGACACAGCCTCCCATAGAGCACCTCAAATTGTACCATCAAAATTGTTTCTTGAAAACAATTGTTGTAGTAAATCTAACGAAGAGGCATACGTGTCTCCGACAATCCAACAGAATGAAGGACACAAGCTCTCAACATGTCCTTTAACACTAGAAGCATATACAATATCTTCCCATCCATCTATGAGTAAAAATCCATACTCAAAAAACACTTGGCTACCAAGAACTTTTTGTAATCAATTACATAATCATGACGTGAATCACGTATTCCAACCTGACTCTAATGTCTTTAGTACTCCATGAAATCACACTAATTCCTAGACATACAACTTGTGAAACTGATAGATGGTAATGGTCTCCTAGATCAGTTAGAAATGATCCACTTTAGTCTATTTATCAACAACCACCGTGGTTTTTTCATTTATGTGGGGAATCTTCAGAAGACCCAATACCAAATCAATCTTTACATCATCCTACTTCAAATCCAAAAAGGGAAAAGGTTTTAACAAACCACCTCATTGTTGATTCTCATCCTTCCCTTACTGACACGTGAGGAATCATTCCATGAATCCTTCAACCTCTTTCATCATTCTCGATCATTAAAACTACCTATGAAGATCATGATACATATTATTTAAAACAAGATGCACATACCACATCATAGCATGAGACTCCTATAACATCTCTTCTATCATACCCATTTCCACCATAACTCATCCATGAACATGAAAAACCCCATTAGCAATGACAACCCAATAATATGTTGCCTCCCCAACATTGTGAATTTCCATCATATCCAAACACTCAGGATCATAAAGCTGGATCTCCTTAACAAAACTCAAAATCACAAACTCAACAACTTTGTACACAAGTTTCATATGTACATGCCCATCCAATACCACTAGGTGAATATCCACAAATAAGTTTATCATTCTCCAATCAATGTTGGATTCCTAAACCACATGATTCTATGTCATTTTACTGAAGGAATATTAATATAAATTCACATTTCCTAGTGTGTAAACCAACTAAAAGTTAATGGAATTCATGAATTTGAAAAAAAATTACTATCGAAGAATGAGGTGTCACTATGAGAATATGTACTTAAGACATTTATGATTGATAAATCTGGTAAATATCTCTCCCAATAAGTAGTGACACACACATTTCAATGAAAACACCATCAAAGCCAAGTCAAGATCAAGATTATGATAATTACTCTCACTAGGCATCAAATACCATGATCCTTAAGCTACATTCCATTCATCTTGCATCAACACATCCACAATACAAACACTATATATATCACAAAACAAGGATTACTTCATACCTCACTCAAGTGAGATCAAGATCAGGGTAGTCATAAACTGCATCTTTAACTCTTGAAAAGCATACTTGCTTACCCTATACCACTCATACATAAACCCCTTCTTGGTTTAGCCTGAATGTGTCACCACCAAATGGGATAAATTTTTAATGAACCTTTTGTAATAACATGAAAACACCCAAAAAAGATTGAACATCAGAAAAATTGTTAGGACCCTCCAAGACACAATGGCTAGCGTTTTCTCTATATCCACCGACGCAACTACATCAGTGATTATGTGACCCATGATATTCACTTCATTTATCTAGAATTTACATTTGGATATCTTGGAATATAGAATATTCTATCCTAATGTATCCAAGATTATTTTGAGATTTTTTCATGATTTTCAAGAGATTTAGAGTACACCAAGGTGCCATCGATAAAGAAAACTATGAACTGATCTAGATAGGGGTGAATGATTCAGTTCATTAAATCCCGGAACACATCTAATGTGTTGGTAAATCTAAACGACATTACCAAAAATAAAACAACCTATACCTTCTCCTACATGTATTCCACAAAATGTCAGAAGGTCTCACCCTTAGATGATGATACCATGACCTCAAATCAATCTTGGAAAACAATGAGGAACCCCTAAGTTGGTCAAATCGATCAACAATTTAGAAAAGGGTATTGGTTCTTAACTATAATCTGATTAAATATTATATAGTTGATAGAAAACTATAATGATTCTTCAACCTTATTGGAAAATAACAAAGGAGACCCCCAAGGTGATGTACTTCGGCAGACAAACCCCTTACCCTCCAACTCCTGTAATTGATCCTAATTTTCCTAGATCTTTTATGGTTCTATTCGATATAGAGCAATGGAAACTGATTCTTCCTCAAGTAGAAACTCTACTATGAACTACACAACCCTATTGGGAGGTATCCTAGAGAAAACCTCAAAAATACATCGTGAAATTTATCCACGACATGTGGAAAGACAATATTCCCCACCCCTCCATAATCAAGTTCTTTGAAAGCCACTTTGGTTGTGAGTTCACCAAAAAACTAAAACATTGTCCTACACAGCCCGCTCGAACATCCCATTCACTATGAAATACATACGTGTTTCTCCCATGATACATAAATGTTACAAATGATGGTAAAGGTCAGTGTGAGTATTATATGTCACCAAAAAATCCATTCTAAAAATAATGTTGAAACCCAACATATGATAGAAGAAAATTTCCGGCTGAAATTGGTACCCACCAACTTCTAAGGAAGAACCATTACATTGTATAATATTTTGAAGTCAAACTTCCAACGGAGAACCAATCAACATAATCACACACACTCGCTCCACTAAGAAACCCAAAACAACCACAAACTTAGATGAAGTGAAAATTTTGTGGCACCTATGTCCAAAATCACACTAGAAATGGTAGAAGATTCAAGAATCGTACCTCATATTGTAGATGGCCTAGCCACTCAAACTCAATGTACATTATGACCAATGTGAAGATGACCCACCCCTCTGCCCAGACATCCAACCTGAGTGCATGGCAGTGCAATACCCTGCTGGTATGGACACTCCCAAGCCAGAGTTCCATGCCCACAACCTTGACTAGTAGAACCCACAAAAATCCCACTACCTACCTGATACGGGGTGCCTGACCCCTTTCCCGTACTTGTCACATACCTCAAACCATCCTCCATGCCCAACTATTAAGGGTTTCTACAGAATCATTTCCTGTTCCCTATTCTTCAACATGATTGGCCCTCAACTAGTGGTCGAGGAAACATGTCACTCATCTTCCCCTTCTATCCACACAGATAATAGATAAAAAAATCACCACCTTAAGAGTTTTTCCATTTAATTTTACAATCCTTCACACAAACACCTTAATTGAAACACCAAAAACAACTCCATTATCCCTTATTAATTGTACCACTATAGATTAAAATGGAACCATAATTCCACTACATAAATCACCCTTATGGTTCCCTTATGCAATAATAACTTGACCCAATACCTTTTTAATTCTTTTTAAAATGAATATATTAATTTGAAACTTGATCTCGTGTCTTAGCATGTCTTAGAAACATTTCTCCATAGCTTCCTCATCTCTTACAACAATGGAATGATGCCTCCTAGATAATTTAAACAATTAAAATAACCCATTACCAACATCACCCCTTGGGTCAAACTTATGAAACATGAAGCCTTCCCCTACCTCAATATCTCAAGATTGAAATTACCTAGAAACTTTTCTAGAAATCCATTCCATAACATCCCTTCATCATGTTCAGTCTAAGCCATGATATCATACCAATGCTTCACCTAACCTCTCAACATATAGGCAGAAAACATAACACTATTCTCTGCAGTAGTCCCAAAATGGTCAAGAATCAAATGTATAGACTCTATCCAAAACTCAACTTCCTCTATCCCATCCTATCTGGTAATGGTCAGAGGTTACTGGAACTGAAACTCTATGATTCTCTAAAAAATTCTCAACACGAACAGCCTTGGGTCCAAATATATCATTTTCATGATTTTTTCAAGATTATCAGGGAAATATTCATCCCTACCATCTTGGATGTCCATACTCCCTTTCACTACTACTGGTGGAGTGTTCTTTAAAACATTCTATTATCTCCCAATCGGTAATTGAGATCATGTTGTCATTTCACTTCATGGCCAAACAGAAGCCTTATAAGACGTAACATATAACATTCACATATTTTTAACAATTTTCCTCCACTAACTAGAGACTACCATCTCACATATTTTACCCAGACAGACCTTTTCACATTCAAAACACTATCCTAGACTAATCCTACCATGGTTCGTGACTAACACAGGGTAATTAACTCACATGGACATAACTCTTACTTTATTACCAACTATTTTAGATTTTGTTTTCTTTTAGCATTTATTTTATTTAATTAATTAGACACCATTTTCATTAAATTTCATTGAAATGTGATACATTATACCTTTTATACCCCACACACTCGTCCCATGTGTTCATGTCCTGACACAATCAACATAAATGCATAGGTTCCTCCAATGATAAATGAATGGACATCCTTGCACCATCACAATCATGAGAAAAATATCATAAATCAATATCATCACACAAAAAGTTCACAACCAATGGTGTTGTATCATCAAATTTAACAACACAAAATAAGAAATACAATTCCCATTCTAGAGAACATGGTTTTTTTCCTCATAGATGGGTTAGCTACACCCAATCATGAGCTCATTACCATGGAGTGACACTATCCTAACCTATTATCTACCATTACCAAGTTTTAAGTCATAGAAAATTCATGATATGGTATGAATTTGTAACATCGCCATCTTAGATTCCACAAAATTGTTTCCATGTCTGAGTCATTGCATGACCTAAACTGTTCCTCCTAGTATGCCAGAGATTTTCGACTAGTAGCGAGGGTATAAATGAGTAATGTAGGGATACAATACCCTATTTACCAATGTAATCCATAGAAGATAAAAAACCTAAATAGTGGAAACAAATTTCAATAGATAAATAAAAAATCATAACTAACTTCTCCCAAAACTATGTACAACCCACAATAAAAAATAAACATGGGTTGTCAATAAAATAGTACTAAAGTCAACAAAACCCAAAATAAGGACAAATAGAGGAATCTTTATAACGGTTTAGAATACATGTTTGGAACCTAATACATGAATCTCCCATGCCCAAATCAACTACCAAGATAGGTAATTTTCAATTATCTTGACCATCAAGAAAGAATTATTGAGTCAATAAGGTTTTCCTTCTGACTTTTCCATTCCTTCTTGTTTTGAAAATCACAAACACCTTATTCCTAAGAAAATCTTTATCTTACTTATATAAGGAAAATTTCCTTCCTTAAAGAAATTTTCCCTAAACTATATTTTTCTTATACATAGAAATATTTTTCTTAAGTATGAAAATCGGATTCATACCCAAAACCACATAATCATATAATGTTAAGGTATGAAGCATTTTGATTTAGGATCCTAATTCTAGATACGAACTCGAATAATGTTCCACTCCAAATTCTGGATACGAAATATAATAAATTTCCCCTCTGAATTCTTGGAACGAACTCTAACAAAGTTCAACTCCAAATTCTGGACTCTGAACTTTTATAAGTTTAACTCCAAACTTTTATACGTTCGACTCCAAACTTGTATAAGTTCGACTCCGAACTTTTATAAGTTCGACTCCGAACATATATAAGTTAGAATCATGACTTTTATAAGTTTGACTCTAAAATTCTACGAGTTCGACTCCGAACTTTTAGAAGTTCGACTCCGAACTTCTACGAGTTCGACTCTAAACTTTTATAAGTTCGACTCCGAACTTTATAAGTTCAGACTCTTAATTCTAGTGAAACCAGACTTCGAATTTCCTTAGAAATTCAGACTCCGGATTCCCACCGAATTTAGGTTCTAAATACCTATAAAATATAATCCGAATCTCTTTCTTATTATAGACTCCGAATTCCATTTTGGTTGGACTACGAACTATTATTTGATTATATTCCAAATTCTAGTTTTGCTTATACTTACACTTGTTTCATAATAAAATGATGTCGTGATTTCAGTTAAACATGTTTTTCTATAAAACGATGTCATCCATTCTGTTTCTAATTAACCATTGGTTTAGTGACATGTGTACAGGTCCATCTGAAATTTAAGGAAAATATGACCATTGGAGGAGGGAACCGATCGTTCCAACCGAGCCTATAAATAGGAGCTCATTTGAAAGAGCTCAATAACAAGTTGATCACTCTTGAGACCACATGTTGTTAAGGTGATTTCTAGAGAAAGAAGATTTTCATGCTTTGTGCGTACTGAACTACTCGTTTAGATTGCTTCGTGCGACTCCGAATGTTGGTGATTACATTCAAGGGCTTCCAAGGATAGAAAGAAAGAGGTTCCGACTTCCTTGAAGTTTGAGGGCTTCCTTGCTGAGGAAGATAGAGGTTCCAACTAGAAGTTTGTAACTACATACTTTGTCCCAATATTTCATTGGTGATTAGAGGTGTTGGGAATATACTTAGTTTAACTTTGTTAATCTTGGATCTTTCCTTGTTTAAGGAAATTTTTAAAGTGTACAATCCATCCCCCCTCTTGTATATTGAGCATCTACATCAATATTTAGATCCTACAATTGGTATCAGAGGAGGTCTCTAAAATACTTATACTCACATATAAGTTTTTCTTTCTCACTTTTTCATTGTTCTTCATCCTTGCTTAGAAAGATAGTTTTGTTCCAAACTTTTTCATTCTGAACTTGTTCACTCCAAACATTGTGATTACTAAATTTTGTTATTAACAAGTTTCTGTGTAGAAATTTTTTCTTAAACATGGAAGGAATGAACGTTGGATCCATAGGAAATATTAATCCTACAAGACCACCAATTTTTGATGAAAATGATTATGAATACTGGAGAGATCGAATGAAGACTTTCATTATCAATACTAGAGTACAAAATTTTGATATTCTTACTTGAAGTTATAAAATTCCTGATTAGAAAGTAAGTGCTTTCACAATCCAAGAGAAGCATGATTATGAATTATAGTATAAGGTACTCAATACTCTACTTTGTTCAATGACTAGGAATATATATAGCCAAATTTCTTCATGTGAAATAGCTAACTATATATGGAAGAAACTTGAAGTTACTCACTTCGGTACATCTAAAGTAATTGAGACACGAAGATCTATGTTGAGAGAAGAATATCATGGTTTCCATTTTCCTTATGGTGAACCCATTTGTAAAGTACAACAGAGGATTATGACAATCGTAAACATTCTACAATCTATGGGAGAGAAAGGTATAGATGATGAAGCTCTTGTGGATAAGATAATTTATATTATTCCCAATGAGTGGTAATCAAAGAGGACAACCATTGATGAGAACAGGAAGGTCACTCAAATTTTGTTAGATGAGCTATTTGGAACTCTTCTTCAACATGAAACATGAATGAATATAGATGTTGAAAACATCAAAAAGAAGAATGGAAATGGTAATGTTGCTTTTACAACAACATCAAATCATTTGAAAGCTAAGACTCTTGAGATAGTAACTAGATCCAAGTCTATGAAGGTTGTTATCCAATCATAATCTAGTGATAGTGAAGTCTGAGAGAATAAGTTAGAAAATCTTGCCCGTAGGATGAACAAGATAGCTAGTCAGAGAAATTTACAATCCAAGTATAAGAAAAAGGAATGGAAAGATAGGAAATATGGAGAAGTTACTTGTTATGAATGCAAGAGAGCTAGACATATTAGACTGAATTTCCCTTTTCTCAAAAAGAAAGAAAGGAAAGAAAGGAATTCTGAAAGGAATAGAAAGAAGTATTATAAATCCAATGCTAAGAAAGTTATAAAATCTAATGACACATGGAGTGCAAGTGGTGGTGACTCTTTAGATGAATATTCTGATTATGAATCTTCAGGACAAAAGAATCTGGGTCTTATAGCCAGACTACCTATTAACAATCATTTCTTCATGGCTAAGGTATGAAATGCTGAATCATTGACCAATGTTTCCTTAAATTCTAATGATAGTAAATATTATAATTCTTCAAATGAAGAATCCTTTTCTAATGAAGAAAATACTTTACCTACCTATGAAGAAGTTTCTAGGTTTGTTGAACTTCATGAGATTGAAAATTCTAAACTCAATAAAAAGCTTGACAAGGAAAATTATAGGAATACTATTCTTGAAAAAGAAATGTCAGATATTTATAAAGATCTTGATAGGAATAATGATGATTTTATAAGTATTTGAAACAATCTTGAGGAAGTAAATTTTGAGAAGAATAAACTTTATAAAGATCTAGAAAAAGTAATTTCTAAGAAAAGTTTTTTTGAGCCTAGCTCTATTTCCAAACCTAATGATTTTGAAGATAAAAACTTGGTTATAAAACTCAAGTCCGAAATTTTTTCCTTAAATAAGTTTTTATCAAACATTACTCATGGTAAAGATAATTTTGATAAGATGTATTCACAAATACGACCTTTAAGAAACAAATCCTAATATGATTATACCCATGCAAAACCAATTTTTAGTAACAATTATTTTGTTCCTCAAAGTGCCCCATTTTGTAACAAGTGTCAATGTGGTGGTCACTGGGCAAAGAATTGTTCTTTAAACAAAACCCATTCTTTAGTATTCCATAAGGCTTATTTTTCTAAGAAGATGTGGGTACCCAAAATTTTGTTATCTGAAAATCTCATATCCAAACAAGTTTAGATTCCGAAATTCTACCTATTTTCTTATTTTCAAGAAGGTAAAGGAAATACCAACAAAAATACATGGTACATGGATAGTGGATGTTCCCAGCACATGACTAGTAACAAAAGCTATTTTGAAAAGATTATCAAGACGAAAGGAGGAAAAGTAACATTTGGAGATAATGCTCGGGGAGAAATTGTTGGTATAGTTAATATTTTTCTTCTTGGTAAAACTTTGATTTCAAATGTTTTGTTTATTAAGGGTCTTAGGAACAACCTCATTAGCATAAGTCAATCATGTGATGAAGGATACCTTGTTAATTTTAGGAATATTTAGTACTTAGTACACAATTCCAAGGAAGAGTTTATTCTTTCTACCTATTGGAAAGAGAATGTTTACACATTAAACTTAGAAGATCATAGGTGCCAAGATTTACCTTTTCTAAGTGCAATGTAAGATAATTCTTGGTTATGGCATAGAAGACTAGGTCATTATAACCTTAGGAACTTATGTAAACTATCTAATAAGAAACTAGTTAAGGATCTACCGGATCTTAGATTTGATTCTTCTAAAGTTTGTGATCCTTGTCAATATGCAAAGAAACATAAATCTAGTTTTAAACCAATCGGTGAAGTCTCAAAAACTGATGCATTACAGTTAGTGAACATGGATATTTTTGTTCCAACACAAACTGGAAGCATTAGAGGCATATAATATATGTTTGTTCTAGTTGATGATTACACTAGGTTTATATGGGTCAATTTTCTAGAAAAAAAAGTCTGAAGATTTTTCTTATTTTAAAAGTTTTAGTGACCAAGTCAAAAATGAGAAAAACCATCCATTGAAAACTATTCATAGTGATCATGGAGGAGAATTTCAAAATTCTGATTTTGAAACTTTTTGTATTAGAAAAGTTCTTACTCACAATTTTTCAGCACCTAGAACTCCTCAATAGAATGGTGTAGTTGAAAGAAGAAATAGAATTCTCTAAGAGATAACTAGAACCATGTTGAGTAAATATTCGATAGATAGACATTTTTGGGATGTATCTGTAAGTACTTCTTGTTATACTATAAATCAAGTTTTAATTAGACCTATTCTTAATAAAACTCCTTATGAGTTATGGAATGGTAGAAAACCATGACTTTCCTACTTCAAGGTTTTTGGTTGCAAGGTTTTCATCCTAAATACTAATGATAATCTACACTAATTTGCACCAAAATATGATGAAGTAATTTTCTTAGGCTACTCCACAACTTTTAAGGCTTATAGAGTTTTCAATAAAAACACTTGTACTATTGAGGAAATAGTGCATGTAAAATCTGATGAATCTGATCCTTTTGTTTTTAAACCATCCCAAACTACATCATCAGATGTGTTTTCAAAAACTGGTTATCAACCTTTGATAGAAGATCCTTCTGATAAGGAAATTTTTCAAGAAGATTCTTCTGAAACATTTACCCTAGAATACTTTCTACCCTATGTTGATGAATAGGTTTTACAAAACCCAAGTCATCTGTTTCATAAGAATAAGCCTAGTGATAGTATCCTTGGTGATGTAAATCAACATTTTAGGACTAGAAATTCCTTATGAAATGAAGTAGAACATCTAGCATTCCTTTCCCAATTAGAACAAAAATGAACTGACGAAGCGTTAGGTGATGATGATTGGATCAAAGCCATGCAAGATGAACTAAATGAATTCGAAAGGAATAAAGTCTGGACCTTAGTTGAAAGACCTAAGGAAACTTCTATTATTGAAGTAAAATGGGTCTTCAGAAATAAGTGTGATGAAAATGGAGTCATTGTAAGAAACAAAGCTAGACTACTTGCTAAAGGCTATAATCAGAAAGAAGGAATAGACTATGAAGAAACCTATGCTCCAGTAGCTATACATGAATCTATTCGTATAGTACTTTCCTTTGCAGCATTCTTCAATTTTAAACTTTTTCAAACGGATGTGAAATGTTCTTTTCTTAACAGTTATGTTCAAGAGGAAGTTTTTGTTAAACAACATCCTGGATCTGAAGATAAAAAACATCCTGATCGTGTTTTTAGACTAACGAATGTTTGTATGGCCTTAAACAAGCCCCACAAGCCTGGTATAATAAACTTACATCATTTTTGCTTCAAAACAACTATGTTAAGGGATATGCAAATCCAACCCTTTTTATAAATAAAGATAAGAAAAATGTTTTGATTGTTCAAATTTATGTTGATGACATCATATTTGGTTCAACTCAGCAATCTTTAACTGACTCTTTTGCAAGTCTAATGAAGTCTGAGTTTGAAATGAGTATGATGGGTGAGTTAACATTCATCATTGGTTTTCTAATTTCTCAAAAACCAGAAGTAACCTATATATCTCAACATAATTATATTAAATATCTTCTAAAAATTTATGGATATCACAACACTAAGATAATAAGTACTGACATCAGTACCTCAAACTCTTTAGATCTTGATGAAGCTGGAAAACCAGAAGATCAAACATATTTTACAGGTATGATAGGAATTCTACTATACTTAACAGCTAGTTAACTAGAATTAATGTTTTCAGTATGCTTATGTGCAAGATATCAATCCAATCGTAAGGAATATCACTTAAAGGCAGTGGAAAGTATTTTTTGCTACTTAAAGGGAACCATGGATCTAGGATTATTTTATACTTCGGGAAATGATTTTGTTTTAAAAAGCTTTTCGGATGCTGACTTTGGTGGTTGTAGAATGGATATAATGAGTACATCTAGAACTTGTCATTTCCTAGGAGATTCATTAGTTTCTTGGTCATGCAAGAAGCAACACTCAGTAGCACTCTCCACTACATAAGCTGAATATATAGCAGCTAGAAGTTGTTGTGCTCAAGTGTTGTGGATGCAACACACACTCACCGATTATGGCTTGAGTTTTACTAAGACTCAAATTTTTTGTAATAACACAAGTTCTATTTCCCTTAGTAAAAACCCTGCACATCACTCATGTGAAAATCACATAGATATTCAGCATCACTTTCTTAGGGATCACACAATTAAAGGATATATCATTCTTCAGTTTATTGGAACGCAAGATCATCTTGCTGATATTTTCTCAAAATCATTACCCTCTGATAGATTTGAATACATTAAACATAAATTACTAATGATAACAATGAGGTAATCCTTCTTCATTAACTTCTTGTTGAACAATTTTATTTACATTAATAAACATCTTCTAAAAGGGGGAGTACATTTGCGTGCTAGTTTAACCAAAATTTTCTTTGATAGTTTTCTTTTCAAACTTTTGTAACCAAAATTTTTCATAAAAAGTTTTTGGAAATTCTCAGAATGAAAATTCATGGAATGAAAATTCTTGGAATTGAAATTTATGAATGGAAACCCACGAAATTGAAATTCTCAGAATAGAAAATTTCCAGAACTGAGAATTTTTTTAATGAATTTTCCGAAACTGAGAATTTTTGTAATAAATTTTATGTAATGAGAATTTTTGTAATGAATTTTCTATAATGAGAATTTTCGTAATGAATTTTCCATAATGAGAACTTTCGTAATGAATTTTCCGTAATGAGAATTTTCATAATGATCTTTCGTAATGAGGATTTTTCCTAATGAGTTTTTTTAAGAAGAATATTTCCAATTACGAACAATCTTTTTAACCAATACAAATGGTATGATTTCCTTACATAAATTTCCGTAGTCATATTTTTCTTGCTGGTATTTTCCTATGAATTTTAAAATTATTCGGATTCTATTTTTCCTTAAATCCGAATGTTTTTCTTAAAACCTCAAAAGATCGGAGTCAAGTTTTCCTTGTGGGAATGTTCTCAACTGTCAGATCAGATCAGAAGGATTTTCAACCGTTAGATGGTTTTTGGAAGACCAAAGGTCACCTCCTTCACCTATATAAAGGGGACCCTAAGAGTCATCCCACATCAGTTTTTCAAAGCTTTCACGTCTCGAAGCCCTGACTATCTTCTTAAGGACCGTTCCGATATTTGAAAAAGTCGTTCTGAATCTTCTAGAACTCTCCACTCCGAATGTCTATTGAAGCTACATCTCAAGATATGTCAACTACAAAGCCAATATCAAAGTGGTTAGTCTTTAGGGAAAGGTTAGTGAATCAGGATTTTTACAAGTTTGATTCTCTTATAACCAAGAATATCATATTTAATGGCTGGGAAGATGTTTTCTTGTATAAGTCAGAGAAACAGGATCTGATTTATACAGAATTACTTATCGAGTTCTACGAGTTTGTTTCCTTCCAGCAAGAAGATGGGAGAGAGCTTTTTTCTTTTAAGTCTTATGGTAAGACATACAAGTTATCCTACACCAAGGCTACATGCTTAGTGGGTTTACCTTACAAAGGGGAAGCTGAATTTTTCTCACATAAGCTTCCGGATGAGCAAGGATGTTTTAACAAGTTAAAGGAATTAAAATGTCTTGGACTCAAAGATACCAAGACTGCTAAGATTGCTCATATCACTCCGAATAATCGGATTCTACAGTTGTGGTTACAAGGTTTTCTTATACCAAGAAGAGGTGACAAGGATAATCTGAAGAAGATTGACATCTATGTCTTAGATTTCCTTGTAAATCTAAGGAAGATAAATTTGATGAGGCATGCTTTGATTACGATTAAGAATATAAAAGAAGGGAACTTGAGAGACCAAATCATTATGTACACATCTTTACTATCAAAGCTGATAGTTCGGTTCTTAGAGTCTTTCAAAGTTGCATGCAAATAAAAAGATCGAAATTGTAAGCTTATGCTGGTTAGTGATGATACATTGAAGAGGATGAAGATGGGTTTTTCTAGTGAATCCAGAGAATTCAATCCTTTATCTGTGGAAGAGGCTGAGGTAGCTCAGAAAGATTCAAAAACTTCAGAACCATTGAAAAAGGAAAAGAAGAAGAGAAAGCTTAAGGAAGTGGATGCTGAAGACAAATCTCTCAAAGCTAAAGAAACTCGGTCTGCTCCCCCCAATTCGAAGAAGCAGAAACCATATACAGATATTGTGGAAGCCAAGTGGAGGGAAGACAAAGAGAAGAGGAAAGAAGGGGATCCACAGTTCGGATTGGACCTTGCAGAGGCTAAGGCCTTAAAAGAGAGATCTGCAGATGAATTAGAGAAGCAGGAAAAAGAAAAGAAGTTGAAAAAGAAGTTGTCTAAAGCTGAAGTGGTGCAATATCTGTTAAGAGATACTGAAATAACTTCTGAGAAAATTCCCATTCTGAAAACCTTTGATGTCCAACCATCTTTACTAGAGACTCTAGGTAAGAACTATGTCACTCAGGAAAAATCCAAGGATAAAGAGGTAGTTTAAGAAGTATAAAAACAAGCTAGTGAAGAATTAGAATAAGAGGTTGTTGAAGAAGAAGAAGAAGAATAAGGAAGTGATAATCTTGACGATTTGATCAAACAAGTATAAGAGTATAAAGAAAGAGCTGAATCGGAAAAATTACCCACTCCGGAAAAGGCAGTTGAGAAAGAATGTGGGAAGGATAATGATGATCTAGAGGTAGAGAAGGAAAATGTTTTGTATGATGAGGAAGAATCTTATGAGAATAATTTCCTTGAAGAAGGGGCAGAAAAGGAGAAACTAGATAAAGATTTGATAGTTCAATTATTAGAAAGTGAGCAAGAATCTCCAGATGAACAACCCATTCCGAAAGCTGACAATGGGAAGCAAGTTCTGATGGATACTCCAACAAAAGAGATTTTCAAGAAGAAGGAGGTTGGTGGTTCTTCTAAAAGGAAACTGGTGCAAATTGAAGAAGAACAATCTCCAAGTAAATTATCAGATTCAGATTCATCAGCACATGGTCACGATTTTGTGGTTGAATCTCTGAAAAAGTTGGTGGACACCATTCCAATTTTCCCCACCATAGACTCCAGATGCCAGATGATGCATCATAGTTTGAATCAGAAATCAGAAGCCATATCCATGGTGATAGATAAGTGTATAAAAATTAAGGCCGACCATAAAAGTTTTCTTATCACTTATGATGTGAATATAAATTCTTGCAGCAAAATAACTTTGTGGTCTAAGAAAGTTGAAGAATACATGGATGATTACGATAATTTTTAGAATGAGGTGAAAGATGCTTTTGAAACTGAGGATAAAAAGATCAAGAATCTTCTGGAAGAGCTGATCATTAAGAAATGTACTTAGAATCAACAGGTCGGAGATTTGAAGAGGAAGCTTAACTCAGTAGCTCAGAACTGGAAATGGGAAAGAGATTTCCGAATTGAGATTGAAGAGAAGATGCAAAAGAAAAAGGAATTAATAAAAATGCAGGAAGAGGCCATGAAGGCCCAGGCTTAAGCTTTGAATGTTCAAGATGAAAGGATAACATCCTTGGAGAGGCAATCCTAGGAGGATCAAAGAGATTTGAAGAAACTCAGAACCTTGTTAAAGAAGCTGATCCTGAAGGAAAAAGAGGACAAATAAATCCACTCCGATCTTTTGTTGTATTTGACTTTCCTTGTAAAATTTTCTCAAATCTAATGAAATACTTGGTTGGTTGTATCTTCTTTTTTATACACTAATGTTTCTGGTACCATAGTTTCTTTTCCATTCCCTTAAATTCTTTTTGAAAATCACAAGGGGGGAGAAGGAAAAAGAACTACTCCTAAGGGGGAGAAGGAAAAATAACCACTAAAAAGAGGAGAAGGAAAAATTTAAAATGAAGAGGAAAAATTCTAAGAGGAATATCCTTAAAGTAAGGGGGAGTTTCTCACTACGATGTTTTTCATTCCCATGACAATGAAAACTCCATTCTGGAAATTCAGAATACAATCCTTAGAGTTTCAATGCCTAAGGGGGAGTTAGTTGTATTCACTATCATCCATGAACAAAGGGAGATAAGTTTTAATTTCAAAGTCTAAATAAAATTTTCAAAGTCCTTATATTCTCTTTCGTAAGGATGTTTGTGCTTTCCAAAAAGGGGGATATTGTTGAGTCAATAAGGTTTTCCTTATGACTTTTCCATTCCTTATTGTTTTTGAAAATCAGAAACACCTTATACTTAAGAAAATCTATATCTTACTTCTATAAGGAAAATTTCCTTCCATAAAGAAATTTACCCTAACCTAGATTTTTCTTATACATAGCAATATTTTTTTTAAGTATGAAAATCGGATTCATACCCAAAACCTTGGAATCATATAATGCTAAGGTATGAAGCATTCTGATTTAGGATCCAAATTATGGATACGAACTCTAATAAAGTTCAACTTAGAATTCTGGATACAAACTATAATAAAGTTCCACTCCGAATTCTGGATACGAACTCTAACAATTTTCAACTCCGAATTATGGACTCCGAACTTTTATAAGTTTGACTTTGAACTTTTATAAGTTTGACTTCGAACTTTTATAAGTTCGACTCCGAAATTTTATAAGTTCGACTCCAAACTTTTATAAGTTCGACTCCAAACTTATATAAGTTCGACTCTGAACTTTTATAAGTTTGACTCTAAACTTCTAAGAGTTCTACTCTGAACTTTTATAAATTTGACTCTGAACTTATACGAGTTTGACTCTGAACTTTTATAAGTTTGAATCCGAACTTTATAAGTTTAGACTTTGAATTATAGTGAAACCAGACTCTGAATTTCCTTAGAAATTCAGACTCCATATACCCACATAATTTAGGTTCTGAATTCCTACAAAAAAAAATCCGAATATCCTTTTTATTATATAATCCGAATTCCATTTTGGTTAGACTCCAAACTATTATTTGCTTACATTCCAAATTCTAGTTTTGCTTATACTTACACTTGTTTCATTATAAAATGATTTCGTGCTTTCAGTTACATATGTTTTGCTATAAAATGATGCTGTCCATTCTGTTTCTAATTAACCATTGGTTTAGTGACACATGTACAGGTCCCTCTGAAATTTGAGGAAAAAATGACCATTGGAGGAGGGAGTCGATCGGTCCAATCGAGCCTATAAATATGAGCTCATTTGAAAGAGCTCAATAACAAGATGATCACTCTAGAGACCACACACTGTTAAGGTGATTTCTAGAGAGATATTCTTTTCATGATTTGTGTGTACTGAACTACTTGTTCAGATTGCTTCGTGTGACTCCAAATGTTGGTGAATACATTCGAGGGATTCTGGGGATAAAAAGACAGAGGTGCTGACTTCCTTGAAGTTCGAGGGCTTCCTTGCTGAGTAAGACAGAGGTTCCAACTACCTTGAAGTTGAGGGCTTGTGGGGATAGCAAGACAGAGATTCCAATATTTGTATCAAGGGCTTACCCTGGTGTGGGCAAGATAGAATTTCTTAAAAGTATAAATCAAGGGACTTTATCCAAGGTTGTTGGATACCCTTCTCTTTGGGTTAAAAGAGTTATTGTTTATTTCTTGTATTTGTACTACTTTTTTTCCACTGCATATTTTATTGTAATGAAAGTATAATCTTCTTATATTTCCATACACTTGTACTCTGATTAATTTAGTTTCTATACGCTATAAGGTAGAATATCATATTTCAAACTTTAGTTAAGTTTCAATTTCCGGATCCTTATTTCCAGAAAGTGTTTTTCAGAATCACTTTCCAGATTAAAGAAAGTGCATAGAACTACATGTTTGTAACTTCATACTTTGTCCCAATCATTCATTGGTGATTAGAGGTGTTGTGAAAATACATAGTTTAACTTTGTTAAACATAGATATTTCCTTGTTTAAGGAAATTTTTAAAGTGTAAAATTCACCCCCCCTTCTTGTATATTGAGCATCTACATCAATATTTCGATCCTACAAGAACTCTACCCAGGTACCCAATGGTGGCCCAAGAATGGTGTGAGTACAACTCAGTAGGACACCAACAACAGTATCTTCAAAATATCTAGTCAAAATAAAATGTATCAATGTGCTAAGAAAATACAAGGTAAATAAAGAAAATTCTAGTATCGTCAGTACATAGGGTTCTCCTATGAAGTTCCTAGAATTATTATTGATCTCAATACTTATTCCTACTTAATTACATAGTTCACATTTTTCACATCATAAATGGGTTTGGCTTTTGGAAAAACTAAAAATATATGTGAAAAATAAATTAAGTTATATATTTCACTAGGGACAAAAACATATTATCTTATACAACACACTAACCTTGAATCCTTAGTTTATGCGATCTCATCGATAACAACCCTTAGAGGAATATAACTTTATTCCCTTCCCAAATCAGTGCATTTCATGTTTGACTTCAGAGCCTCCGTCTAACTCATCATGTGGTCGTAGTTCCTCATGTAATACCCCACTCTACCAAGCCATGTGCACATTCATATTTACGATTCACCACACACATACCAAATCACATCCAACTATATCCAATACCAATATCAATGTCACAATCCATGAAAATTAGTATGGGAATTAACATTATGCCTAAACCGATTAACAAATTTACCATTTACATTACATATCCATATATCCCATTTACCATTTCTTATGATTTACTCAATAAGAAAATTCACTAATTTTCCTACATTACCCCAATTAAGAAATATAACTATTTCCATATGATAATTAATAAAAAAAATATGATTTCCCATTGATTATCCCAATTATTCATATCATGTGCAATTCACAATTCATTTTCCACAATACCACTAATCCCATTTAACACATTATCATGACAATCCAAAAAACCCATTCTACATTATCCACATATAAGAAAAATCACCCAATTTCCATAATTGTTCTCCAAATTGACCAACTAACACATTCATCAAGGGATCTAATAAATCAAAAGTCAATTTCACACTCAATATTTCATTAAACATTACACTGAAAGGTCGGTGCACCCCATGGGTGGCCCAAATTTGGTAAATTCATCCTACATGAATCACATGGGGATGACATACAGGGTTCCATTTATCATATATAAACCCATTATATAAAATATCAAAAATTGAACAAAGAACATAACAATATGAAAACACGAACACAACATTGCATGAATAGATCTATAGAAAAACCAAAGGACATGACTTGTAGACCACCTACCTTGAATCTTTTGATGTACACACTCACAATAAAAGCAATAGATCCTTATTAAACCACATATTGGAGTCATAATCAATATCTAATTGTTAAAAAGTGAGTTTTAGTGCATTGGATTTATATAATAGGATGATATAACCCCTAAACTAAAAATAGATTCTAGAGAGTTATTAGAATCACCTATAGCATCAATCTAAAACAACAGGGCTCCAAAAAGCTTAAGAGAGAAGGAGAACAAGCTATAGAAACTTGGGATGCTATGGTTTTTCCCTAGGGTTATAAGAGGTGAAATTGAGGATAATACTATGTTAGAACATAAAAATTCATGGTGGAAATTTACTCATTTTTTCCAACTTTACTAGGCCATATTATTTGGCCATATTTTTTTTCCAAACCATGCGTAAGCCACTACCAAGGGATTTTTGGTTGTATGATTACTTTGTGATCATTATAGGGTTTATAAAATGTATTACAATTGTGTGATATGCCATTATACACAAATGAGAAATAGGTTGTATGGTTTATTTAACTACGCCCTGGATGTGTGAAAATCGTGTGGCTTGTATACGTAGGCATGTTTTTCTTTTCCTTCTTGTCTAAAATCATCGGGACACCCTCAAGGCACATAAAACACTTGAAAAAAATTTCAACAACTAATATCAAGATATTAAGACCAAAATATAAACTTTAAAATACCTCCATGAATCTTGGGTTCTTACATAAATCAATTATAATTTTATAAACATCCATTTATGTGTTTTAGTTTTGATTTTATTTTGAATTTATTAGTAAATTGATAAAAGGTAAAGAAATTTAAATTTAATGATTATAATGGCCAATTAAAGATTTTCTCTATGATTTTGACTTAAAAATATACTATTAATATTCCACTTTTTACGGGAAAAAAAGAATTAAAAAATTAATGAGAGAATATGTTTTTCAATTATTGAGGATGAATATTATGATGATAAAAAATGTATATAGTTCATTATCATGTAACCACAGTGAGAATTTTTTGATTGATAAGTGTAATTTAGATGATATATATAATATTGTAGAGCTATAGGAAACAATATTGAAATTAATTATAATAAAATTGAAATAATTTTTTTTGAGGATACAAAATATAAGGAAATAATTTTATTTTTTTAAAATAGCCTCAAATATCAAATGAGGATGAGAATTTTAGTATAGAAATATTGGTATACTTGTTTAATGATATTTAGAGTTTGAATAAATGGGTTATTATTGAGAATAATATGAATGATATAGTAATTTATAACATTAAAAAATAACATAATTATTTTTAGGAGAAGGTGTTGGATGTTGATGATTAGTTAACATAATTCATTTTTTATTTTAAAAATTTGGCCTCAAGATTTATTACATTTTTAAAGTGAAGTGAATATTCAAAATGTAAATAAAATATTATTTTTATTTCAATAATTAAAAAACTCATTCTTTGTATTAACCTGATATTAATGTAATACACTAGATATTAAGCTGGATTTTCAATATTAAATAATTAATTTTTGAAAATCCTTTATATATAAGAGAGTTCAAATGTAAAAATAAATCATATTAAACATAATAGAAAATTATTTTTATTTTATTTAATCAAACTATAAATTTATAAATGATTTTATAATACAATATTTGTGATAAATACATTTAAAATGGATTGTAACTCATGTATAATGAAATCTGCGATCATAAAATAATCTTCTTGTTGTTCTCCCTTGTGAATCACATCATTGATTATAAATATTGAATGAATGGAAAATATCAGTGATAATATAACGATTCTAATTAAACTAAAAAAAAGAATTATTTTAGAAAATTACATTCAGTAATATATAGAAAACGAAAGTGATATATTTCAATTATATGTTCATTTGGTATATGTTCACTAGACATATTTTCATTGGATATACACATAATCAATGATCATATTAAACTTTATATAACTGAAATGTAATATGCATGTACATGAAATTTATGTATTATTACTATTATTTTTTAAAATTAAAATTTAAAATGAAACATATGAGGAATATTTAAAGTCAAATATGAAATAAAAATATAAAAAATCATTTAATAAGAACTTTTGTTATTGTAAGTATATTTTTATTTACTATATATTAGGTATATGTTTAGAATATAAATTTTCGTATATTGATTATGAATTTTAAATTACATGATCCAAATTTTCAATCAAGAAGTTGAAATTATGCATGGGATATATATTGTATTTTTGTTAAAAGAATAATTAATGTGGTATGCTAAAAATTAATGTAAAAAATAAAAAAGGGGGTCAATGATTCAAAAAATGAATTTTTTATTATGTAAAATAATATTTATATATTATATATGAATAATGATAAGTGTAGAAGTAAATGTTAATGTTAGTACGAGACAATTATAACATGACTCACCTAACACCCATGTGACAACAAGTGAACTATTCACCCACATCATGTTTTAAATAAAATTTTCTCCACATTAATTTTTAATATTTCCCTCCCTCTAAACATTCTTATGAAACTATTATGGTATTGATCTATATAGATATATTACTATATAAAGTGTTTTCACATGTCATCACCCTTGTTCAATTTAATAATTCCCATGTACTTAAAAATATTAGATTCCACTATGTGAGAGGATTATCATATCCAAACAGGCAACACCAATAAATCTATGTTTTTTCTTCATCTACTGTCATTTTATAATTAATATTTTTAACCTAATTTATGTAAAATTATTAATTATTTACTTCTATTATAATTCTACAATAAAAAAAACATTTATCATATGTTTTTATTCATCTTTAGTAGAGCATTTCTGTTCACTTTTATTCATTTACCAACATAAATTATGACACAATATTTTCATAATTCATTTATAAATTCTAAAAAATTTAAAAGTAAATATCTTTATTTAAAAAATTAATATATTTTATTTATATGTTAATATAATGGTTAATACCAAATTAATTATCTTTTCTAGGTAAATATTATAGGTTCATAAAATAAATCTAAATAGTAGAGTGGTAAATTATTTCTTTCCAAACCGTATCTATATAATTATATAAATGGACTTGGAACACCTGAAATCATTATGAAATATTTTCTCTAACATCATTTATATTTTTTATTTCATGAACTCGTTAATAAATAATGATGACCAATACCACCACAAAACAATAAGTAGGAAATTGTTTGAAAACTAATGTAGGACCAAAAAAATAAATAATAAACAATGTAATATTTTTAAGAAACAGATTAAAATTAAATTTAATTAATTTATATATGATTCTAAAAAAATTTAACATTTTATGTTTATAATAAATTTGGATAATGTATGTATAATCTATTCTTGGAATAGCATGATTGGATTGAAATTACAATATCCATTCTTTGAGATTTGTTCGTATTCCTGTCATATTCAATATATATAATATATATTAAATATTTCATTGAAATATATTGTAATAATTTAATTTCAATTCAAATATTTTAAAATTACATTTTTTCTATTATATTGTATTTTGAATGAAACATTACTAGGATAAGGGATTCCATGAATTAATTTCCATCTGTTTTGTTATATTATATCATATTTTATTAAATGTTACTGATATTATAAAATTTTACACATAGATAATATATTGTAATTTTTTATAAAAATTTATATTTCCTTCCCATAATATGTTTTTCAAATATTATTATCCTATAAAATATAAAATTATTGAAGAAAACAACCTTTACCTATTTCTAATATTCCTCCATTATACACATATTCTTGAATAATAAATCATTTTCAGGATTATTTTTTCAATTTAAATATATATTTGGTTACATAAATATAAAAATTCACTTAATAAATATTTAGAATCATATATTTTATTTATATTTTTTCATCAATGTTAATTTTTTAAAATCATATAAAAATGAAAAACATATCATGTAATTTTCAATTGTCATCTCCATAGTTAATTTACTTTAGACCTATTTCATTTTTTCATTCCATTATTTTCGTGTATTTTTAAGAAACTAGTTCTTAAAAAAAAGATATATTATTTTTTGAAAACAAATTTGAATGGGAATTATGATTTTGTGCTTTAAAATATTCCTCCAAAATTCTAAGAAGACTCTTTTTATTATTTCTCTTCAATTATCAAATAATTATTAACCTTATTTATTTTTTATAAAATTATTATTTTCTAAAAATATTTACTTTTATACTTATATACTCTATTCCTTATGAAATATCATTTAAATTATTTTTACTATCTTATTCCATTATTTATGTTTTTTTCATTTTATAAAAACTATGGAATTATTGTCTTATAAATTTTATAATTTCTTCTCCTCTTCTATATTTTTTATGTATAATAATAAATTTTTTAATTCATTACATTTATTTTTACATATCTTATATTCAATCTCAGAAAACATTTTTATTTGTTTTTACCATCAAAAATTAATTCTACAATTCTTTATCCAAATTCATATATATTATTGTTGGTGTAAAAATTTCCCCCAAGACTCAATTGAACAATAAAAAATTTAATCATACCATATCACAAAATATATATAAATAAAACCTTTATAAATTTATATTAACAACATGAATATCATATAAAACCTTTATTTTTTTTAACTATATTACACCAGAGATCCACACCATTCGATTTTATAGAGAAAAATAAATATATGAATGTGTATCCTTTTCTTATATACATCATTCCTAGTAATACATTGATCCATTTAAATGTTTGTTATTGATATGTTTATCGGATAATCTGAATTTTTTCTCAAGGATGATTTATATTATACGATATTAATGCCTTTTTTGAGACCAGTTTTATTTTTCTAGATAAAACAATTTTCATCGTTGATCTTCATTGGGTTAATTAATTCATAATGTGAAACAAATATATTTTCATATGATAAATGTTACAATAATTATATTCATTTTAATTATGATGTTACGTGATATACGTGGTTAGTAAAGGCTACTATGTTCTTGTAATGTTTTCCTCAGCCTTGTCTATTATTTTATAGAGAACCAGTGGTTTTATTGGTAGACTATGGTATGGATTCCATAGTGGTTTACCATCACATATGATTATAATATCCTATTATTATATATTTGAAACATTAAATGTTTATATTAGAATGGTTTATAATGATTTTTTATGACTCAAAAATCATATAAAATGTTAATAAATTCTTTTTAAAACATCTTTTTGTGGTTAAATATTTTAATTCAACAATCTATAATTGCATTATCCTACATAATGTTCAATTATAATTATAAAATGATCTATGTTCATTAATTATTCTATTTCACTCATGGTCTTATCTCACATAGGGTTATGATATAAAAATATGTTCTCAATTTTCTAAGAAAAATGTTTTACAACTAACAATTATTTCGATCTCACTCAATTCAGATGATTAAAAAATCCTTTTAGAATTATTGGGCCCTAATATGTCTTGGGTAAATACATGTTTTAATAGTATTTTAAGAAGAATTGTAATTATAATTAATAGATAAAATGTTTATGTATGAAAACACAGAACCCAATAACCATATTGGAACTAGTATTGTACATTTAATATTTCAATATATTTATAATCTAAAAAATTGAAGTGTGTATTTTGGTTCATCATAGTTAGCATCAATGTCTATATATACATAACTAAATCATGATTTTGGGGTTTGGGGGAGAATTATTGATGTTATAAGGTAGAATAATAATGATAAATTAAAGATATATAATTCAAATAATGTTACTAAAAAATATAAGTATAAACGATTTAATGATCTCATAAAATGAAAATGGGGTAAAAGATGTGGATAAGGGGAGGATTATTAAATCAAGGAACCATAGGATTTTGGTTATCTTATTTTTTTCTATTATATTTTTTGGGTATTCATAATTTAATATTTCATTTTTATTTCCCAAAAAATAAATCATATGTTTTTCATTTTTTTAAACATTAATCATACAGTGGAAATATTTTTCTATATATTTCCCTTGATGATAACATTATTGAGACCATTGATACATTTTTATTTATATTAACAATATTTTAAAACCATCATGAGTTGAGGATTTTAAATTACTTGGTTAAATATTTTTCATATTCAAAGCAATCGTAATCCCCTATAATTGAATATTTGAATAAGAAAAGGACATGGACATCAATGGAAACATATAATTCACTGATAATATTTCCATGTATGGAGAAAAGAATGCTAAATTTACAAATAATTATTGTTTCAATATATAAATATATAAATTTTCATTATGTAAATGTAATCATCACACTATTCAAACCTCTTATTTTAATAAAAAAATCATTTATTATAATAAATGATTTAGATTTATAGTTGTAGTACATGGAATTTCACTTTATTCATGGATTCATATAATCATTTTAAATTTTTATTTTCATATTTTTAATAATTTAGTGAAATTTGATGCATTGTATAGGTGGTATTTTAAATAAAACATAAAGGATTTGTATTTTTAGGATTTAAATTATGTTTATTATTATTGGGGATATATTGAAACGTTTTTGTTAAAATAAATTCATGATTATTTATTAATAATATATACATGCATTAATTTTATCCTTAGATAAAATAAATTACATAATCATTTATCCTTAAAAAATGATTTAAATACATTTATATTAATAGAAGAAACTATTGTTATGAACTGATAAAAACATACATAGAACTAAAAAAATATGTCTCTTTAATATATTAATGATACAAAATAGTGTCTCTATGTGATTTATAATCGGGATTAAAGTTAATATTTGTTTATAATTAATGGATGTTGTGAAATTTCAGAATCAAAAAACCCTATAATTTTAAGAAAATAATATACAAAAAATTAACATATATTTTTTATAATATTAAATTAATATATAAACACCTTAAAATATTGGTTCTAAGAAAAATTATATTGAATATTTATCAATGAAAATTTTCACTACTGAAATCGAAATATTTTATGGTTCATAATGTATTTGATCACATAGGAGTTATAAATATTAAAGGATATTGGAATCTTATTATTTGGAATTTAACTTATACATGATTGAATTATTTTATGATTGTGATAAATTTTATTCACTCCAAATAAAAATAAATGTGATACATTTTATTTTTTTTAATTAAGGAAATTGAAATTCTCATGACTGAAAGAATTTGGTAATCATATTTTATACATAAATATAATGGAAAATTTTTCTGTTTAATATTATGTTTTTAATGTATAAGTATTAGTTTTAAAAAATTATGGTATTTTTATGAGATATTAATTAACTGTAACACCCCAAACCCAAAGGCATGGAGCCGGTGCATTATTTTAATACAGCAACATGATTACAAGGAATCATGTTCCGAAGGACCGATTAGTTTAGTAGTTTTGAAAAATAGAATTCATATAAGAATGTTACATTACACATTCAACCATAAAATAAAACATAAATATTCTTTTGATAATGACGTTATTCCCCTATCTTTACCTAGATATCAAATATAATACACTTCTTGGAATCCTAGGAAAATAAAACTTATGAAAGGGGTGATCTCTGATGCTATGTAATGGTTAATAATTTTTCAAATACTATAAACTTTTAACAAAAGATGCGTGATAATAACAGCATCCTTTTAATCATAAACATGAACATAATATGGAGAATACAAATCAAACATTACCATATATTCATGTTCATGGATATTCTACTAGTTGAATAACCCCAAGTGATAATTAATTTCATTATGACAGAATGCCTAACGCCGAACAACATTACCAAATAGTCAAGTCCTTGTGCCATGACTACAAATAAAATTTTGTCTAGGCCTTTTGCCTTGAAACTAGTTTTTCTCATGAGACCTAAAGATACATCGAGGGGCTATAGAAGGCCCCACCCATCACTTACTAAGTCCATTGTATTACCTATACGAAAATGGTGAATCATAACAAAAACATTTGTATTAAAACTAGCATATGAAATTTCAATACTTTATCCATAAAACATTAATGGTATAAAAACATTACGTCCACATTAAAACATATCATAACTCATAGAATAGAATATTTAAGATTTCATTTTAATAAATCAACCTCAATGAATAATAATATCCAGTAAAAGATGTTGATATAGTTGAAAATTATTAGTAAAAATCATTGAGTTAGATACCCCTTTTTTATTAAATAATTTAAAAGTCACACAATTTATAAAAGAAGACATTTAAAATATATTTTTGAATCAATGTGTCCTATACCACAATAAAATTTTCTAAAGTAATTAATATTTTAAATCATTCATGTCAATATAAATAAATCCTTAAAACCATTTTGTAAACATTTACATTAATGAGAAATATTTATAAGAATAAATATTTAAAAAATTTAAAATGATTCTTTAGTTAAATAGTACCTTCAAAAAGAATCCTTTTGATAACTATTTTTTGAAACATGGAAATGGATAATAAATATGTCCAAGTAAAAACATACACATAAACTATCTTAGATAATAATGAGATTGAGCAATTAACCCTTTCCTTGAACTTTCCTTTGGTCGAGGGTACGTTTAACCTATTGTATAACAACCATAGTATGTTATTAAATTTTAAAAAAACCATATTAATATTAATTATAACATAAATTATTCATTTATTACCTTATAATACCCATTTAGTAATTATTTCCTTGTTAAATTAACATTTTGGGCAATAATCCCTTTCATTATCGTACGTGTTTTAACATGTTATTCTTGATCGTATCATTTAGATCATGATTTAAATACTTCCAGAATATATAAAACGATTTATATATATTATATATTTAAAATATAAATATGTATAATGGATATATATATATATATATGAAATAAAAAACACTGTTTATGGAGACGGTAGGCCGTACGTACGCATAAATGTTGTTTATGTTTTCATATCGTATTAAACAGAAGTAAGTGAATAAGTTATATGTAAGTACATGCATACATGAATATATATATATATACATATCCAGTACAATATTTATTTCATATATTACATACTTATTAATAATATATATTTTTATAATCATTATTGAATGGTGAACCTGGAAATGAATCTTAGCGCATCGTGGAGACGGAATGTTGTACATACACACGAGCGACGATATCATTTCCTTAATGATTAAAAGGTGTGTAATTGGATGGTATATTAATTTTACATAGAAATTATCTTGTTATTTTCATTATTTATATACATATTACTCATCATTATATCGATCTAAATTACATAGATTTGAATAACAAATTACACCACAGTGTGGAGACAGTAAGTCATACGAACGCACTCATGGTGACATTATCATTCATAGGATGAATAGAATAAGGAGTATGGTTGTACCATATTTATAATAATATCACATTATATAGAAGGTATTGGAGTTATTTTTTTGGTATGGAAATAATAGAGAAAGAGAAAGTGGAAGAAGAAACGAACTTCGAAAGAGGTGATAAAATAATTACCTCTTCTTTGGGAGATTCCTTTTGATTTGAACAAAAGGTTTTTTGAGGTTGGAAATTATTCTCAATTTAAGGACTCCAGGTTTCATTGAGGGAAGTTGGGAGGATATTTTGGTAGGGGTTTTCCGAGCCAAATGGCTTAGGAGGTGTGATTTTTAGAAAAGGGTAAGTACCCTTTTATAAGAGAGGTGGGGGTTGCATTAGGAAATGTTTGAAATATTGTTTTATTATAAAATAATTTTCGGTTTCTAATGGCTCCTAATTGATTTATATAGTATATAAGGTCGGTATGGGTCTTAATACTTTCCACCAATAGGTTTTATGTATGATTAGGTCACTATATTAAACCTATCTTTTAGATTTAACTCTTAGTTAAATAGTTTAACATTTACCATGTTTTCTTATATTATTATAAATAATTGATAATAAACATACTATAAAATTCCAATAAAACCCAAAATGTTTCATTATTGAAATATAAAAACTTATATATGTACTTTTTCTGAACAATAGATATTTATAAAAATTATATCAATGAATAATATTGTATTTTTTTGAAAAACTCATTTCTGTCAATTTGGAAACTATTTGGTATTTTGTTTTTGTTAGTCATAAAAACTTTATCACATAAAAAGAATTATTTCAGCAACCCTAAAATGTCCAATTATCCTATAAAAATCTTTTTTGGCCAAAAAAGTTTCAATTTACATTTATTTTTATATTTAAAATATCAATTATTTTAATCATTCATTGATAAAGTAATTACTGCATCACCATTGTGTCATAAATAAATTTAATTAATTAATCTCTAAAAATTATAAATAAAATACCATTATGTAGGAAATATTTTATATTTATAATTAATATTTATGTACGAATTTATCTTATGTATAACGCTATATTAAAAATGGTTTAGTTATTAAACATTGAATTTAACACGTTTAACTCTTCTTTAAACAAAATAATAATAAATGTTCTCATATAATCCAAGGGGATCTAAAGGATAATAATTTATTCAGAAGGTTGGTTTTAGTATAAATACACATATCTAATTGAATTAGGACATATGTTTGGGTAATTATAATATCATTTTTATATTTAATTACCCTATTTACTTTTAACTGTGGAAAATAAAAGTAAAAAATTACTATTCACAAAAACATACTTTCATCTTATTGAACCAAATTTTACCTACTTATGTCAACCGTGTCTCTCAAATTTTTTAAATTCAATTTATAGAAGCAATAAAATTACTTTTCATTCAAATTTGCAAATGTGCATAGAATGTGGGTAAAAGTCGTTAAAAAGTTCAATTAAATTTTGTACATCTAATTTTATTATAAAATGAATCCAACGAAATAAATTGAAATTATATAGAATATATATATATATATAATTAAAATAATTTTAAATAAAATAAATAATTATGTGAATAAAAAGTCAGTTTTAAAGAACAACGCAATTTTTTCACTATTCAACAAAAATTGATAGTTTTCAGAAAAATACAAAAAATTCACCCTAAGATAATTTTGATATTTGGAATTCAAAAATGAATTATATTTTACCAAATTAAAAACATATACGTTGCATTAATTAATTTAAAATCAATTCCCATTGTAAAAACCAAAAAGCATATTTTTAAGAAGTTAAATTTATCAAAAGATTGACATGTGTTTATGTCAAAATTAAATGAGAAATTACATATAATTACATAAATTGTATTAGATTATAAAAATATAATATAATTATACTTCCAAACCATTAAAATGGATAATTTAACACTATAAATTAATTCTATTAAAAATTTTGTTTTCAATTTAATTGATTTTATTTTGTATGAGGATGATTATCTAGTGTAAAAAATTTTAATGACACTATTAATTATAAATTTTGAATATATAATTCCTTGTATATGTCATATTATTAATAAAATATAAATTAAGATATATATATATTTTTTTTTGATTGAAATAAATATTCATTGAAGATATTTTTCACTCAATTAATGAATATATTTTATTGATATTGAATATGATTCTGAATTTTTAAAAAATATACACAAAATTTTTCATCACCCCCTTCCCCAAAAGGTATCTGTCTAAGGTGTGCAATGAAGGGAGAGTGAAAAATTTTTGACTCCATTAAACCACTACCAATTGGCCATGGGTTGGAGAAAAAAACTAAGGGTATGTAATCCACCCACATGGGAGGCATTTCCATTGATTCAAATATTGGAATAAGTGATATGATGATAATCCTCAATGAAACATTATAAAATAATGATAAAATCCATATATGATAAATTATAAGACCAATTAAATAATGTTAAGATAAATAAACCTAATACAACAATAGATAGTAAAATAAATCCTCAGCAGTAACCATAGACCTACAATGGCTCTAAAAACAATACTCAAGAAAGAAATGTCTAGATCAACCACCAACTAACTGTTTAGGTCCTCAAAACTTTTTATGTATATATTGGGTGATAGAAAAATTTATAATATATAGGATCCTCTCTATAACCTCTCATGGAAAATGTTAATGAATCATGATAAATCCCAATTAATAAAAAACTAAAACAACTCATTACCAGAATAAGTGATGTTATTTCCAAAATTAATCATAGCTCACTCAACAAGTAATGCAAAAAATTAATCATACCAATAAAAAATAATATGTGTGTGAGTTTGTGTCTATGTGTGTGTGTGTGGAAGATACCCACTTATAGTTCCAAAGAAATGTGTTACTCTCACACCCTAACAGCTCACATCGAGTTATCCTATCTTTTATATATCATCCATCCCATGTCATTAGACTATGTCAAGACCTACATATTTTTATGTCACTTACATCAAGACCAACATCAATTATATAAAATCATCATCCACATCCTTATCTCTACCATATCATTCTTAACCAGTGTATATTTGGAAGCCACTTTAACCTAGGTAAATAAATTATTCCTATAGCAACTACATCCCATGAAATCAAATACACGGAAAACCTATGTCACCAAAATCGAATACACTTATTTCATATAACCTCAATCATTTATAGATAGAAAAAAAATTAATTCTCAAACTAACATCCATCACATCACATATGAGTCCTTACCATATACACTAAGGCATCACATCCCATACATTCAAAAAAATGATATACATCTATAGAGAGTGTGGGGGAGATTTTGAAGTTATCTATCATTTCAAACAATAATAATGTTCTTGGGAAAGTACCCCCCCCCCCCAACACTTGGGATTTAGTTTCTATAATGGCTCATTTTCTGAAACGTATGAGATTAAAAAAATATAAAAATGTTTTCAAACACATCTAGTAATGGTCCCGTTATTTCCATTTGAGAATTAAAAATGTTTTAGGGAAAATTTATAGATCCGATAGTGGAGGAAAAATGGTTTTATGAGGTCTGAAGAGGCTTGATATTGATATTTTAAAATATTATTAATATATTTTTTGGACATGTCTGTATCATTTCAGTTTTAATGGTCTTTCCCATCATTTTTTACCATGGTTTGAAAATTTAAGACCATAGTTTATTATGGAATGTGGGGTCTAACCTTGGAGTGACCTAAGGTTGTTCATCAACAGATGTCCAGTTTAAGAAGTCATTGGTTGGTGTATTTAATTAAAAATATGAATTAAATTACTTATTTTATTATAATTAACATGACCCTTACTAATTCTCTATAAATTAATCCTTAATGTGTTTATTTTGGATTATCCATATAACCCTAGGAGGATTAGATTTCATATTTCTTCCTTGTTATATTAGGGTCCATAAACAAGGGGTGAATGGATCAACATAGAATGAGAGGCGGGAGGAAAATGAAACTTATATTCATTTTTGGAGATAATGTTCTTCACTAACAATTAAACCTAAATTACAGTAGGAAATTTTATATATTGATTCATCCCCATTTAGTTTCATAATCATGGATTTTATGTGTCTTCTTATTCTATATGTGAATTTTTTTCTTCACATGAGCCTTACCACAGTTTCTCTGATGTTATCGATCTAATAAATCCTTAATTCAACTTTCCATAACCCTATATTGTCCTTGTTTATTTGATTTTTTGTTAATAATGTTTTTCTAATGGTGGTTTTACCATGATAATGTGCATTTATCCCCCCATTCTTTGGGTCCTTTTTCTACTATACCATAGGGTCACAGTACAGCATATTTTTGGATAGTTATAGGATGCTAAAAACCATGGATATGTGGATGTTGTGAAAAAAATATGGGACATTTATATTGATTGATTAAGATTATTTCAGGTGATTCCTTCATTATCTAGGATCTAGAGTGATTATGTTATAGGTCGGGTGCACAGGGTTGAGTCGTGTGGGGATCGGGTTTCCAAAATTTGACCATCGATTATAGATCTAGAATGGAATACCCATATCTTGAAACCCAAGAATCAATAAAGAGTGAAATGGTGGAGAATTCATAGTGATATGCATAAGGCGTTCCTACTTTTTTGAAAAAAATTGACTACATGTTGTGTAGTCCATGATCACATGTCATGTTGTCCCCTGACAGCGAGATCTAGGTTTTTGGTGTAGATAAGGATCACACACTGTATGGACTTCACCACACACCATGTGACTATATTTTAGCTACTATGAATGAAATCTCAGAGTACATAGGCGTGTTCATGTTCGGTCACAGGTGCATGGCCTGATACACAAGCATGGTCTAAAATACATGAGAATTTTCATATGTATATGGGCATGAAATGATGTACATAGGCATGGTACGGCCACAAGGGTATACCCTAAGTGCCCATTACACACCATGTAGTACCCATACACATCATTTAGTATCATAAATCCGTCCAATACATGTTTATGATAGTACACGTATAGGTGTCGAGGTGAGGATCACATGCAATGTGACTCCAAGTGCTTGGCATATATTTTTTACCATGGATATTCAATTTCATATCTCATTCATTAGAAATCATATTTGGTCCTATGAGAAGCCTATAATGAATATTTTCTCATGTGGAATCTGATCTTGGCCTCCATTTATGGATATGAGATATGATGTAAGGTTCTCTGATCATTATGCTGGTTTAGGAGATGCTTGATGGTACCTATGATTAGAAAGGATCATCATAAAGAGATGCCTGGGTTGGAAACTACCATGATAAACTGCGGAAAATGTCCACTATAATCCATTATCCACTGTTTCGTGTCACCATAATGCACTAGGGAATGGGTCCACTATCATTCTTCGGAGTGGTACCCTCTTCCGCATGTGGGTGTGGGTCATCCATCTTTCTATTGATTGGAATTCTAAACCCACTAAGGCATGATTCCTCTTTTTTTCTTCTGAGTGGAACCCCCATGCCCACCCGATCACATAGGTGAGTGGGCCCACTATCAATCTACTAATTGTAACCATTGGAATCCCTAGAGTGGGAGTCCTATATCTATCAACTAAGTGGAACTCCCTAATGTATTCAGGTGTATGTCATATATCTAGCTACTGATTGGTTCCCCATGGAATACTAGGGTGTGAATTTTATATCGATTGTGAGGACCCCTCCCCCCATTGTTCTAGGGTATGATTACACTATTAGATACCCCCCTCCTTCAGGCTATGGATAAATAGTGAGGTTCAGTTCCTCCATATGGATTTCTTGTAAGACTACAGGAGAGGAACAGAATTGAGTTAATTCTCCATCGAATAAGATTTATATTTGAAAGGATAGAGCCTTCATTATGAATCTCTTGTTGTATGAGGAACCACTACTATAGACAACACCCCCTCAGAAATTGAGAGTTTTGGTTAGGTGTGGTCCCCCATAAGGATGTTGATTCATTTTTACATGATGATCAGCATCTGATATTTACCATTGGAGCTATAGGATGACTAGTTATTCTTAAATGAGATTTGGATATATAGATTCCATTTCATTCAATTTGGGAATATTTTTGATTATATCTATTTTATTATATTCTTCCCTCGTATTCTGATTTACATGACACTATGGGTCCATTTGGCTATTATTATATCATTTTATTTCTCCGTTTTTTGTTTTCGGGTCTTCCTACTAGGTATGTATATTCTCACACCTTCATGGTATTTTCCATCATGTTTTCTGTCCCATAGAAAGGATTAGAAAATCAGTAGATTCATCAGTGGAGATTCATGATTCATGGATTCATTGGCTACATAAGGTGGTTAGAGTTAGAGATCAGGAGTTATACTCTCTTAGATTTCCTCTTTTCTATATGTTGAAAAGTTAGGAATTCATTTCTAGATGAGAGTTTAGTTTTTCCATTTTGATTTATTTTATACTTTTATAATCTTATATATTCCGTAGAGGTTTTTTCATGCATGGTTTTACACCATATGTCACAACTTTATAAATATTCCTTTTCACTTTTCCAGGGGTATGGTTGGGTTCATACATATACGAACAATAGGAAAAGGCCGCCCATTTCAGTTAAGCCTTCCCGACAATTGTCTCCAACCTGTAGCCTATTTTAGGTGGGATTGGGGATGTCAGACCCGACCTTCCACTAACCAGGCATGACTCGATGGATTTGTTAATGAGAGAGTAGTAACAGGGGCAGTTCATCCTCGGGTTGGGGTTGCATTTGGACCAATGGTGATGAATGTTTAGAACTTTTTCAAATGGTGGTGTAGTGTTTCATGTGTTACCCTCATGCTAAGGAACCCAATGTTGGTGTTATGACCAATGTATCCATTTAATGAGACTCTAACTACTTACTTATCAACTCATCACAATGAGAAATTAGTTAGAGGTAAAAAATGATACATGCATCACATATGATTGATTCCTTAGACTATAGTTCTTGAGTTGGCTCCCTAGATATTCCCTTTAACCATTGTATTCCTAGATAACATTACATATTCCTACTCAATGATATCCATCTATAATTTCTATATATTTTCATGAATATGACCTCTCGAGCAATGTGGCCTCATTTTGGGCACTCATTGAGGAGGATTTTACTATAGGTGGACCCAGATTAGTGTTTCCACATTTGTAGTAGTGTGTGGACACAATAATAGTTTTCCATACAGATGGTAGTCCACCTATTGAGTAGATTATGGATATATTAAGACAGTATGATGGTGTGAACATGGTTACCACATTGAATGAGTTTCATTGGCCGATACCACTTTGGATTTTCAATGAGCCAGTCCCTCAGGTAGTTTTGGATTATCTCTAGATGGTGATATTTTTTTAGTCTGTGTGGACCTAGATAGACCTAAAAGATGTTCTTTTGAATATTCTCTTTGATATATAATAATTTGGATTTGATGGTAATGTAAGATAATGAATCTATGTATATATATATTATCATGGGTTCCTAAGATAGATATATCCTTGGTTTTGTGGTTATCCATACCCCTTACTCAATAATTCGAGAAGAAGAATGAGACTGTGGTGTAAAATTACATCTTGGATTGGACCCCATTAGTGGTTATCCTTATAGCAATAAATTTTTAGGGTGAAATGGATAATCAGTTGGGCCATTGGATAGTGATTCTTGAAGTAGATTCATACATGTAAGGGAAAAGGGAAATTCCCCAATTGAGACACATTCCTATTACAAAATCAAAATATTTTGCTGTAATTCAATGCCACCCAAAGTGGGTAGTGTTTAGGTGTGGTTGGTGAGTTTCATTAACAAATATATTTGAGGATATTTTGATGTAATATGGTTTCGAAGTTCCCCTGGGCTATGGAGGACAAGTGGTTAAGGGTAAAGGTGACTCAAAACAATAAAGGCTTATCACCCCAATGATATGGGTTTAATCAAAGTAAGACATATGCCTTATCTACCCCATTTCTATTTTTGGTAAATAGTCGAAAGAAAAATTTCCATAGATGTATCCCCTATTCAAGACCCATCTATGCCATTTGAACATTTATAGATCTCTTTTTTTTCTTGTAGTATCCTATAAATGAGTATTAGAGATCTCACTTCTACTAACAGTGTGAACATTATTTTAAAGGAGAGAGAGAATAACATAGTATATTTCTATAGAGGGAAGTGAGGATATATGGTTATTTCCTCATCCTGGAATTTATACTAACTATCCATGACCAAAGGACTATCATCGATGAGGGTTACAATATACACAATGAGGTGTTTCATGATTTTCATCACTGACTGGAAAGGAATCTCAAGAAGAGTAGGCTGAGATCATGTGTGGGATGATATGGTCAATTTTATTTGTTAGCTAGTATGACCCTTGGAGTAGTGGATTGTATAATATTTTTGTCCTATTTGATTACGGAGGATATGTGTACCCCATTATTGAGGATGTGTTATGTTTACCTACCATTGTGTGTTTTTTTCTACATACACGGGCATTAGGGATGGCCTAATATCTATTCTAGCATATTGGATGACCTTTTATAGTAGAAAGAGCTAAAGGTGTGGCTGGAGGAGTCTACATAGAAGAAACATGTTAGAACCATTGTGTTTCCCTAGGCATCATAGTTTTGTTCACCTAGGAGGTGGATGAGGGCTTTAGGTTCAGTGTGGATTGAAGTAAACAAAACCTTGAAACCTTTAGGAAGTAGAATCCACCCCACAAGAATCAATTACTTATTTTACTAGTGTTTTGTGGTGAATTGGTTCATGATGTTTAACCTAGGGATAAGTTACCTCTAGCTCAAGGCCTGAGGGGAGGATGTATTGACCATGGATTCTAAGATCATCTATTATGGTTTCGAGTTCATAGTGATACACTTCATCATGAGAGATGCCCCAGAAGAGTTTTTGGGACCTATGAATTAGAACTCTAACCCTTCATGGATCAGATTCATGGTATTATTCCATAGTTAAACCATAATGTACTAGGAATCAATGGTGGAAAACTCAATACACATGAGGATGGTTCGGGAAAAACTTTGAGAGTTCCAGCTTTATGGGGAGTTCTCATGGAGTCAGTTCTAGATTTGAGAGGTACAACTATTATGATACATCTTCTTTTACATGGTATTGATAGTGAACCCAGCAAAGGTAAATCCAGTTCTAACTTATAATCCAACCAAGATTAGGGATTTGGTGTCAGATACTCACATCAATGTTTTATTTATACTATTTCTGAGTGAGATGATTTTGCATTTGACCACTTTTTAGTTGGACATTTTGGATGATGATGGTTTTTTTACCTATAGTTAACGGGTTTTACCACACAACCTCTACAATGTTTTACGGTGTCTCAATATATAGATACCTCTTTTCCTAAGTTTCATTACCAGATATCCACAGGATGTGATCTTGATGGATTTTTTAATGGTGTGGAGAAGGTCATTCTTATTTGACGATGGAAGATGAAACAAATCATATTGCGATAGGATCTTCTAATGAGGTAATTTCCCTTGGATGTACATCAACAAGAGGTGATGTTATACAAGTATCTTGTGGTAGGGATTGGGAACCACATATTTTGTAGCACATTATGGATTTTATCTCATGATGTCTAACTTATTTAAAAGTGGATCACATGATTCCCTAATAAAAGTGAAAATTTGAAGGTATCATTGTGGTTTTCATACACGAGATTCCACTAGTAGTTAATGTTCATGAAATTATATGATTTATTATATACCAACTCATAGAGTTTTCCAACTACATATCCATCGAAGAGAAAAACATAGTTCAATGTAGGTATCCATGTGCATGTTGAAGGTAGTTCAACTTCATGGAATTAACTCAACGATCATTTTTGACTATAATTAATTATTCATGTCATGATTATGGAGAGGATTTTGGTGGACCATGAGACATAGTTGTGGTTAAGAACAAATTTTCAACCCCATGCATATGGACAAGTTTATCACACCACTCTAGTTTTGGAGAATATTATCTGGGCTTGAATCATTGTTTTGGGACATCGATGGGAGGACCATCTACCATCATTGGAGTTCTAATATAAAAATAGTTACAACCTCACCATTGATGTATCATTATTAGATTCCACATATGGGATATCTTATAGATAATTATGTTACATGTTTTAGCCAATGAGAGATAGGACTTATGGGCACAGAGTTGGAGTTAGTTAATGTTTTGAAATGGTACAGTTTATCTAGGGGGTGATGGAGACTGCCCAAAAAATTCAGGACTCCCCTGAGAACTGATGATGGTAACCTTTGGAGTGTAATAAGAAGATATTATTCTTGATAGAACCAACCTCAATGTGTATTAAATAGTTTTTACCGTGATAATAGGCTAACTCTGAGGTACAAAGGACCTTTTTTCATTACTATGTTGGGTTTGTGAGATGATATATTTCTTGACACTATGACACAGTTAGACTGGGTGCTTGATGAATTCCACATGTTGTTGTTTAAATACACAATTTTGACTGGGGTGAGATATAAATCGAAGGCGGAGTAGCTATGTTTCAGGTTCTATGTGGTATTTAAGTACTAGCTTGAGAAGGCCCTTTATGGGTAACTTTTTCCTTAGGGTGTGCATTTTTTGAGATAATGGGAACCTTCAAGAGATCTTGTGGGAGTGCTAACTCAGTATCCACACTTTTGATTTGGATTTCAATTTTTATGATGAAAAGATGTGAATGTGGTGATAATTTAATGACTATTTTTCACATACAATACTTTTTCATATTTTAGGGTAATATTTCTATTTCTAGTCTTTATATTAGTGAGAGATTTTGAGGCATAGAGTGCCTTGGTATTAATATATTAAAAATAATTATATATTTTAATGCATGTGTTCATATCATTTAAGTTTCAATTGTTTTTCCTATTGTTCAAGACCATGGAAGGGAAATATGAGAAAATGGATGATTCCAAAACATGGGGTTTACCATATTTTCAACATAAGGTTGGATGACACTGGACACCCAATTCAGGCAGCCGTTGGTAGGTGTGTTTTGTTAAAATAAATAATTAAATTATTAATTTTATTTTAAGAGACTTAAACTATCAAAATATTCTATAAATACATCATTATGATGTTTCTCTAGGGTTATTAGCATATCCCTATGAGGATTAGAGGAGATTATTCTTTGTTGCTAGATTGGGATCAAGGAATGAATAGTAATCATAATGACATAGATTGAGAGGAAGGTATTGAATGGAGTGAAATATCATCCCTAGATATTGAATTTTTCACTAAAAATTGATACAAAATAATGTTATGTAATTTTATTTATGTATTTAAACCACCATTGAATTTCCAAATGAAGGATATAATTTAAATTCCTATTTTCCCTTCGATTCATTATTTTTCACATGATCCATGTTACAATTTATTTGATATTATTAATCCAATATATCATTGTTTCATCTTTCCATCACCCTTGAATATCCCCATTTATGTTATAATTGGTTGAAAACTCATGTCCAATTACTTTTTTTAACTTTTCTTGTTCATTTCTATCCACTATACTTAATAATAATTATCTCTAGGCTATAGCGTCATAGTTTGACCTTGTCTAGGCATGTTCAAGTGTTATAAAACCATTACATACATAGTGATTGTGTAATAAATATATTGGATAGGGATTTTTGAATGGATCAAGAAACTATTTGGGTGATTAATCATGGATCCAAGATCAGTAACTGCTATGGCAGAGGTGCAGGGTGATCAATGGACCATTTTGGGGCTTGGGTGGATAGAATATATCCATTGGCAGCAGATCAAGAATGGACAACCCCATATACGGAACACTCAGTGCGAATCAAGGTAGTAATAGTGGTCATGTTGACATGGAGAGACTTGTGAGGCATACCATGGATTATATAAAAAATGCAGCTATATAGTGTGTAATCTATGAATACACATCATGTAGCCCCTAGCAGTGATGGATAAGGATTCGAGGATGGTAAGGATCACATGCCATGTGGATCCCACAACACATACTCTCATTCTATGAAGGGATATCATCATATAATCAAAGAGTGCATAGTCATGGGAACATCCAATCATATGGGCATAGCTAGATACACAGGCATGGCCCGATGTACCAGAGCACGAACAAATGTCCACAAAAACATGCTGATATATAGGAGAATGCACAAGGGCATAAGGGAATAAATCTGGTGGATGAGACTATAAATCCTATAGTTATTATGAAATGATATTTATTTCAAATGAATTAAATTTCTTTGATATTTTGTGTAACATAACATCGAGTTTTAACAAACCACAATATATTATTAATATGATTATTTAAATACAACCCTTATCACCTAACTATTAAACTTAGTGATATTAATAGTAATGAATTCTGTAAATCTATTATGTATACTGGTTTTATATAATGAAAACATATTGATAAAAATGAACTTAATTTTTATAAAATTCATTATATGTTTCGAAAATATTTTTTCACAAAAAAATTAATTTTTTTTGAATAATAAGAATATTACATTTTTTGAATTTCATAAATTTAATTTTGTGAAATAAAATTCAATTTTGAATTTAGATTTTAAAAATTAACTTATGGTGAATTTTTGATAGTTTTGAGAACATATTAATTTCTAAGAGAAGAATGAAAAATAATAATTTTTTTAAAACTTCCATTTCGTTTAATGAATTTATAATGTTTCATTTTGTTAAAAATGGGTTTAAAATAAAATTTCACGAAGTTATTAATTAATTAATCCAATTTAGTTCATGAAAATAATTTTAAAATTGAATACTTATATAAAATAATTCAAAACATTTGAACATTTATTCTTTGAAAAAAATTGTTTTCTTATCATGCCTATGGGTATTATTCTAAATTAAAATTTTCCAATACACTGAATGGAATTTGAAAGAATGGAATAAATATTTTTATAAAAATAATTTTCAATATTTAATAATGTAAACATTATTTTAAAAAATAAATAATATTAAAAATAGAAAAACAATTATCGTGATTAAGGTAGAAATTGGTTTAGAAGGGGTCAAACAAAAAAGATAAGGGTTAATCATTACACAAAATATGCACAAAACTGATTTTCTAGAAATATTTTGTCCTTAACTCTGCTATAATTGATAATTATCCATTTTTTATCCACATGGGGTAACAAAACTTGAAAATACAATTTTTCAAAAAATTAAAAGTGTGCCACTCCCCAGAATTATAGAAGGCCACACCTTCTGCTCTCTTATTTACACTTCAAAAAAACTTTTTTTCCATTACATAACCAAATGAATTCCATAAAGTCATACTAAAATCCTATAATCCTTATATTGGACGTAAATAAATCCTAATAATCCTTTTTATGTAATCCAAATGAATTTGTTTGAAGAAGAGTTAACACCCCTAACTACACATTTTATTCTATATCTTATTCCATGTACATAAATTCTTACTAAAACAAGATGATATAATAACCTTATTATATTTTATACTTAGATATATATTTTTTCATTATCTATAAATAACTCCACTTCTATCTAATGGGAAATGAAATCATCATTCATGTGTGCGGCAGACAACCATTTGACGAAAAAATGTTATTCATTTTCCATCACCACCTCACACAAATGGATATAATGATGGATTAAATTTTTTTATAAGATAATTATGAAATCTTTATGGGTTTTTAATTAATATATCACATATAAATTTATACATTTGATTCTTTAGTAATGTTATAACATCACTTGTCTATTCTTCGGACTACCGCCTCGCAAAGCGATGTCATTCATTCCCAATTTACATAGAAGGTAATAAAATTGGGTTTAATGAAAATATTTCATTTATAGTAAATAAAAATTGTTAATTACTATTAATATACTATTTTCATTTATTTATTTCAATTCATCATAAAAATTGAAACAACATTCATGCATATGTATAACCTACTGTCTCAATGAACGATGTATTTAATTTTATATCTATAAATACAATGGAATACTCTAAAAAGATATTCTGAATATATATTAAATTTATATAATATTAATATCATATATATTATTTAAATATTATCTATGTAAGATGAACAAAAATAAAAATTTAAAACATAATTAAAAAACTATGTAGTTGTTTCATGAAAGAATGAATTTAACAAGGAATTATTAATAAACGGTTAACAACATGTCATAAGAAAATAACATATCTTGTGATATATATAAGTATGTTCAGTTAATTGATATATAATAAACTTATATTTATTATATAGGAGGTTCAAATGTGTAAAAATGATAATGAGACTCAAGTTAATGGATTTTTGTCTCAATTTTTATTCATTGATACATATGTTATTTTATGCACCTATCTTATTTTATTATACCTTTATAAAAACCATTTTATATTTAATATCACTAATTTATTTATTCTAAATATATTATATGTTTTATTTAATGTTATTTCTTTATGGGTATTACTATAAAATTATACCAATGTGGTAAATATTTTTTGTTACAGTTTCAATGTTTATGAGGATTGTTTGTAATTATGTTTCTGATGATGAAATATTATGATCTATATCTCAAGAAACTCATGAATATTATTATAATCTATTTATTTAAATATAATTCATCTCTCCATTTCTGTTATCTCTTTATGTGTGTAATATTTCAAATTATATTTTTTAATAAAAAATATCTTTATTTATCTCTTCAATCGAAAACTATATTTTATTTAAAAACCATTTCTTCAAAAAAAAAATTTCATAAATATTTTTTTATAATATCAAAATGATTTATTATAAAACATTCATCCCATTTTTAACATTTTACACAATTTGTTTAAGGAATCATCATTTTTTTCTTAACAATTCATGTTTTTATTTTACCAAAAATGTGAAATGAATCTTCATTTTACTATGTATGATATGAGTGAAATTCTCCTCCATCATGAAAAATAATTTCATTGATGCTTCCTTTATAATCATGGATTTTAATTTTCAATGAAAATTATTTTGAAAATATTTTATGTTTTAAAATTTTTGTTTCCAATAGTAAAGGATATTTCATCCAAGAAATGTTTCAAATGATTCTTCAAAACCATTTTCCATCAAAAATGATATCTACTGATGTTTCTTATGTCTAACTTGATAAATGATCTAAGGATACCATTATTGATCTTTCTCTTAAGGTTTTTTTATGATGACATCATTTCTTGAAACTTAATTCTATTCCATGGTTAGACAGTGAAGAAATTATTATAAAAATCTCTATATTCATTTGTTATACGATAATTAAATGATAATGATTAGGAAACCAATATCTTTCCCATACGTTATGATATGAGGAAATATTTATGAATCCTATTTAATTTCATGTGATATTATATGATGAATTTTTTATGATCTGGGGGAACACATGCATATGATTTTCATTATATGATCGGTGGGAACTATATCTCCCACCAATGCATTGGGTAAATATTAAATATCATGATATGTAAAGGACTATAATATTGAGTGGAACACATTTAATAAGGTAACTTATTTGACATGATGGTCTTGGGAACGAACCTTTACTACTATGATGGTTTGGGGAGTAAACCCATATAACTATGATAGCCTTGTAAGTGAGTATTTACAATAATGGATATGAATTTCTATACTTATGTAAATTCTAAAATTCTACATCTTATGAAAATGTTATGATATCATGGATCATTTTCTTATATTTACTTGTCATTTATGTCTTATGAATATCCAAAATTTCTGGGCTAGCTCAAAATTTTGATATATGATATGCAAGGTATGATTTTCATATGTTATTCTCATGTTCTCTTACACTTATGCTCATGTTATGCTTATGTATCTCATTTTTTACCCATACATAGCTTCTAAGATCACCCTTTGTTATTTTTCCTTTCCCCATGTTATAAAAAATATATTATATATGATATTTCTATGAAGGGTTCAGTTTTGAACAACATAGTCGAATATGATGTAGTTGAAATATGAATCATTTTTCCTTGTATCCATATATAAAATGAAATTATAACTTTTTGATCCTCATATGTGTGTTTTAATAATTTATAGAATGTTAATCTGACAAAATGTAATATATATTTACAAAAAACATGGGTTACAATTGTTAGTATCAGAGGATAAGTCTAGATAACATTTGGAAACTAGGATGAGAAATATTTAGTGAGATCTCTAAGGATATGTATAAAGATAAGTGTGTGCACAAGTCAAAGTATAATAAAATTTCTTATAATAAAGTTATAAGATAGAGAGAGTCATTTCCAAGAAATTATATCCTTGTCTGGATATTACGAGTGGATATGAATCTAGAAAATAGTTATATAGTGGTAAAAAAATATATGAAAAGGGAACATTGGGAAAGACATAATCAGCACTTGGTGCCTGATAATGGAACTTTCTGCACACTTGGTTTGACACTCCTAAGGTATATTCTTTGTAAATTCATAAACTCATTAATAACCATTATGAAAGACGAAAATAGTTGATAAAGATGAGGTTTCATAGATTAAAAATAACATTTCATGATTTAAACATCCAATATATTATTTTTTATTATTAGGTGGTTCCCCACTATGATTATCATTTCTCACACTCTGATTTTTGGTTTTAGCCAATATATGGAACCCAAACAAACCATGTTAATGCGGATTGTGATTGAAAAATCAATCAATGTCCACCTAATAAGTTATGTGTCATGGAAAATAGTATGAAAAGTATCATTTGTATTCCCACACAACATTCTCAATCCCTGAATCATGCAAAACATTGAAAGGGGAAAAAGGAGGGAGTGGCATTCTATTGAGTCCTTCTTGATAAAATATCCACCTTCATTTAGTGGATCCATTTTTCTACTTATTGTTGCAAAATCGATCATTACCAAAAAAAATATAATTATCATTCTATAGAGTTTAAAACATGAAAAAGTCACTTCTGATTTCTATTTCATAGAAGGACAATTATATGAATGTAAGAATCTCATTAAGAATAAAAAGTAACATGATGAAATTGACTCCATGGAATGGCATGATGTCAAGAACATATTTTTCTCATAATTAATTTCATCGTATTCTGATGCAAATATAGATAATTATTTTTTATATATAAATAAAAAGGATAACAAATCCATTTGTTTTAATGAGGAATATTTTACAAGACTATTGATGTATACTTATATTATAATCATCCAACTTTCATTTATTGTTGGTCAATTATTCAGTGGATTAAATCCATATCTATGAAGGGTGTTATACATTAGATTCTTCAGTGGCTAGGAAGCTATTTTTTGATGAGAAATCAAGGTGGAAATAACGGTTTGAGATGAATATCAACCACATGAATTTGATAATATAAAAAAAATGGAATTCAAGATACTATAGAAAATCATATATAGAAAAATATAAACATTACATTAAGTTCAATGTGATGTAAGTAACATACAAAAAATTATATTAAGGGGTTAATGTTTTAAATTTTTAAGGTAAGGTCATCATGAAATCGAATTTTAATGTATTGGGAAAAATATAGCCAATGATGAAAATACAGATAAATATCTACAAAATGCATTACACACACAATAGTGTTTCAAAATCAAGGAGTAATGGAATCATACTAACCGGTTCCCAAATCTAATGGTTAATTATTATGATTGACGTTAGCAACCTCTTAAGATAATAGACAAAGGGAAATCTCATGAAATATGTTTTTCTAAATTTGATTGTGATAATGGTGTTGTGAAAGGTACACTTACATTCCACTCTTGTTAGTCCCACATCATCTAATACCATGAGGGGGGTGAATCAATGTATTGAATATTAAAATTTCTGCCCTTTCAGATCCTATATCATTGTAAAAAAACTCAATTTATATTCCTCTAATTAGAATATATGAACATATATGAATCCATGCATAGATAAAATGGATTTTTACTTGGTTCACCCTCATTGGGCTACGTCCATAGAGCATACAACAATAAAATGACGATGTACTAATTCACTCAGGCTCAGTACCAATAATGAGTAAAAATTTTGGGTTATATCTTAAATTCCTAGGCTCACATTCTTTAAAAGGTTTAGGGTATTCTCACTACATTCCGAAGGGTCACTCTATAAGCCACTTTCTCTAGATCACTTCTAGTGGAAAGGGTCATTGTCTTCTGCTTCTCTGGATCACTACTCTTGGAAAATAATCCAATCAGTATTTATATAATTTTAGGTCAAAAACTTATTATGGACTTGTTATTCCCCTAATTTTCATGAATTATTTCATCCTCAATTTTAGGTATATTCTCTATTTATTTCCCTTTTTCCCCCCATAGATAAAACACACTTTCCCAAGTACTACTAAGTTCTGGAAAATATTTTCAAAAAGTGATTTTAAGAATTTTCAAGATTCCTTGAGAAACCTATGAACCTACTTCATCTCCCATATATTGAGTACCAGGTTTGGTATGGGGAACACCTCCTCTATGTACCACTACTACTTTCTCAAACCATCCTTCATCCTAGAACTCCTCTTCCATCGCAGTCATGTAAAGACTCTATGAACCTCCTAAGAAAATCGGCCTCTCTCGGTGAACTGTTCTCTATTGTGGGATTCCATAACATCTAAAGTTATAATATTCTCATAATACCAAACTTCCTCTTCTATATTTGAGACATCATCCTCTGTGTACTACTTCCTTTGATGATTTTGTTCCCAAAAAAACATTCAGTGGGATTTCTTTCGTGCGATCCTCTTCAAACATCACAGACTTATCCCTCACGAACATCCTTCGGACTAAGAAAAATTACCAGTGAAGATATATATTATATAATTATATTTTCCCTCCCTCATAATTAGTGTGACAATATATCCTTATATAAGCAAATATATCGACAAAATTTGTTAAACTATGATTTATCAAATCTTTGATTCCATACAGCCTCAACTACATAACGATCCTCTTGTTGTGAACTGTAACCCTTATGCATTTAATTTATTTTATAGAGATCCACGTACTGTACTTCCTCCTATGAAATTTCATTCTATTCTATCAATGAAAATCCATCCTCATTTTATGATGCCTTCCCTTGTGAACCATTTTCGGTTTCTTGAATCACTCCCGTATACCGTTCCCGCTACTCGGTATGATGACACACAATCTTCTCAGACATGGTTCACGATCCATGTCTATGGCACCAAATATCTATTACTATTCCAATTTATTTCACTATTATTCAGACTATTTAATCCATTTAATAAAACCATACATTTCCAAACACGAATTCCTCATTTTAAGCCCCAAAAATTTGGAAAAAACTAGGAATCAGTGCCACCTTAAAAACATGTCTTTGGAAACCACCAACCAGACTCATTCACAGTCATTTAGTATTTATGGCCAACAGAATCACATACAAGACATACATATTGAAAATACTGTGGGATTTTTTCCCAACAATAACCCCTTTTGGGTTTGTTGACAACTCTGTTTATAAAAACTCTACACATTTTTATATATCATCAAGGCACTTTCCTTCTTTAATCAGTATTCACTTCAGGATATTAAGATAGTGATCAGGGATTTACTCAAAAAATACTCTATGACCACATGATATTTTCTTAGCATGATAAACAAGATTATAATGTAATGTTCATCAATTAATCACATCATTCCTAACACAAACTCTTGAAACCAATGAACTGATTTTATCACATACCTCCACTATCGTGATATGTAATATTTGATCAATCACTTCTAGAATCATCCAATACAATGATCCTACTATTTTATTTCTCCTAATAACAATATATATCATCTTCAACTCCCCATATCTCTCTACTCTACAAAATTGTATCCTCCCGTGTCTTTTATCCCCCAAAACTAGTCACAGTTTCTTCCCCACCGTCTATGAAACTGAAGGGAACTACATAGTTCTCTACAATAGGGTCAAGTACACATATCAGTACATTAGGGAAAACACTTTACCTCTAGGATAGGGGGCCTCACATCCACACTGTTTCAAGTGTGGGGAGTCGATTGGATTCCTAGAACCTATTGATTCCTTTCAAACTCTTCTTTCAGTAAGGCCTTCCAATGAATATATGGAACTGACACATACTCCAACTTGACAAGACCTTTCTCCAAATTATCCATTATAAAATTATATTTTATTTCAATGTTAGTTGTCCTTGAGTGATGAAAGATATATTTGCTTACATTTATAACACTTGAATTATCATAATGGATTATGATTAGAGACTTCAATTCTACTCCCATATTAATATGTTGCTACTTCATTCATAGTAAAATTGTGCATTCTATAATAGAAAAAATGTACTTAGCTTCTATAGTGCTTAATGAAATAAAATATTGTGTCTTTATCAACCCAGAAATACACACTCCACCAAGATAGAAGTCTCCTCCAGATGTTGATTTCCTATCATCTGCTGAACTGGCCCAATCTGCATTTTTATATCCCAATAACTCTGGCTGAGAGTTGTCAATATACATTAAGACAAAATCCCATGTGCCTTTGATATACTGAATTATTATTTTCACTAAAATCAGGTGTATCTCCTTGTGATTTCTTTGATACCTCACCGCTTGGCATGTGGAAAACATAGTATTCGACCACATCGTGGTCATATATAACATAATTCCAATGATTTGTCTATATTATATGATATTAACTTACATGCCATCATCATCCGATGATAGTTTCAACTGGGTAGCAATAGGAGTCTTCATATCATTGGAGTTACTTATCCAAACCTTCTCAAAACCTCCCCAACAAATTTATATTGAGAAATAAAAGTGCAATTCCTTCCTAGAGTCACTTATAAGCCACAGAAAAACTTTATCTCACTAATTATTTTCATTACTAACACTATTTACATATATACTAAAAACGGTTTGTATTGTGCTTCGTCTAATAAACCAAATTTTATTTCATCGAAATAAACTAGCACCATCATCCATTAACTAATTCAATTGTTGAAATAAATATTATATTCAAATCCATCATGCAAGAAACCAACCTTCATTAGAATCTAATCATTCATTGATGACACATATATTCATTGACAAATGGTTTTCATGCCCTGAGTCACACCATTAACTGAAACTAATCATGTTACAACTAAGCCCATCAACAACCAATAAATCTACTCATCTCATGTCTTTTCCACCAAACATGTATTTTTCTGAACCAATAATTTTCAAGCCCTCGACATTACAAAATCATATGATACCTTCTTTATTATACCTGATTTTGGTCACTATATCATTATTTCCCATCATATAGGAAGTCCATCCACATTCAAAGATCCATATCCCAGTGTGATATGATGCCCTAAACTCAATTTCTATAAAGACTTCATTATTGTCCCTTTTCTTTTTGAACCATGTCTTTGACTTAATACCTAACAAGGAATCATAATATTGATCATCCCTAGAATATGATGGACCAGCTTCAACTTGTAGTGCTGAAAATATATTTTGAATTTTCATCTCTCTTGTGATACATATTGCTGCTCCTTATAAATAAATTATGTCTCCCTCAGCACATTCCACTTTATTGTTGATGTGTAATATTCTTCCATATGTCCAATTCCTTTACACCTGAATCAAAGACCATCAAATAATGACCTATAATTTTTATCTCTATATGACCACCCTTGTTATTCATGTTACTTATAGTATCCGTTTACTATAGAATATAAATTTGTAGAGTGTCTGTCTTATTACAACAATATCATCTTATGTGAGGTACATTCTCATGTGCAAATGATGTAACACTAGTTTTGCCATGGGTTCTTTGGTCATCAGAATTTTCTTTGTTCTGAAATCAATCTTAACTCTTGGAGTGGATTCTTATGGTCTGACTTGAACCATAAATGTTTTCTATTTTAAATCCAGTCCCATGAAAACCTTATCATTCAGAGTATATTGTTTCTTCTATTCTGCTGGACCACTCTACTAAAATTTCATCTTCACACAGTCAAGAATAGTCATCTTTTTTTATGTCAAACTGAGAGTTACTTGTTTATCCTGATTAGTAAATGTTCTTCACAGACCAACAACATCCTCTTCTAGTTCATCAATACATTTTATTTGATATTTTTCTATTTAATTCAAACCATTGATTTTAATTTTCTGTTCTTCAATTTTGAGTTTGTACTAAAACACTATTTTTGAGATTTCTGGCATTGAAGACCACAACCTTTCAATTTTTACATTCATCTTAGAATACGCTTCTTCCTACCACTTCATAAAGAGTTTGGAATCATGATCAATTTTTTTGGAATTATTTGTTTTAATTCTCAAAATATTTTACTCTTCAAAGGAATATTTTTACTCTTCCTTAAGATAAACTACCCTTTTAATTTTTACTTATTTGTTTTCACATTCTTCACTTGATAAAAAAATTCAAAAACAACCACAAAAGCATCTAATTTATAATCCTTGATGTCCTTCAACTCTTCTACCTTATATTCATCTGAAATTTCAACTTCTATTGAAAAATGATTCTCCTTTTTGAATAACTTTCTCTTAGTACTTCCCCTACCTTTCAAGTTTGATGAGTATATATTTTTGTGAATTTTATCATTGCCTTCATCATCATTATCAAAAAATTTAGGTCAATTTATTGAAAAATTACAAATGTTTCTGTATCGAAATCCTGAAAATGTATGTTTATCATTGAACATTCCTTTTCCCCTTTGCATATTTGAGGAGATAAATGGCATGAATTCATCCAAATTAACTTCCTAAGGGATATCTAAAATAGAGTGACTTTTCATGGCCTTGAATTCCACTTCTTTATAAATCCCTATATTCCACTGCATCATTATCATCATTTCTCATTTCATATTATACAAGGGTATTGTTATAAGGCCCCAGCCTTAAACCTTACTTAATCTTGTGTTATTACAAGATTACACATTGAGGATCTTTTTAGGTTTAGAGTTTTAGAGAATTAGATCATAAAACTTGCATTACATTCCACATATAAACAAAGTGGTTACATAAAGATAGTATTCTTCATTCCCATCAATGGAAACACATTTAAAATAAAACATGGATTATTTCTTGACACATCCTTGACTCTATCATCTTATCATGTACCTTTCCCTTGACCTGTGAAAAACATTTAAAATACTTGGGATGAGCATAAAAACTCAGTATGGGTTATAAAAAAAACATGGAAAGGAAACATGAGTTCATATATACATAAGAATGAAATCATACTTTACCCATAAAACATAGGCACTTTAACATACCTCATAAAATCATGAATAAATCATAGAAATCATAATACATAAAGGTAACTTGAGGCATTCATAACATTCTTACGTAGGGAGTAACCCTCTTTGTTACGTTTGGAATACCCATCACAGTATATTCCCTAAAATCTCTTCGGAGAAACCTTAACGTTTCACTCCTTCGCGTTACCCAATCCATTGGAGAGCTATAACGGGCTCACCCGCCCTTAGTTTATCATGGAACCACCCGTCTTCATAATAATGCCCAAGAACCATAACATAATCATATCACATAAAACATGCATAAAGGAAACATAACATTTCCACATTTCAATCACGAGATATCAATACAACACATTGATATAATAAAAACATTATGAAAACCATTTTCAATACCAAAGTAAAACATGGTATTTATTTTTCTTTTAAAAAAGAAGGTATGGCTTGTAGAGGAAGCCAAAACTCAAATAACGGTTACAACGGCGGAGAAGTCGTTGTCGCCGCATACGTACGACAAAAACATTCCCTTTTGTCGTTTAGTAAACGCTTCGTATAAAAAAGATTCCTTTTGAATAAACGTAAAAGTCAAAGGGGTTTATACACCGTATAAAAGAAAGTTGTGTATAAAACAAAATATGTCTCAATGAAAGGAGATTGAGACGAAGTCCCATACCTCGTATCCGACTTGACCCGACTGTTCTTTAATCTCCTGAATAATAAACTTGTGTTAATCTCTACTTGCTTATGAATCTTTCTCAAGTTCATTTTTCCTTTTATACCATGTTATGAACATCATGTAATCATTTAAGTTAATAATGTTCATTTTGTCGGTATTTGGTTCTTTAGTCAAAAATAGACTTCTTATACTTACATGTTGTTAATTTGGTAAAATTTTCATTATATCCAGAATGGTATTCATGATGTAGATATCATATATGTCATATATATCCAGTACATACATGCATTTATAATATTACATCACATTTAGAGGTAAGAAATGAAATGCACCGTTCATGGAGACGGTAAGTCGTACGTACGCATGAACGCTACTTCCATTTCTATTTCATATTTTCTGGAATGGAATCATAATGATATAAGAGTATATTATAATTCCAGTATAATAACATATATAATATCATTAACCTTATCCTTTACACATCCCACATATGGTATTAACGAATCAAATCACTTTTAGGGGGCGGTAGTCCGCACTTCCTAAAATGAAGATATCGTGTTTTACCCATAATGGAAACCATAAAGGTATGCCCAAAATGAAAAAAACAGAATCTTAAGGAAAACATAAACATATTATATATCATATATAAAAATAGTGACATCATAATGGCCACTTTTGAAGGTGTTAAATGAGTGTTGAACAATCATCGTTTCGGGAGGCAGAATTTCGCCATCCACGGAAACCGTATGTTCTTTAACCATTTGATGTAGTTGTGTGAGAGTGTAGCTCAAATAAATATTATAACAACATCCTTGTATATTGAAGATACTGGTGTTGTTACAAAATAAGGAAATAAAAAGAGTTTATGGGTTTGTAGAAGCAAAATAAAACAAATGAACATGAGAGAATGAATTACCTTTAAAAGTGTAGCTCCTTTTGATTTGAGCCTAGAGGCTTCCTTTGAAAGGATTCTGCCCAAAGGGAATCCTCTAGGATGAGGAGATGTATGTCGAGAGAGCAAATGGGCAGGGGTTGGCCGAGCCAAAGGCTTGAAGAGTGTGTGAAATGAGGAAGAGGTGGGGGCCTTTTATAAGGGGAGAGGAGGGGCACTTTTGGAAAGTAAAGAAACATTACTTTATTTGAAAATGTGTTTCGGTTTTAAAAGGTCCCACATTGATGGAATTCGTGGATAAGGTGATAAGGGTTAGAAATCCAATCATCCAATTGGGTTTGGACATGTGTAGTTCATAGATTTTACATTATCTTTCTATTTTATTTAAATCGTCAAATAATGATGTCATCGCTGCATCATTATTATGTCATAAATAATTAAATTTATTTAATGTCTAGAAATTATATAAAAAAAATAATATGATTTACGAAATCTTTTTATCTTTCCAATGAATATTTATAATCAAAATTTGGACTTGTATAACCCCACTTAAAAATTGTTTTCGCAAAACATATTATGTTTGTGTCATTTTCACTTTAACATTAAATAAAAAGTAATTTATGTCATTTCCCAACAAAAGTGTATCCATGGGGTCCCCAAGTTGACCCATGGCTTGTCTTGGTCGGCCATGACACAACCAATGAGGTTGTGACATGTGTCTAGGTCATTTCATTTTATTAAAGTATTATTTATACCTTAAACTACCCTAATTACCACTAATCGTGATTAAGAACTTAATAAGTTACTATTCACCAAAAAATTATTATAATCTCATTGAACTACATTTTAATTATTAATGACAACCATGTATGTCGGATTTTCAAAATTCAATACACATTAGTGGTAAAATTTCATTTAACTGAAAAATCAGTTTGCTTGATTACCACTTAGTGGTTTCACTATTCATCAAAAATTGAAGTTTTTCAGAAAATTACCAAAAATTCACCCTGAGCTATATTTGGTATTCTGAACTTAAAAATGAAGTCTATTTTACAAAATTCAAATCATATAAGTCACATTAATTAATTTAAAAATTAATTCCCGCTGCCAGAGCAAATAGCGTGTTTTTACAAAACAATAAGTATCAAAAGATTGATACTAGTTTAAGTCCAATTTCAAAGTGAAATTGATTCCAATGACCACCATTGGATTAAATGGTAAAAATATATTCATATTACACATTAATACCAACTCAAAAGATAATCTAATCATATAAATAAATTAGATTAAAAAGCAGTTTTGATGTAAAATGCAGTATTTTTCACTATTCATTAAAAAAATGAACATTGTCAGAAAAATACCAAAAATTCACACAAGGTAAATTTTGATGTCCCAATCATCAAGGATAAGCTTATTTTGACAAACATATTTTATAAAATTGTCAAAAGATAGATTTAAAAAGGGTTTTCCATCATAAGGCAATAAAACAATCTTTTAAGAATATTAGTGTATTCCATGTTTAAGATTGGATTTATTTTCATTTTAAGCCTCTAAAACACTATCTTAATCATTAACAGACATAGATAAAAATATCTATTATTCATTACTTACTTGGGATGTTACATCTTTCCCCCCTTTAGAAAATTGCGTCCCCGCAATTTATTTACTTATCGAATAAATGGGGGTACTTATCCCTCATTGCATTTTCAGATTCCCTTGTTGCCTCTTCAATCATGTGGTTTTTCCACAAAACCTTTACCTGATTAATCACCTTATTCCGTAACACTTGCTCCCTGTGGTCAAGAATCTGGACCGGTTGTTCCTCATAAGATAGGTTCTCTTCCAGCTGAACTACCTCTGGACTCAAAACATGAGATGGATCTGGCATATACTTTCTCGACATCGAAACGTGAAAAACATTGTGTACCTGAGATAAACTCGGAGGTAAAGCCACTCGGTATGCAACTGATACAACTCTCTCCAGAACTTCATATGGTCCAATAAACCTTGGACTTAACTTTCCTTTCTTACCAAATCTCATCACACTTTTCGAAGGAGAAACCTTGAGAAAAACATGATCACCTACCTCGAAAGATAGATCCTTCCTCCGGTTATCCGCATAACTCTTCTGCCTGCTCTGAGCTGTTCTCATGTGTTTCTGAATCAGCTGAACTTTTTCTGCCATCTCTTCTACCAATTCTGGTCCCATCAACTTCCTTTCACCCACTTCATCCCAAAAACCTGGAGTTCGACACCGCTTCCCATATAATGCCTGAAATGGTACCATCTGTATACTGGAATGAAAACTGTTATTATATGAAAACTCAACCAAAGAAAGATGTTGGTCCCAACTTCCCTGATAATCCATAGAACAAGCTCGTAGCATATCCTCCAATGTCTGAATTGTTTGTTCTGACTGCCCATCTGATTGAGGATGAAAAGCTGTACTAAAATTTAATTCAGTACCCAACGACTTCTGAAGGCCTTTCCAAAAGTTAGAAGTAAATCTGGGATCACGATCTGATACAATGGAGAGAGGAACTCCATGTAACCTGACTATCTCTTTAAGATACAAATGGGAAATTTGATCAAGAGTGAAAGTATCTCGTATAGCAAGGAAATGAGCAGCTTTGGTCAAGCGATCAACAATAACCCAGATTGCATTATTACCTCGAGATGTCTTTGGTAATCCAACAACAAAGTCCATGGATATATTCTCCCATTTCCACTCTGGCACTGGTAAAGGCTGAAGCATCCTTTTCGGTAGCTGCCGCTCTGCTTTAACCTGCTGACAAGTCAAACACTTCACAGTAAAATCATCAATATCTCTTTTCATTCCATCCCACCAGTAATACTCCCGCAGATCTCTATACATCTTAGTACTGCCCGGATGAACTGAAAACGGAGAACTATGAGCTTCACATAAAAACTCTCTCTTCAACTGTGAATCACAAGGCACACACAATCTCTTCCCAAATCTCAAAACACAATCACTATCAATGTTGAATTCAGGCAACTTACCTTTCTGAACCAACTCCAGCTTTTTCTGCAGCTCACTGTCTTTCTTCTGTGCTTTCTTGATTCTATCTGATAGAGAAGATATCACTGATACCTGAAACAAAACAGAAGGACTACCTGCACCAACAACTTCTATGCCAAAGTTCATCAAATCCTTAACCAAAGGATCACGTTCCAAACGCAACATTGTTAATGAAGCATTACTTTTTCGACTCAAAGCATCGGCCACTTTATTTGCTTTTCCCGGATGGTAATGAATTGTACAGTCATAATCCTTGATTAATTCCAGCCATCTCCTTTGTCTCATGTTTAACTCTTTCTGAGTGAATATATACTTTAAACTTTTGTGATCGGTATATATTTCACACTTTACTCCATACAAATGATGCCTCCAAATTTTTAAAGCAAAAACAACAGCAGCTAATTCCAAATCATGTGTAGGGTAATTTACCTCATGAGTTTTCAACTGTCGTGAAGCATAAGCAATTACCTGATCATTCTGCATTAGGACGCAACCAAGTCCTTTCAATGAAGCATCACTGTATATAACAAACTCACCATTCCTGGAAGGTAGTGCCAAAACTGGAGCATTCACCAATCTTCTTTTCAATTCCTGAAAACAATCATCACATTCTTTTGTCCAGATAAACTTAACACCCTTCCGAGTTAGCTTAGTCATTGGACTAGATAACAGTGAAAAATTTCTAACAAACCTTCGGTAATAGCCCACCAAACCAAGGAAGCTACGAATCTCGGTTACATTTGTGGGTCTTGGCCATTCTTCCACAACTTTTGTTTTTGCAGGATCAACAGTTATTCCATATTTAGAAACAATGTGACCAAGGAAAGAAATTTGTTGCAACCAAAACTCACACTTGCTGAATTTCCCATACAGTTTATTTTCTTTTAAGGTTTGCAAGATAACCCTTAAATGTTTTTCATTCTCCTCTTTACTTTTAGAAAACACCAAAATATCATCAATGAAAACCACCACAAACTTATCCAAGAACTCATGGAAAATTCTATTCATTAAGTCCATGAATACAGCAGGTGCATTGGTTATCCCAAAAGGCATTACTACAAATTCATAATGGCCACATCTCGTACGGAACGCGGTCTTCAGAATATCTTCCTCCTTTACCTTCAGCTGATGGTACCCCGATCTCAAGTCAATCTTTGAAAAAAACTGAGCTCCCTGGAGCTGATCAAACACATCATCGATATGAGGCAAAGGATATTTGTTCTTAACAGTGATATTATTCAAGGCTCTATAATCAATTAAAAGTCTCATAGAACCATCTTTCTTTTTAACAAATAAAACAGGAGCACCCCATGGTGATGTGCTAGGTCTAATGAAACCTTTCTCTAATAAATCATTCAATTGCTCCTTCAACTCTAAAAGTTCAATTTGTGCCATTCGATAAGGGGGTTTTGAAATTGGCTTAGTATCAGGAACTAAGTCAACAGTAAACTCAACTTCCCGATCTGGTATTATTCCAGGCAACTCATCAGGAAAAACATCAGGATACTCATTTACCACTGGCACATCATTAATCTGAACAGTTCCTTTATTTTCAACGACGTGTGCAAGGTAACATTCATTACCATCTTTTACAAGTTTCTCGGCCTCTTGATATGTTATCAAAAGTAAGGGTTCATTCTTGTAAACAAACTGAAAGTATTTCTGAAAAGAAACTTCTTTAGCTCTACAGTCAATCTTAACATGGTAAATAGAGAGCCAATCCATACCCAGGATAACATCAAACTCTATTAGAGGTAGAACAATAAGGTTTTCAAGTAGGTTCTTTCCACAGATAAGGATAGGAAGATTCTTATAAATTCTTTTTGCCTCGACACTTCCCCCAGGTGTTTTTACCAAAAGTTCAGGAGTCATTTCTTGAGATGGTATTCCCATTTTACTAGAAAAGGTTTCAGAGATGAAAGAATGTGTAGACCCCGAATCAAACAACACACTGGCATAATCTGAAAAAACAAACAAAGTACCTGATACAACTTCATTTTATGGCCCGACATCTGCTGAAGTAGTTGCAAAGGATTTCACCACCCCTTTCTGCTTGTAGTCTAACTGCTTCCCCTCCCTCAAGCTCCTTGTCAGACACTCGTTTGCATAGTGACCCATCTCATTGCACTTATAACATTTCACTAACTGTAAATCAAATTTGTTCTTACCTTCACCTTGATCCTTTTCAGTGCAATCACGAGCCTTATGTCCCATCTTACCACATCGGTAGCACTTCCCAGAATTCAAAAGACATTCCCCAGCATGCCTTTTGCCACATTTATCACAAACTAGAAACTTAGTTCTCTTACCATCAGACTTCTTTGAAGAATTCTTACCTTTCTCCTGCCACCTCGGTCTCTTCTTATGCTGGTTGTTATAGAACACTTGGTCATCGGCAAACTCCATTTCCACCTTCTCAGCACATCGAACAAGCTTTTCATAACTTTTAAACTCACGAGAAGCTAATGCCCTTCGATATTTTGGCTTTAATCCTGAGTAAAAACGATTGATTTTACTATCAAGGTCTCAGATAAAATTTGGAGCATACCTTGCCAATCGAGTGAACCTTTCTTCATAGGCAGCCACTGAGTCTTCCTCTTGCCTCAATTCCAAGAATTGCTTTTCCATCCTAAGTCGAACAGCCTTAGGAAAATACTTCTCCAGAAACATACCTTTGAATTCATCCCAGTCAAGAGCATCAATCTCATCGGCGTCCCTGATATTTTTAACCATAGACCACCACTGATCTGCTACACCCTCCAAACGGTAAATAGCAAGACTAACCTTTTGATTGTCTGAACACCCCATTACATCAAAAATCTTCTCCAGTGCTTTAATCCACCCTTCAGCTAGCACAGGGTCAGATGATCCTCTGAATGATGGTGGATGTTGCCTCATGAAATGTTCCACCACTGACATGTTCCTCTGTGGTTGATCTGGCTGATCTCGTGCATGGATACCACCGCCATTTATCGCTTGAGTCAACTGCGCCATTACTGCAACAAACTGTTCAGTTCCAATTCCAACCATTTCTGGATGCTGATTCGGAAGGCTATTTCCTTATGTATGCCTTCCTAGCACAGCTTCCCTGTTTCCTCTGCGAAAAACCATTCTGAACAAACATGTCTTAGATGAAGCAACATGGTAATCTTTAAATTCTATATCATTTAAAAAAAATATTTTTGGATAATCATTTAATAGAATTCTAACTCCTAAAGTTATCTAAACCGACCTCTGATACCAACTATAAGGCCCCAGCCTTAAACCTTACTTAATCTTGTGTTATTACAAGATTACACATTGAGGATCTTTTCAGGTTTAGAGTTTTAGAGAATTAGATCATAAAACTTGCATTACATTCCACATATAAACAAAGTGGTTACATAAAGATAGTATTCTTCATTCCCATCAATGGAAACACATTTAAAATAAAACATGGATTATTTCTTGACACATCCTTGACTCTATCATCTTATCATGTACCTTTCCCTTGACCTGTGAAAAACATTTCAAAAACGTGGGATGAGCATAAAAATTCAGTATGGGTTATAAAAAAAACATGGAAAGGAAACATGAGTTCATATATACATAAGAATGAAATCATACTTTACCCATAAAACATATCCACTTTAACATACCTCATAAAATCATGAATAAATCATAGAAATCATAATACATAAAGGTAACTTGAGGCATTCATAACATTCTTACGTAGGGAGTAACCCTCTTGGTTACGTTTGGAATACCCATCACAGTATATTCCCTAAAATCTCTTCGGAGAAACCTTAACGTTTCACTCCTTTGCGTTACCCAATGCATTGGAGAGCTATAACGGGCTCACCCGCCCTTAGTTTATCACGGAACCACCCGTCTTCATAATAATGCCCAAGAACCATAACATAATCATATCACATAAAACATGCATAAAGGAAACATAACATTTCCACATTTCAATCACGAGATATCAATACAACACATTGATATAATAAAAACATTATGAAAACCATTTTCAATACCAAAGTAAAACATGGTATTTATTTTTATTTTAAAAAAGAAGGTATGGCTTGTAGAGGAATCCAAAACTCAAATAACGGTTACGACGGTGGAGAAGTCGTTGTCGCCGCATACGTACGACAAAAACATTCCCTTTTGTCGTTTAGTAAAAGCTTCGTATAAAAAAGATTCTTTTTGAATAAACGTAAAAGTCAAAGGGTTTTATACACCGTATAAAAGAAAGTTGTGTATAAAACAAAATATGTCTCAATGAAAGGAGATTGAGACGAAGTCCCATACCTCGTATCCGACTTGACCCGACCGTTCTTTAATCTCCAGAATAATAAACTTGTGTTAATCTCTACTTGCTTATGAATCTTTTTCAAGTTCATTATTCCTTTTATACCATGTTATGAACATCATGTAATCATTTAAGTTAATAAAGTTCATTTTGTCGGTATTTTGTTCTTTAGTCAAAAATAGACTTCTTATACTTACATGTTGTTAATTTGGTCAAAGGTTAATTATATCCAGAATGGTATTCATGATGTAGATATCATATATGTCATATATATCCAGTACATACATGCATTTATAATATTACATCACATTTAGAGGTAAGAAATGAAATGCACCGTTCATGGAGACGGTAAGCCGTACGTACGCATGAACGCTACTTCCATTTCTATTTCATATTTTCTGGAATGGAATCATAATGATATAAGAGTATATTATAATTCCAGTATAATAACATATATAATATCATTAACTTTATCCTTTACACATCCCACATATGGTATTAACGAATCAAATCACTTTTAGGGGGCGGTAGTCCGCACTTCCTAAAATGAAGATATCGTGTTTTACCCATAATGGAAACCATAAAGGTATGCCCAAAAAGAAAAAAACAGAAGCTTAAGGAAAACATAAACATATTATATATCATATATAAAAATAGTGACATCATAATGGCCACCTTTGAAGGTGTTAAATGAGTGTTGAACAATCATCGTTTCGGGAGGCAGAATTTCGCCATCCACGGAAACCGTATGTTCTTTAACTATTTGATGTAGTTTTGTGAGAGTGTAGCTCAAATAAATTTTATAACAACATCCTTGTATATTGAAGATACTGGTGTTGTTACAAAATAAGTAAATAAAAAGAGTTTAGGGGGTTGGAGAAGCAAAATAAAACAAATGAACATGAGAGAATGAATTACCTTTAAAAGTGTAACTCCTTTTGATTTGAGCCTAAAGGCTTCCTTTGAAAGGATTCTGCCCAAAGGGAATCCTCTAGGATGAGGAGAGGGATGTGGAGAGAGCAAATGGGCAGGGGTTGGCCGAGCCAAAGGCTTGAAGAGTGTGTGAAATGAGGAAGAGGTGGGGGCCTTTTATAAGGGGAGATGAGGGGCACTTTTGGAAAGTAAAGAAACATTACTTTATTTGAAAATGTGTTTCGGTTTTAAAAGGTCCCACATTGATGTAATTCGTGGATAAGGTGATAAGGGTTCGAAATCCACTCATCCAATTGGGTTTGGACATGTGTAGTTCATATATTTTACATTATCTTTCTATTTTATTTAAATCGTCAAATAATGATGTCATCGCTGCATCATTATTATGTCATAAATAATTAAATTTATTTAATGTCTAAAAATTATATACAAAAAAATACTATGATGTAGGAAATCTTTTTAGCTTTCCAATGACTATTTATAATCAAAATTTGGACTTTTATAACCCCACTTAAAAATTGTTTTCGCAAAACATATTATGTTTGTGTCATTTTCACTTTAACATTAAATAAAAAGTAATTTATGTCATTTCCCAACAAAAGTGGATCCATGGGGTCCCCAAGTTGACCCATGGCTTCTCTTGGTCGGCCATGACACAACCAATGAGGTTGGGACATGTTTCTAGGTCATTTCATTTTATTAAAGTATTATTTATACCTTAAACTACCCTAATTACCACTAATCGTGATTAAGAACTTAATAAGTTACTATTCACCAAAAAATTATTATAATCTCATTGAACCACATTTTAATTATTAATGACAACCATGTATGTCATATTTTCAAAATTCAATACACATTAGTGGTAAAATTTCATTTAACTGAAAAATCAGTTTGCTTGATTACCACTTAGTGGTTTCACTATTCATCAAAAATTGAAGTTTTTCAGAAAATTACCAAAAAATCATCCTGAGATATATTTGGTATTCTGAACTCAAAAATGAAGTCTATTTTACAAAATTAAAATCATATAAGTCACATTAATTAATTTAATAATTAATTCCCGCTGCCAGAGCAAATAGCGTGTTTTTACAAAACAATAAGTATCAAAAGATTGATACCAGTTTAAGTCCAATTTCAAAGTGAAATTGATTCCAATGACCACCATTGGATAAAATGGTAAAAATATATTCATATTAAACATTAATACCAACTCAAAAGATAATCTAATCATATAAATAAATTAGATTAAAAAGCAGTTTTGATGTAAAATGCAGTATTTTTCACTATTCATTAAAAAAATGAACATTGTCAGAAAAATACAAAAAATTCACACAAGGTAAATTTTGATGTCCCATTCATCAAGGATAAGTTTATTTTGACAAACATAGTTTATAAAATTGTCAAAAGATAGATTTAAAAAGGGTTTTCCATCATAAGGCAATAAAACAATCTTTTAAGAATATTAGTGTATTCCATGTTTAAGATTGGATTTATTTTCATTTTAAGCCTCTAAAACACTATCTTAATCATTAACAGACATAGATAAAAATATCTATTATTCATTACTTACTTGGGATGTTACAATTGTGCAGGTTATCTAGTGTCAGCTATTTCGGGTCTCTGTCTTCAAATACTGAAACTTTCAAATTGACCTAAGGTGGATGTTTAATTATGATATATTTCACAATCATTATATATTGAATGACTTATAAAATACCCCAAATGTCATCCATAATAACATTTACCCTGTCTATGATTAAATCAATAGTATAATTATAGTAAATGACGATATCCTCATACTTGTTCCACATAACCTGCAGCTTTGCTTCTAAGACTTCTGTGTCACCCTTAAAAATGTTTAAAAACATTCCCAAATAGAAGGTGATATTTTATAGTACATAGCCTTTATATAAATAGAATTTTATAGGGTTCCACCTAAATCATTTATCCCTTTAGAATCACCATCCAATTACCTTATTTCATATTCTAATAAAGAACCACTATTGATTTCTACAGATATTCCCATCATGGCTACGGTGGCGACGTCCATTTATAATGATCGGAATGAGTGGTGGATCTGATTATTAAAATGTTAAAAATTATTTCCATTTAAGATCATAATTCCTTTATGAGTGACCACCTCCATTTCTTCTTATATGAGATAACCAAACCACAGACATTCAAACTCCATCTGATACCAATCGTTAGGCCCACAAGGTCGAATACCCTGAGAGTGGGGGTTGGTGAATTTGGATCTGATAGATTAAAACTCTATCAATTTAAGATATTGTTTAATTGTAAAACTAAACTCAATTATTTCTTCCTCTCATATCAAAATATGAACATATATGAAATCATACACAGGACAAAGGTATTTTTACTCGGTTCACCCTCACTGGGCAATGTCCAAGGAGCATACAATAGCAACATAACGATGTAACAAATTCACTAAGGCTCTCTACAAATAAGGAGTAGAAATTTTGGGATATATTTTTTATTCCTAAGATAAACGTTTTTACATTTTTTAGGTTCTACTCACTGCATTCCCATGAGTTAATCCCTAAGCCTCATTCCCTAGCTCACTCCGGGTGGAAGGGGTCCACATCTTCCTCTTCCTTTGCTCACTGCTCTTGGAATGGAATCCACTCAGAGTTTATAAAAATGTTGGTCAACCATAGTTTGTGGACATGTAGTTATGTTAATTTTCATGAATTCTTACATCCTCAACTTTCGGTATATTCTCTGTTGAATTACCTTTTTCACCCACAAATGAAATCCACCTTCCCGGGTAATGCAAGGTACCAGAAACTATTTTTGAAAACAAATTTTATTCCTTTTCAATATTCCCTCAAAACACCAAGATAAAAATTCATAAACCTATGGGGATATACCCAAGGTCAATGCCTAAACCCCAATTCACTACCTAAAACCAAATTCAAGCCTCATGTAAATGCATGTTATTAACAACCATAGATATACACTCTAGCATATAATATAATAGACTCAAATAAAATAATGTAAGAAATAATGTACCAAAAAACATATAACAATTTTAGAAAGAATTTAATTATTTTATATCCATCTAATGTAATAAATAGGTATATAGAATATGAACCTATGTTACTAACATGAATAATGAACACACCCTAAAATGTATAAATCAATATATCAATGTCATGTGAATCACCGAAGGGGAATTTAAAACAGTGATAATGTCAAACATTATGAACATAAATACCACTTTCCTGGTAAATTTGAGATCCACTATACAGTTCTAGATAATCACCGACATAGTTCCCATTCTTAAGGCCCAACTATCTTATTACCTATATTCCACATCCCATACAAATGCAATGAAAATAAAAATGTTATGGAACCTGGTGCCTCTAATACCATTTTGTGACACCATGAATCAAACCACTGAAATGAGATAAAGGTGAAACATGACCTCATGCATGCCACCCCATATTTATGAGGTTTACAATGAGCAGTGAGGGACCAACAAACTGTATAGGGAGACTATTCCCTTGGTGTAGGGTGAACATCAAATAATATTAATTGAAATTACCACAATAATTATTAAATAATGAATATTTTGATAACCATCAGAGTCATAGTATATAAAAATAAATAAATATCATGAAGTATCAATATTTCATGTTAGATACATTACCAAAACTAAATAAAAGAACTATGTATGGGTTGAAGAATTTAAAGAAAAGTAGCAATATCCATTGTGGCATCTATCTAGCATCATCTACATCCTCGTACTAATGATATCAACCATTCACCATAAGGACATTTCCCTTCAGTCAATCCATAGTAATGAACTCTAAAATCATACCCAAATTCTTAGTAATGTATGAGTACAAGAATCAATAGCATACCACCAATGCCTTTAAAGTTAGTGCATAATATATAAAAGTACATTTCATAAATTTAAATTGGGTGTAAATACAAAAAAAATATCACACAAGTACGAAAAATGTGTTGGGTCCTTATAGAACATCACTTCTTTCTTCATTACTATTCCAGAAGAATCAAAATCCATACTCCTAAAACATCCCCCATAATGATATTTCATATAAAAATATGTGATAAATCATTCAAATTGGGATAGCCTAAGTATATATAGAAAAATTTCTGAAACATCCCTCTTAGGGTAGAGTCCAAATTGCCTCAACTTGTACATTCAAATACAAATTATTGAAAATATCAAAAATGATATAAGATACCTATGACATATCAAAATCACATTATATCAAGAATGATTCAAAATCTATAACAATCCAAATGTGAAAAAAAATCTTGCATAGTCCTAAAACAATTTAACATGAAAACTCATGTTATCAAGAATCAAATATAGGTCTCACTATAGAGAACATGCATTCAAATAAACCTTCCATAAACCTATATAAAATATGTGCTAATTACAATGGCATCATACCTCAAGTGAAATGAATATTATGATGAAAGGGGTCACTTTCTAAGTCTAAAAGAACTACAACATCCTAGAACCAACCGTGAATCACATTATTTAGAATACCAGGATCAATTTTTAGAATACACCATATGATAAAGGTTGTCTGGGGTCCAATATTCCTATGAAAATCTACTAAAAATAATGATATTTTTGAAAAGGTTACATAGATACAAATTCCTTCAATATGGTCTCTGATTTTATCAATGATCATGAATATATTGTTAAAACGATCAAAAAACATATATATAATCTATAAATCATGGATATAATCAGTTTTGATCTATGATAAGAGATGTATATTGATCATGAAGGGATAAAAATAATTGAATGAAGAATGAATGATTGATTTGTCATTTCAACTCTGAAATGGGGTATTTCATGGGAAAGAGATCATCTAAAAATTGATGGATATGATACATAGGGTGTTGGGAGTCAAATGGGTTTTGAGAGAATAAGTAGTAGTGAAAAAGTGTTGTCATTTAAAAAAAACTAATAATCAGTATTGTTGATGGACTTCATCAAATTCCCTCAGCTACCAGGTGGTCTCTATGATGATTTACTTCTACCCCAGAGCACAACTGGTGTTGGTGGGAATACTCTAGCTCAAAAAAACTATATAAATTCCCATGAAATTACCTTAACCTCTTTATAAACCCATAAACCCCTATAGTATTCCTCTACTCTCTTTAAAAAATGCTCAAAAACAATGTAAAATTTAAAATATTGGTGTACATAAAATTTGGGGTCACAAAACACCCTGTTATGATACATGTTAATCCAAATACATGAAAGTTATTCCATAATAAAAATTTAAGTACTACAATAAATCATCAACAATGAAAAATAATCTCTAACATCTCATAAAAAACTCCGTTAGATGGATATTTTTTTCTCAATGTAGAGACCCTATTTTTTCCTTATAAGACTTTGAAATATTTCAATATATATTTCTACTATTAGAAACTGAGATGGTGTACGATTCAGATGCCTAGTGTGCCCTAAATTAATTTTATAAAAATAACAAAAATACTTTATGTCATGTGTGAATGATACCACAATGATAATATGATAACACATAAAAAAGAATCTTGGATCAGAAAAATGATGCCACTATTGGGTTCTGAACATATTTTTACCCTAGGTACGACCTAAAACGAGCCCATGCGAGACGTTCTGACTCCTCAATCATTGGCGGTATATTTGGTGGATTAATTAATGATTAAAGTAATTAAATAATTTCAACACAATGGATAATTATATAAGGATATTTTTAGGATGATTTATCTAGGGTTATCTTCATAAAACCTAGAATAAATCTAGATCTTTTCCTCGATCCTCTGTTGGAAAATCACTTTGAAGGATGATAGAACACCAGATCAGAGTTGATCAGAATGTCATGAATGAAAAAACATCTCATTGTCATTGGTGGATTTTTTCTTCATAAATGAATAATTCATAATCATTTTCATACTTGTAAATTTGTTTTTTACACCCATTTATTTAATAGTTGATTAGATCGATTTTTTTCATGGATCTATGCCCTTGTTTTCAGCCTTTTCAGGTGTCTGAGTACTAGAATTCAGTTAATTCCAACTGTTATCAACCCCTTGGGTCACTATTCTTGATTATTGGCCTTCAATTCATGACAAAAAATGTATAAATATTTCATGTGGTTCCTTTCACGTTTTTTTATTTATATTCATCACTATTTGGACCATAAGGTCCCTGTTCAAAAATCTTCAAGTGATACCAAGCATGATCATACCCTCATATTCATAGTGGATTCATGAAAAAGAAGCATGATGATGAACCGAACATAGATCAAGGATTTATGTGAGATGTGGGTGAATTTTATGGTATTTTTGGATCAAGGAAAAAAATACCCAAACAATCTGAGGCCTGTAGAATGCATGAAAGACAATATAATCTTCACCAGATCCGTTTCTGATCAAATGGTGGTCATAATCCAAGATTTTATTCTAGATCAATAATTTTGGGGAAAATTGGAGGCGAAAATCTAAGCGGATAGATGGTTTTAATTAATATAATCTGATCTATGATTTTTAGATAAAACCTGAATAAATTATGTGTTCAAGGATAAGCACAGGACATGTAGTCCTTCAGAATAGTAGATTTTGAAATCCAATAAGTTTTGAATTTCATGTAAATCTCTAACAAGCTGGGTACCACCTTTTTTATGTTAATGAGGCATGTGAAAGATCACACATCTAGGCATTCAACAGATACCGAGTATACATACACTTACAGATCACACAGGTGGTACCCCATGTGGTTCGACATGTTGTGTACTGAAGCACAAGGACATAAGGTCCTATACATGGACATGGGGTATGGTACATGGAAATGGAGTCTGGTGCATGGAAATGGATAGAAAAAGAATGTTAATGGTCCCAGATAGTCTGGACATGTCGTGTATTCCACCTATATAATGTGTATTACTACACGGACAAGGATCCATGTACTGGCCATAGACACGACCAAGAAGTGGAATGGGACTACATGTCATGTGGTTCCTCATGCAGGTTTTGGACACCCTTGAACCATTTTTAGGAAACATTATTTGTCTATATATCCATTTTTTGACTCGTATTTTAGCCAGTGAGAATCCTATAAAGATATTTTTCTTGTAAAATGGAATGGTTCCCTTATTTGTGGTTTTCATGATACAATGTAAAATTCTCTAGGCATGGTTCTTTGTGAGTCAATGCATGATGATAGAATTGGTCATGAAGGATCATCAGATACCTTCCGAGAGGCACCCTAATGTGTTTTAGGGCATGGGTCCTCGATGACTTAGATGGTCACCCTCCAATTGGGTAGGTCATGGGTCCTCGACCATTCGAGTGGAACCCTCCTACTTGGTAGGTCATGGGACCTTGATGACACTGAGTGGCACCCACCAATAGGGTTAGGTATGGTTCCTTGACCATCCAAGAGGCACCCTTCTACAGGGTAGGGTATGGGTTCTCTATGACTTAGAGAGTAACCCTCCCGATGGACTGGGAGTGGGTCCTCATCAATTAGAGTGGAACCCTATTGTTGTATTAGGTAATGGGTCCTCTACCAAGATATTATTCCCCTAGAAAATGCAACATAGTTTAGAGGTATGATTTGACTTTGATGTTTACCTTCTACGATGATGTGTGAGATGATAGGAATTGTTGAAGGAATTTGGGAACTATTGTTTATTATTCATTCTAGGCTGATCTTTGAGATGGATATCCCCTAACTCTCACAATTTGAGATTCTTTAATAGATAATATATACATTCTTCTTTTGTATCCAGTCCTTATATTTAGATAGTCACCATCTAGTAGAGGTGAAGATATGTGGTGTATTCCACAATCTTTCTGTGTTCATCTTCCTGTTGTTGGATGATTTGACTCTCCTAGTATAGTTTGAGAATACTAAACATGTAGTTTATATACTCACCATGTTTATCCTTTTTTAATTAGACAAGATTAATTTCACTCTTTGTGGGGTTGATATATTATATTTTCAATATTCCTTGTGTTTTAAAATGGATTTATCGTCCTATATTATCTCTAACTACTCCCCCTTCAACATTTGGGGTGTCCTGTATGGTATGTATATACTCACCCATACATGGGAATTGCCCGCACATGTTGTGTCTTATGCAGATGATGGACATGTCGACCATAACAATTGAAGAGCCTAGGGACACTGGGTTCAAGGACCGAATATGATAGTCGTAGCCTTGAATTCTGGAGCTGGGCTCTCCTTTAGCTGTTTAATTTTCTAGTGTTGTCAGGATGGGACATGTTTTATGTCGGGCATGTATTTTTCCTTTTATTTTTCAGTTTTCACTACAGTACATTTTTACCATCTAGAAGTTCATGCATTATTGTTTTACTTTATAGTAGTGTTTCATCTCTTACACCATCCCTTATAATGTTTTCATTTATATGTATATGTGTGTGCATGCATGTTCTTTTGAAGAGGCCACCCCGAGTTAGTAATTCCTTCGGTGCTTGTTGCCACCCCCTCGCCTATGGAGGCATACTTGGGGTAGTTGTAGTTAGAGCCACAGCTTATGTTTGGTTATGAAAAATTGGTTTCAAATAATTTCCATTCCTTAAAAAATAAATGGAAGTGTCCCCTTAAGTTGTTTTTGTCAGGTTTAGGGAAACAAAGTAAAAGTGTCTCAAGTGTGGCTCTCAAGTCTGGGAATCTAGTGATTGTTTAGTGGCTGACTAATCCCTTCACTATGATTTTGACTACCTACTTATGGAATATTCATGTAGAAACAAATGTTTCATGGATCAATGGTAATTACATCATATAATAATGATTCTTTAACAATGCTTTGGGAGTCATCACCCCATTGTTGATATATATATATATATATATTCTCATTAGTCTATGGTACTCCTTGATAATTTTTAGGATGACTTCGCGATGATAGCCAAATAGGATGCCAACTCCGGTTCATGATGGAGATCATATGAGCGATGATGCAGATATTCAGGGAACATCCCATGACCCCTGCCTCTATGTGGGAAAGTGGTTTCACCCTTACTTGTTGAGTATAAAATTGTTCCAATAGAGTAGGATAAGGACACTTGTAGTCTTAGCAAGCTCCACGAGATCCAATTTCAAAGACTTTTGAGGTACTATTTTGAGATAGATCCTCAGGTATTATATGATTTTATAGAGTTGATGGTCTATATATTTTGGCTTGTTTAGACCCTTGGGGTATTAGGTGGAGGCACTAGTATGAAGTGTTTTTTATGAAATAGCTGGGAGTTGGTGGAGTCCTATTAGCCATATGTACGATGAGTCGAAACTCTCATGGACCGAATTCCAGAATTTGTTCCATGTGTATAACTTCCCATCCTTCTTAGAATCAGTTTTATTTCAAGATCTTTTGGAGCTACAATTGGGAGGGATGATGGTGGATGAGTATGCATCGATGTTTATTGACCTTATATGGAGCTCTCTTGACATGTTCCGTGATGGAGACTTCTGAGCACAAAAGTTTGAGTATGGTATTCATAGAGGGAGATCTTATGTAGAATTTTTCCATTGTGAATCCCCACAGGTTTCAGGGGGTTTGAGTTGGAACTAGTGAGAAAGATCTTTTTATCAAAGGGATTTTATATAGCTAGAGCAGGTAGTGAATGCCACAGAGAATATTTTTCTACAACAGCAGGCAGACACCATACACTAGGATCTGTGTATAGGAGATCCTCTTGAGATTAGGTTCAGAAACATAGTAATGGGAAACACCGAGGGCCAAGAAATCCTAGATAGGGGAGTTGATTCATTTTTGGTGATGGAGGTCACATTGTTTGAGACTATATGGCTACATGCATAGATCATCCAATTAGATACTTGATGGACTACCACGGTAGTGGAAACACTTTGATCAGGGCTCTCCCATATGAGGACATGGTGGTCTCTAGAGAGGTGGAGCTTGAATAGTACCCATAGGAGATATAGGTGGTGGTTGAATTTATGAGATCCTTCAGCCACCACTGCCTAGTGGCCCACATCAAGCTCATGGAGCTAGTGGTCAGGAACATGGACAACCACATGCTTTGGATTTCTATGATCCCACAATGCATGTGATGATAAGAGGTAAAATATATGTGTTTTATACACTCACTAATGTTTTAGTAATAATATTTTTCATTAATTCTTGTATCTCTATACTCTGGGATAGAGAGGTGGAGTTCCCAGTTAAGGTGTTATCCTAGTAAATTTTTCTTGAAGTTCCTATAGGGAACATTTTTTCTGTATCTTTTATCTATTATCAATGCGAGTTATGGCATGGTTGAGAGAGGTTCATGTGGTACCATTTGTTCATGATTATGGAACTGTATGATATAATCATTGGTATGGACTAGATATCCCTGGTACGAACACATATCAACTGTCACAACAGAAAAGTTAGATGTCTACATATAGAGGGGATGAGTTTCTCCTTTTCTAGAAAGAGAGATCTGATGTAAAGAAAAGAGGGTTCTTCAAGAGAAATGATGTAGAACAACACTCATAAGTTAGAGGGTATATCTCCTGGTGAAGTAGGATATATAGAATTATAAGTTTCTTTAGTTATAGGGGATAATATGGATGTCTTCCACAAGGACATTATGGGACTAACTCTATGTCCGAAGACGGATTTTTTAATTTACTTACATCCTGAAACAACTATGATATATTCTATGGAATATCATATAGAACCTACTTAGCTATAGGTGTTTCAGTTACAATGGGAGTACCATCAAGTGATAGGTATCATCAGACCTAATTTTTTCCCCAAGGCAGTTCTGGTGTTGTTCATGAAAAAGGAATATTTGAGTTTGTGGCTTTGTGTGGATTATCATTGCATGAACTAGACCATGATAAATAACAAGTATCCATTTACAAGGATTTATGAACTCTTTGACTTGTTGTGAGGGACAAAATGGTTCTCAAAGATTGATCACAGATCCGACTATTACCTATTGAGGGTTCATGAGGATGATATTACACGGTTTTCATTAGGATATCACTACAGATACTATGAGTTCTTAGTGATTCAATATGGTGTGATAGATTACCTAACAATGTTTATGGATTCGACGAACCAGGACTTCCAACTATACTTGGACTAGTTTTTTGTTTCATTTTTCGACGAAATACTCACCTACTCTATATCAGAGGAGGATAATGAAGAGTTCTTGATAATGGTCTGAAAATTAGTTCAAGAGAATCAACATTACAGAAAGCTCTTGAAGTGTTATTTTTGGATTCATGAAGTTTGATTTTTAGGGTATGTCATTTTTAGCTTGGTTTAGCTATAGACCTGTCAAATATTGATGTAATTATTTCTTTGGAGCCACCCAAGATCATGTTGGTGGTGTGGATCATTCATGGATTGGTGGGGTAATATAGGAGGTTTGTCATATACTTCTCCAAAATTGAATCTTATTTGACCTCCCTAATTTGGAATGTACATATGTTTTCCTAGTATGATCTGTTCTAAAATGGCGTTGAAGAGTTGAGGCTCAGGCTGATGAATTCTATATTGTTATGATTTCGAGAGGAAAGCATTAAGTTAGTAGTGTACTGTGAGGCCCCAGGAGCATAGATCTATTGTGTGATTATATAGTGGGAAGTAGTTAACACATACAGGTTGAGGTATTTTAGACCCTACAAGAAAAAATATGAAACTCATGACTAAGAGATGGTAGAGTTAGTCTACACCCAATGTATGTGGAGAAAATAACTTATTGGGGATCACATTGTGGTTTACTCAGACCACCAGAGTATCTGGAATGTCTTCACTCCAAAATACCTAAAACTAAGACAGTGAATCTAGTTGTAGTTCTTGCAAGTATATGATTTTGATATATTCTATTCTCTAGGGAAGGGAAATGTTATATCATATTCCCTTAGTAAGAAGTCCCATGATCTCTTGGTGCATGAGGATTTAGAGTAGTTGGACTCCTTGAAGTAGTTCCGGGTGGAGTATGAGGGAACATGTTATCTTTAGTCGATAGTGTTGAATCCTTAGCTTCTCGATCATGTGAGAGATTCCCAGAGAGGATAAATTTACACTGAGGTTTTATGTGATCGTATATAACAAGATGACTCACAATACGGATATTTTGAAGGATGGGATCACACCATCTGGTTCTAGGGGAGAATAATATTTCCAGTCACACTGTAGGATGAGATAATTCCATAGTTCCACACTTATCCACAAGATAAACATCCCAATGTGGGGAAGATTTATATAGACCTTAATTAGAAGTTTTGGTGGTCTAAAATAAGACAAATCATATTTGATTTCATCTCTTAGGGACTCACCTATCCACAGGTGCAGGATAAGCACCATTTTTTGGTATGTTTGTTACAGCCCTTGAGATCCCAGAGTGTAAATTGGGTGGCATATCCATGGACATTATCATAGGGCCCCCATGTATAGCAAAGGTACATGATTCCATCTAGTTAATAGTAAACTGAATAATGAAGTTGGTGTGATTCCTTGCTATCGAGGAAAATATTTTGTGGTAGTTTTATTCATGGGAGATCATTTGACATGATGGGGTTCCCTCAATGATTGTATCTAATCATGATATGTGATTTACATCATGACTATGGAGAGTCATGTAGGAGGAATTCGAGAACCATATATGGATGAGTATTACCTTTCACTCTCATATTGATGGGATGGTTGAATTTATTATCAATGTGTTTAAGAATATGTTGAGAGCTTGCACGATAGACTTTAGACGGAGCTGTGAGGACCACCTTACCTTGTTAGAGTTTACGTAAAACAATTACAACCACTCTATCATCAACTTGAAACCTTTTTAAGACCTATAAAAGATACAATTTAGGTCACCCATTTTCTAGATAGGTATTGGTTTTTCTTCTATTATGGGCCCAAAAATGGTGCAGGTGATAAAGAAGACGGTCGATTTAAACCATGAGTTGATGAGGATGGCCCAAAATAAAATGAAATCATAAGATGATCAACATCATAGGCCCTTGGAGTTCGATCAGGGAGACAACATTTTCTTGAGATTCTACCCATAAAGGGGAATGTAGAGTTTCATCCAGGGGGGAAGCTATCCCTAAGGATCATTGGTCTGTTTGAGATCATAAAGAGGGTTGGTGAAGATTTGTACCCCCTTTCCCTACTCCTGTAGCCAGATTAGGCACACGACATCTTCTACCTAACATAGATGATGCAGTATGTTCATGACCTCATGAACATCATCGAACAAGGTGAGATGGGAATCATGGATAGACACACCTTTTTTGAGAATCCAATGGCAATTGAGGATCACTAGGGGATGACACTATGTGGATGGACCATCACATTGGTCCACATGTGTTGGTAGAACGTGAACATGTAGGAGAGTTTTTGAGAGTGGGAGAGCCAAGGGAAGGCTCAGTATCCCATATTTTTTTTCTTAGTTTTTTCTTTTCTAGGATTAAAATATTGAAAGAGGGAAGTATTTAGTAATTCAGTTTTTTATAATATTTTGACATATTTCTAAATATATTTCAAGAGTTAGTCACTAAGATGACATGTGATTCTATGGGCCATTGTTCCTGGAATTTATTTTATCAAAATATTAAAAATATTTTATATTTCACATGAATGATACCTCAAATAGAATTATATAAATCTTAAACAAAATCATGGATCGTAAATATGAGTTTGCAGTTAGGTCTTTAATGGGGTTTTTACCCTAGGAATGACCTAAAATGAGTCAATGTGGGGTGTTTGGACACCTATGTTATTGGAGGTACATATGTGAATTAATTAATTATTAAATTAAAAATTATTTATTTTCATAACAACAAATAATTATATAAGAATATGACTAGGATTATTTCTCCAGGGTCATCCATATAAACCATAGGACAAATCAATAGATCTTCCTCTCCCCTCATTTGGAGAATCTCAATGAACAACTACTGAACTCAAGAATACGGCAGATCAAAACATTGCAAGCACATCATCTTATCTAAATCATTTTTGGATGTATTATTTATAAAATAACTATCCATAATCATGTTTGTACTAGTATTCTAGTGTTTTTATACACATTGATTAAATATTTGTGTGGATGGACTATCATTCTTTGAACAGTTCCCTTGTTTGAAGCCATTGAATTGACCTGAGTAATAGAATTAAATTAATTTAAATTGGTATCATACCATGGGATCAATATTATAGATCCAAGTCCACAATAATTTTTAATGGATATTTAAAAAAAATTATGTTACTTTTCTCCCAATTTTTCTTTCCATTCGTCATCAGTTGGACTCTGATTTCCCTGTTCGACTATTTTTGGGTGGTACCAAACCCGATAGGGCCTAAATATTTGTAGAACATTAATTAACAAGGAACAAAATAATTAAATGAAAATAAATATGGGACCATTAAGAGATTTTGTTCATAGTTTTAGTGTTTTAGGAATAAGGAATCATGAGTCGAATGAACCGAGGTGTGTAGAATGCTCAACAGACCACAAAATATTCACTGAAGTCTTTTCCTGGAGAATTATTATCAAGATCCATGACATAGGATGGATCCATCCTTTTGGGGTGTATAAGAGGCCAAAATAAAAATATATATATGGTATTCAAGGAAAAATATTGGATCTAATATTTCTGGGTAATGGCCAAATACATGTCATGTTCAAGGATGAACACACTGCGTGTAGTCCTTTTGTGGTAGTGGATATCATTTTCAAATCCTCTAAGGTTGGCATGGTGAGTAATTCGGGTGATTGATAACATGACCTGGTACATGCCATGTGTCTTGTACATAGTCATGGATAGATCACATAGGTTGTACCATGTGTGGATTGAAATTTCATGAACTAATGTACACAGACTGGGAGTCTGGTACACAGACCTGGGGTCTGGTACAAGGACTCATCCAGAAGAGATGCATCCCTAGTCATGGTTAGTTTTTTTATATCATATAGTCCACCTTCATGGAATTTAATGGATATGTGGTGGAGAGGGACTACATGTCATGTGGGTCCCCTCACACATCTTTAACCCCTTGACTATTTATAAGGAAACTCCTGTTGTCAATATCTCCATTATTTAACAAGGAATTTGGTTTGCGAGGAGCCTATACTGAGTATTTTTTCTATAGAATGAAATGGTTCACTAGTTTTTGGCTTTAGAGATATGATTTTAAATTCTCCATGTATGGAGTTTAATTATTCAATAGTCGATGATGGCAGTGAGCATGCAGGTTCACTAAAGTCCTTTTGTGGGGCACCATCCTATAGGGCATGGCATGGGTCCTCAATAACTAACAGTGGAACCATAAATCCATGAAGGGAATGAGTCCTGAATATCCTAAGTGTAACCCTATGGTGGGGCATTGAATGGGTCCTAGATGACTTATAGTGTCACCTTATAGTCAGTCTAGACATGGGCCCTCAACCTTCCGAGTGACACCCTCATGTGTGGTAGGATGTGGGTCCCCTATGACATAGATTAGAACCCTCCAGATGAAATGGGAAGGTTTCCATGACAATAAGAGTATTGCCCTCATGTTTTAAAAGGGAATGGGTCCTCTACCTAGAAATTATTACCCTAGACTATGTGGAAAAGTGACGATCTACGGCTTGACATTAACATTTTTCTTCTAGGTACATGTGTGAGATACTTGGCATCATTGATGGATTTTGGAACTATTGGATACACATCTTCCTAGGATGAGCTGTGACATGGAGATCCCCTTACACAGTTGTTTGGGGTTCATGGACTGAATATATATATATATATATATATATATATTCTTCTATATCCACACCTTGTATATGGTTACTCACTTTCCCATAGAGGAAAAGATGTGTTATGTACTCCACATGATTTCTATGTTTAGATTATATTGGTAGTGTGACTCTAATATCCTACTATATGTGTTGATGACTGAATGGTTTATCCATTTAATCACCCCATTTATCCAATTTTGTTTGGATGAGATTACCTTTACTCTCTATTATGTTGATTTATTTTCATTCATTGTACCTTATTCTATCTGATATCTTTCTCTTTCAATAATATTTCTTATTACACCCAATTTATATTTTTGGGTGTCCTATTGGGTATGTATATACTCACCCATGTAAGGTATTTTCCTACATTTGTCATGTCTTTTGTAGATGACATACTGGTTGATCAAGACTACATAGGAGTCTATGGATATTGGGTTCTTAGACTATATACAATAGTTCTAGCTTCAAATTTCATACATGGGATCTATTTCAGCAATTTACATTTCTAGTTTTTTTAGGATGGAACATGTTTCTAATTTGGAATATATATTTACCTTTACTTTTTAGTTTTCACTACCATAATTTTATATCACCCAGAGGTTCATGCATGCTTTGTTTACTTTATAACATTGTTAAATACTTTAATATTTCCCTCTACACTTTTATATTGTTATGGGTGTGTGTGTGTAGAGGTATTTAGGAATAGGAATAGCCAATTTATTTATGCCTTCAGTTCATGTCACCACCCCCTTCCCTATGGTTGCAGGCTTAGGGTAGTTGTAGTTCGAGCTCCAGCTTGGTTCGAGTTGTGACACTCAACCACCAATTATCTTTTTATAATTGAAAATGGATAATATATATATATTTATTTATGTATGTATGACCCCACTAAAAAATCCCTTTAAAATTATCAACAAATCATGTTAAATCTTAATGATTAAACAATTAACTATATATCATCCCATACAAAAGGTAAACCTATTTTCCATCTTTGTAATGGATACCTCACCAAGAGATGTATAAAAGATAAAATATTTATATCAAAACACACATATATATGTGTGTGTGTGTGTAGCATCCCCAGTAAATAAAGAATATGACATTTTTATATTTATTAATTTTTTTGAATTAAATATTAATTTTACATTATAGGGGAAGCAATGTTCAACGGCATACCCAACATGCAATAATGAGTTTCTCTGAAATTTTATGTTTCATGCAAGGCTGATACATACTGAAAAATAATAATAATATAATATTATTATTTTAAATTCTTGTTAACTCATAGATCTCTTAATGGAATGAATGAAAAGATCTAAAAATATTACGATTAAACATGTTTGTTAAATTTTTTTACATTTATCCTATAAAATTTAGATGCTTAAAATGAGAATGAATCCAATTTTATGCGTAAATAATCAAATATTTTTAAAAGGTAGTTTTTTTCACCTTTTGATGGTTACCCCATTTCTAAATTTAGTTTTTTTTACCTTTATATAATTTATTTGACAAAATAAAATTCTTATTTATAAGTAGAACATAGAAATTTATTTTGTGTAAATTTATCATATTTTTCTGATAAACTTCTTTTTTTTAATGAATAGTGAAAAATACTGCATTTTAAGTCAAAACTGTCTTTTTAATTAATTTATTTATATGATTATATATTCTTTTTAATTGGTTTTAAAGTGTAATTATACTATATTTTTATCATTTAATTCAATTTTGGTCATTGGATTTAATTTTACTTTGATATTGGACGTAAACACTTTTCAATATTTTGGTAGTTGTTACTCCATAAAACACTTTTTGGTTTTGACAATGGGAATTAATTTTAATTTAATTTCTGAAAAAAATTTATTCTGAATTGGGAAAAATAGATTCTATATTTTGAATATTTAGTTCAATATTTTTTAAATAGAAATATTTTATTTTTAGACATTATAAATAGTAACTTCAGTAAATATTTTATTAACAATGGTTAAGGGGTAAATTTGGTAAATAAGGGTAAAAAATAATATTATAATAATATTAAATTACCCTACCACATGTCCTGCCCCTATTGTTTTAGTTATTTCATACCATGGACATCTGTGGGTTGATTTTAAGATTTCATGGAGCCACTTTAGTGTGAAAATTAAATTTGATTACTTTTAATTTAATGATATGTAAAATATAATTTAAAAATGCATCTTTTTTCTAAAACAATTTTTATATGGGGTTATATAAGTGATATCTTAGATTAAATATTTTAATTATAAATCTAAGAAGATTTCTTGTATCATTGAATTTAATTTATAATTTATAAACATTAAATAAATAAATTTATTTATGACACCATGGTGATGTAGTGATTACATAATTAATGAATGTTTTAAATAAATGTGATTAAAAAATGAAAATAATTTTATTTTGAATATTTTAATTCATCCATGAATTTTAGGAATAATTATGACTTGTTATCTTTGAATTAATGGATTTTTTTAAATTAATCATGTTGATATGGATTTTTAAAAAGTCTTGATTTGAATAGTATATAAACTGACATAAATGATTTTTTAAATCAATTAATATTTTATTAAATGATATAATAGTCCTAAAAATAAAATATTCTCCCAAATGAAATATATAATGTTAAAAATGTAATTAATGATCCATTTTTGTGTCACTTGTAATTTTATAGTATCTATGGTAACTATATATTGTTAATATTCAGGAAGACATGGTAAAAGTTAAATATGTTTACTAAGGGTTAAATATAAAAGATAAGGTTAATTTTGTGACCTAAACTTGTCAAAACCCCATTTTATGAGAGGATTTTGACCCATCCTCATCTTAAATTTTAAATATATCACTTCGGATTTACTTGAATTTTAAAATCAATTAATAATAAATTAATACTTTCAAAAATTCCTAAAGTGCCCCTCCTACCTCTTATAAAAGGACAAAACAATTAAACCTTATTCACACCACTAAATATATATTGGTTCATCAAAACAACACCCAAATAATATTTCAACATTTCTCCCTTCCTCATATAATCCTTCCCTTAGGTTGAAGGAAATTCTAGAGAGCCCTTTGGATAAAATCAAAAGAAGTTAGGCGATTTAAGGTAACATCTTCTCTCAAGTTCCTTTCCATTATTTTTTTATTCTCCACTACATATGATATTATTATTCATTGATTAAATAAAAACAACCAGTATCATAAATATATGAGGTTTTTTACGAGATTTATTCTAACTACTCATACACACACCTCTGTCTAATGGGTATAGAACATAGAGTTTTTGTGGACGACGAACTACTACTTCCTGAAATGATGATTGTTCAATCTTCTCCTACCACATATTATCATGGACATTATGATGGAAGTATAATTATATATGATATTTATGATACTTATAGTATTTATTTTATATCTAGGATACTTCAATTCTCATTTTGAACATACCTTTATGCTTTTCATGTTGTATAAATATGAAAATTTCATTTGGGGAAGTACAGAATACTAACCCCTCAATATTATATGACATATTGATGCAATTAATGTAATGCATAAATCATTGAGTTTATTAAGTCATGTTAAATATATAACATATGTATTATATTGGAATTATAAAATAAATATGTATCATTTTGTTTTCATTCCTTGAAATATGAAGAAGAAATTAAATTAGTGTTCGTTCGTACGTACAACTTTCCATCTCCATGAATGGTGCATTTAATTTCTTATATCCAAATGATAGGGACTATTCTAAATACATATATACTATATATATATGATATATAAGATATCTAAATCATGAATTTCATTCTGGTGAAAATGGACTTCTGACCACATGGACAATTTATAATTATATCAAATTCATTTTTAGATCATGTTCTTAACATCAAAAAAAATGTCTGATATGAACTAAAATAATTAACTAATTGAAATAGATAGTTAATAAGTGATATAAAAGAAATAATGAACTTGAAAAGGTTATAAATCAATTAAAATTAACTTAAGTTTATTATTCATGAAATTAATGAACAGATGATTCATGGAGGACATGGGGTAAGGGACTTCGTCTTAATCATCGTTCTTTGAGGAATATTTTTATTTATACCTGACTTGATTTTATACGATGTATAATCCCCTTTGACTTATAATTTCACTCAAAGGGAATATTTTTCTACATAGCGTTTTACTAAAAGACAAAGTGAATGTTCCTTTTTAACGTATGCGGTGATAACGACCTTTCCACCAGTGCGATCGTTATTTGATATTTGGAATCCATAACAAGCTGTGATGTTTTTAAATAAAAAATAAATACCATATAACCTTTTTACATATTTTGGTATAGAAAATAGTTCTGAAATTTAACTGAATATTTTATTATCTTGAAAAATTGTCATGTGATTCCAAATGAATGTTTTATGATAGAAATGTTGATATTATAAATATTTTATTTGTAATGATTATATAATGGTACTTGGACATTTGATGGGTAAAACAAGATAACCCAAATCATGGATGGTTCCATGATAAACCAAGGATGGGTTATTACGTTATAAAGACCAATGCATTGGGTATCGATGTCAGATATACAGCTATTCCATTTGCATGAATGGTTTGTTTAAGTCAACTGTATCATTATTCCATTTTTGTATGATCATGTACCAAGTTTACCTTTTATATGTTATGTGTGCATACTATGGAATTTAATGTAGTCTTTTTGTTACAGAGGGGTAAGAAATGAGCATTTTTCAGTGAATAGTATTTACTACTTCAGAAAGGAAAAAATTATTACTTATGATAATGTATTCACGGTTTACATGTTTTTTTAAAAACCTATTAGTTTTCATTCATTATGTATCCATTTATGAGTTTTTTAGGCTAATCCCATGTTATTGAAATTTTTTTCACATGACATAACATGAAATATAGTCATGGATTGGGTCATTTAAATGAAATTATGTTTAAAATATGAAACCAAACATGTTTCCTTTCTTCTAAAAGTTTTTATTTTATGAAAAAATGGAAAATGAGTAGAAGTGTCTACATATAATATTGAAGTTTTTTTGTATATGTTATGAAATAATTATCTATATCTTTAATCATGAATATATCCTCAATGTGAATTATTAACATAATTCAAATTTATGTAATGTTTAAGTTTGGGTCCCTATAGTTGGTATCAAAGGACGGTTTAGATAAAAATAGGAGTAATAATTTTGTTAATAGAATATCCATAAATGATATTTACATTATGTTCCAATTGAAATGATATATAATTTGAATATTACAATGTTTATTCGTAAAAGATATGTTTGTTCGGAATGGTTTTCCATAGAGGAAACCTGGAAGCAATGATGGGAAGAAATACATAAGAATATAACCTTCAAAATCATTATACCGAGATTGTTTTAATAGGAAATGAACAATTTTTTGTTGTAATGGATCAGTTGACTCAGGAGAAAAATGGTGGTGGTGTCCATGCATGAGATCAATAATATTAAATACATAGAAACATGTATTTAGTGGAGATTTTCATGGAGAATCATCCCCCATCATTTAAAGGATAATATGACTATGTTCAAGCTAATGGTGGTCAATGCAATATAAATGATTATAAATGTCATGGAGTGTATAGATAATCAAAAGGTTAGTCTGGCTGTTTATTAGTTTGAATGTGAGACAGATCAGTGGTGGATGAGGGTTAAAAATATCATGGACATTGAATATGTTGAATTTATTTTTTGGGAATAATTTAAAGGTATGTTTCATGAAAAATATTTTCCTATGGCAGTTCAACTTAGGATGGAAAAACAATTTTTGGAATTGAGGTACGAGGATGACTTAATTGATTCTTAGGAAGAAAATTTCACATGACTGTAAAGGTGTGATCTAAATTTCATCAATGATCATGATAGTAAGATATATTTATTTTACTCAGGACTGAAGCCACAATGTCGATGAGCATTAGCCTCTTATGAATTCAAAAGCCGCGAGAATTTTTTTCAGATGTTCTGAGTATGTAAAAATCATTCCAGCGAATGTATCTCAAAATTTGGAATGTTCTTCCAGTGTGGTAAGATTGGAAATATTGCATGTAACTATTGGGAAGATGATCAAGAAGGTAATGAAAATCAAGTGTTAATATGTTTTAGTTGCAATGAGTTTGGAAATTATGCCAATGTGTTTCCAAAGTTGATTACCCAGAATAGAAACCAGACATATCGAAAGTATAAGGGTGGGGAAAATTGTTTATTTAATACAGCAATTGTTGTTGGACCATCAAATGTAGTGTTATTAGGTACTTTTTTGTTATTTCATATTATGCCAATGTATTGTTTGATTCAGGGTCTACACATTTTTTCATTTCTAATAAAGTTTTAGGTTAATTTGGAATTCAGTCTCAAGAAATGAATCTAGATCATATGGTAAAAACACCAAGGAGAAATTTTGAGGAAAAAAAGAAATTATATGAATCATCCAATCTATATTTGTGGAAATAATTTACCTAAAAACCTTGTTGTTTCTCCTCTAGTAGAGTTTGATGTTGTTTTGGGAATGGATTGGCATTCTGTTTACCATGCTAAGATTGACTATGGGGCTAAAGACATTTCATTTCAGAAAAACATTCAGTTTTTGTAAAAGAATGAACCCTTATCTCTAATAACATATCAAGATGATGATAAACTATTTATATATGAAAAATAATGATACCTATCACATATTGCTGAAAACAAAGGAACTACTTAGATTAAAGATTTTCCTGTATTAAATGAGAACCTTGATGTTTTTCCTGATGAGTTTCCTATTATTATACATGATCAGTATGTTTAATTTTATACTGAATTTGACCTTGATGCTAATCTGATTTCAAAACCCCATTATCTATAGGCTCATTTTTAACTTTTAGATTTAAAGAAATAATATCAGGAGTTGTTATATAATGGTTTCATTCGACATAGCACATCACTGTGGGGTGTTCCTGTATTTTTTTTAAAAGTAAATATGGTTCAATGAGACATTTCATTGAATATAGATCCTTGAATAATATCACTATTAAGAACAAGTATCCTTTTCCACTTATTGATGATTTGTTTGATCAGCTGCATGGAGATCTGTATTCTTGACAAATTGAGTTTAGTTTGGGGTACCATCAGTTGAAATTAAAAGAAGAAGACATTCTGAAGACTGGGTTTCGTATTAGATATGGCCATTATGAATTTTTACTTATTCCTTTTACCAATGCACCTGATGTATTAATGGATCTTATGAATATAAATTTCTGTGTGTTCTTGGATAAGTTCATGGTTGTGTTTATTGATTACATATTGGTTTATTCTAAAAGTAATGATGAAAATGAAAGTCATTTGAGGTTTTTATTGAAAACCATAAAAGGAAATAAATTGTATGGTAAATTCAAAAAGAGTGAGTTTTGTTTACTAAAAAATTCCTTCATTGGTTGCATTGTTTCAAAAAATGGAATAACCTTTGATCTTGCTAAAACAAAAGTTATTGAAGAATGGCCAAGACCGACAAATATATCTGAGATTTGAAGTTTGTTTGGTTCTTCCAGATATTAAAAAAGGTTTATTGAAAATTTTTCCCCATTATCATTCCCAATGACTATGTTAACTCGAATAGGTGTTATGTTCATTTAGAAAAATGAATGTGATGATTTTTTTTCAGAAATTGTATTGAAGATTGGTGAATTCTCTAATTTTGGAATTACCTTCCATAGATAGTAAATTTGTTATCTATAGTGATGCTTCGTTGAAATTACATGGTTGTGTCATAATACAGAATGATAAGGTAATTTCTTATGCTTCATGTCAGTTGAAACCTTTTGAGTTAAATTACCTAACACATGATTTGGAATTAACAGATATAGTTTTTTCTTTAAAAAATTATAGGAATCATCTGTGTAGAGTAAATTGTAAAATATATACTGAACACAAAATTTTGAAGTATATATTCACATAGAAATAATAGAATAAGATAAAGAGGATATGGATGGAATTAATCAAGGATTATGATGGCACGATTCATTACGCTCCAATAAATTTAAATAAAGTCTCCAATTACTTGAGTCGAAAAATTAATGCTACATTAACCATTTTACATTTGAAAAAAAAATCATTGATTAATGATTTAATGGACATTGGAATAAAGGATGTTGGAACAGGAAATTACTCAGTTTTTTTTCAGGTATTAGTGAAATCATCTCACTCAAACAGAATATTGAAACTAGAGAGGGAAGAAAATTATTTTCTAAAAAGGTAGAGTTGGTTCAGAAGGGTACGTTTCCTAAATTTAACATTGGTAATGATTGAACTTTGAGGTTTTGAAAGAGATTATGTGTGCCTTATGATTCACAGTTGAAGAAAGAGTTGTTATGTGAATCCCATAGTTCTGTATTTTCAATTCATCTTAGTAGTACTAAGATGTACAAAGATCATTGATAGTATTAATGGTGGGATGGAATGAAAAGAGATATTACTGACTTTACTATTAAGTGTTTGAATTTTCAATAGGTTATAAAAGAGTAGCAGTTATCGAAAGGGATGTTTTGGACTTTACCTGTTCCAGAGTGGAAATGAGAAAATAAATACATGGACTTCATAGTGGGATTAATGAAGAAATCTTGAGGTAATGATGCAATCTTGGTTATTGTTGATCGATTGACCAAATCTTCTCTTTTCATTCCCATTAGAGACACTCTATCACTAGATCAACTTTCTTGGTTATATATTAAATATATAGTCATATTAAATAAAGTTCCTATATCCATTTTTTTTTATCATGAAACCAGGTTTAATTCTAACTTTTGGAAAATCCCTGAGAATAAATTTCATACACAATAAAATTTTAGTACCACTTTTCTTCCTCAATCATATGGATAGTCAGAACAAACAATTTAGACATTGTAAGATATGCTACATGTTTTTTCAATGGATTACAAGGGAAATTGAGACTAATATATTTTTTTGGATGAGTTTTATTTTAATAAAATTTTTCATTCTAGTATAAAGATGACACAATTTGAGGCATTATATGGGAAGTGGTGTCAAACTCCATCTTTTTTGGATGTTTTAGGTAAAAGAAATTTATGGGACTGGAATTGGTAGAAGATATAGAAGAGAATGTTCAGCTGATACAAAAACACATGAGGAATGATGAGAGAAGGCATAACATTTATATGGATAACCAGAGGAAGGATAATTCTTTTGAGGTAGGTGACTATGAAATTCTCAATGTTTTACAATGGAAAAATGTGATGTGTTTTGGTAAGAAGGGGAAGTTGAGTCCACGGTTTATTGGACTTTATGAAATTCTGAAGAAAGTTTGATTAATTGCCTACAAAGTGTCTTTACCTGCATGTTTATCCCAGGTACATAATGTTTTTCATGATTCAATGTTGAGAATGTATATCCAGGATCCATATCATGTTTTGAGTCCAATGATAGTTTAGTTGGAAGATAATCTTTCTTGTGAGGAACAACCAGTCATGATTTTTGACCGAAGAGAGCCTGGGTTGCGGAATAAGGTAATTCATCAGGTAATTTTTTTGTGGAAAAACCATATTGTTGAATAGGAAACATGGGGATCTTAAAATTCTATGAGGGATAAATACCCCCACTTATTTTATAAGTGAATATAATGCGAGGACACAATTTTCATAAAGGGGGAATGATGTAAAATCCCATGTAAATAAAGAATATGAAATTTTCAAATTTATTAGTATATGTGAATTAATATTCACTTTAATTTAAATGGGATTCTATGTTTAATGGTGTACCTGACACACAATAATGGGTTTCTCAGAAATCTTATGTTGCAAACAAGGCTAATTCATATAGAGAAAAGTTATAATAATATTATAATATTATTTTAAAAGGTAGTTAACACCTATCCATTGTATTGATGGGAATGAACTGAACTAACCATATTATGATTAAAAATTTTTCTTAAATGTTTTTATATTTACCTAATAAAATTTTGTGTCTTAAAATTATAATTAATCCAATTTAAAGAATAAATACTCTAATATTTTTAAAAGGTTGTTTTACCACTTTTTAATGGAAAACCATTTTTTAAATTTTGTTTTGGTCACTTTTATATGGTCTATTTGACAAAATAATCATCTTTATTTAGAAATGGGACATCATAATTTATTGTGGGTAATTTTTTGGTATTTTTTTGATAAAGTTCGTTATTTAGTGAATAGTGAAAAATACAACATTTTATGTCAAAATTATCATTTCATCTAATTTATTTATATGATTATATTTTACTTTAGATTGATTTAAAAGTGTAATTAGATTATATTTTCATCATTTAATACAGTTTTTTTCATTGTATGTATTTTCAATTTGATATTGGAAATAAACATTTTTCAATATTTTGGTAGTTTTTAAATGTTAAAAACACATTTTTCGGTTATGACAATGGGAATTAATATTAAATTAATTTATGAAACTTATGTGTTATGAATTTGAAAAATAGATTTCATATTTCGAATTAGAAGGTCCAAATTTTGTTAATATGTAACTATTAATTTAAGCCATTGTGAATAGTAACATTAGTAAATATTTTATTTACAATGGTTAAAGATTAAATCTTGTTAATAAGGTTAAAAAAATAATATTATGATAATATTAAATTACACAAACACATGTCTTAACCCTATTGGTAGAGATATGTCCGACCATGGGCATCCTCGGGTTGATTTTAGTACCATGTGGATCCACTTGTGTGTGATAATGACATTTAATTACATGTAATTTGAAGTTAATGAAAATATAACCTAAACATGTATCTTTTACTAATACAATTTTTATATGTGGTTATATAAGTGATATCTTTAATTATAAATAGTTATTAAATACTATAAAAATATTTCCTACATCATGATATATTTTTTTCATTATTTATGGACATAAAATAAATAAATTTATTTATGACACAATGGTGATGTAGTGATTACCTTATTAATTATTGATTTAAATAAATGAGATTATAAAAATTAAAATAAATTTAATTTTAAACTTTTTAGGACATCCACGAATTATAGGGATGATTATGACATTTTATCATTGAATTAATGATGTTTTCTAAATGAATCATTTTGTTATGGATTTTTAAAAATTCATGATATGAATAGTATAAAATGGACATCAATTAGTATTTAAATCAATTAATATTTTTTTAAATGATAAAATAGCCCAAAAAATATATGACTTGGCCAAATGACATATATTATGTTAAAAGATTCATTGATGATCCATTTTAGGTCACTTTTAATTTTATAGTAACTATGTAAACCATATTTTATGAATATACAAGAAAACATTGTAAAAGTTAAATAAGTTTACTATGGTTGAAGATAAAAGATAAGGTTAATTTTTTGATATCAACATTTATTAAAACCATTGGATGAGATGATTTCTAACCATTCTCATATGTTATTTGAAATATATCACCTTGGGGATTTTATAATTCAAAAATCAATTAATAATACAATAATACATTCGAACTTTTCTAAAGTTCCCCTCCTCTCTATTATAAAAGGACACCACCTATAACCCTTACTCACACCTCTCAATCACCATTGTATCATCCAAACTCATCTATATAAGCTCCCTACATTCATCCCATACACAAATAATCCGTCCCTTAGTAATAAGAAAGTTCAAGAGATCCCTTTGACTCAAATCAAAATAAGAAACATGATTTAAGATAACGCCGTCTTTCAAGTTCCTTTCCATTATTTTTCCTTCTCCACTCGCTATGATTTTTCATTACTTATTTACATAACAAAACCATTATCCTCTATATACTAGGTTTTTTTATGGGAAGGATTTTAAATACACTTACACACGCCACCGTCTAATTGATATATAACATACTGTTTCTATGGATAACGAACTAGTGCCTCACGAAATGAGGATTGTTCAAACATATCCTAACACCTATTATGGTAGAAATTATGATGGAAATATAATTATATATGATATTTATGATATTTATTTTACATCTATGATATTGTAATTCTCATTTAAAATATACCTTTAAGTTTTTCATGTTGAATAAATAAGATCATTTCATTTGAGGAAATGCGGACTACCGCTCCCTCAAAGTGATATGAATCGTTCATTCTATACATGGAATGTATAAAGGATGAAATTAATGAACATATGTAACATATATATAAAATAAATTCTTATGTAAATATAATATACATATTTATCATTTAGTTTTATTTCTATTAAATATGAAAAATAAATGGAAGTGGAGCTAATGCGTACGTACGGCTTACCATCTCCATGAATGTTGTAATTCATTTCATATATCCATATGATATGGACTATTATAAATACATATATACTGAATATATAAGATATATATGATATCTAAATCATGGATATCATTCTTTATATAATGGAATTTTGGCCACATGGAAAATTTATAATTATAACATGTTTGTTTCTGAAACTTTTTTCGGGGCACACGTTTCCGTCTGCTTGAGCAAGAAAGGTGCGGTTTCGTTGTCTCGCATTGCCACTTTCAAAAGGTGGGAGTTATCCAACGCTTTCTCAGGGAAATTTTCTCCTTGATTGAAATGGGATGATCTAATGTCAGTTCTTCCATTTGTGGATTCCTCCTTGGAACTCATCAACTAGTCCGGGTCTCCCTTATAGATTTAAGATGTTCTTCATGAAACACTTCCTAGTGTCATATCTTTATGGACACTAATTAATTACACTACATCTATCATTACATTCCAAAGGGTCCATTCAGGGTAGAAACTTTCATTCAGGGTAGTAGTCACGTTGGATATCATAGGCGTGTTTGGACGTGAGGACACTGGCACATCTGGATTTCATCCCCTTATTATAGGGCTTCTCAAGGGCATAGAGGCCTGAGGCTTCCCATGTTGAATGTAAGGAATCATATTCCCTAGGAATGTCTTTGAGTTTTTACTCATCTTATCACATTTAACACAGGGTATGTCGCATGTTTAACATCTATCGGAGATAGATCAGACTGATCAAAACACTGATTAGAGTGGATCCGATGGGTGTAACCTCTGGAGGGAACACTAATATAGAGGTTGAGTTTTCATGACCTCACCGGGATGTGGCATCCCGGGGAAGAATCAAGATGGATTATGGAGTGTTTGAATGAAGTGGAAGGTGAATGGTATGGAACCGCCATGAGGACGATTATAATGTTGGGCTTGGGTCTCAAGGAGACTTCCTACGTATCCTCATGGACGAGAATCAAATTCTGTGTAGTTCGGTAGGGTGAAGGGATGCCTAAGGAGGTGGCCCATGAGAATGGATACATGTATTGGACCCAAAAAAGTGGAACCTCTGGTTTGGTGAATGACCTTACCGAGACACATAGGATCGAAGGCATGACCAGGCAATGGAATTGAATTGGGGCGTACACATTGGACGACAACCCGATGATGTGCATGGGGCTCACGCATGGTTAAAAGCCCAAGTTGGTCTGAAGTCACTTGGATAGACCAAATATGAGGGTCCCAGTAAATGGGATTACAACGTCATGATGCTAAATAGGGGAAACAATGTCTTACAGCTAATTGAGGTCACAATGGATTAATGCTAGATAGGGTCACAATGGCATGCCGCTTGATGGGGTCACAATGGCTTACCTCTAATTGAGGTCACAATGGTTTACTACTGGATGGGGTTGATCCTCGTGGAAGATTATTACATAACCTACCTTGGAGAAAGAGATCAAGCCCACGTAGTTCATATGGGATGGGGGTCGGTGGACCGACACGAATGGGGACTTGGGGTCCAGATGGATGGTAGGATTGAACCTCAGGGAGGATTACTATGTACCCTTCCTTGGAAAGGATCAAAGACATCGTCGTTCAGGTGGAGTGGGAGAACCAACATGAAGTTGGTCGGAGTGACCGAGTGTTGGGATTGAACCTGAGGGAGGCTTTATATGTACCCTGCCATGGCAAGGAACAAAGACCACGTAGTTTAGGTGGATTTTAGAGAAATGACGTGAATGGGGTGGGAGCGACCAGGGGTTGGCCTTGAACCTCAGGGAGGCTTCCTATATACCCTACCTTGGAATGGATCAAAGACTTCGTAGTTCTGGTTGGTGTGGGGATTACACGCTTAGGTGTCCTAGAGATGATTTCATGGTCGATGCTTGCTCTAAGCCCACACGAGTCATGCTCGGTGTGAGAAACAAGAGACCCAAATGACCTGACGATCACGTCTCGAAAGTAGTGTCTATGGGAAGTGAATTTGGGCTCATGCGTGGTTAGCGGCCCAAAGAGGAAACAGGGGCTTATGCATGGTTCGTCACCCAAGGAGATGGAGATTGGGACTTACACTAGGGTGGAGGAACTGGAGGTTAAAAGGCCCATTGGGAGAGTGATTTGGCACCCAGGAACAGAGGAGGAGCAGGGTTGCTGCCTCCTGCAAGGAAAGCTAGGGGCTTACACCTGGGTGGTTTCCCTTTCCCTGTAGACAGACTCCACTCCGATGAAGAGGATCTCATTCCATGTCAGGAATGATCTCACTATCATGGAGACTAGTGTGGCATGCAGAATTTCTAAGGTGGGGTACCCCTTATGTGATGTAGGGGGTGAGGCCACTGTTTAACCTCATGTGTTGAGGATGCTGTTTCTTGGCAGTTTAACGTCCTGCAGCTCGGACGAGGTGGGTTCACGCCGCACCCCCAGGACTTACATAACCAACACCCTCTACACCTTGGTGATGCAAAGGGACTGGAAAAGCCATGGTTGGGGTGTGTTATGGATTGAACCATTGGGTGGTCCATGTTTGCGTGGCAATGCGAAGAAGCAATAGTCGTTAGCATGCCTAAATGAAGAATGATGAGGCAAAGAAACACAATTTGAAACACCTCCCAAGGGAAATTGAAGTTACTCTATATGATCCTAGATGGTCGCATTGGAAAAAAGTGTGTGTCGTTGATGTTTTGGATGTGGGAGGCACCCGAAAATGATATCCGGAAGAGAGACATAGAACATGTGTGCACCAGGAGGGAGGTTTGTGCGCAAAATAGAATAGTTGCATGGAAAACACAGGGTCGGCGCACAATTGAGACACTTGTACGGAAAACACCAGGTCAACGTGCAATTAGGAAACTAGAGTGAAAGAGACCAAGTCAGTGCCCAATTGGGACTCTTGCATGGAAAAGACCGGGTTAGCGCACAATTAGAGGTGTTTGGTGTGCAAAGGGGGGTCGTGGTATTGCACGCAAGGAATATAGGTTGCACGCAAGTGGAAGGGATTTCACATAATGAATAAGGTTTTGTGCACAATTGGAAGGGATTGCGTGTAATAGAAATGTATTGCACACAATTGGAAGTAATTGTACAAAATTGGAAAGGTTTGCGAGCAGAGGATGGGACTCGAAGGGATTCAAATGAGGGTTAAGCCTAAGTGGTCTCGCGTGAAAGCAGACCCCTCGGCGGCCAGTCGTGAATAACATGTACCTGAATGCCATCTTTTTCATGCAGAAGAGGTGGATTTCGCATAGAGGAGATGGTTTAGATTCTTCATCCATCAGAAGTTGAAGGGGAATCCTTCTATTTATAGGTGTTTGGAGTCACCAGATCCATGCATAAATAGGTCCTCATGAAAGTTTGTGCGCTGGTGTCAGCATCACGAAAGATTTTCCACGTGGGGAAACGCGTGCTAATTTCTGCGCCCACAGTTTGAGGTGTGGAAGTTTTCACACGAGGGAAGAAGTTTTCACATAGTGCAGAGGTTTGCACGTTGGGGTGGAAGATTCCACACGGCTCGACAGTTTGAGTGCTGAGGCAGAAGTTTCCGTGCAGTGCGGGAGTTCTCCGCACAGGCATGGTAGTTTCCATGAGGCATGGGATTTTTCACACAAGCACGAAAAACGGCCTCTTATACCACATTTTTCCACATGGGAGACATTTTTTTCATTCCCATCTGATATTTTTTCCCACAGCCCTTTCGGGCCCACAAAATGGATCGCCGGGTAAAAATATGTCTTTGCATTGTTGTGTCAAAAGCTCCTTTGGACATTGAGTGTTTCTCAGCATCTAAAAATTCCCCCACTCAGAATCGGATCAGCGTGGGGATGCAAAGGTCAGATTCTGAGGGAAATTCTGAAACACATGAATTCTTGGAGTCCGCGCGTGAAAAATTCATAGGTGCGCGGAAAACTGGGAAGTCGTGCAAAAATCACATTTCGTGCATGTGTAAAATCCATACTCCATTCCTATAAAAACCCTCACGGGTCCCTCCGTCTTTATGGATTTATCTCACGTGATAAGTCTAAAGCTCTCGCGCATGAAAAATGTTCCCTATCAGGGGACAAAAATCGCTTCAGTTGCGTGTAATTCCCCTAGTTCAGCAATCATTTTACGCGCAGACTCATGTCTTTTCACGCCGCAACTTTTATTTCTTTGTTCCGCTGCCTAGTTTTTCACACTAACTCTTTTTTCTTCACACATACTCTTTGAGACCTCACCATAAGACGATGGTTTCTAATCGGGCTGACTTTGAAAGAGAGGCTATGTGCACCACTTGAAGGGATGATATGGTATCCATCCCTAAGGTTTATGGAACCCAAAAGATCATATCCAGTAATCGTACTCTCTTCACCCTATTGACCCCATCCCTGAAAGAGTATGTGCTATCCGGAAATTTTCCAATATGAAACTTTGGAATTTTGGAGGAGGTACCCATGCCCTGATTTGAAGTCGACACCCCATAGTCGTGGGTGACCCTCGAGGATGACCTACCTCGATATAATATCACTAAAAATGGCCATACTTCTAGAGAAACCAGAAATATAGATGTTTACGTCCTGAATCCTAGGACCATAACTATTTCGGGAAGTGACCCGGTCGCAGAGGACTCCCCGACCCATTACGCAAGTACTTTCTGATAGAGTTTCATTTAAGAAACTAAAGGCTAGTAGTAGGATTGGGATCTGCAGTCTGAGGGAAACATCACCAAAGAATGGGCCTGGTCATATTGGGTACTCCAGATGTCTGACCATTTTAGGGGTGAACTGCGGCACATAAGGTTGTTCAAGGCGGTTTGGATGTCGCGGTTCCATTTCTACTGTCAGTATGAACATGGGCATGTGTTGCTTACCTGATGGTCCCCTGATACAAATACCATTCATCTTTACAATGGAGAAGTTGATATCAGCCTTTGGTACATTCATTGCATCAGGGGTATACCTTTGGATGGGAACCAGTACGATGAATTCCTTCCAATAAAAAACATATGGGGAGACAGATCATGAACTCTTATTCTAACATGTCATCTATTGGAGATGGCTAAGGAGAGGCTGGGTTTCAAGGACTTTTTTAAGTAAATCACCTAAAAAATCATTTAGCTTGTTTATGCAAAGATATTTTGAAGTCAGGATTCCGGGGTGAGGAAGGTGAGGTCCGACCACGACACTGAGGAGGAAAAGCAGATTGTACTAGAGGATCCTCAAGGTGGGGGAATATCAATCATGGAGCTTCAGTATAAATTAGAGTTGAGAACAGAATGTTCGGTATGAATGATTTTTAGCAACCTTCTTTAGTGGGTGGCTCCTACCAGTGTGGGATGCAAGTATGGGAGTTCGTCCAGTGAAATTGGTGATGGCTGGCATCATGGCCACAAATCAGAGGTTGAATCTGGGAGTCCCCATGATAGCCAATTTTTAATCCATCCTGGGGCACATATTGAGATGGGGATCACCAAGGAGGATATGTGGTCCCTTCTAAATCTTCCATGGCCATATTGCGACTCATTGCAGTAGATATAACTTTCCAAATTCCATTCTTCCTCTAGGAAACAGATTGCAACCTTCCTTGTTGAAAATTGTCAGGGTCATTTCATTGACGCTCTCTGAGGAGAGGCAAGGATCAGAATTAGAAATCATGCAAACTACACTTTCATCCCATTCCTCACTCTGAATGGACAAATGATAGATAATCGGCAGGGCTCATTAGAGGAAAGAGAATACTTCCAGAGCATCCGAGGTGGGGTGCTTCTCACCTGAGTTGATGTGATGATTTTTTGTGGGCCCTATGTTCCATCATGATTCACAAGGCAGTTTGGATGCCTCCAACAGAGGAAGAAGAAGGTGTACACAGATGTCTAGGAGGATTGGAATCCCTACGTTCATCATAAAATGTAGCTGATGTTCACAACCCATGGCTCTGGCGACGTCATTACCTTTCCCCCCACAGGAGTTGATGTTGGCCTCTCTACAAAATATGCCAAACACTGGGTTGTAACATACCCTAAGTGACTTTTTCGTAAGCAAGTTTAGCAGCTCAAGGTATCTACTGTAGAACCTGGACAGCGAGAGAGTAGATAGGGTGTTGCTAGGGAGGAAAGGTCAGAAGCATGTCGGGAAACTAGGCCAGCATAGGCCGGGACTACAGTAGTAGGAATATCACACAACATGGTCATGCCTTCATCGCTCAAGGGGAGAGGGTCTCATAAAATGGTTAGAGAACTTCCTGGGAATCATATAAAATATATAATTCAACCTTCTGATGATGCAGCTTTCCCAACTATGTGGTTGGCCTATTTGACCCTACGACAATCGATGGGTACCGAAGCCCTCTGGAAAAAGATAATACGAGACTGAATCCAACTGCCAGAGGTTGGATTCATATGGTTCGATGACTGGGTAAAATTCCATCATCAGCACACGTACCTAATGACCATGGATGCGTATGCACACCCACGAGGTCGATGGGAGGAACCACCCCTCCTGGTGAAGGTAATGCTCGGCTTGGAGCATGATACATAGAAGATACCTCCCAATAATGATGATATCGATGAGGAGCTGGAGGGTAGTGAGATGGAAGAGGGGGAGTTGGAAGGAGAAGGTGAACGAGGGGGTGAAGGATAAAAGGTTCTCAAAGGTGTAGGGTCTCAGGGGACGTCCCACCAAGGGAGTCTTTAGGAGAGTGGTGAGATCATCAGCTCTGATGTAGACATAACTGAGCTACTTGAGGTATGTCTCAACCATTATCTATCCACCCCTTCATTCACTTGTCATTGTTACCCTCAATTAGATCTCTTGATTATGCTTAGGGGCTTATTGGCCTCAACCATGACGCTCTATCCAAAGGGGGGGAGGCTCCAATAGAACAATGTGGGGAGATGACCCCCATTATTGAGCTAACAAGCACTGAAGGATCCCATATAATGACATCTCTAGTAGCAGCTGGAACGACAGAGGTAGATTCTTTGGGATCTTGTAATTTCATTACTTTAACACTAGTATTTATCATCAAAAAGCTCAGTTGATCAGGGTGTTCATTGTTTCTACAGTGATCATAGCCTTGGAGTCTTGTCGAGCTGCCAAATCCCGGTCAACCATGATTGATTCAATGGAAAATGTGTCGTCCCATTTTTAGTATGCTTCCCAAAACAAGTTGGACCTGTCACTCGGTGAGAAAATGGATGTGTATATCAGTGATATGAATGTCCAGGCAGGGCTAGAAGTTGGTGAAGGAACTATAGAGACTGAGGTGAGAGAGGAAGGTCACCCAGTCATTGAAGAGCCTAACCCCTTGGGAGGAATACCTGAAGAAGACCCTTCTGCTGGTCTCTTGGCTGCTTTCCACAACTATCGGCCTTCAGATCTCGAGGAGAAAGATGATTCTGATTCGAAGACATCCGATGAGAGCCATATGACTCTGCGTAAAGGGAGGAAGTCTATGAAGAACTTTCTCAGTTAGCCATAGACAAAATGGATAAAATGGATGGGATCGCTACATACCTGACAGTTCTTTCTTTGTGATGAAGTGGTGGATTCTCAACATCTTCATTCAAAAGTCCGTGAATTCATGGCCAAGAAGCTACGTGAGAGCAACCGACACTTCGATGTTTCTCGGTGTTAGGATAAGTCAGGGAGTACCCAAGCATTCCTGAACGAAGAACAATAGGTCGGATGTCTTGAAGAAGAGATGATAGAAAATGAGATATTCATTTCAAATTGTTTCGAGCATGTAGAGAAATTGAGAGCCCGGCTAGCGGACTCCCAAGAGAAGCTTGTGGAAGCGCTCTACCAAATTATTGAACTTAAAATTGAACGGGAACAGTCACATTAAAGGGAAGGTGCACTACGTTCTGTGGCCACTGATGAAGAGAGGTTTCTCAGGGGGCGGGAAGCAATCCTGGAGGTCACAAGCCAAAAGGTAGCAGTGTTGGAATGATCTATCCAAGATACTGACCCTTAAGGGCCCCATTTTGGTTGAACTCATAAACTCATTTTTCCTTAATGCCTCTTATTTTGAATTGAATGTATGCATTGATTTATTTACTTGTTTTTTTGGTTTAATGCATTAAACCATGATCCTGAAATAAATTGCAATCCACTCCTAAGCTCACATGGGTCGTACCCTATGTGAGAAACAAGAGATGATCATACTATTACTTTGTTTGAATACAAGAGTTCTAATGAAGCTTCAATAATATGATATTCAAATAACAAATCTGGATTTTAGAGAAGAGAAGGGAGAGGCCCGATTAGAGAATGAGGACCTCAAAACAATCAACGTATCGTCTTCCCAATGTTCTCTAGTGCACGAGCAGGGTAATGCTAGAGGCGTATTAAATCACTTCGAACATAAGGGAGTGGAGTTTGTGAATCATAGTACGTTAGATTCGGAATACTATGGGGATGTCATGATAATAAAGGATAACTATTGACCGTGTTCAAAACACGGTATCTGTATTGTATTAGCTTGAAATGGGGATGAAAAACAAGGGTCGACCGCTAACCAAGTTTAAAACACAGTACCTTCCTCATATTGTCATCCATTAGTATTTCAGAACATTGGCCTTGGATAGTAGGTGATCCATAGGCTGAGCATCCATACTGTTAGGGGGTTCCTTTAGACATGAAAGAGGATTAGTGTCCAAATAAAGGGCACACAATGCATGGAAGGTGGAGTGGTGGTTTGTTCAAATGGATTCCAACACTCTTGAAATTATTCCACCGTAAAGGAAGCACATTAGGTGGGAGTATCCGTCTGATCATAGATCATTCCTAATTCTATACAGTACCTCTCCATTGTGGAAGCTATCATGTCCCAACATTGTCATGGGGCATCCCCAAATTGTTTGGTGTAGAGTAGCAATTTTAGGTTTCCCCAAAAGAGTTCAAGCCAAGGGACCAAATCAAGAAGGGGAACATGACCTATGATTACTGGGGTTAGACTAGCAGACGAGATGTATGAGCGTTCCTACGTATCCCAGGGGGATGGGAATCAAGCCATATGTAGTTTTGGATGTGGCATGGTAATGTACCAATGCCAGGGAGGATGAGATCATGCTGGTATGGCCCTTTCACCAAAATAAGTGATATTTGATAAATATTGTTTGTCCTTTATGATGAAAGAGTTTTTTTGAAGTGATGATCTTATGATAGAAAGTCCCAGCATTTCCACAAGAATCAAGTCGTATGTAGGCGTTAACGAATGGTAAAATTTATGACTGATACCAAACATGAGGCCCCCTCGAGTGAGGATATCATGGTGAAATACAGTTTTTTTTTGTGCAGCCAAGAAGATAATGTCACAGTTTAGAGTGATGTGCTGGGACCAACCATGCATTTTAACATCATGCAGCATAAATCTAGTAGATAAAAGGCCAAAGGGGGAATGTTCATGGTGTGATAATGTATAACCGACGTGAATGAGGATGAGGTCCGCATCAGACCGCACACGATTCCGAGAAAGAAACCTCGGGTCAAGGGGCCAAAACAAGGTTAGAGGATATGGGGCAGGAGAGTCTAGAACTCAGTTGAGCTGGACCCGAATATGAGATTTCGGGGTGTTCCTACTTATCTGATGAGGATGTGAATCAATCCATACTTAGTTCGTGGAGGTGCCTTTTAACCTCATGCATGAAAACGTACTATTTAATGTCATGTGGAAGAGAATGTAGGGGGGATAACTCCAAGAAAGGGGTACACGTGGTGCGGCTATTGCAAACCCAATGTGAACGAGGACATAATCCCATACAACAACATGTAGTCCCATAATAGTTAAATCCCCAAAGGAAAAAGAGATAAATTAGTGGAACTTGAGCTGGACCCAAAGACAAGATGCATAGGTGTTCATATCTATCCCATGGGAATGGGAATCAAGTTGTACATAGTTCTAAAAGAGATCATAGTTTATGGTGTTAGATCTCGGACCATAATGAAGCGAAATCCTTCTATGTAAGTGCAAACCTCAACCTGATCCCTAAGCCCACATTAGTCCAACTCAGTGTGTGAAACAAGGGCGGAAGAAGTTTATTTGCAATACCTAGAATGCACACCAAAGGGAAATCAGTGCGAAGCCCCGAATGATTCCTTTACTGTGGATTTGGTCCTCCTAATGTGAAAATGTGCACTAAGGGATAAGGCCAGGAGTTTCGAAATTCCATTTGAACTTGACGGGGTGGAAAATAATGTGAATCATGTAACCAACATTCAAGGATTAAAGGTTCTGGTGAGACGATAGAGGATAACTGTTGACCGTGTTTGAAACACAACATCCATATCATGTGGCCTGAAATGGGAACAACCAATGAGCATCAACCGCTGACCGTATTCACAAAGTGGGACATGTGTCGATTTGTTGTCTGAAACCCTCAAGGATGTTAGCCCGTAATGGTAGGAGAGCCCTTATTCCTAGCATCCATGCCATTCGGGGGTCCCTTCGGTTGTGAAAGATTATGGAAGGCCAAATGAAGGGGAATATGAAGCCTAAAAAAGGATGAAATCATGTCTACGTAGAATCTGACACTCTAAATTCTAAACCAGAGTGCTCTTGGGCATATTGGTGAACCACCGTAGTGGGTCAAGGGGATAAAATTGAGAGTAGCCAAGTTGAATATATGATTATAGAACAAATATATGAATAACTCTTAGGATTAATAGATACATGGCATGGTTCTTACAAACCCGACGTGAATGAAGGCATAATCTCATACCGCACCATATATCACTCTCACGGAAGAATGCATGCCAAGGGGCCTAGATAACAAGGAGATTTCTACGATATGGGGATGGGCCAACATAAAACATGTCCGAGTATTCCTATGTATCCCATGAGGATGTGAATCATGCACCAAGTAGTTCTAAAAGAGGGTTATGTGTAGTTTACTGTCATGCCATAAGGATGAAAATGGGTAAGATACCCAAAAAAGGGAGGTGTATGGTATGGAGAGTATCCTAACATGAATGAGGACATAATCCCATAACACACCTTGCAATCCTGAGTGAAGACTTGGGTCGGGGCTTGAAAAGTAAAGGGGGCCTAATGTTGGGCCTTGGATGGAATGTCTCGGCCAGTTTTCAATTTAACTTCTTGTAGTGAGGATGAATGTAGGGGTAAGGTATCTCGTTCTGGGATATGTACAGAACTGTGAGCAACCCGATGTGAATGAGGACATAATCCTGCACCACACCATAAAATCTTGAGTGATGAATTGGGTCGGGGGCCCAAAAAGGCCAAGGGGCCCGAGGATGGGCCTCAGATGGAATGTCTCACCCAGTTTGCAGTTTAACATCTTGTAGTGAGGAAGAAGGTGATCGTAGTTTAGGGTCATAGAGTTGGACTGTATATGCTTAGTTTAATGTCATATGTGTGAGACATAGAGGGATAATCATTGTGCTTATGGAAGACCACAAAGCAACAACGATGATTGTGGACAATGTTGACTAGGTTTTCAACACAGTATCCACCCTTGTGTGACTGATGGTCTAGGAAAACGATTGAGCATCAACCACTGACCGTATTCACAACACGTGTCTTGTATCAATTTGTTCCTTTAAATCCTTGTGGGTGTTAGCTCGTAACGATAGGAGAGACCTTGGGCTGAGAATCAATGGTATTTGCAGACCTTGAGGATATAGAGGTTGAAAAAAACCCAAATGACGGGTCATGCCAAGCACGGCAGGGCTTGTGCTTGTGGAACATATGATTAATTAAAGAAGGGATATCTCAAGGGGATATGTGTGGAGTGGTGAAATAGTTCGACGTGAATGAGGACATGAGTCTCTAATGCAACACACATTCCTGAATTTGAACATGGGCAAGGGGCCTGAAGGGGTCGAGGGACCTAAGGATGAGCATCCCGACCAACTATAGCCATATGACCTCTTGTGCGATTAGCAGCTCATCACAAATCCTAAGCTGATGTGAGAAGTGCTTTGTGTGGGAAATAAGGATTCAAATTCAGAATTCCCTATCATATAAGGGTATGATAGCTAGCATCACCCAAAGAGAGTCACAACTTGAAGAGGTGGCTGGTAGGATAAACCACCATACTCAATGTTTTGGATCTATGGAGGTGGTGAAAATGGTGAAGGATAGCCATTGACCATGTTAAAAACACAACTTCCTTATAGTAGGACCTGAAATGGGAACAAGAAATGAGTATCAAACGCTGACCATATTCGCAATTTGGGACTTGTATCAAATTGTTACTCAACATCCTTGAGGGCGTTAGCCCGAAGTGGTCGGTGAGCCCTTGGACCGAGCATCCATGCTTGTTGGGGGTCCTTTTGAACATTAAAGATGATCGAGTCCCAATCAAAGGAGTGGGTAAATCATAACTATGCCCATGCATTTTAATTTCATGTAGGGTGGTGAGAGTGATGAAAATCTCTGGGAAGTGGGATGTATGGCAGGATCAAGTTGATCTTGACGTTAATTAGGGAAAAATCTTGTACCACCATATGTCCCAACCCAAGGGGGCGTTCTGAAGTTCAGGTTGGGCCAACAGACAAAATGTCCAGGTGTTCTTATATATCCCATGAGGATGGGAATCAAGCCATACATAGTTCTTAAAGGCCATGCATTTTAACATCGTGTGGTGAGGACGTGGGAGGATAGATGAACGGGGAGGGGGCACATGGTACAACCATCGTAATCCTAACATGAGTGGGGATAAAGAAGCCTACACAATACCATGTAGCGACCCACCGAGAGAACTATACCCAAGGGGATTTTTGAAGAGAAGTGTTTCGGGGCTGGACTCAGAATCGAGCGTCTGAGAATTCCTACATATCCCATAATGATGGGAATCAAGCCTTTCATATTTTTGGAGGTCCCATATAGTTTAACGTCTTGTGGGATGATGAACAGATTAACGTCTTGTAGAAGGAAGCAGTTTAGGGTCATGAAGGACCGGAGAGTTTAGGGTCATGCAGGACCTGCTGGCTCAGGTAATGTATTTCTTGATAAATTTGGCATTGGTGGGAGGAGTTATATGCTCAACATCCATGGTCACAAGTGAGTATGCACCATTGGGGTAAACCTTGTGAATTAGGTAAGGTCCTTCCCATTTGGGCTCCAATTTCGATGACTTCCATCCAAGAATCATCAGCGTCCTCAAATCTATGACTAAATCATCTTGCAGGAAAGAGAGAAGGTGAAACCTATTGTTGAAGGCTCTAGCTATCTTATTCTGATGCCTTCCTAGGTTGTGAAAGGCGCGAAGCCTATTTTCATTATGTGGTTCCAACTCATCCAGGAAAATTTCAGCTACTTTATGTGGTGCCTGCTGATCATAGACCACAGAGCATAATGAAGGAAACTGAATCTCGATAGGCAGGATGAATTCTATTCCATATACTAGGGAATATGGGGTCACCTGTGTGGAATTTTGAGTCATTTTCCAATATGCGCAGAGGGAATTGGGGAGCTTTTCCGGACAACACTTCTTATTCTGACCAACCATTTTTTGCAAAATGTTAGAGAGTGTATTGGTGAATGCCTCAATCTGTCTATTTTCATGTGCATGTTAGCGGGAGGTATGGTTTGAGGGGATGTTGTACTTAGAGTACAATTTCTTAATCTCATCTGCTTGCTAGTTTGTGCCATTATCGGTGAGGACGGTGTGAGGGACTCCAAACCAATAGATGATTTTGGAGCTCACGAAGTCAACAATAGAACCTTGCATGAACTCTTGAGTGGTAGTGCCTCTGCCCACTTGGAAAAGAAATCTGTAGCAGTCAGGATGAACTGACATTGGCGAGCTATCACTGAAGGATATGGTCCCACAACATCCAGTACCTATACTGCGATGGGCCAAGAGAACGTGGTAGTGTTGAGAGGATCAGGCGGCCGATGCATAAAGTTAGCAATAATTTGGAATACATGAAATCTATTGGAGAACTCGATGTAATCATGGACCATTGAGGGCCAAAAGTACCCTAATCTCTGGATCTAGTGAGATATCTTCAGCCCGGTCTTATGAGCCCTGCAAGAACTAACATGGACCTTCTCTATGAACAGAGAAATCTCAACTCCTTGGATGCAATGGAGGATAACTCCATCGAATCCTCACTTGTGGAGGATCTTCTCAGGACTGGGATCACTCTGGAGGGTAAACTACAACGTGTGGCATCAGATTCGCTCGCGTTGTGCCCGATCAACAAAGAGGTAACCATTTTGGAGATACTCAACAAAGGGTTATTTCCAGTTGGGTGTCACTTAACCCACTACAACTGGTGGACCTGACATCGAGGCTCCAGCAGTAAGATGGTTCACCAGTAGGCCGTCATCGTCATCTGTGGTGATGGGAGCAATGACTCTCTGATGTGAGATGTTGATAATCAGATCATCCTCCTTGGGTTCTGCAAGTGATACAGCCAGGCGGGCCAGGGTGTCAGCTCGACCGTTCTGAGATCGAGGGACATGAGTGACTTCCAGCTAATATGGGAACCAGTACATTAGCTGGAGGGTGATCTACAACAATGGTACATGCTCTAGCTTCCTAACAACATAGTAATTGTAGAACTACTTGATGACTATTTCGGAATCACCTTTCACATGAAAATGGGGCACATCAAATTTCAGGGCCTTCTCAAGGCCAGTGATAAGAGCATGATACTCTGCCTCATTGTTGGTGTTTCCATCTAACAGAAGGAATGAGTATGGTAGAATGGCTTGGACTATTGTAATAAAGACGATACCCAAGAATACCCGGTAAATCCTGGGATCATTGAACCACTTATCGGTGGGGCTTCAGGAAGCACAATCGAAGTGAATCTGCTATCATGACATGGATTGGTCTACCGAGAGGATCGCCTCATTGGGAAAATTAAGATCTAAGGACTGGTCTGCAGGAGTTGGATGGGTAGCAAAAAATTCTGCCATTGCTTGACCCTTAATAACATTCTGAGGGACAAACCTAATATCGTACTACTAAACAATAACTACCCACTGAGATAGACAACCTATCAACATGGGGCGGTTCAGAATATAGTTTTGTGGGTCTACTTAAGACACCATTTGTACCTCGTTTTACTTCAAGTAATGTCACAATTTCTGTACTACGAATACCAGCACAAGGTAACTCTTTTCGATGGGGGAGTATCTGGTCTCCATATTGATGAGCATACGACTGAGTTAGGAGATGATTTTTTCTTCCCATCACTATTCTTCTAGGAGGGAATGACGTTGAGAGATCATTCTAGGGCGGTCACATAAAGGAGCAATGGATTTCTGGAGATGGGTGGTATTTAGACCAGAGGCCGGAGAAGATACTGGTTGATTTCCTCAAATGTGGTCTGGCACTCTTCATCACACCCATAGGCGGTGCCTTTCTTCATGATCCGAGAAAAGGGCCGACACATTCCATCCAGATTAGAAATGAATCAACGAATGTAGGCTAATTGGACTTAAAAACCTCAAAACTCCCAAATTTTTCTTGGGGGAGACATCTGGCTGATGGCCTTGATCATATCAGGGTCAATCTTGATACCCTGATATCTGGAAAAAAAAGGCAAGGGAGATCCCAAAGGTGACCCCGAAGGAACATTTCAATGGGTTCATCTTCAGATAGAGGGAATAGAAGAAGCCTAACACATTCTCAAGGTACTTTATATGGTCCTAACACTGGTGTGATTTTACTACCAAATCGTTCACATAGAATTCCGCTAATTTTTTAAGTATTGGCTTGAATATGCGACGCATTGACCACTGATAGGTGGCACCTGTATTCTTTAAGTTGAAGAGAATGACCTAGTAACAAAACGTACCTTGTGGATCCCTAAAATCTGTGGAATCCTCATCCTCAGGGGCCATTATAATCTGTTTGTACCCAGAGAACCCATCCATGAAGGAGTAGGGTTGAAATCCTGCTGTAACGTTAATCTGCAACTCCATCCAAGGAAAGAGAAAATCATCCTTCGAACAGTGATGGTTGAGATCCGAAAAGTCGATGCTGGATATGATCTGTCTATTCTTCTTTCTGACTGGTACAATGTTGGATAGACATTTTGGGTACTGGACCTCCTTAACGAAAATGGATCTGATGATCTTATCTATTTCCGCCTCCACCATGGAACCATAATAAGGGTGCATCTTCCTGGGAGGTTGTTTGAACACGTGTTGATTTGTAGGGAGACTGAGGCAGTGGATGGCTACCTGAGGGGCTAGTTTGGTCATCTCATCATAACTCCAGGTGTATACATCAGGATGTTTTTTCAAGAAGTCTAAGTACTGCTGCTACTCCTCGAGGGACATGGCGGCACTGGTAAATGAAGGTCTTAGCTCTACCTCGCTACCGAGGTTTACCTATACCAACTAATCAAGCGTGGTGGAAATTCACTCTTCAAAGGTAGGGGAGAATCCTCTAAATCATCTTCTTTTCTTGTGGAGGAGGGATCCCCTATGGGAGGAGCTTCCTCTGGGTCAACAGATCCTGAGGAGAGGCTGGTATCAGCCTGAGTGGCTGTAGTCACGCCATTGGGAGATTCCAGTGCTACTGAAACTATAGAAATGAAAGTTTTCTATCTGATCCTATCTAGTCATTGGTTTTAGGGGCCTCACTTTATGATATCGAAGTAATATTGGTGCATTGTCTTGATCAGGTTAATTCCAGCTCGGCCAAACATGAGCATATGACGTATTGTTATTGCTATTGGGCGGACATCCTCAGAACTTATGGGGGTAGGAGGCTCTAGGATTACCTGAGCCTAATTTGTATTGAAGTATGATGTGATCTCCATACATCACTTGTACTTAATAATGTGATTCCCCCTTGTACCAAAGATAACAAAAAATTGCCCCATATAGGGGGTCGTGGCCTCAAATCGATGGATAGGGAAGACATATGCGTCATCCAAACTTGCCCAGGGGTTAGATGCAACCGAAACAAGTTAAACCTCACTGGCCTGAATTTGATTTTCCTTTCTCTTGTAATAGTCAACATCTAGGTATTGGGATTCACAAGAGACAAAAGTAGTTGTGTCACCATGGAGCACGCCCACTTGACTATTGAGGGAGTACTTGAGGCACTGGTGATATGATGAGAGAACCGCCACATGCAGGTGGAGCCATGGTCTACCCATCAATGCATTGTATGTGGTGTCTTGGGAGATTACCATGAACTCAGTACTCATAACGTGGAAACCAAACTGGGTCTTCAAACAGATCTTGCCGGCTGGGGTCTATTGTGCCCTGTTGTATCCCTAGATTTTCAGGTCGGAGGGAGTCATGTCATCTTCATATAACCCCATATTTTGTAGTGTCCAGGTTGGGATAATGTTAATACTGGTGCCAGTGTCAACAAGATAGCAGCGATCCTACACGCCATTGAATTGGCCAATGATGTACAGTGGTCGATTGTGCCCCTGTATGGGAGAATCTTCATCTTCTCTATGCAAAGAGACAATGTCCTAGCATTCATAATTCTCTACTTCTTCTGCATGAAAGGCCTATGCAGCTAATACCTCCATCTCAAACTGGAGGGGGATTCATAAAGCCTCAGCGAGGGCCTCATGCATATATTCTGATAGTCGAAGGGCCTCTAGGATAGAAAGTTGTGCTGGGATGCTGGAAAGGTTCTTGAGAACACTGTACTTCCTCACCAAGCATGAACTTCTAGTTGTAAGAGGTACTATGGCCTCTTCCAGCTGGACCGGCAGCTGACCGGTGCTAGGAATGTCCCGTAGCTCACTATTCAAAGCATGTGGAGTACCTGTTGTACTTGGTCTAGCTAACTTGAACCGGTCCGCGGTGAATCGTGGCTGATCACGGTGAGGCCTAGGTGGCCATGCTTGGTCCAGTAGCACAAACAGGGTTGAAGGCAGGCCTGATGACACCGACTGAGGAGGTTGCGCATGCTGAGCTCTATGTTGTGCCTGCTGTCTAGTCGTAGTGGCATGCACGGCCAGGCTAGAAGATCCAATTGAAGTTCCTAGACAACCCATATGGTCGCGGCATCGGCTAGGGATGTTGTGTAGATCTTCATGGTGCTCTCCATCTATGAGAGTCATGTAGGGGGTTACTAGATCCATGGTGTTAATCGAAGTGTACCCTTGACTGTCACTTGCTGAGTCGTCCACTACTTGGAAGGTCCTGGGTAGAATCCACATCTCTAGGGGCAGGAAGTCCCTGAGAGTACATGACGACGATTGCATTGGTGGGGCGCATTGCTTTCCCTTGTACCGCCGGTGTTTGATCTTCTGGGAAGAGGCCGACTAATATGATGATGTCGAAGTGGTGGCTGCAGCTTCTAAAGGCTCTGACCGGTTTAAGCGTGCACGGATGATACCATGGGAACTAGAGACCATTTTTCATGCCATCTAGTCATCATAATTCTAGGATCTGTGACTAAAAACCTAATGCCACCCTCCCTCACGATCGCTGCTGATGTTTGGCCTCACAAAGATGCTTGCTACCTACGTCGGGGCTGGGCCTTGATTGACTATGTTGTTATCGACCTGGTCTTGCAGCCAGTCTTTGAACACATATCAATGGTTGACATTGTGCCCTAGGATCCGGTGATAGGGGTAGTAGTTGGAGAGATTAGTGAGTTTAGCCTCTTATGGACTTCTACACTTAGGAAAATGCACAATCCCATATTCCAAGGAACCTCAGAAATAGTCGAGAACCTGATTCTCATTAAAAGAGTAGGTCTGGTTTCTTCTGTCCGAAAAAGGGGGCCTTAGAGCATGGCCCTGATGAGGAGATGGAGGATCCTGTTGAGTAGGAAGGGCTTGATTGTCCCGCCTATGTAGTGGCGACACATTACGCAGGGGCACCAGCCGATTTTGAGGTGGCTGCTGCTGGGCTAGAGGCTACGCCTGTGGTGGCGGGCCTCTGTGAGGTTACAGAATCAGCTCCAATGGTAATAATTCAAACTGTCTGGAGGCCCCTATTTGGGCCACCATAGTAGTTTTATCTCTAGAATCCCTCTTTGTGGGAATTTCTTGGGGCAACAGATGTGCCTGGATGCCCTATTTCAGGGCTTCTTCTAGATGTTGGGCCTTATCAGGGAACTCTCAAAATCCTCCAGGGATGTTCTGGGTGATCAAAGAGGGAACTAGTTTCATCTTAACATTTCCCACACACATCGTTAGTAATTTATCTTGATTCAGTGGCATGTCAAGGGAGTATGTGAGTCCTTTCCACCGGACGATGAAGTCTGTGACATGCTCATCGAGCCTCTGTTTGCACTTGAAGTGGTATGCGATGCTTATTTGCTGCCTGGTGGAGATTAACTGGTATAGTAATTTCCTATGGAGGTCCTCCCAACTGGTCACTAATCTGATGGGGAGATGGTTGTACCAGAAAAACACAGGCCCCTCCAATGTCTACATAATACATCAGAGCTTGGTGGCATCTTGATGTTCTAAAGACCCTAACATGGGCCCACACCTTGACGTGAAGTGGGCTAGATGTTGTGGTGGGTCCCTTATCCCATTGAAGGGGTAAAAGATGATTTCTTGAAACCCAGAGGTGTTGGCATATAATCCACCCATATTGGATATGGTTTTCCATCAGGTGGGAGTGCCACATGTCGCGTTTGCAATGCCTCCAGGTGGAAAATTAGTGCCGCCATAGGATCATCTAGATGAGGGTCCCTATTTAGACAGAGATCCCAAACCACGAGAGCTTTGGCAGGTTCTTCAATATGGTAAGGTGGCTCAGCGGCTCATAGAGTGGCTGGTGGGGCGACCTGCGGGGCCGTTGGGGGAACCCGAGCTGGGTTACTCGGATTTCCACACCATTCCGGATGGTTTGGAAAGATATTCCATGCTCTCTTGCCATAAGTTCCAGCCTCAACCCTGTCTTCTGGGGAATGATGGTCTGGGTCATGTGGAGGAAGCTCCCTGAGTGGATGTTGTTCTTTCCCATAGAGCCCTAGACTAGGATTGCCATAGTCTGGTCGTCGCTCTGTCGCCCATTTAGGAAGGATTTAATTGACCAACATCATCTGTTTGGAAAGTTATTGGTGCAACGCAGCCTTCTATGGGCCCTCGTCAGTCTTCTACATTGAGTCGGATGGGTTGGAGTTTTTGGAAGCTCTGACGTTCTCTTTACCCATACTATGATTTCGGCTAAGGACTAATTCCTCGGTGGGCACATGGAGACATAATAGATTCTCTTGATGGCAAGTAACTCTTCCTGATGGATCTAGTAGTTGTGGCATGACCTTGAGGGGTAAGTCCCCATCAGGAAGCTTCAACTCATTCTCTTTGTCCACTATGTTGACCATGTTGACCATGACCCTTCTTGGGGTCATGTCCTAAATATCACCTAGCGAGTCGGGTTGCTGTCAGATTAGACTGACGAGGAGGGCAGCATATAGCCCCTAGCCACATATTTTCATGTGGGGGTAATCCTCCTTGATAATAATGCGGATAACCTTGAAAATCTAAACATATTGATGTTGGAGGGCCTTATGGGGAGCTGGTGACTCAAGGCGCTTGGCCAGAGGGAGTGTAGCCAGGTCGACCAGATAGCATTTCTCACCGATGTCCTCGAAATTTTCTTGGATCCTGGGATAAACCACTCATTGATGAAGAAGGAAGAAGTGTGTCACCTAGAGTGATTGACTAAAACACTCAACTTCCTCTCAGTTGAGGGATTTCGACGCACAGAACTTTGGCACTACAACCATCCAGAAATCTTGGGGAAGTGGTCAGCTACGAGTTTATTTTATAAGCTCCTTGGGTCGGATTTTGGGTCTGACTCTTCATTACCTCACTCTTCAAACAGAGGCGGATGAGTAATTTTCAATGGTACTGAGGTAGAACACTGGGACAACATGCTGGCTGGTGGAGAGTATGACGAGTGAGCTGACAACCCGCCACATCTCATGTTGTCCTCCAAAGAGTGTAGCGACTTAGCCACCACATTGTGGTAGGTTGGTCTGATGGCCGTAGTTCCTGGCGTAGGGGAAGGGGATACTGGTGATAATCCCCGCTGTTGCTCACCCGCCATTGGTCCCCAAAATAGCTCATCGTGATCTCTAGTCGAGTTAGAGAGTGCTTCTACTGACGACGGTGGTGATTTCATGACTGTAACCTATGGGGTTGCCAAATTTTCTTCTTCTTAGATATACCTGAAAGTGAGGGGGTATCTGATGAACCTCACATTCTGGGAGTACTAGGCTGATGCACCTCGTTCATGCCCCATCCCATGGCTCGTAGGAGCGAGGGGAGTGTCCCTCCGTTGATTCGTACTTTTCTTTGGAGGTCTTTCAACCATACTGGTGCTGGGGTGGGGAGGACTTCTACCCAAGAAAGATGAGTTGTGAGGAGCACCATGTCATATATCAAAAGGGATATAGGGAGGTCCTATGTGGGAAGTGAATAAGTGGGTAGGACCTCCACTCAACCCCATATGAGCACGAGTGGGACCCCCATGCTTGTTCCCTCTGATGACATCATTATGAGGAGGGGCCACATACTGGTCGATCTGAACGTGGGTAGGACCTCCACGCTGGGTGCTGGTGAGGTGAAGCCGACCCTCACTCCTCTGATTACTGAGGCAAGGAGGGCCATCTCAAACTACTATGAGGACACGGGGAGGGTCCACACATTGAAGAGTGACCAGATTTGCAATGTCCCCAAACCAAAAGTCTATGGCGGGAGGAATGACTCCATATTCGGTGTAGTGGGCGCATGAGAGGTGTCTGTATTGAGTGTCACTACCGTGGGGAGGACCCTCATTTGTATTGAAGGTGGCCCGGGGCAGACCTCCATGTCGAGCATGGAAGCGGGGAGGATCCACGATCTCCTTGGTAGTGGTACAGGGAGGACCTCCATACTGGGTGGAATCTCTAAAGCTTAGTCTGTGACGGCCACTACCTTTGCTACTGATGGAGAGAGTCGACCTAGCGTGCCTGTGGGGCGGCTAGGGCCTTGATCCAAGTAAGGCATTTGAATTTCCTTATTCAACGTACATTGGGAGTTGGTGGTATGTGTCAGTAGTGGCTTGGGCCACAGTAGATGATGACGTTGATGCCCCTTGGAAAATTTTATCTTCAACTTGCGCCCAATACTGGTGTCGGGTTAGATGGACTAGAGCCAGTGGTGCAGGAATATGGCTTACCTGCTCCTCGACCAATAAGACTGGGTGGTGGTGCTGATGCGGCCTGGTGGGATCCAACATTGAGAGCCCCAGGAATAGAAACATGGCTCAGTTAACCCGGACATCCCATACCTCTTCATCTTAGGGAAGGGAGTCATCGAGGAATTCCGGGGAGAGTCTCCCGAAATGATTATATATTGGAGTGGGGAGTAGTGGAGCCTATGAGGGCCTTGGGGGCGGTGTTGACGACGAGGTGCAGATGCCTGTAAATCCCAGTGGGCCATATCCTGAGTCAGGATAATACACTCCTCCTCATACTAGCATAAAAGGTCATTGATCACCCTTCATTGGATGAACTTTTAGTGAGTGATCGGGTGGGGGATCCCAATGGTCGTGTCCATTGAGACTGTCATAGAAGAGGTGAAACCACGTGGGAATATCATGCTGGTACTACCCCTCCCCCTGTGTCTTTGGGCAGATGGTGATCGAAATCAGGACGCTACAGCATGGTACCTAAAAGCGGGGAGATTAACTCATCAGTGCTAAAAGAAAACAGAAATCGATGACTAGTTCCCCAGTGACATTCCATCCTCCATGGCTGGTAAGATGGATCCACACTAACAACATCACAGAGCAGGAATTCCAACGCTCTACTGCCCCAACTTATGGTGAGTTTCATGCCGAGCCCAGTATATTCTTAGTGGGACCCAAAACCGGATAGCTGGATCTGATGACACCCTAATCCATTGATGTCTTGAACACTACTAATCTAGATATTCATGTGGATATCATCACGTTAGATTCACCATTTCTGTTTCTGACACTTTTGTTGGGGCGCACGTGTCTGTCTACTTGAGTACAAAAGGTGTGGTTTTGTTGCCCCACATTCCTACTTTTCAAAGGTGGGAAGCATTTGTTGCTTGTCCAGGGACGTTTTCTTCGTGATCAAAATAGGATGATGGGATGTTGGTTTATCCTTCCATGGATTTCTCCTCATAATTTTTCACCTAGTTCGGGTCTCTCTTATAGATTTAATACATTGTTTGTGAAAATCATTCGAGTGCCATATCTTAATGGACACCAGTTAATTACACTGATTCTGTCAGGACATTTTAAAGGGTATGGTCAGGGCAGCAACCTTTTATCAGTGGAGTAGTCACGTTGGACATCATTGGTGTGTATTGATATTGGGACAATGGCATGTCTGGATTTCATCCTCTTATTATAGGGCTTCTTGAGGGTGCAGAAGCTTGAGGCATCCCATGTCGAATGTAAGGAATCATATTCCCTAGTAATGTATCTAAGGTTTCCCTCAGCTTCCCATGTTCAACATAGGGTATGCCACAAGTTTAACGTCCATTAGAGATTGATCGGATGGATCAGAACACTAATTAGATTGGATCAGATGGGTGTAACCCCTAGAGGGAACACTGATATGAAAGGGTGAGATATCGTGACCTCACCGGGATGTGGCAGCTCGGTTAAGAATCAAGACAGATGATGGAGTGTTTAAATTAAGTGGATAGTGAATGGGATAGAACCACCATGAGGATGACAGTAATGTTGGGCTTGAGTCTCGGGGAGACTTCCTACGTATCCCCATGGTAGAGAATCAAAGTCTGCATAGTTACGCAGTGTGAATGGACACCTAAAGAGGTGGACCATGAGAATGGACACATGTATTGGACCCATAGAAAGTGGATCCTCTGGGTTGGGGCATGACCATCCTGAGACACATAGGCTCGAAGGAAAGACCAGGCAATGGACTTGAATTGGGGAATACACATAGGACAACAACCCAATGATGTGTATGGGGCTCACACATGGTTAGCGTCCCACGTTGGTCAGACACCACTAGGACGGACCAAAGATGAGGGTCCTTGTAAAAGGGATTACAATGGATATCCGCTTAACATGGGACATAATGGGTTACCACTGATTTAGGTCACAATGACTTACCGATGGATAGGGTCACAACGGTTTACCGATAGATAGAGGCACAACGGCTTGCTGCTGATTGAGGTCAAAACGGTTTACCGCTGGATGGGGTCGATCCTCATGAAATATTCCTACATACTATGCCTAGGAGATAGAGATCGATCCCATGTAGTTCATATGGGATGGGGGTCAGTGGACCGATGCGAATGGGGACCTAGGGTCCAGATGGATGGTGGGCTTGATCCTCAGGGAGGCTTCCTATGTACCCTACCATTGCATGGATTAAAAACCGAATAGTTCAGGTGGAGTGGGAGAATTGACGTGACGGAGTTCGGAGTGACCGGGTGTTGGGATTGATCTTTAGGGAGGCTTCCTACGTACCTTGCGGGGGAAAGGATCAAATACCACATAGTTCAGGTGGGTTTGGTCGAACCAACATGAAGGGGGTCGGAGCGATCAATTGTTGGACTTGATCCTCAGGGAGCCTTCTTACGCACCCTGCCTTGGCAAGGATCAATGAACTCGTAGTTCAAGTTGGTGTGGGGCTTACATGCTATGGCATCCCAGAGAGGATGTCATGGTCGATGCTTACTCTAAGACCATGTGATTCATGCATTGTGTGAGAAATAAGAGATCGAAAATACCTATCGATCATGTTGCGAAAGGCACGTCCATGGGAAGTGAAGTGAGGTTCATGTGTGGTTTGCGGCCCAAATAGGAAATAGGGGCTTACGCATGGTTCACTGCCTAGGGAGATGGATATTGGGACTTACTCTAGGGTGGAGGCTCGAGTGGTGACAAAGTCCAGCGGGAGAGGGATTCGGAACCCAGGAAGAGAAGAAAAGTAGGGACAATACCTCCTACAATGAAGGCTAGGGGCTTATTCCAGGGTGGTTGCACTTTCCCTGCAGACGGATGCCGCTCCGATGAACAGGATATCATTCCATGTGAGGAATGATCTCACTCTCGTAAAGACCGTTGGGGCATGCAGAATGTCCAAGGTGGGGTACCTCATGTGTGACGCATGGGGAAAGGCCACATTTTAACCTCATGTGCAAAGGACGATGGTGTGTGGTAGTTTAACATCCTACAACTCGAGTGAACTGGGTTCATGCCGCACCCCATGGAATTACATAACTAGCACACTCTACACCTTGTTGAAGTAAAGGGACCGACAACGCCATGGTTGGGGTGTGTTATGGAGCGAACCATTGGGGGTCCACATTAGTGTGGCTATGAGATGAAGCAATAGTCGTTGTCATGACTATCCGAAGAAGGATGGGGCGAAGAAACACAATGTGAAACTCCAACCAAGGGAATTTAAAGTTATGTGATACGAGCCTAGAAGGTCGTACAAGAAAACATTGTGTGTCATAGATGTTTTTGGTGCGAGAGGCACACCGAAATGATCTCTGGAAGAGAGATATCGAACACGTGTGCACCAGGAGGGTGGATTTCTCACAAAATGGAATAGTAGCATGGAAAACACCAGATCGACGTGAAATTGAGACACTTAACTAGAAAACACCAGGTCGGTGTGAAATTGGGACACTTGTGTGGAAAGGAGAGGGTCGACACGCAATTGGGACACTTGTGCAGAAAAGTTCGGGTCGTCATTTAATTGGAGGCGTTTGGCATGCCATGGGAGCTGCAGTTTTACATTCAAGGAATACAGGTTTCACGCAAGTGGAAGGGATTGCGTGAAAGGAATATGGGTTTGCAAGTAATTGGAAGGGATTGCACGTAATCGAAACAGATTGAGATCAATTGGAAGGTATTTCACAAAATTTCCAAGGATTGAACACAGGGGAAGGGACTCAAAGGGATTTAGATGAGGGTTAATATCGAGTGGTCTCATGTGTAGGAGGACCCTTGGGTGGCCTATCACAAAAAATCCATTACCTGGAAGAAATCTTTTGCATGCAGAAGAGGTGGATTTCGCATAGAGGATACAGTTCAGATTCGTCAACTGTCAGAAGTTGAAGTGGGAACCTTTTATTTATAAGAGTTCAGGGTTGCCCGATCCATGTAGAAATAGGTCCGCTTGAAAGTTGATTTATCAGTATCAGAAGCGAGAAATATCTTCCACGGTGGGCGGCACATGCAAATTTCCCCGCCCGCGGTCAGTGGCGCGGATGTTTTCACACCAGGGAAAAAGCTTTCATGCAGCTTGAAAGTTTGTGCGCCGAGGCGGAGGATTCTACGTGGTGAGGGACTTTGCGCGCTGGGGTAGAATTTTCCGCGCAGTGATGAGTTTTCCACATAGGCATGACAGATTCCACACGGCGGGGAGTTTTCACATAGGAGTGAAAAACGGCCTCAGATCCCACAGTTTTCCTAGCGGGAGAGATTTTTTTCAAGCCCATCTAATATTTTTTCACGCCTCCCTTTCGGGACCCCCAGAATAAATCTTTGGGTCAAAATATATCTTCACTTTGTCATGCTAAAACCTCTTTTAGCCCTTGATCATTTTTCAGTGTCTACAAAGTTCATTTTTGACATATGTTCTGAACATCAAAAAAATGTACTATATGAACTAAAATAATTAAATAATGTTTATTTCAAGGTAATAAGTGATATAAAGGGAATAATGAACTTAAAAAAATTTCTAAAGCAATTAGAAATTAACTTTTGTTTATTATTTCAGAAAAGAATTAACAAACGAGTCATGTCAGACACGAAGTAAGGGACTTCATCACAATCTCCTATCATTGAGGCATATTTTTTATTTATACCTGCCATTATTTTATACTGTGTATAAATCCATAGGACATTTAATTTCATTCAATGGGAATCTTTTTCTTTGTAGCATTTTACTAAATGACAAAGTGAATACTTCTTTTTTACTTATGTAGTGACAACGACCTTTCCACCGCTGTGATCATTATTTGATATTTGGATTCCTTAACAAACCATAATGTTTTTAAATTTTGAATAAATACCATATAATTTTTTTACATATTTTCGTATTGAAAATGGTTTTAAAATAGTAATTACTATTTAAATATATTGAAACTATTTCTTGTGAATGCAAATGAAATTTTTAAGATTGAAATGTTGATATTTGAAATCTTTTTTTTGTGATGATTATATAATAGTAAATGGAAATTTTATGGGTGGTTACAAGATAAAGAAAATAATAGGTTGTTCTATGATAAACCAAGGGAGTTTGGTTATGTTATAACCTCCAATGCATTGGGTATGGAAGTTATCCATATGTCTATTCTATTTTTAAGAATGATTTATGGATTTTGACTATATGGTTATTCCATTTATATATGATCGTGTCCCATTTTTACATTTTATATGGTATGTGTTCATTCTATAGATTTTATAGAAATATTTTGGTTAAAAAGGGAAATAAATGATATTTTATTCAGTGAAGATCATTAACTACTTTATAAAGGTGAAAAGTATTACTTATTATAAATTATTCATGGTTTACATGTTTTTTTGAAGAAAAAAATAGTTTTCGTTCATTGTGTATCCCTTACTAAAATTTTAATGCTCTCCCATGTTTTTTATATGTTTTTTAGAGGACATAAAGTGGAATAGGGTCATGTAGGAGATCACAGAAGTCATGTTGTTTAAAACAAGGAACTAATCATTATTATTTTAAGAGTTTTTATTGGATGAAAAAAATGGATACTGAGAAGAAGTGTCTATATGTAATATTCATGTTATTGTGTATAAGTTATGACCTAATTCTCTAAATATCTAAACCTAAAAAGATCTTCAATGTGAATTATTAACTTAATTCAATATTATGTAATGTATAATGTTGGGGCCTTATAATACATATGAATCTACCCTTTTTTTTCTTCCAAACTAAATTTTCACTCGCACACAGTACGACTTATTTCTTATGTCAGTATCTTCCATAAATCATCTAGATCCATACCAGGAAACATTATCAAATAATTCATCCTATACAATACATCATATTAGTAATGTTATTTTTGAAGAACATATTTTTCCACATCCTAATCAAAACAAACTAATTTGTAACAATTTATTGGTCAGGATTCCCTTATACCACATTTAAATTCATTATACCTTAACTTACTACATCCCATTAATGTTAACCCATTGATAATGGTAGTCACTATGAACAGATATAGTTATGTGTTATTACCTCATGTTTCTATGAACCATGAATAATTAGAAATTAAAATTTGGATTCATTGTAGCACATGTGTGTCTCTAACCTAAACTATAAGTTGTTATAACCTATATGTTCCCACGCATGATACTAAAAGAAAATAGAAATTAGAGGATATGGATAGCTCATCAATCCATTTCCTCATCCACCTGAATATTGGGAGGAAACTCCCTTAAAAAACTTTTGGGTATGCTTCCTCACTAAATAAAGTTGTGAAGTATTTGAAATAAGAACACATTAAATATGTAACACACAACAATACTATGGGAAACTACATGTCCTTGTACTCAACATCAGATACCATCCCACAGGACTCCCAACTACCAATACTAAGAAATAGATATCATATATTCACCCAAGAATAAATATCCAATATTAGTTATTTATTAGCCATAAATTATTAAATATATATTAATTTCAATGATTAATAATTTAATATTACATTCCATTTTTCATCAATTCCATTATTTCGTGCACATATTCAGGTATTGCACCATCTTATAAAATTATCATGAACAAAATCCATTCATTTATTAACTCATTTCTTATTTTATAATCATCTTGTTACTCTAGGACTCATCTTATGAGACCATTACAAAGACATGCATGTTGTTCTTTAATTCAAACAATGTCAAATAGTTGGTAACCATAAAAAAATAGTATTCTCTGAATAAAATTTTTTAAACAATTAAACAAATACAACTCTATGATAATCCCAGGATCTTAACTCATCTCCACCAACCAAATGTCATCCCCAACAAAATTTCACAAAGTATAATCCATCCCAGTATAAATGGAATCAACTATAATTATATCCTCTAGAAGTTCCTTCCCATTACTCATCAACATTCTTTAACCATACATGGTTATAGACAAACACATCAAGGCCCTAAAATCCTAGGGCATGCACTCATGGAAATAATGAATATATATTCTATCATATAATTTCAAAGAGATATATGGAAATACAATCAAGTCATTCAATCCTCCCACAGACAATAATATAATCTCTTATCCCCAATCAATTATCATAGAAAACTGTAATTTTAATTCAAATCTATAATTATTTTTTCTTTTGTTGATAATTCTAACAACATTAAATATATACATTTATATAATAAACGTTATAAAATAAATTAATTATTTATTAATTATTCATAGTATCATCTAAGAATCCACAACATTTTATGAAATACAATAAACTATTATTATTTATTCAAAACTATTCAGGACAACATGATACTAATATTTCAATAATAATGATAACTGTGTGAAAATACATAATTATCAATATATTTTATTAAATGAAGATGGATAAGTCAATATATATTCATTCATAACTATGTCCCAATTATATTTAATTATGCATTCCAAAAAACATGCAATAATACCCAATGTCTAGAGAATCATAAAAAATATTTACAATAACACGCTATTTAAACAACAATACGAGGCAAAAAAGCACATTGAAAAACACTGGTGATTTCATATCTTGAATTACTCCATAAATTTCTAGATATTTTGAAAAATATTTATATTACTAGTTATAATACTCCCCATATCTTCTAAAGATTCCTATATTCATGGATACAAACATAAAACATGAAATATACAAAGAATTATAAGATACCAAACATGGATTAAGAGACTCATAATTCTCTTTTCAAAGGCATGAATCAAAAACACATAATTTTGTAGGGGAAAAAATGTATGAAATAAATCTTGTGTAGTCATTAAGCCAACAAACCATGAATAAAAAGTGGGAGAGGTGATCACATTATGAAGTATAGAAATAGGGACACATTGTCTATTAGAACATAAAATTATTTAATGAACATAGGATTCTATGATAATATAGTGTTTGATTGGAAGAGGTGGAAATGAAATAGAGGAGTGGAAGAATAATTAATATTATAGAGGTGTTTTATGGAATAATTATTTAAATAGATCCTTGATAAACAAATTTAGTTATATGTGATTCCCTTTGGTTCACTTGTTTTTTTAATTTTGTGAATAGTTTATTTTTATGGAGGTTATAAAGGCATTATAGAGTCGAGGTTGAAATTTTCGAGATTTGGGAGAAACGGACTGGGTACATGGTCTGTGAAAAGTTAGTAATAACCGTGTTGCAACATTATGGAATGTTTATATATTTTCTAGAGGTAATTTTCATTGTTTTAACTTAGGTTTTATAACCATGTGAGTATCTATGAAAACTATGTGTGTGAATGGGGTTTTTTCTAAATGTTTTACATGGTTTAGTCAGTGATATTCAAATTGTAGGGTTGTTATCAAGTAATCATATAGTTTGGTTTTCAATGGTTAGTAGCTAACACATGGTTAAAACATGGTTTCTCTAACTGTAAAGCCTAAACATGTGCCTCTTATTAATTTCTTAAATTTTGAAAATTACCCAGATACCCTTGGTATATCTTTAGTGTGTAATCTACTATTAATATTTTATTAGCTCATCTTAACCCTCCTAAGTGTTTTAATGGGTTCTGTTCTTGGATATTTATCAATTAATCTTAATTATTAGATAATATGTTCAAGATAGAGTTTTATTTTCACATGTTTTCTCCACCTCTCCCTGTATCCCCTCTTTATATTTCTTCCTCATGTTTCATTCAAACCCGATTGGGTTGTGCTAGCTAGATATAGTGTTTTTTATGGGTAATTGATGATGTTTATTATGGATCTTTTCTTGTGAGGACCTAATATTTTCAATTCCAATAACTTCTCTTGAAGGAAAATAGGTTTTCACCATTTTTGAGGAAGTTGTCTATATAAAATGTCCCAACTCTTGAATTAATTAATGTTATAATAAAATCTTTTTTTATGAAAATGATTGATATGATATCATGGAAACATTGTATTATGAGATCCCATATTGGTTGTCATGAAAGGTGGGTATCCATTAAAAATATTTTATACAAATTATATTTTGATAAAATGACTCGAAGTTTATTTTTACTCAAAAAGGGATTTTCAATCAAAGGGTCATTGATATTTTTTGTAATGTTTTATAAAATTACAAGCATGATTTAGTTAAATGTTCAGAAAACATTGAACATTATGATACATTTATTTATCAGTTTATGGACATATTAAAACATTAGTGAGTGTGGCTCCACTAGGGGTTATGATTTTGATATTGATAGTGTATTGTTGGAATTGATGTAAATAGAATTCATCGTATACCTAGCTTAGTGTTCCTTCACATGTTTGGGTATGTATTCCCATAGGTTAAACCCCTTTTCAATTTTATATATGATTTTATGAGTTCATGTTTGATTTCTCACATGTTAAACTTATGGTATTTCCACTGATGATTATGATTATTCACTAAGTAATGTCGTTCAAGTACTTACCATGTTATTTGTTTATCGTAATATTAAATTATATAAAGGAAACGAAAGTGTGTGTTTTTAAAAATGGTTTTCTTTTTAAATTTCTTTATAAACTTATTATTTAATATTTAACTGATGAATTCATGGAAATAGACCTTATATTGATTTAAGGTAGTATTATATTGGGATTTTTTATCACACCCAACAAAAGAAATTAAATGTATACATATCTTGTTTAAAAGACATTGGTAATGGTAAGGGACTCATGTAGCTCTCCATATCCACTTTTTACATGTCATATTTATAGTGATTTTGTGTAGAGACCTAGGCTTAACATAAATGAATATTACATCATTTTTTATTAATATTTAGTTCATTACTAAATTACATTCCCTAGGACCATAATTGAATAGTGTATTTGGAATCTAGGAAAACATTATTCTAATTTGGTGAAATATCTTCAACATCCCCCATCAATATCTTCCCCTTTTTTCAATACTAATTAAATCCATTCTATATAAAATGTGGAAAGGAATCATAAGAATGGGTGAGCATATATTATCATTAAGGGAAAATAAAATATACATGTATGCATAACATGATCAAAAGGGTGTGAGGACAAGATAATAGAATTTGAAGATCATACCATATATATCAAAGATCAGAATCATGAGTAATGGAATAATGATTTGCAGTTCATAAGATATAAATCATAATAGAATTAACATCATAATCCATGAGAGAATAATATAACAATATGAAATGGTATTGTTGAAAAAACATAAAAATGATTTCAGTAATAGTCAATGATTATTTCCAAGTCCATATTAGTGGAATTAGTTATTTCCATAGACCATATTAATAGTCAATGTTCACTCTAAAGACAATCATAGTGGAAAACATCAATTATTGAACTGGGTTCACTCCCCATTCCATCATTGTATTATTTAATTGGTTTCACCATTCATTCCTAACCTATATTACCGAACCAAGTTCACTTCTTATTCCAACCCTATATTACTAAACTGATTTCAGTCCTCATTCCATCCATGTATTACTGAATCATGTTTACTCCTCATTCAATTCCTATATTACAAAATTGGATTCATTTCACCAAATTTTTTTTTGTTTTCATCCTTGGTTCTAGTTCTATTTTGAGTCAATGATTTTCTCTCTATTTTCAGGTGTGATGTGCTTGAATTATTTGGGTTTTCATTGGTTTAGTTTTAATTTCGGTTTTTCCCTTGGGTTCCCCAGGTATTTTTGATGAAAATTGAGAAGTTTTTTCTAAATATCAGGTTGTGAATAGATGGTTCATGGTTAGGTGAAACTATGTTCCCTATCTTAGAAACTGTGTGGCCACATTTGGTGTTGGGATAGATGACAATAAATAGTTAGTTCTTGGTTTGTAAACACTATGGGATTACTGTATGGAGTGTCCCTCTTAGATAGGGAAAGGCACACAGTTTCTTTAGAGTTTGGGAAACTGTGCTGGAGAACCATGAATGTTATACAAGTCATTAATATATTTAAAATAACCATTATTTATTCAAATTATTTAATGCTGAATCCAACCCCATTCTCCACACTTAGGTTTTTATACCATGGGAACCCCCTCCAAGATC